>OU744312.1:7394484-8626898 GCA_916610205.1 Griposia aprilina
GACCCTAAGACTAAGTACCAAATAAAATATGTTAACTTCAAATAAAATAAACCCACTCTATACCGAGGTGCCTAAAGAACAACGTTTTAAGTTTCATAATAATTATACACTCATCAGAATAATTGTACTTACGTGTTGTACTCGTATTTATATTATTTTTGCCTACCAAAATGGATAAATGCTCACCAAATCTTGTTTGAGTTGCTCACCAAAAACAAGTTTGCTTCAAAATGCAGGGTGGGATAGGATGCAAGAGCGAACGAAGCGAGCTCGGGACTTGGGGCACGCCGACTCGGACAGGTTTCGTTAGAAATATGATTCGCGACCGTAACAAATATGGCTTTACAGAATTATAATCATTAGAATCAGCAATACATCTCTATAGGTTCATAATACCCTATTGAATGAATATTTTATGAAATCATGACATTTGAGGGCAATTCAAACTTAAGGAGTTGTATTGCTGATTCTAATGATTATAATTCTGTAAAGCCATATTTGTTACGGTCGCGAATCATATTTTAATAAAAATACAACCTGAAAGTGACCTGCAAATTGCATAAAACGTAACAAAATTTGAATTTCGCGGGCTACCCTGGCGCTTCCACCTTAACAGTATTTTTTATGTCTCATTACATAACTATTATTAAACTCTAATAATGAATTATGGTTACAAAATACCATTATTTCACATTTTACGAGATTATTGCGCTCATATTTCTGGTTAATTAAAGAAAGAAGAAATGATACATACTATTTTAAAATATAAGAAAAGACAGAATCACCGAGCAACACCTGTTACCATTTTTCAGCAGTCAATTCAGCCACACATTTTTGGTGAGAAAGAGCATTTTTTTTTAAATATAGTATTTAGGCCTCTAATATAGTAGGATACTATCAAGGGCGGATCCAGAATTTATTTCTGGGAGGGGTACATGGGCCAGACAGTTAAGAAGTGTCTCCCACATCTAGTAGGTATTGCACTATGTTGTTTTTGGGATTAATTCTTTTTCAATAAATTTTAAGAATAACTACAAACAAAAATGCAATTTTTGCACCCCGCCTCGGATATGATTGATTTTCTTATGACCATAGATACAGAAATAAGAGTAACTTTGTCGACATAGGTAGTAAAGTTTAAGCATTAAGAGAGGGTCTCTTTAATTCTTAAACTTTACTGCCTATGGGCTGCCTATAATTTCAGCACCCCACCTCGAATTGGTTTGGTTAGTTTTTCTTTTGACCATTCACAGTATTAGCTAGATATGTTACATGAGTCGAAGATAGCTGTAATCTTTTGACGCGCGAGGCTCCTCAGACCGCGCTATCGTTTTAGCATTTTATGTTATCCTGAAATCCTCTCGCCGACTAAATAGGCCGGTGCATAGTTGGCATAGCAGACCTCCGTGTCCGAGCACGAACTGACTGCACCCCTTTGAACCTTAGTAGCTACGCCACTGCTGCTGAAGATATAGTAGGTACTGCTTCAGCGTTCATCCTTGAAGCAATGTCATGATGGATATGCATTCAGGCCAGTCTATCCAAACGGTTCGATTATATTTCACTTAAACCGTTTGGGGGGGGCACGTGCCCCCCTCCCCTGAATCCGCCCTTGGATACTATATTATATAATAGGATTGGCAACCCTAGTACCTACGTAGTACGTACCTACTTAATTATTATTTAATTACTTATAGGTAGACGTGCATTTCTTTACCTTTCGATGTCCTTTGGAAGTGTGAAAAACGTGAGTTTCGAATCCTTGTTATTATTTAAGCAGCCGAATGCGATGCAATATGCTTTTGCCTTCATTTTGGACGATGCGACGCGACGAGTGAATGAGTGAGTACGTATCGAGCTTACGTGCGACCCGGCCGGCGCGCGGCAGCCCACGGAATCTATCACTGTGAATAGGCCCGGGCCCGACTTGTCGAGTCCGTCGAGTACGGAGATCAAATGTGGAGTGCGCCTGGCCTCCTGAGAGGAGCACAATTTTTCCGTTAGTAGGTATATCACGCAAATTATATCGTTTCTTATTTTTTTTTGTAAATTGCAGCTCCAAGTTAAGTAGGTACCCGTAGTGTGTTGATCAAAATTCACGCGGCAATATGTGTAATCACTACACAGGTATTATAAAACAACGTCCACCGCGCATGGACGAACATGAAGTCGGAGTTACGTCTAGGACAAAACTGAGTCCCGTTTATGTGTGAGTGTTGCCGTTTGAGTGCGTAATGGCCGACAGTCGACTGACTAATGTGTGAATGTGTGCGTACAGCCAGCGGCCTGTACGTACAGCGAACTGGCCGACTTGAGTGACACAGATTTTTGTTAGTGAGAATCTGTCCGACTTTTTTTGTTCGTGCATGCCGCCCGTTCCCCGTCTGTCTATCTATCTGTCTGAACGCTCGTAAACTCAAAAACTACCGAACGGATTTTCATGTGGTTTCACTAATAGACGGAGTGGTTCATGAGGTAGGTTGAGTGGTTCATGAGGTAGGTTTAGGTGTATAATTCTTTAAGGTTTTGTGTAAATTGGCTGAAATATGACGATGTCGGAGAAAATCATGCCGACTGGGATTTACTGGCGTGCGCCGCGTAAACTCTAGGTATATGAAAACCCCGCAATAAATCCCGGTAGACCCGGCAGTACGTTCCCGTGGGATATTTTGTGACATCCATGCGGGCGAAGTCGCGGGCAAAAGTTAGTAAATAGTAATGCATTGTTTAAAAAGACTTCCAATACCAGCACGTAATAAAAAATATTATAAATAAATAAATTTGCAACAGTTAGAATAATAAAAATATAATATCTGGAACATCCACCAATCGTAGCATAGCGTAGCATCACCAGCTGTAGTAGTGAAGTCTCGTAGGCCAAGAAGTTAATTCATTACGACTCACAGCCCGGGGGGTGAGACTGAAAATTCGGCTTGATAAACACCGTCAATACCGTTTTGTTTAAAAAAAAATCTACTGCTATCTTAATCAAATTGGCTTTCATGTCTGCCTATAAAGTGTCAGTAAAAAAGTAAGCCAGTGGTAAGTTCCAACCATCGTTAATTGCAACCAACATAAAGCCGTATGCCTGAGTAGCCTTAATAATAAGGTTGTTACCGTCGCTGCTCAAAGCCCATGTCAAAAAAAAATAACCTCAATTAATTATCCTCAAAGACGCGAATTTACGTTGCTGTCAACTAAAAATAAAATTATCACTGAGCAAAATTATTGTAAGGGAACAATAAATATTATATAGGTAAGTCTTTTTTTTTCTGAAACGATTTTGCGAAAATTAAAATGAAATTCTGAAAATATATACTTAACGCATAATTTCAATTAAATAATAATGTATCACCTCACACAATTAATTAACGATACCTACTGCTGAATAAAAATGACTCACCTGCACTTCAATATCAGATACTGAAAGTTTAGTGTTGGGTCCTGACAATTGCGGGTCCTTCGACGGCAGTAGAATCTGTTTTTGAAAAGACTCTTTAATAATAAATCAAAATTAATGAATGTGTATTATTAATGAATGTACCTGTAATTTAGGAACTGCTGTCTTATCCAATCGACGTCGGTTAATATTTCCGGATATATCCGATTTATCAAAGTGATCTGAACATATAACCGAATTCTTAGCTGGCTTATAAAAGTCATCATTTCTTTCTCTGGCGACAATCGAGATCCATTCTGCACACGTAAACGGATTGCTGGGAAAGCTAAAATAAAAATAATAAAGCTCAAGCTCAGCTCATCTAATCAGAGTCCAAAAAACAGACACAAACATAGCATGAACCAACTTTAAAGTTCTGGCTTCGATCAATAATAGCACTAGATTCAGGATCAGGAACAAAAACAAGTCGCTGAAGTGGCCACGTTCACACAAACATAAACATTTACATTTCATACTAGGTTAAATAGACAAAAGTTTTATAATATTAACAACGTTAATCTCAAACTCAAAGCATTTATTTCAAATAAACCAATTACAGGCACTTTTGAATTGTCAAGGGGTCTGTCAGTCAGAAAGATGAAGCTAGTTACCTCATTAGTTAGTTCATTATAAACCTTAACACTCAAGCATAAAGTTTAATTACGATTGCAAAATATTTATATGTAAGTTCTTCTGTCATCGGAGAAATGTCAAAGCAATAATTAAAAAGTCATTTTTATAGTAAGTACAATTTTTTTTTTCTAAAATCAAACTTAAATCCAAAGCAATAAGGTTAAAAACGTTTTGTTGACAATTTCATGCTTACTCTATTTTGGAACTAGACGTAGTTCTTTTTATGCTCAGAACACAGTAAGTATTGAAGGACGTAGTTACAGTTTTTTTTTTTTAAGTGAAGTTTCGTTTTGTATGATAGAAAATATTTTTGACCGATTTAAAAAAGTAGTAGGAAATTGCTATTAATTGTCTGCGGGTTGGCTCATTGTAATCAACCCGTATAAAAAAGTGGTGCGTCTACTCATGTACGCGATTTAGAAGTTATAATAAATATTTGTATTAAATCAAATTACTTTTTCATTTAAATTAAACTGCAAATAAGAGTGCATGGTAGGTATACAACCATGACTGAAGGTGCGTGCGAGGTGGATGCTTTATCAAATGTATCCGGACAATCGTAATCGGTCTCTTTAAGGGGGATATGCTAAGGCAGCCCGTAAAATTCAAATTTTCTTGCGTTTTTTACAACTTGCAGGTTAGTGTAAGGTTGTATCTTGATCAAAATATGATTCGTGACGATAATAAAAATGTGTATTTACATTATTATAATCATAAGAATTATCAATACATCTCTCTAATTTAGATTTAGTCCGGATTGGTCTGATTTCGAACCAATCCGGGGGAAATCTAAATTAGAGAGATGAAAAATAATATAAGAAGTAACAATACTACTCCATGCATTCCCTGTTCCAGAACAGACGATGTTTGTTTCAATAGCTGGCGCGTTGTCGCAAACATTGATCAAACAATCATAATATTTGCTTAATGATTGATATTTACTATTTAATTATTTTAATTCTATGAAAAACACATACTTAATGATATAAACTTACCGAAAAAAGATATTCCATCCAAAATCTTGGTGTTACGGTGGTTATTTATACAACTTTTGAACGCGCACTGTGGCATATTGACGTCTTAACGTTGGCTATGTTTGGACAATATTAATTTGAAATAATACCACAAACGTATTTGTGCTCTTATTTTTCGGGCGGTTTTTAAAGCGCTTATCGGGAATCTAGTGCTATTATTGATCGAAGAGTTTAAAGCTTATATAACTTATTCTACATGTACTTACCGAAAGTAAGAATCTCCGGCCGTTAAATTGTTTTTTCGGGCATTATTTTTGCAACCTTTGAATACACATTGCGGCATTGTGAAACGTGTTTACATTGGCTGTGTTTCAAGCGAACTCGACAAAATAAGAGCTCACGTCTCAAGTGCGCTGTTATTCACCGAGACGTATTTTTTGCGCCGACCCGATATCTAGTCGGTATTGTTGATCGAAGCCGAGCCCCAAGATACATATCTAATGTCCCTCGGGAATCATCGCATTTCCGAATACAAACGAATACTAATTTCCATATCCTGTGATTTATCGTGGAGGTATAATAATTTGAATTCAGAACAAAGTAGCTACTTTATTGTTGTTTTGGACGAACTGTCTAGTTTGGGGCTCACTGGCAAATAATATATTGTCCTAACCTCGCTGTAGGTAATATTTTGAGCTAGGTACTCATTTTGTCGCAACTGGCTGACGTATGTAGTATCTCTATGCAGTCTGTGACTTGCTGCTAACTGTGTTGCTGTGTTGTTGTGTTGACGGTGTTGTTGTGAGTTTGTTCAAAATTGCCAAGTTAAAACGTTTTAAAATAACTGCTAGACAAAGACGGCACTATAGAAGTGACGTCACGACTGTGTAACTTCATACTAGTGCCGTACGTTGTCCGTACCGCGCGACAAGGACAGGAATAATAGGTAGGTACCTTCCAACTATTGTAGCTTCATCGACCCACGCCGCTTCGCATCCCAGTGCCCGCCCGCGCTATTACCTATTACTTCGTTTTCGCTTAGAGTTCATTCTGCCTTATTTTCTTTTTGCTCTGGTCCTACGGATCGTAGTGTGATGTTAAAGCCTTTAACCTTCCTCGAGATTCCTAGACTAAACCATCAAATGCAGTTTTTTTTTTTCAAATACGTGTTTCCGACATAAAAACAAACTCTTCAGCTTTATACTAACTTTTGCCCGCGGCTTCGCCCGCGTGGATGTCGGAAATTATCCCACGGGAACGTACTACCGTGATAAAAAGTATCCTACGTGTTACTCCAGGTCATAAACTATCTGTGTTCCAAGTTCCATCCAAATCCGTTCAGTAGTTTTTGCGTGAAAGAGTAACAAACATCCATCCATCCTCACAAACTTTCACATTTATAATATTAAGTAGGATTAGTAGGATTTATAATATTAGTAGGATAAGTAGGAAGGATATAGATTTTCTATTTTTTTTATTCCTTAACGCGGTTGTGCTTTATTGGACCAGTGCGTAAGACACTTATAATCACAATGTGAATGTTTTTGAAGGATATTGCCAATCCATTGCTTCATAGGTTCGAAAAATGTGTCCGCTCAGCAATGTAAATAACGCAATGAATGTTGCTGAACTGTCAAAATGAAAGCCCTTGCTACTGTTAGTGTGTTATGCAATTACCCTGCAGAGAAGTGGTCGAAAGCGGAACTGATATTCGAACATTTGAGCGGTGAACTCAAACTCAAAGCATTTATTCCAATAAACCAATTATTTACAGGCACTTTTGATTTATCAAGGGGTCGGTCAGTCAGAAAAATGAAGCTAGTTGCCCATTCCAAAGCGTAGTAGGTACCTATGGAGAAGAACGGGCAAGAAACTCCATGGACACTCTTATAAATCAACATAAAGTTCCAAAAAAAATTGGTTACATTATTCATGTTGAAATTATATATGTGAGAACGATATAGAAAGACGTGCACGTTAAAAGCGTCCGTAATAAAAAAGGATAATAACAACAACAAAAAAACAAGTTAGAAATAAAAATAAGCTAAGAGATGATCAGACCCTCCCTACTGGCGGCGGCCAAAAGTTTGGCTCATGCCAAATTTCATCAAAGTTATAAAAATATTTTTAACCTCATGGGTCTGGTATATAAACTCAGACGCATGCTACCTCCAGAATTTGCGGACATTCTAGAATCATATTTATGTATAAGAATGTTTAAAATAAGGTAAGAGGACGCATATTCCGAGCTAAAAACTATAAAAGCTGAGCTCCCACAAGGAAGTGTGTTAGGCTCATTCCCGTACTTGCTATACACATGTGATATCCGAGAGCTGGATAACAACACCATTGCGACCTTTGCAGATGACACTGCTATTATGGCTATCGGATTAATCCACAAAGAAGCAGTAGAAAAAGTTCAACTAGCTGTAAACAAAGTTTATGACTGGACACAAAAGTGGAAGATCAAACTGAATCAGCCTTATTACAAAAAGCGGTTTAACTAAAAACCCAGAACAACATAACATAACATCACGCCTGTATTCCCCGAAGGGTTAGGCAGAGGTGTACCTATAGCACACCCACATTTCGCCAGTTATGTTTAAGTCCCATGTAATAGGGGGCGAGCCTATTGCCATCAACCGGGCACAAATCCAGACTCCGGGCTGCTACTGAGAAATTCCAGATGGAAAAACCCAATAACACTTTGCCCGACCCGGCAATCGAACCCAGAATCTCTTGCTCAGCAGTAGCGCTTGCGACCACTAGACCTACGAGGCAGTCCAAACCCAGGTTTAAATCTCTATAAACTACGGTTTAAACAAAATTGATATTACAAATCGTGGTTTTTCGAAAAACCGTAGACCATTCCATGGTCTAACGCTAAACCTTGGCGGGCCCTAGTTTAAACTATCAAACTATGGTCTAAATCGTTTCTGTCAAAGTTTTTCTTATAGGTTATCATTAGGCATCTTTTTGATTGTGTTGTGTTGTTTTTAACCCGAAAATGGATATTAACACGATCGATTTAATTGATATTGAGAATATTGAAGCCGATGAGTTATTAGGAACACCACGCCGACACAACATAGATCGTGTTCGAATAAATCCCTTCGTAGAATTATCCGATGAAGATTTCAGGCAAAAGTATAGGTTTAATAAACGTTATGCTATGAAAATAGTAGACTTATTAAGAGAAGATTTGACTAGAGATGCTCGAGGATCCTTAATAATGTTAATTTATGTTTACTTACTTTTTACTCGGTACTCCAATTCTCAGATCGTTTTTTCTTTTGTTGGTCCATAACGATATAATGTTAAAATTACTATAGAAGGCATAAAGAGGCATTTGTTCTAATATAGAATGATAATTTAAAAATTCCAATTTAGCATTGGAATTTTTAAATTATCATTCAATCATTAACTTTGTTCAACTTGCGATAGTTTTGTATAATGTTATGGTTTCATATAACGCGCCAGAATGTTACGCTTCGTTACACGTACGTAGATGTATTATTAGTAATTAATATGACACTAAGTAATGTGCTTAAAACTACAATCGACGAAATAACTAATGTTCCATGCAAATTAACACTCTCAATATTTTTAATACTCCTAAACATCATAATAATCATTAGGGTATTAACAAAAAGTTTTCTTTTCTGAGCATACGGAACGTTGCAATAGAATGATATCACTGTGAACGAATAATATGTGTATTAATCTGTGGTTGATATGTAGACAATGGTTTAAATGACGGTACTAAGAAGACCACGGTTTTTTTAAGTTTTGTAATAAGGACAAATTTAGACCATGGTTCTGCAGATAAGCCTGGACTTGATAGGACAGGTTTAAACCAAGGTTTATTTAGTTTTTTGTAATAAGACTGAATGAGTCAAAATCAATTCATATTGACTTCACTAATAAACACTGATTACCACCCAATCTATATACCTAAATGGCATGCAAGTGGTAATACAGCCAAATACCTTGGCATAACCCTTGACGCCAAACTGCGTTGGAAATCTCACGTCAAAATCGGAAGGAAATCCTGCCTATCAATACATAATAAAATTATATTATACAAGCATATTCTTATGCCAATTTGTACCTATGGCATTCAACTTTGGGGTTGTACTAAAAGAAGTAACGTTAAAATAATCCAACAATTCCAAAATTAAGTACCTACTCAGGTATGCTGTAAGTACACCATGGTACATTAGAAATGACGACCTCCACTGCGACCTTAAAATGGAACTCGTCACCTCCGTCATCCAAAAATTTGCTGCATTATGCTGCATAATTTACTGCATTCGCTAGGCATCCAATCAAATTCGTTTCTTTCCAAACGAACCGCAGTTACCCATTTTTTCCGCTGTTTTTCATTTTTCGGGAATCTATGACATTAAATTTAATTTGTAAATACTAATGCATATTAAAAAAAAATCCTTTTACCTTATAACTAAAATCAAAAACCTCAAAATTCAAGTGAAATTTCAAAACATGTAAAATAAACTTTCATGTTGCGTTCGTATTGCATAACACTTTCCAGTCGTAAGTATAGGATTTCAAAATTAATGTTCATTTACTCACCTATGAAAAGTCATCCCAGAATCCTTCATATCCTTCTACTACACCACTTCACAACACATGACGGCATATTTTCAGTATGTAAACAACGCAAAATACAATAATAATCACAATCGTAAATACCCCATGTGAGCGTATAGACTCAATTATTCCGGCGAACTGGCAGCGCTGCGCGGTACAGTTTTCGGCCACGCCCACCGCGGTACAGTTTGCATGGTGCCGTTTTTGAGCTTGAGTTACATTTCTTAAAATTATGAATGACATTCAGGTAGCGTTAGCAAATAATATCAGGAAAAAAAACCAAGCTTGGTTTTGATTTTGTATTACCTAAAAAAAATAATGACATAATTAATTAATAAAGGAATGTTTCGAACAATATTTCGAATATTAACGAAACTTAATTGGCTCGATTTTCGATTAAACAGTTCTCACGAGGATCGTATACCACAAGCGATCGACGTGACGTTGGTATTTAGTAAACGTATTGCTGTTTCCACCGAACGTGAAATAGCCCTATACGAGCGAAAGAGAGAGTTGCCGCTCGTGAGTTAAATTAGTGCAGTTTTTGATAGAATTTTGCGTTTTGCGGCGAAACACTTTCCACCCACTAAATTGTGAAGAAATGTTTTGTTATTTTACTCAATGGCTTGAATATAATATAATCTAGACTTATATGCCTTCAAATAAAGATAATATGTTTCGTTTTTGTCGGTTTGTTGTACTTTCTTGATATTGCTGGATCTATTTTTATAAAAATAGTAGACTCTGACAACACAATATTTCTCAACTATTGCCTTCGAAAGTTGTATTCTGTGATTAAATGTGGCATGTTGAACTAATGAATGAACTTTTAAAGCAGACAGAACATCTGATTTCACAAAAGATTGAATAGCATTTAATTTTAGCCGAAATATTTGCGTACCTGAAAATAGGGTACAGCTTCTGATGATATCTTTATGAACCCTTTGTTGGTTGTATATGCATCTTCAGGTAGGAAATGTATTGAACATACTCGACTATGTACTGTAGGTGTCCAATCACGTTCCTGTCTTTGTTTTCGAACAAGAACAATCCACTTTTGTCTCCTTAATTCATCTTTAGGAAACCTGAATAATAAAAATGTCCATATCGTCAGACGTTGTCTACCCACTGAACAAAGTAAACGTCATCATGTAGCTATTGAAACTAATAATTTTGTGATCTGGTCACACCACATATTATTATTACATAATGGCATGTTTTTTAAATTTTACATGACGTCATATAGCTTCTGTTTAAGATGATATACGGCATACTAAAATAACAAATACCTTAATATCGAAATATAATGTCATTTTGTATGAAGAATGCCTTGTGGGATTAAGTCTCCCTTAGGTACCAGCATTGTGCATAAAAATAAATAATATGATATGCATTTAGCAATAATGAGGAAGCGTTGAAATCGTAACCTTTTGCTTTGCCGTAGTCGGGTAATAGATAAATATAAAATTAATCCACGCTAAAATGATTAAAAACAGCAGACTATATTTTTACTTATTATTGTATCTACTTATTCTTTTTGAATAAGAATTTTGTTAATTTACAGAACTATTAAAATATTAATTAAATAAAATCAATTCGTGTGTTTATGATAGGTATTATTTTTAACTGACATTTAAGGTAGTTTTAATTCGTAATTATGCAATCAATAGTGTTAATATGTACTAACCTAATAATCTCTGTCCTGTAATAAAAGTGTGTATTGCCCGCGACTTTGTCTGCGATCAAGGAAGAAAAGTAGCCTATGTCCTTACCCAGGGTATAGTCTATCTGTGTGCCAAATTTCATCCAAAACCATACAGCCGTTTTGGCGTGAAAGCGTAAACACAAACAAACTTCTTTTTGCATTTTTTGTAATATTAGTTAGGAATAGGATTTGCACGCCAACCTTTGGCAGAATGTGATTAATGTTAATGAAAGAATTTTTTGTTGCTAACCTTACCTAACTTTGACGGTACCTACGTATCGTGCAAGAGTCGCGCGATGCGTCGCATCGTGTCTCTCGCGCCGGTTCTGTATTTATTTATCTCGCTCTCACAAAATAACGAAGCAACAATAAATTAAATTATAATTTTCAACAAACTAACATTGTTGACTGCACCTACTTACGAGTGAAAAGTGATCCCGTGTGTCTTATTTTTGGTTTTTGAGTGATTGTAACACTTATTAAATACGTGAAGTATACTTACATGAAGGCATTTTGGTGCGTATTTAAACATATAAGTATTACTTACTTATAGGAAAAAAAATTGAGCTGTATCGACATGCGCTATTTATAATAGATGATGGTCCGCGTGTAACTGCGTGCAATAATTGTGTCTCGAGACCTAATTCAAAAGGACCGCGCGCTGTGTTCAAGTATCGTACCTACTCCTAGTTTATATCGATGCTGTGTCACAGTATAAATATGCCATATTTCGATTGAGGTTGTGTTGACAGAAATCCATCGCCTGATAAGCGGCGGCGTCAAGCCAGAGGTTGATAACCGAAGCGTCAGACACAGACCGCAGATGGATTGTAATCATCGCACATGGCATATTCGTAAACATCGCGCAGCGTTGCCAGCCCGCGATAACAACATTACGCCGCGCGCCGCGTGCCCCCCTCCGCCGCAGTCTATGCTGCCGCTGCCGGCCTGCCGTGTTGTAGGTAGCGAACTGGCATCGCGTCTGTTCAATACACGCGTACCTAGCGCTACATTTTTTTTCAAGACCAAACCAAAACAAAACTTGTTTGTTCAGCTCTTGTCGTCACGTCACAGGACTCGCATTGTTGAAGGAAAACCGCCATTTAAAAGTAGGTAAACATAGGTAATATTATAACAACAATCATATTACCTACTTACCCGTAAAAACACTGCCGGACTTTTATATCGAGCCACCCTGAACTTTTTATAAAGAAGTTTACCTATAACTTTAACTTGATTCAAATTCGGAACAACGACGATACCAAAATGATGGCTATTAGTTGGGCATCAAAAGTGCATAAAAACTTTTTCTTTGACTCATGTTTATTTTGATGTTTTAGGGCTATAAACCGGGGAGTAGTAAAAAACTATACAAAGGTACGTACTTGTTTTTTCTGCGAAAATGACAATGCGTACAAAAGCAGTAAGTCTTCCACATCAGAATCACTTGACATTTTGCCCGAAGAGAAGGGAATACAATTTAATTATAGAAAAACAACCGTTCTTCAACAACAAACTACGAGCGATCTGTTCGTTCTTTTTATGCTACATTTTGCTTTCGTTGTTGACTGTAGCGACATCTGTTAGCGCATCATTAAAACATTTTAGTTACAATAAATTACAAAAGATGATGCTCTCTTCGAGTTAATTTATAGAGTTCTAAGAGGTTTAAGCATTAATATAAACTAGCGGTTTACTGGTACGCTCTAGCATCGCAATTAAAACCTGGGCTCGGTGTACAACTACATGCAACGAAACGCCTCTGTGATCTGATCACTGATCAGTGTTGCAGTTACTGATAGACAAGGACAGAGATAGGACCCGACACAGTCGTGCGAGCGCAACCGCGTTAGCCGCCGAATGTTTACTAATGACATTGAGGTAACGTTAGCGAGAGTCGCATCGTGTCTCTCATGCTTGTTTTGTATTATATATCTCGCTCTGACCAAAATGGCGAAGCAAATAATAAATAAAATTATAATTTTCAACAAATTATCATTTTTGGCTGTACTTACGCGTGAAAAGTAATCCCGTGTGTTTTATTTTTGTTTCTTGAGTGATTAGAACACTTATTAAATACACAAGAAGGCATTTTGATGAGGAAGTATACAAAAACTGAAATTATTCCGCTGCATATACCTACTATGGTCCGCGTGTGACGGAGTGTCAACTCACTGTGTCCATTGGACTTGGTTCAGTAGGCTCGCGCGCTGTAATCAAGGTAGGTACTTATCTCCCCTTTTAAGTTTATCTATGGTGATATTACATAATTATCAAATGTCATAATTAAGTCATTAAACAATGTTAGAAACTCAGAAACATTCAAACCAACAACAACAACATAACATCGCGCCTTATTCCCCAAAGAGATAGGCAAAGGTGTACCCATAGCACACCCACATTTCACATTCAAACCAGTTCCATAATATTGTATTAGGTACCTACTTATATCAGGTGATGGCTGCCAAGTGCAAATGCATTTTACATACTCTATCAGATATTGGGACATTAAACTTGTATCCCTTTATCAACATAACCTTAATATAAGTGGGCACTTAGTGCCCGACCACACGTACCACAACCACAACCACGCCACAATGATATCACGTGAACGGGCGCTAACATAACATAACAAAACATCACGCCTGTATTCCCCGAAGGGTTAGGCAGAGGTGTACCTATAGCACACCCACATTTCGCCAGTTATGTTTAAGTCCCATGTAATAGGGGGCGAGCCTATTGCTATCAACCGGGCACAAATCCAGACTCCGGGCTGCTACTGAAAAATCCCAGAAGGAAAAACCCAATAACACTTTGCCCGACCCGGGAATCGAACCCAGGACCTCATGCTCAGCAGTAGCGCTTGCGACCACTAGACCAACGGGCGCTAATTTGTATGAAAATTAATAGTTTATTCATGCGGACCACATTTGGCAGTCAAAATCAGCCGTGTGCTTACACGGCTCATAGACCACGTCGCAAGCACAACGCAACCACCAGCAAGACCGCGCAATAGCGGCCGGCCACGTAGTACCCACAATGCAACCACCAGCATGACCACGCACTAGCAGCCGGCCACGTAGTAACCACAATGCACCCACCAGCAAGGCCCCGCACCAGCGGCCAGCCACGTAGTAACCACAATGCACCCACCAGCAAGACCACGCACTTGCGGCCGGACACGTAGTAACCACAATGCAACCACCAGCAAGACCGCGCACTAGCGGCCGGCCACGTAGTAACCACAATGCAACCACCATCATCTACAACCCGTCAGGAGTGGCCCCGATTAATTTTCGTCTTATCTCCAACCACTCACTACTTTCCCTTTGCAATATAGTTGCTCGTTCTATTGGCTTTTTTGTCTGCGGTAGGCGGTTCTAAGTTATTATGAATTCTTCTTGCGCCATTTGTAGTTCTTCTTGTGACATATCTGGTGCAGAACTGGCAGGGCGTAATCGTGTTGTTTTTGTTTGTCTCTTTCAATGCTCTTTTTTGCTTCCCTGGGTGCTCTGCAAAAAACTTCTGTTCAAATAAAAGTGCTCTTTTTTCGATCTCTTCAATTTTACCACCTGGATCTTTGCCTGTGAATGCTTTTTGGAAGGATTAAATAGCAAGTTTCGTGTTAAACGAGACTACTGCCGCTGAGCATCTACCTCGGTCGCCTCGTTTCTGGCCTAAATTTGAGTTGACGCGAGTTGAGTTGATACAGTGTGTTGCGGAAGATTCAAACGTTCCCGCGACCCCCGGCGCATGTGTGAGATGGAACACCGGGGTGGTTTTTAGTCAGAAAGAGTCTGACACACCCTTCCGCCCCCCCAGGGCGGGGGAAATCCATGAGGATTTGCCAGCCGGGATCAAAAAAACAAAAAAAGAAGAAGAAAGTGTGACATCACTGCGTCAACTGTGCGGAGGCCACGGCGGCGGCGTGGCATACGCTGGCAGAGTGTGCCGCATGGGAGGAGCCGCGCCGTGCCCTCGTGTCAGAAATCGGAGCAGACTTGTCGCTGCTAGCCGTCGCTTGTTTGATGGTCGGGAGCGCCGAGTCGTGGGATGCGGTGATCTCCTTCTGTGAAACCGTCATTTCACAGAAAGAGGCTGCGGAAGGTTGAGGGAGGTCGAGACCACTCTCCCGATCCCTAGCAGACGTGCTGGGCGTCGGCGAAGGGCGGACAACGCCCTCTTCCAGCCCCATAAACGGGTCCAGAGGGAGGGAGCGGGGGGATCCATTAGGATCGTCCAAACCGGAAAAATAAAATAAAAGTAGGTACGTGTTTGTCGCTCACGTAGTACCTACCTAGGTGCCTGCTGCGCCTGAGCAAGGAAAATTTACTGACGATGATGTCGCGTCGTCGTCATTCTAAATCCCATTACCTAGCTAAAAAAAATCGAGTTAAAGTTTAGGTACCTACTACTTACTGTTCACCTGTACATTTTTTTTGTAAATACGCCTTTAAATCTTGATATCGATGAACTGCAAACATAAAAGTTTTATTAGCAAAAATAAAATGAACCTTAGAATATTCTTCTAAACGTTATTGCCTGTTTATTTTTACATATTTTGAAAAAGTTTGGTCTACTTCAAGTACGACTTGATAAACGATCAAAAACTTCCCTCTTTTCGCGATTTTTTATGATCGAGTGAAGTTGTAAATATCGTGTTTTGAACCATAGAATAATCAAGAATGTTTATTAAACTACAACATATATTTTTATTAGATCAAAACAAAGAATATTTCTTTGTTTTGTTGAATCAAAAATAGGTCGATTCTGAGAGTCATGTTGTTCGCGACGATGTGTCACCAAACAATAAATAGTATTTAGAACTGTATAAAAACTTAGTCATGCGTATCATAGTATTAGTTAAGGCGGAACCTTCAGGGTAGGTAGCCCGCGAAATTCAAAATGTCTTACGTTTTTTTGCATTTTGCAGGTCACTGTCAGGTTGTATTTTGATTAAAATATGATTCGCGGCCGTAACAAATATGGCTTTACAGAATTATAATCATTAGAAACAGCAATACATCTCTATAAGTTCATATTACCCTTTTGAATGACTATTTCATGAAATCATGACATTTGAGGGCAATTCTAACTTAAGGAGTTGTATTACGTTGTGTTGTTGTTGTTGTGTGTATTGTTGTGTTTGATTATTATTAGGCAGCGGTAAACTGGCGGGAAAAATACATCACCGGTGGAAAAATAAAACGAAATCGTCCAGAACAAAATGTATATTTTTATCAAGAAAATATAATATGAGTAGTTTAAATTGAAGCAATCAATCAATTCACATTGAAATCGACAGTTTTTTTTTTTTTTGCAAATTGTAATTACAGCAATTATAGGGGAAGCGCCAGGTAGCCCGCGAAATTCAAACTTTCTTAGGTTTTTTTTGCAATTTGCAGGTCAGTGTCAGGCTGTATGTTGAACAACATATGATTCGCGACCGTAATAGGTAGGTCTGTATGTATTAACAGAATTATAATAAGTAAGTACCTAATTAAAATCATCAACACAACCCTTTAGGTTCATGTAATATTTGTTTTATGAAATTGTAATTATTTAGAATTACTATTTCAATTTTCTCTCCTAATCATACAATGGGATTACGTATATGAATGTAGGAGGTTGTATTGATGATTTTAATGATTATAATTCTGTAAATATATAGGTACTTGTTACGGCCGCGAATCATATTTTGTTCTACATAATATAACCTGACATTGACCAGCAAATTGCAAATAAGCTAAGATAATATGAATTTCGCGGGCTACCCATTAAGGGGGCGCCCAACGGTCCACTAGCGCCACTCTTTAAAAAAAAATGTTATCTTGTGACTGAGAAGGAATTATGAAAAACGCTCAGTAGGGAACCTAGGCTCGGTAAGTGTGTCTAGAATTTTCTAATACCTTTTATAAAGTTTCATATTGAGACACGAAGCGACAAAATACGATCTAGAGGAATGTGGCCGCTTTTATTTATATCGAATTTTGTTGCTTCGTGTCTCGCTATGAAACTTTATAAAAGGTATTAGAAAATTCTTGACACATTTACCGAGGTTCCCTACTGAGCGTTTTTCATAGTTCCTTCTCAATCACGAGATATTTCTTTTTTTAAAGAGTGGCGCTAGTGGACCGTTGGGCGCCCTCTTAACATAGCGTATTAGTCAAATAGGTACTTACAAAAATAAAGAAATACAGTCAACAGGTGTCGCGGGACACCCGCATCCTAATTACGTGACACACTATCAATCACAATCTGAATCATTTTGAAGCCTATTGCTAATCCATTGCTTCATATGTTCGAAAAATTTGTCAGCTCAACAACGTAAATAACGCAATGAATGTTGTTGAACTGTCAAAATGAAAGCCATTGCTACTGTTAGTGTGTTACGCAATTACCCCGCTGATCGGGACGAAGTTTCTGTCGCTTTTGCACACTTGGCTACTGAAAAAAACTAACAATTCGCACCTTCGATAGAACAAGGGCATAACTGCGCTTTTAGTGATTTAACAGAAGTAATTTTAAGATGTTGTCGCGCCAAGATAGTCAAACACATGCACCAATATGACAAAGACACTGTTGCTCTCTGGCGGCAGTAAGGGGACTACATGACCTAAACGCAAATTTATAATGCCTAAAAATTTATGATCCACTGCAGTAACCAAAATCAGAAAAATATATGATATTCTTCTGGATATATGCTAGTTGGATAGTGTGTTGAAAACATAATACAATTAACTTGATATTATAGAAAAAAATCACGAAGATATCTCAATTTTTTTTTTTAACGATTAAAAACCATATCTACTAATATACATGCAAACATTCAGATTTTTTATCAGATTATTCTACAAGTAACATGATACTAACGTAATAGTGTTATAATTTTTAAGTCCAATTATTAGATATTTTGTAAATCCATAATTGCTTCATATTTTGCAATAAATTACCAGCGTTGTGTCATCGCGCGTCTCTTTCTTTTCTATTTCTATGCAATCCGACAATGACCGCGCTTTAGCTCTTGTTGTCTTGTGTTCCTTCAGGTAAAAGGGACTTTTTAAAGCGCTTTGGCCGTACTTTAGTAATTTTTCGTTTTTTGTCAGTTATGCCTTTGTTCTACCGAAGGTGCGATTTGTTGTGACGGCCATGTTACTTTTTTCGGTCTAGGCTTTATTCGCCAAATGTGCAGAGTATAACGCATGTAATGTGACTTCGTTCAAATAAATTTAGCTTCTAAACAATAAATTAACTATAAAATATTGATTGTATGTGTCTACGGTACCTATTCACCTATTCACAGCAAAATTAAAAATTAACTTAATTTTTACTTAAAGTAGAAAACGTCAAAATATTAATTTCCTTACGAAAGAAATTGACTTTTGACTTCATAAGTCGTAGGTATTTGACCACGTAGATAAGTGAATAAAAACAAAAAAAAATGCGATCAAAATTAGAATAGTACTTATTAGAATAGTCGTCCACAAAGACAGTAATTAACACTTCCGACTATTCTTGAAAAAAAAAACTAAAGGCTCCTACAAACAGGCGCGACACACGACGCGAATCGCATGCGACACAAAGGCACCTCGTCGCGAGACATCCGGTGCCTTTGTTTCGCGTCGCTTGGCGCGCCTGTTTGAAGGAGCCTTAACATTGATAAAACAGCTCATTGTTAACATCAAAGTCAACAAATCGCCAAATTACAATACGGCCGATTAATCTCGGCCGGTCTGAACATAGGCTCTCCGAATTTTCGCGCATGTCCTCTCACTCACACTCGCTTCATATTACCGTTTGGTTCCTAAAAACTTATTGCGCAGCCTTCTGCGCATAGTTCGGACCGGCCATGTTTCATAGCCGGTATTATAAATATGGCGAAAAATAATAGTTAATTTTGATCATATAAAAATACACTTCACAATCTTATAATTAACTAAATCCTTCTTCTCCTATTTCTATTTTCTCCAGTTTAATTTCAGTCTCTCCCAACAGACCGCTTCTGAAACAAAGAAGATAACATAACGCCTGTAATGTATCAAGGGTTAGGCAGAGGTGTACCTAGCTACACCCACACTTCACCATTATGTTTAAGTCCCATGTAATAGGGGGCGAGCCTATTGTCATCAACCGGACACAAATCCAGACTCCGGCCTGCTACTGAGAAATTCCTGACGGACAAACCTAATAACACTTTGCTCAACCTGGGAATCGAATCCAGGACCTCGTGCTTAGCAGTAGTGCTTGCGAGCACTAGAACTTGTAGTTTATTATAATTATGATACCTGGCATGACCAGCCTATAATGTTCCCACTGCTGGGACACAGACCTCTCTGTGAGAGTGGGCCGCAATCCATTATGATACCTTAAATGACATTTATTTTGTAAATTGGTTAAGAATAACTTTTACATGTTTTTTTTTTAAATTTAAACTATATGAGGTCGGTTTTTCTTATACGAACTTTCAGAAGAAACACCGAAACAAACTCGGAGGTCACAGACCACAGTCTCTTTTCAAGACCATTCAATTACACTGTGATGGTCAGGTCATATGAGGCCATTGTAGGTTTATGTCTGAGGTGGTCTCTTGAAGAAAGCACCACACTGGTTTTTGTGGACATGTCCAGTCAGTACAAGCATGTTGGATATCGTGTAGCTCAACTCAGAACTTAATATGCTCAACAATCCGACGGAAAATACCAAATTAAGGACATTTGGCCGCATGAAGTACTCAAATTGCCAGACAATTATGAAATCTATCCGTAATACAATGACGTAATATACTATGTACTTACTCGTCCAGTTCTGCCGTGAGTCGAACGCTACTCGAGGCCGCCGTGGTCGAGGATTCGCCTTGTGTGTGTTGCCTGCACAAACACATGCATCATCATTTGCCTATCCTCAACAATGCTGGGGTCGGCTTCCAGTCATAACTGGATGCAGCTGAATATCAGTATTTCACATAGATCGCCTGCCTATCTGACCTCTACAACCCAGTAAGTGGGAAACACGATACCCCTTGGTAAGACCTGTTGTCAGATTTTCGGGCTCCTGTGTACCCGTAACGACTGTCAATGATCTACGAATGACTTCTCGTGCTTTTCGAGGCACGGAGGGATCTCAGTATGTAATGTATGGACACCAATCCACGGACCGACCTTGGCAAGCACTGCTTTACTTTGAACGTGCAGCTGTAATTACTAAGCCAAGAGCCCCTCCGCAAGACATTTTGGGATTTGGACATTTTGACAATTGGTCATTTGAGCCCCTGAACAATAAATACTACGCTTTGCGGCTTTGGAATGGGCAACTAGCTTCGTATTTCTGACTGACCGACTCCTTGACCATTTAAAAGTACTTGTAATTAGTTTAATTGAAATAACTAAATGCTTTTGAGTTTAATTAGAACTTTATCGTTGTTGAAATCGAGTTCGAATATCAAAAATAGCTCGACAGTTTAAACATGGCTCTAAATCGTGACCTCCGCAAATGACTAAATGTACTCACCGTGTTGATGTGACGTCCCTTCTTGGTATTTTCCTCGCTTTACGTATAGTACCAGCAGGTTCAATTAGTGCGGGTGTCTCGTTTGCACTGCAATTCAAAATAATAGAGAATGAGATTATTAGTGACAGTTAAAGTTAAAATATTTGGCATCTGTCCCCGCGCCGGCGAGTAACGAGAAGAGAGTAGAGCTAGCGACTAGAAACGACTCAAGAGTGACGACGAGCGATTACTCGCCGGTATGCGTAAGTATGTATGCACTGTCACCAAAAGAGATAAGAAACCAGCGTCGTCGATATAGTTGAAGTTTAGTAAGTCACTTTAATAAAAAATCCATCTTTGGATGACCATCAAGATGCCATTGGAATCTTTTGCGACCTCTCTAAGGCGTTCGATTGCGTAAACCATGAGACACTTCTGCTGAAACTAGAGCACTATGGGATTAGGAATACAGCTCTTGATCTACTAAGATCATACCTGAAAGATAGAAAGGTTAAAGTTCAAGTAAACGGCATGAACTCATTAGGGTCTGAAATGACAATGGGCGTTCCTCAAGGTTCGATATTGGGTCCATTCCTCTTTTTAGTTTACATTAATGATTTAACCCAATTACTGCAGAATCAACCGAAGATGGTGTTATTTGCAGATGACACATCATTGATTTTTAAAGTTGGCCGACGGTCACAAAATCTTGACGACGTGAATAATTCCATTCTTCAGGTCCAAGAGTGGTTTATGGTAAATAATTTGGTACTAAATGAAAAAAAAAACCAAATGCATTAGATTTCAATTACCAAATGTTAGAAGTTGCGAATGTGACATCATATTGAATGGAGAAAAACTAGAATTTGTTAATCAGACGGTTTTCCTGGGAATCACGCTAGACGAGAAATTACAATGGGTACCCCATATAAAATCTCTTGCGGGGCGGTTAAGCTCGGCCGCTTATGCTGTTAGGAAGATAAGACAGTTAACAGATGTAGAAACCGCGCGTCTGGTCTATTTTAGCTACTTCCACAGCATTATGTCATATGGCATTTTACTGTGGGGTCGGGCTGCTGACATTGAACCCATTTTCATTTTGTAAAAGAGAGCTGTCAGGGCCATTTACAATCTACGTCGTTGCGAATCTCTTAGGGAACTATTTAAAAAGATTAATATTGTGACGGTGCCTTGTCAATTCATTTATGAAAATATTATGCATGTCAGAAAAAATCTACATCTTTTTAATAAAATAAGTGATAGACATAATTTTAATACTAGAAATAAAGATAAAATAGATCAACCATTTTTTAGATTATCTAAAGTACATACATCTTTTATGGGGTACTGTGTTAAATATTACAACAAAATACCTTGTGATATATTGCAATTAAATGAAAGAAAATTTAAAACTCATATTAAAAGTACACTTTGTAAACAAGCATATTACAAATTACAGGATTATATCCTAGATAAGACTGCTTGGAAACATGCTGGTCCTGCTCCGTAGGACAATCTAGAGTCTAGACAAAATCAAACTGGTTGCTAATTTAATTGTATAATTTATAATTTTTATGACATTGTTTTTTACATTATATAACTACTTTAACTCACACACTAAATTAATACTTGTGAAATTTTGGAAACATCATTTACTTTTCAATATTTGTAAATATGTGAGCACCTTGTATCTATCTCATAATTAATTTACCTGTCATGCGTTATATTTAATTATTTTTACCTATTGTGGTATAGTAATTTTATTCTAGGTGCATCGTCTTCACATATTATTATTATGTATACATAATATTGTAAAACGTTTTTAAAAGAGTAACGGTGGAGTTTCTTGCCCATTATTCTCCATACGAAACTACCTTTTGGAAGGGGCAACTAGAATCAATTCTATTTTTTGTAAATTTTGACGTTTAAAAGTGCCTTTTATGTGCCTATTTGAAATAAACGATTTGACTTTGACTTTAAGAAACCGATGAATGTTTTCGAATTAAATTAAATTGAATTAATAAAAAACAAACAGGTCATTTATCAAATTAAATTTCGTTCGAAAACATCCATCGGTTTCTTACTAAACTTCGACTATATCCGACGAGCCTGGTTACTTATCACATCTGGTGACCGTACCTAGCGTGAGGCTCTGGGCTCGTGTTCTGCCCGCCACGCGAGAGTTGCTAAGCGAGTACTCTCTTTGATAGCTCTTGTCGCTGCGAAAAACGAGAACTCGCCCGCAGTGTGAACACTCAGCGATCAACGATTAAGTAATATTAAGTAAGTATTTCTTTTACGTATACGGGAATTACAGTCTTTTGTACGTTTCTCGAGTCGCTTCCTCGGCGGCGATGGGACAAGTGATTTAAACAGGCTAACTTTTAGAGCTTATGGAAAAATTATATGAACTGAAATTTTCGGTGAGTAGGTTTTTCAGGGTCATTGGAGAAAAATTACAGGGTGATATTTTCAGTGCTAGTGAAAAATATACAGAATGAAAGTACGTCAGGGTCACAACAGGAAATGTATAGAATTATATTTTTCGTGTAAATGAATATGATGATATTTTCGTTGGCACTATAAATATAAACACTGCATAAACAGAACAGAAAAAGATAAAATATGAATTTGAATAGCATTATATACATTCATGAGGAAATTGGCCATCTAATCTGTGTTGATCGAGATTTTAGAACACTCGTACTGGTATTAATGCGTTGCTTTTGCCGATTGTAGGAAATAGCACACTTATCAAATCGGAAAGGGATCGTCCGTCACCGTATCAACTCGAGCCATTCAGTATTCTTTGTATGACATTCCGTACTGCAACGCAAACTAATCGGAATCGTAACGTAATTGCCTCTCCTCGGGACAAGCTCAAGAACCGCGGTGCAGTGCGTGGTCCACTTGCAGTTCCGCGCTTACGTCTCTCCGTACCCGAGCTTACGTCTCTTCGTCCACCCTTGCCCCTCTCACCCTCCCGCGGCCTTCCTGCAGACACTACTGTCGCCACACGTGCTGTCATTTGGTCGGCGAGCCGTAAGCGCGGCGTCGTCGCCTAGCCGAGTCAACGTACCGGAACTTTTTTTTTTTTCGGGTGGGAAATCATCAATTGACCTCTCCCGCTCTGGGCGGAGCGGAAGGGCGTGTCAGACTCTTACTGAGTAAAACCCACCCGTGTTCCTTCAGCTGCCTGTGGGCCAGGGCCCCGGTAACTCTTTCGAACAATCCGCGACCCCGGCAAGCATCGGCCCTATCGGACCCCGTCAATGGTGCTGACATCTCTTTGAGGCGCGCGTAGAACACGACGCGCCGCCGACCCGGGCCTGGTCCTTGCCGGACGGCGAGCTGCCCATTGCTCGCCGTCCGCGAGCCCGCGCCTACGGTGGCCGGGAGTCGGATATCGACTCCCGACGCCCAGGGTGTCTCGTCCTGCGGCGACTAGGAGGGTGAGGGCGCAACGATTGCCTGAACCTCACGCGCTCCGCCTCCTCCTTCGCTAGCATTACTGCTTCGCAGAAGGAGGTGATGGCTTCCCATTCCCTCTCGCTCCGTACTATGGCCTGGACCAGGGCCGGACGCAAAAGATCGCCGCCGCCAATCGCCGCCACGAGGACACGGCGGTGCTCCGCCCAAGCCGGGCAGACCTCCACTGTATGCTTCACCGTGTCCTCCGGTCGATCCACACAATGACAACACCCGGGCGTTTCCTCCCGCCTTATCCGAAACAGGAACCTCCCGAAACAGCCACGTCGGGTGAGGACCTGCGTCAGGCGGAAGGTGAGGTCGCCGTGGCGCCTCTCAAGCCACTCCTCAAAGAGGGGACTTACCGCCGCAATTGTGGCGTGCCCAGGGCTGGGTTGCGACAGTCGGACTCTCCATGCCGCCATGAGATCCCACCGGAGCTCAGTCCACTGTGCCGCGATTTCTCGTGGCAGCGGAGTTACGCCCCGGCGTTTCGCTTCCTCGCGCCACTACCAAATGTGCGCAAGGACTTTTGCCTCCAGATCCCATGGCGGCAATCCGGCAAGGAGGCTCGCCGCTTCGCAGGAGACCGTGCGGTATCCCCGGACCAGCCGGATGGCCATGACCCTCTGGGACGCGTTCAACCAGCGGGCTGGTCAGCGCCTCAGTGAACGCGCCCACACCGGTCCCACGTAAAGGGCCATAGACCGCACGACCCCGCGTAGAGCCTCCGGCAGGAGGCGTTTGGACCCCTAGATTGGGCAGGAGCCCCTTCAAGGCAGCCCCGGCCCGGTCCAGTCTGGAAGCCAAACGTCGGAAATGCTCAACGTAGTTCCACCGGCTGTCGAGGACGAGTCCCAGTTACTTCATCGTCGACTCGACGCCGATGTGAACCCCTCCTGCCGTTATTTGGGTACCCGACATTGGCGCGTTCCGAGAACCATGAAAACACATGGCCTCGGAGTTGTGCAGGGCCACCTCGAGCCCCAATTGCCGGATCCTCTCAATGACTGTCGCAACCCCGCGTGTCATTAAGTCAGTCGCCGCCTGGTGCGACCTCCCCTGCGCCAGGACCAGCGTGTCGTCAGCGTAACAAACTACGCTGACGCCGTTAGGGAGGTCGGCGCGCAGCACCCAGTCGTACCCGATGTCCCACAGATGCGGCCCCAGGACCGATCCCTGTGGGACACCGCACGACATCTCTCGCTGGTTCCATTCGCCCTGGTGACCGGGGTAGATGACGGCCCTGTCCGTCAGATAGGCCTCGACTATACGACAGAGGTAGGTCGGCATCCGGTGATACCGGAGTGCCGCCCTGATGCAACTCCAGGGCAGGGTATTGAAGGCATTGACGATGTCTAGAGACACCGCCAAGATGACCCCACCCCGGGGCCACCGCATCCCCCGTCGTGAGGGCTCGCACGCGCATCCCCCGTCGTGAGGGCTCGCACGCGCATGATGGCGTCCACCGTAGAGCACCCCCTGCGAAAACCAAACTGGCTTTCCACCAAATCCGGCCCCACCCGCACCAGCTGCCCGAAGAGGCGATCTGCAATGACTCTTTCAAAGAGCTTGCCCACCTCGTCGAGCAGCACGATGGGCCGGTAAGCGGACGGAGAGTCCGCAGGGCAATCTGGCTTCTTAATGAGGACCAGTTTCCCCGTCTTACAACGAATTGGGAACTGGCCCCCCAAAGCATGCGCTTAGGAGCCCTCTAAGTCGAGGCCCGAGACCCTCCAAGGCCAGGACCCAGGCTTTTCCAGGTAGGCCGTCAGGTCCTGGGGCGGTATTTTAAGCACTTAGCCTACGTACTGCCACTCTCAACTCTACGTCGGGACGTATCGGAGCTGCTGATTCGCTTTTGTTACGTGCTTATGTTAGGTTTACGCCTGTTTGACAGCGAGGCGAAAGGCGATACGGTGACATTCCCTTTCCGAGTCTATATAATATGTGCTATGAACTATTTTTTGTAAAATCCTCACAGTAAAAACTTTGGTAAAGTGAGTGAGTTGTCATTTCACTTCGATTTTTATGGAATAGATCAGCTGGTCTGATTGGAACAACTTCTAAAATAGTGAACAGAGATTACTTACTGGTTCACGTCATCATCGGGTGGTTCTGCCTTTACTTCAGCCGAAATTGGGCACGTTTGAATTTCTTCCCTAAAAATATATATTTTTTAAATGTTCTACGGAAAAAATTAAATAAATATGTTATAAAAAAAAAGTGAGCCGTCGCGAGACGCCTGGCAGATGTGGAACATTGAAACTGTTTTGTATTGAAAATATACACGAAAGGATGGTTTATTAAGGGGGATCCTCAGCTGTAGCCCGCCAAATTCAAATGTTCTTTGTTTTTTTTTTGCAAATTGCAGCTCTGTTTTACGTCGTATGTTGATCAAAATGCGATTCGCGACTGCAGGAATGATATATTTACTGATTAATAATCATCAATTTCATAACAATCGTCAAACTTTGGAAATGTGTTCCACCTACGATTTTTTCAGAATATTTCATATGAAAATTCTTAGTTGGAACTAAGGTTAGGAGAGTGATGATAAGGAAAACTTGATGATAAATACTTACTCGTCGTTGTCGGGAGGTTCTAACTTCACTACCAACGTCTCAATTTCAAACTCATTTTGTGCTCTGAGAAAAATAAAAACATTCTAAACTTGTGTATTCGCGACTCTTTTGTGCTGCCACTGATCACAGTCACCACACTATCTTGTGTGAATCATCATCTACGTTGCCATTTCCTATGTTGGGGTCGGCTTCCAGCCTAACAAGTTGAAGCTGAATACTGGTATTTTACATGGAGCGACTGTTTATTTGACTTCCATAACCCAGTTACTGGGTAAGTCGATACCCCTTGGCAAGACTGGTTTTCTGACTACCCGTAAAACCTGACGAATGATAGCCGGGACCAACGACAACGACATCCTAAACGGATGCAGCTGAACACCAGTACTTAGCCCGAAAGTCTGACAACCAGTCTTAAAAAGGTAAGACTGGTTTTCACACTTTCGGGCCACCCGTAACCTTACGGATATTGTGTGTACATAATATGTTCTGATAACTCGATGAAATTCTATTATAGGTACACTAGGTGTTTTCCGAATATCCAGGATGAATAGTAGCCTATATCCTTCTCCAGGTCCCAGGCTACCTATCTGACAAACACAACGAACAGTTCTGTGGTTTAGACGTGAAAAGGTTACACTGATACACAGGAGTTACTTTCGCATTTTTAATAATATTAGTATGGATGTTGTGGAGCTTGTGAAGGCCGCCGGACTCCCGTGGATGCGGGAACCACAGAACCGGTCGAAGTGGCGGTGCTTGGGGGAGGCCTATGTGCAGCAGTGGACGTGTTTCGGCTGAAATGATGATGGATGTTTAAAATAAATCAAACTCACTCTTGATCGTAGCTGGACTGCCCGCCATCGTCGACGTTATGATCAGTAGTGTCTTGTTCGCTTGAACTGAAACAAAAATACAATATGGTTAGAAAATACAAAAATTTAGCATAGCTTTTTGTCACAGAAACACGTACATACCATTGGCGGATACAGGGGGACATTCTCCACTCTACGCCGCTTAAAACATGGCTGAGTACGCGGATAGAGGACGAGCGGCTTAGCGGACTTGCACTCCTACACATCCACAGGGATGTTCCAGTTGATGTCGATAAAATTATAGATAGGTTTAACTTTATTTTGTAAAAATTCAAGCTAATAAAAACTTTATTTTTTGTTTACTTATGATTATGACTTTAACCCTAGCTCCGAACCTTGTCAGAATGACACCCCCCCCCCCCCCCAATGAAATCCTGGATCCGCCCCTGGTCCATACAAAAGATAATTAGCACTGATAATAATGAAAAATAATAACAAACAAAATAGATCTATAATCACGAGCACAAAACAGAAAATAGTCGACAGCTGCACGTCATGACTGTGACAAGAAGGCTTCCACTCAGCATGATGCTGTGCCGGTGTGTGACTTTGGAAATTTGTTCCAAATAAGAATTTTCATTCAAACTTTGTCGATTGATATGAAATTGATCATTATTATTCAGTAAATATATCATTCCTACAGTCGCTAATCGCATTTAGGTCCACATACGACGTAAAACAGAGCTGCAATTTGCAAAAAGATAATTTAGCGGGCTACGGCTTACGATTCAATTTAAAGGAAAAACCCAATAACGCTTTGCCCGACCTGGGAATCGAACCCAGGACGTCATGCTCAGCAGGAGCGCTTGCGACCGCTGACCAACGAACAGGGCTGGAAATAATAAAAATGACGACAAAATAATATGATTGTCCTGGGATTGTATGATTATTTAATATAAATTGATGTGTACTATAACCGTAACTGTAATAGCGATACAGGGGAAATGACTACTAATAATTATTTACGGTGGTCACGCACGGCGAGTTTTTGCAGCGATTTAGTAGCGCGTTTCGTACGCGCCGTCTGCATCGCTACTTGTGACCGTTTGTCGCATATGCAACGCGCGACAGAACCGATACAATCGCAAAGTATCGATTCAGCACCGCTACTGTCGACCGCCTTTAGAGGAACGAGGTGTTGTGCCCTTTCTTCTTCTTATACTCGTCCAACTTAACTTTAGCGTCAAACTTTGCTTGCGCGATGCAGGATTCAGTGGCTCCATCTGTCAACGATGCCAACTTCACACGCCGTGTCTTTTAATGATTTTTAAGTTGTGACATAGATATCGCTACTGTGTGCTGTTAAGATAAGATAAACAAACAAAACAAACCCTAACCAATCCCTAATACTATAATTAAAACGAAAGTAAGTTTGTTTGTTTGTTACCTTTTCACACCTTAACCACTGAACCGATCATCATGAAATTTTGCATATACGTTGTCAGGGATACAGAAAGGGTCATAGGGTACCTTTCATCCAGAAAAAAGTGCTGTTCCAGAGGGAAAGAACAATAACTTTCGTCGGTCACAATTGCTTTTGGACGGTAGATCGCGCTACGTAATATTTCGAATCATGATTGAATTATATTATTACCTAAAAACGCTAGTAGGGTGTTAAAAGTTATATTTTTTTAATATAAGTTGACACCTTGAAATATTCACATTTTGTGAGTCTAGAGTGAAATCCAACTCCGTTTGGCCGAACACCATGAAAGATGGCACATAGGTACCTAAGTATTTTTAATGGAGAATGATTTACAGGATTTTTTTCGGGGGCATAAGCTAGTACCGTAACAGTACACACTTAATACAGTGTTAACACATACCTGTCCGCCTGTCTAGGCTTCTTGCGAACTTTGCGCCGTTTCGCAGGCGGTTCCTGTAGCTTGTCTGCATTCCGTCCCTCTTCCTCCTTCAGTATCTGAAGTACTGTCGCCTCACTCACTCCGGTTGCCAGCGCAGTCCGTTGATGGAATTTCGACCGAGGAGTCAGGTCCAAGTCTCCATGCATCTTCTTTAACTCTTCATAGTCGTGCTCAAAGTAATGGTACACGTTTGCGATGATTATTTTTATTTGATCCTGAAGGAATATTAATTACATTATTGTGAATTGGAATCTATAATAAATAGTTTACTAAAACTAAGTCGTTTTTCGTGTCTGCATGTGTCCTTAGTTCTTCTAAGCTTCCCTATGGATTTTGATGCTGTTTTCAGCATCATTAAAATATTTTTTTCTGGAAGGTTTATGTGGATCATGCATTAATATTTAACTTGGGCATAGCATATATATCTTCATCAGTAGATAGCACCCGAGCGAAGCAGGGGCACTCTATCGCTAGTTCTACAGAAATGGTGAAATGGGAGTACTCTATACGCTACTGCATACCTGTTTGAAGAATACTTACATAATTAAAATATATTATAGGAATTAATATGAACAAGTACAGTCACCAAAAGAGATAAGTAACCAGAGGGCCTAGACAAAGTAACATTCGATTAACGATAACGCTAGTAGAAAAGCTAAAATGTAGGGGGTTGACATAAGCTATCGACATGTCACGTGATCATAGGTCAACGAATAAAAATTAGCTAGACAAAGTAAACAACATTCGATTATGAAATGAATCGACAGCGTCGAAAGATTAGGTACTTCCACAGAGATGCATAGCCAAGGGACACTTTTTGACGAGCGTTATTGCTAGTTTTTGGAATCATTAGCGAAAGCGATAGCGATTTTAGAAATAGAATCGCTCCGAAGCGAATGCCATTTGTCTAGGCCCTCTGGTCGTCGGATATAGTTGAAGTTTAGTAAAAAACCGATGGATTTTTTTGAATGAAATTTAATTTGATAAATTAACTTTTCTTTTCTATTAATTAAATTAAATTTTATTTAAAACATCCATCGGTTTCTTACTAAACTTCAACTATATCCGACGACCTGGTTACTTATCTCTTTTGGTGACCGTACATTATCATCTGCCTGCCTTTCCCAACTATGTTGGGTTCAGCTTACAGTCTGACTACCAATACTTTACCTACTTGTTGCGACCTCCCTACCTGACCTTCACAAACCAGTTAGGTACAATGCAACACGATATCTCTTGGTAAGACTAGCTGTCAGACTTTCAGCCTACTGACTACCCATAACGACTGTCAAATATCTACGAATGATATGACCTTGTACATTGTATTATACTGGTAATAATTTTATGTACTATGGTGGTATATACCTCTTGTATTCCTTCTGCAGTGTGCTGTACTTCCGTGTTGCATTTTGGACAAAATACTTTGATTTCATTGTCACTCGAAGGGGAGTCCTGGTTCTAAAAAAAAAATTAATCGTTATTATCAAACTTCATAGCTTTCTAGAACGTCGCGTCGTGAAGATATTATTTTAAACACAGTTGGAGTTCATTGTAATTGGAGCGTAGCGTGACAGCCTGTATAAAACTGTGTTAAAACTCCTTTAAACAGGCGCGACACGCGACGCTATTCGCACGCGGCACAAAGGCACCGCCTGTCGCGCGACGAGCGGTGCCTTCGTGTCGCTTCGCGTGACGTGTTGCGACTGTTTGAAAGAGCCCTTAAAATATTTAACGCGTCGGTTGGAACAGGGTTGACTGTACAGGTTACACCGGATGTACTACTGAAGTTATTTCGTTAGCAAACCTTTTACAATACTTAAATAAAAACTATTTTTTACGAAAAGAAATATTTTATTGGTACAAAACATTGTGTGGTCAGTTAATATACAACTGAAAAATACTTGATCATTTAGTATACGTACTGATTTGTTTACAGTACTTTGTTTACCGCCGCCCTGACAAGGGCATTCTTTTAGAATTTTATTTCTGACAGCCGCTGTCACTACCCTTTTCGAGATTGGTAGGTTCAAAGTAGGCGCAGCAATTTTCTTCAAATTCTTCTTGTCATACATAGTTTTTTTTGGAAATGCAAGCTACATACGAATCTATATTGTAAGTCATCCGGGCTTTTGTTCATCAATTCCGGTCTTAGGCATGCTTTGGCCCATTCTCTGCATCTAGAATTACAATAAACGATGTTGATGTCAGTAAAATAAGAAAAAATAAGTTTAAATCGTAGATTCGCTTTGCCGCGTCAAAAGATGGCAAAAAGTTTGGCTTTGTAGTGTCGTCTCTCTCACACCCTGACAGTCTCTCTCTAAGGCACATGTTCCACCGCCGACGAGGAAGCGACTAGATCTCAACGATTTTCTCGCTCAAGAAACATACAGCCGCCAGCACATCAAGTTACTCCACTTTGACTTCGAACACGTTATGAGTAGAGATGGGCGGTGGGTAAAATCCCGACGGGAAAATACCCATATTATTACCCACCTTGGGTAAATACCGGGTATTTATGTGGGAAAAAACCCAATAGACGGTATTTTCATTATATACACTCATACAATAAATAGCCGATGACCATTACATTTTACATAAACCTAACCAAAAAATAACCAAACTGCACTATGTATAATGTATTTAATTATAAAAATAAATAAAGTTAGTTATCAGTTTATCAGACAGAACTTGCACAGTTAGTTAACTTTATTTATCAATATTTCGAATTAGAAAGAAAGAAAAAAAAATTTTTTTCATTCTGTACTCAACCTTACCATCTCTACATATTTATTACTTTCCGTACCATCTGATACTTACTCGTACAACAATATTTGCTTTATCACTTTAATCACGTGACCCACTTATCGATACTTTAAAGCTTGTGTACAGTCGCCAGCACATCAAGTTACCACAAACTGTCAGATTTTCTCATTCGATTTTGAACTTAACCTTCAACATTTTAGGGTTTAAAATCGTTTGGAGAAATTTGACAGTTTCGTGTAGCTTGACCTGCTGGCGACTACGTAAAATGTGGTAGTGGAGTACGTCATTTCAACTTAGACAAGCTCTAACTAGCAGTAATAAAGTTCAAAAATTATGCACTATTTAATGTATGTGTATCTAAATATTGCATAAGCTAAATAAAATAAAAAGGAAGTATATTTCTCCAATCGAATTTACCCAATTCTGGGTTTTTACTGGGTTTTTATAAAACGTGTAAAGTGCATTATTATTGGCTGACTATTTTGATTGTTTGATGATGACAATAATTACGTATGTACGGAATTGACATCTTCAGTTACGGATTTGAGAATACTTTAAAATTAGCCCGTAATTACGTAATGGAAGCCCTACACATCCCTACCTCTCACGCCGCGCCGCACTCTTTATGAAAGAGCTTTTCAATAACTGATTTTTGATTTGAATTCGTCGTGAATTCCTACCTACTATTATTACTTAGAACAAAACATCGCACCACACAGTAACAGTTGTTAAATAGATTGTTTTATAATTGACTATGAAAAACGGACTTCCCAAAAAAACACTAAAAGACGTGAAAAATAACTTTAATTTCGGAAGTCGGTGTCTGTGGTTTTGTATTTTCGTTTTCGGCCACCGACTTCCGAAATTAAAGTTATTTTTCACTTTTAGTGTTGTCACTCGTCTTTTAGTGTTTTTTTTGGAAGTCGGTTATATTTTTGTAAAAATGTTTTTATTTTTCACTTTTTAATTGCGGTACCTACCCCACACAAATTCGTATACCACTACTTGGTGTGTAAATAACAGTGACAGGAAATTATTAACACACCATCCATATAAACTAAGTGGAAAAAATATGCAGTATTAAGGATAACTCAAAAACTGCTGGTCAGACCTTGATCAAATTTAAATGGGACCACATGTGAAGCACCACCTATCAAATAAAAAAAGAATCATCCAAATCGGTCCACTCAGAAAAAAGCTCTGAGGTAACACACATAAAAAAAAAAACATACAGGCGAATTGAGAACCTCCTCCTTTTTGTGAAGTCGGTTAAAAAATAAATTTCCTTGTTTTTCTTACCACTATTTCTACATACAGTACACTGGTTTGGCATCTTTATTAACAATATAAAAGTAAACGACCGCGTGGCGGTCGCGTCGTATCGCTGCCGCTGGCACTACTTCCCAATCTATTACTATACTCTATGGCTGGCTCACAGCTCACACTGGTTTGTACCCGAGCGGGCGCCACGCGCCGGCGCGGGGTCCCGCTGCGCCGCCGGCGCATGAGTAAAATAACGAAACAGAGACAAAGCATCTAAGGAACGGTAATTTTTACGGTTTCGCACCCAAAGGGTAAAACGGGACCCTATTACTAAGACTCCGCTGCCCGTCCGTCCGTCGGTCTGTCCGTCTGTCACCAGGCTGTGTCTCATGAACCGTGATAATTAAACAGTCTAAATTTTCACAGATGATGTATTTTTGTTGCCGCTATAACAACAAATACTAAAAAACAGAATAAAATAAATATTTAAGAGGGCTCCCAACTCCCATACAATAAACGTGATTTTTATGCCCTTCGTGCGCGAGTCCGAGTCGCACTTGCCCGGTTTATTTACCCGTTTTGGTAGAGTTGGCTGGCACAGGAGTAGAAATCAAACTAACAACGCTTACGAGGTTTATTTTCACAGATGATATATTTTTGTTGCCGCTATAACAACAAATACTAAAAAACCGACCAAGTGCGAGTCGGACTCGCGCACGAAGGGTTCCGTACCATTATCTATAAATTGAATGAAAGGTAAATTGCGGTTTACGATTTATGACATATTAAAAAAACTACTTACTAGACCTCGTTCAAACCAATTTTCGGTGGAAGTTTACATGGTAATGTACATCATATTTTTCTTTAGTTTTATCATTCTCTTATTTTAGAAGTTACAGGGGGGGGGGGGGACACATTTTACCACTTTGGAAGTTTCTCTCGCGCAAACTACTCAGTTTAGAAAGAATATATATTAGAAACGTCAATATAATTTTTGAAGACCTATCCATAGATACCCCACACGTATGGGTTTGATGAAAAAAAAAATTAGTTTCAGTTATAAGTATGGGGAACCCCCAAAATTTATTGTTTATTTTCTATTTTTGAGTGAAAATCTTAATGCGGTTCACAGAATACATCTACTTACCAAGTTTCAACAGTATAGTTCTTATAGTTTCGGAAAAAAATGGCTGTGTCATACGGACGGACAGACAGACATGACGAATCCATAAGGGTTCCGTTTTTGGCCATTTGGCTACGGAACCCTAAAAACAGAATAAAATAAATATTTAAGGGGGCTTCCAACTCCCAAACAATAAACGTGATTTTTTTGCCCTTCGTGCGCGAGTCCGACTCGCACTTGGCCGGTTTTTTTTACCCGTTTTGGTAGGGTTGGCTGGCACAGAAGTATATACCAATTATCAACGTTTACCAGCTTTTTAATAACAGCTATTAGGTATAGTTTATTTTTTTACAAATTATTTATGTAGGTAGGTACAACTCTAAATATATTTTTTGTATTTTTTATTTTTCTATAATTAGTTGTGCCTTTTAATTGAATGGTAAATTCTAAATCTGACACATTTATTTTTAAATAATCTATTTGGAATGCACTGGCATTGTTTACGAGAGGTAAGTACCACCTACCAACTTATTCTGTGCAACTTACCAACAAAAAACACACTAACTTCAAAAAATTACAATAGAACCTACTAAATCGATCAATACCAAAACGTTTTTTGCACCACCTGGTTGTTACTTTCGATGTTGAGGTTTAAGTAGGTAAGTATATGTATGAGGTATCTATCTAAGTATGAGTATGCCGCCGATATCCAGACAATTTTTGTTTTACAAAAAAGGGCAATTCGTTCAATCTATAAATTAAGTCCCAGACACTCCCTCAGAGATAAATTTAAAGAGATTAATATAATTACTGTGCCTTCTCAGTATATTTATGAAAATCTTTTGTATGCACATAAAAATATTAATCTGTTTAAAAAATACAGTGATATCCACCATATAAATACTAGAAACAAACACAAATTGATTGGTCCTACAACCAGGCTCAAGAAAATAGGTGGCTTGTTTAGATGCCAATGTATACGTTTTTATAATAAACTTCCTAGCCACATTCAAGATCTAAGCTTTAATAAATTCAAATCTTTTATAAAACGGAAACTATGCCAGAAAGCCTATTATACTGTGAAAGACTATATTGAGGACAAAAAGGCTTGGGATTGAGCTACTCCAATAAATTGACACGGTGAATGTTGATTTTAATTTGCTAGCTATTTTAGACATGAATATTTACTGTAAAAAGTATTATATTATTTTCATTATTGAGAATATGAGGACTATGTGGGTCATTGTTTCAGTTATATTCTTGATCTGGCAGTTTAAGTAGTTTAAGCGGCCTACCCAAATGTCCTTTCTTTGGTATTGTTCGTCGAATCGTTGAGCTCCTTAAGTTCCGAGTTGAGCTGCACGATTACTGACAAATGCGTGCACTGACTGGACAGGTCCACTCAATCTGTGTGGTTCTTTCCTCAAAAGACCATTTCAGATACCAATCTACATGGTCTTCACATGATTTGACCAAGATTATGTCTGGACTTTAAAAGAGACTGTGACCTCTGAGTTTGTTTCGGCCTTTCTTCTCAGAGTAGTCAGATAGGAAACGCCGACCTCATCTAGATTAAAAATATGATTGACGTGTAAAAGTGTTTGTTTACAAACCTACTTACAGAAATAAAATCATTTATCATTTATGTTTTTTGACAATGACAACACTTCAAGCTTGTTAGCACAATAGCAATCTGCTCCACAACTTCAATACAAAGCGAGTAGGTATTTCTTTCAATCTTTCATAGTTTTTAGAATATAATTTTTTCAGTTTTTCGTTCCTCCTACATAACAAAATACAACGTTAGGTCTTACACACACAACAGACTTATGCGAATGAATGATATTATTACTTAAATACCTATGTTTTATAATACCAATATCCACTACTTCAAAATACCACATGAAGGCTCCCTCAGACAGGCGCGACGCGAAAGCGCGGCACAATTTGTGTCGAGAGCGATTCGCGTCGCGTGTCGCGCCTGTTTAGGAGCCTTGAGTGAACTTCCAACTATGTAAAACTATAATCTATGCATATTCTGATGTTTATACTATATGTATATGATTAGTTTATTAATAACTTAGCTGACACAATATTTTCAGAAAAAGAAGTAATAATTTCAGCAAGGTAGAAAGAAGTTACTAGATTACAAATCCTTGAAGTAAAACACATGTTTGATGTGCAAAATAGACGGATCTAGCAGCAAACAAAAAAAAGAACAAGCATCGTACAGCATTGAAAAGGAATTCAATGCCACATTCAAAAAAAAATAAGACAAACCGTAACTGTAGCCCTTAACCGCCCGAAATTGAGCGGTTAATGTTATCGTTAGTGACGTCATTTTAACTATTGTGAAAATGGTGCAGCCCTGAGGGCCTAGACAAATGGCATTCGCTTCGGAGGGATTCTATTTCTACAATCGCTATCACTTTCGCTAATGATTCCAAAACTAGCAATAACGCTCGTCAAAAAGTGTCCCTTGGCTATGCATCTCTGTGGAAGTACCTAATCTTTCGACGCTGTCGATTCATTTCATAATCGAATGTTGTGTAAATTGTCTAGCTAATTTTTATTCCTTGACCTATGATCACGTGACATTTCGATAGCTTATGTCAACCCCATACATTTTAGCTTTTCTACTAGCGTTATCGTTAATCGAATGTTACTTTGTCTAGGCCCTCTGTTTCGCTAAACCGGAGATTTGACGGCTGACAAGGCATTTCTTATCGTTAAAGTTACTTGGTGCAAGTTTAGCTAGTAGAGTAATTTTAACTAGTACACAAACTGTGTACATAATTATGATTCTAGACCACCTCGCATAGAAATTTTTCGTCGCTGAATTTGCTGTTTTATAGAAAAGTGCAAAACGTATGGAACAACGAATTGATTTTTATAACCGACCAACATTTTCTACGCTAGGGGGTCTAGAATCATATCCTGAATTCATGGCCACAGTTTGCATACTGGTTAAAATGTCTTCCTGTATAAAACTGTCCGCTTAGAGAGCTGGCTCAAACCGGTTTGAACCCGAGCGAGCCGCCGAGCGGGCCCCTCGCGCCTTGTCAGTGACCGGTGACAGTCACGCACACATAGCTGTGCGTGTAGTAGTGTACCCGCGCACGGCGCGCGGCGTTACTATGAAGCTTCATTCTGCTCGGTTTTTACCCGACTGCGCGACGCAAAGGAGTGGTAATGTGTTTATCAGCCTATATATGTATGTATGTTTGTATGTTCCTTTGAAGCACTATACAGACCAAACGCCTGAGCCGATTTTTATGATTCACACGTCAATCGTTTCCTCTTAGTCCGGAGAGTGTCATTAGAGACATGACGTCAGTGAAAATTCATTAAACAATTCACAGTCATCATCAGTCATTAAACTATGTCAAGTGGGGTATCGTTGAATAGGTATTTAAAAATCATTTTTAGTTTACGCTCAACATTTTTCGATTCGACTGACCGTTTAGGATCTATATCGATTTAAAGTTGCATAACAACTATTCTCACCTAAAGGGTTTTTAGACAGTAGAAATTTACGATGAAAAGACGAAAACTTCGAATGACTGTGCGTGTGAATGTGGATGGACATATACTAAATAAAGTATCTAGTAGGAATATTGGACTACCTAAAGTATCTAATGTCTAACAAACTACCCTGCTCCAATAACAACTGAACTGAACTGTGGTGTGGTGTAGTTTTGTTGTGCAGTTGTTGTGTTGCTGCTGCTTGCTGATAGGAAATCTAGTCTGTTAAATAGCTAGCTAGGTACTCATAACTAAAAACTATAAAATAAAATAAAACCCGACTGCGTAAAAAGTGACACAAACTACGTAAATATTAAAAAAAACTGAAAAGAAAAAAACAAGCACTTAAAAGTCCGGTGGTCTAGAATTCTATAATACAGTGGGTTGCCAAATTATTAGGGACAGTTACCTTTTTTATCAATTTCTTACTTTGGGCGCACTTGACTGCAGTTTTAAGTGGTACAAGGGTTCCAGGAATGTATTATTTATTTTCCTAATGTGTCTGTATCTCAAATTAGAAGTGGATGTTGAGATATAGGGGTATATTTATTTTCTACAAATATTTAAGTTACGTGAGAGCCCTATTGCACTTTAGACGCTAATCAGTGAAAGACGAATTTGAATATTTTTACAAAGTTATTTTTATATTTGTGTTACAAAATTTTGATAAAATGTAAGTATTGTTATTATGTTATTATAAAATTAAATTATTTATCATATTACGGTAAAAATTTTTTTTTTTTTTTGGTTTTGGTATTGGTCAGGGGTGCGAAAACCCTACTCCAGCATTCCAGTCATTCCCAAAGGACAATAGCAGACATTGCTGGTGTTTCTAAGTTGGCATTCAATAAAATAAAAAAATAATTGGACCATAATCAGCCAATTTCACCTAAGAAAAAAGGCAACTGCGGCAGAAAACGCATTACTACCCCACTTTCGGATAGGAAAATTAGAGACATCTGTTCTCAAAACAGGAAAAAAAGTGCTGGACTGCTAACTCAGTTAGTCCAGGAATCAGGAATACCAGTTTCCAAGAGAACAGTGCATCGCAGATTGGCAGAGGAAGGCTTGACAGGTCATCGTCCTGTGAAAAAACCGCGGTTGACTGATGCAATGATAAGGAAACGCCTTGCCTGGGCTTGGGAACACCGCCAAAAGACAGTTGAGGACTGGAATAAGGTCAGTTTGCAATATTACTGATATATTTTACTTTAAAAAAAAACCATAATTAACAACTATCTTATTTTTCAGGTGTGTTTCTCGGATGAGTCAAAATTCGAGATTCTAACCGACAACAGCAGCTTCGTCAGGCAACGCGGACGCCCAGGAGAAAAATACCACCCCGACTGCATCGTGGAAAGGGTAAAACACCCTGTTAAAATAATGGTGTGGTCTGTAATAAGCGCCAAGGGGGTTGGGCGCCTGTACATTGTCCAGGGAACCATGAAACAAGACCAGTACAGACAAGTTTTACAAACTCACCTGTTACCGACACTCGAAGAATGGTTCCCTGATGGTGAGGAATTTATGTTTATGCATGATTCAGCGCCATGCCATAAAGCCAGAAGCGTTACCAAGTTCTTAGCAGACCATAACATTCCAGTTTTACCTTCGCCTGGTAATTCTCCTGACATGAACCCAATAGAAAATTTATGGGAGATTACCAAGGCCGAAATAGCAAAAGAAATGATAACCACCAAGGTCAGGTTGATAGAAAAGCTCATTAATTTTTGGTAGTACAACCCTATGATAAAAGAAAGTTCCATACAGTGCATAGAAAGCATGCCCAGGCGTACAGACGCACTAATTGAGGCGAAAGGAAATGTCACTAAGTACTAATCACTACTAAGTAACAATTATTTTCGCTTATTCATGTACGGTCACCAAAAGTGATAAGTAACCAGGGTCGTCAATATAGTTGAAGTTTACTAAGAAATCAATGAATGTTTTCGAATAAAATTTAATTTAATTAATAGAAAACAAACAGGTCATTTACCAAATTAAATTTGATTCGAAATCATCCATCGGTTTCTTAGCAAACTTCAACTATATCCGACGACCCTGGTTACTTATCTCTTTTGGTGACTGTACTTAATTATTATTTTGGTCTTATTTTACTTCGTTAATAACTGTTTTGTATAATTAAAGCTTTCCTCATTAAAAAAAATGTTTTTTTAATTAATTTAAGACTCATACTTCACAAATAAAAATAATTCGTGACTGTGCCTATTAATATGGCAACCCACCGTATATTATTGAATGAATACTAATGAAGAAAATAAAATATAACCTACTAATGGAACATAACAACTGAACAGTCAGGATCTATTATTCGACAGCCAATCTAATGTTTCAATGGATCCCTACTGTTCTGTGTGGTGAATGTAGTCTCGCAACGCGTTGTAAGACATTTATTATATTAAAGGCGTATTTATTAGTTCATTGATTGTATTAGCACGACGAACGTACGAAATATGAGAATTATAATATTATTTAAGTACCTACACTAATTTACAGTCCTGCTGTAACACATACCACAAGAACAAAATAACAATTTACAATACGACTAAACAGAATCGCGATTCTCAAGTGCTGTGTTTACAAAACAAAATGCGTAGCTACGCGTCATACAGATAAAGCGGGCCGACTGCCGCTCGAATTCACTCGACGCGCTGTGCTGTGTTACTTTAAAAGACTATTATACTATAATGCTATCCCGTTCTGGCCCCGCTGTGCGCGTTTAGACGTTTAGTTTGTGGAGGCGTTTTAATTACAGCGCGAAGTCAGGTCAGAGCCGATATAGTAAATGCTAAACGCTTTGTACACATAGTCTGTTATGTTTTATCGCTATACGTTTTATTAACCACCAGAAGTTGGTGGAGATCCTGTACCTTGGGATGCTGCATTTCTTTGTGCAGTAGCCGCCACACTGTGGAGTGGTGCACTCCAAACCGTCGACTAGCCTCCCGCGTGCTTCCCCGTGGCTCTCGCCGGAAGAATTCCAAGATATCTTCCTGCAAGGCGACAGGCAGGCCTTCGTTGCCGCGACCTTCAGCATGATGGGGAACGTCGAACTGCCGATGATCGCGCAGTCTCTGCGTAGAAGCCAGCATTACCCTGTGTGAGGGACGTTGCTGATTGGGAAATAACTCCGCGAACATTTTGATGGCTCGAGATGCATTGTCTCCACTGATGGCATACAAGCGGACCATCTCCACCAACTCTACATTGGAGTATTTGTCCGTCATCTTTATAACTAGGTAGTAGGTACCTATCGCGACGTTAATCGAAGGCGCACTTTGGGCGGAATTTGCAAGCGTATGCACACGCCGGCGTCATCAATTACACTAATAAATTGCCCCGATTTATGTGCTTGCGAGTTGCGATGGCCGCGGGGGGGCGTGGCTAGTGGGAGAGGGAGAGCGCGGTGGTTGGTGCTTTGGATCTATGAAAGAAATGTCGGTTGTGTTTGTTTGTGTGTGTGAAAGCGCAGTTTAAGGACACGTACAGATTGGCCGCGTTTTAAAAAGGGGAGTTCACACTTACCGATTTTCATAAATAAAATGAAAGAAAAATACCTGCCCATTTTATTGTTGATTCGGGTCGAGAATCACTAACATAATTACCTCCTAAAATGTTTTGCAGATCCAAAACTGCACCTTGTATATAGTGACACGACGCGCGATACATCGCAATGGGTGATTCTGTTTTTTTGAAGAGGGTTATTAAGAGAGTTATTCTGAAAAACAATAAAATTGAAAAATCGAAAATAAAAAGTATTCTTGATTATTGACTTGATATCGTATTGTTATATGATTATTTACGAGTCTCATAACAACCTCCTGAAATGTTTTGCAGGTTCAAAACTGCACATTGTATAAAGTCGGCAGTGATGTGACGTGGCTTGTTTGATTTCGCCCGTGGAAATATTTATAAATACTACTGTCGAAAACAATTTGTGGTCAGTAAAATATGAACTTACTTAATTACTTTATAACAAAGGGAAACTTGAGCTATGTAGCCCTTTAGATAGGTGCCGATCCGGAATGAAATATTTGTTGTTGTTGTTTACCAATCCTTGTCGATAATTATTATATTCCCATCTCTACAAAAGTTGTCACTGCCCCGAGCGCCACGGACTACTGTAATAGTCGTTCTGTGACGTCATAAAATCATAGCAGTTTACGCGCGTGTGAGAGTATTCATATTTAGAGGCGAATAACTGATTGATTATTGATCACAATTATTGATGTTGTCTAATGATGTAATCTAAAATCACACTAAGATCGTCAGCTGTCAGATGATAATGACATTGACGTATGGAAACGTTCCATTTCAACATTATTTTATTAAACGTAGATCATTATTTTTAAATAGAAAGGTCTTAATTTAAAATATATGTTATTAACATTTATTTAATTGATATTTCATAGACAAAAGTATTTAATGTAAATTGTATTTATTCTGACTTAAAAGGCCGCTTCACAAACAACGATTCTAGTTTTCAAGCAAGTTAGGTTTGGTGGTTTTACATAAGTAATCAAAACAAATGTTTATTATCTTAGCATTACATCAAAAGATTAAATAATAATTAATATGACACTGGTAATATTTCTCATGATTTAATATTGCAAATTAAAAGTAACAAGTTGTTTTAGACGATTCTCAGATCTTAAAGATGATGTTAATATAATATAATATTTTACTTAAAGATTACAAATAAATACATACTAAATTGCTAAATAATCTTATGAAGCTTTAAAATAGTTCCACTATACTAGATTTGTTAATTAAAACCTATATTAGAAGATATTTAGCAATTATGTACAACCATCTCTGATAGGTCTAAAAAGGCGGCAGAATGGGCGGCAATATTTGTGGTACTGACTGGTACTAAGAAGGGATTTTAATGAGTTACCGCCAATTTTGAAGGGGATCTTGGTTCGAATGGTTGGACGAAATAGGACAGACTCACAGGTCCTGAGTGGTGTCCATTCATCCATTGTCCATAATATTAATTTGCTAAAAGCCAATGTACATAGCGGAAATCACGCTGCGTAGCGAAGTTCTTCCTATATTGTAAAATGGATTGAATTATAATCATCATATTATCACTTCTAGTGAAAGATCGACTGACTACAATGTACATGTAAGTTATGTAGGTATATAATTGATATTATAATATTGATTAGTATTGCTGATCTATGTTTTTATGTAATGTGTTATACATATAGCTAATATTGCTTGTGTGTTAAATCGAATTAAGGAATATTCATGTTCTTTCTTTACATTGACAAAGTTGCTAACTTTGAGAAACGGACCTTGTGTTATCAATAATAATATGATAATGTGAAAATGTGTTGACAAAAGACTAAAACAAGCTGCCATGGAGTTTCTTATCCTTCTTCTCCATGAAGACCTAGTTTTGTAACGGATAATAGCTTTCTCACTAACGTTACCTACCTATATTTATTGACAAGCCTAATTGAAATAAATGCCTGGTCTTGTCTTTCTGTGCTTTTCTTCATAAAATCCCTTCCCGACACACCATAATCATAGATACTTTCTTATATATTAAATAACTAGCCATTCTGACACTCAAAGCTTACTAATTAAGTGGATGCCAATACCTATAAATGTAGTATTTCATCCACTTTCTAAGACGCGCGTTTGACAATTTGTGACATTTTGCGATAATTTTCATTCGAGAAACAGGTTCTTATAATATGGCTCATATAGTGGGCTTTAATAATATTTACTGCAGTGGCTTTGATTATTAGTGGGCAGTGGTCAAATGGCGGGAAAAATATATCACCGGTAGTGAAATAAAACGAAATCGTTCTTAGCAAGTTTCTTTTATTTTTATCAAGAAAATATAACATGAGTAAGTCAAATTGAAGCAATCAATCAATTCACAATGAAATTGACTATTAACATTTTAAATTGCTGATTGTAATAAGTCAATAAACAGAGCTTTATAGTCAAAAAGGTACAAAAGTAAAGAAAAATAATCCTTAGCTTCTAAACAATTAAGTACTTAATTATAAAATTATGACTCTAGATATCTACCTATTCACAGCAGAATTAAACTTAATTATAGCATCACGCCTGTGATTCCCGAAGGGTTAGGCAGAGTTGCACCCTAATGTACACCTACATTTCGCCGGTTATGTTTATTTACTTAACTTTATTTTTATTTTTACTTCCGTAGTAATCGCAACGGGCGTGCGTGGATGACCAGCGGGGTAGGTAATTGCGTAACACACTCGCAGTAGAATGGCTTCCATTTTGACAGAACAACAATATTCGTTGCGTTATTTACGTTATTAAGCAGACAATTTTTTCGAAAATATGAAGCAATGGATTAGCAATAAGCTTCCGAGTGATTCAGATTGTGATTGATAGTGTGATACGTAATCAGGGTACAGATGTATGAACGTAAACGAGGCGAAAGCAGTATGTAAGGATCGTAGCAGGTGGCGTTCTGTAGTTTCTGCCTACCCCCATGGGAAGAAGTCGTGAGTTTATGTATGTATTAATTATTATTTAAAGTAGAAAACTATAAAATATCCATTTCCATAGGAATGAAGTTGACTTAAGACTTATAAGTCGTAGGCATTTGGCCAAACGCAGCGCAAAAGCAAATGATTAAAAACAAAAAAGAAATATAAAAAAACATACGATCAAAATTAGAATAGTACAGTCGGCCACAAAAACAGTTGAAACTTCAGTTTTGTAAATAAAAATACTGACCATCCATTATCAATTTAATAAAAAAAACTAAAAATAATCTGCTAAATATGCAATTAAAACTCAAATTCGTGACTACAAAAATCAATAGATTTTACGTCCTTTTTGAAAGCAACCGCCTATCTGATCTCCACAACTCGGTTACTGGGTAACACCATGGTATAATAATATACTTCGCCAAGTATAGCATTCCGAGACACAGTGGTCACGTGTGGGACACAAGCCTACGTCATCACCGCTGTGTTACCAGTGTGTAATAATAACTCCCAACCGTCTTTATTACCTGTGCCAATCCGATAAAACAATATGGTTTTAACTAACAATTACATTGGTATATGTTTAAATTGAATTGTTTAGTTTGATTAGAAAAACGAAACGGCAATTTAAATGCTTTATATGTATATGTATATATTTTTTAACAGAATGGTCACTGAAAATGTTTCCATAATTCGTGTTTTGTTGCAATAAAGTAATCAACTGCATAGTGACGTAAGCATGTGACACTCCCGGAATGCCAGAACTTGTTGTTTTATACCATGATTTAACACGATACCCCTTGGTAAGACAGGTTGTCAGACTTGGGCTTCTGACTACCCGTAACGACTGTCAAAGATCTACGAATGACAGCCGGGAACAATATCATAAATAAAAAACAAGAGTTGTCCGACTTTCATTAATGACCGTAACTATCCTTGAAACAAACTAACGTTGATGAAAATGCTCATTCTTAACATCAGAATCAAAAAACATACAATTACAATATGGCCAATGAATCATGGCCGGTCTGAACATAGGCTCTCGGAATTTTCGCGCATGTTCTCTCACTCACACTCGCTTCATGTTACCATTTGGTGCCATTACTGCGCAGCCTTCTGCGCCATGTTCGGATCGGCCATGATTCATCGGCCGTATTGTTGGTAAATAAATGACGAAAAATAATGGCTAATTTTGATCACATTAAACTACAACTACTTGACAATCTTATAATTAACTAAATCCTTCTTCACCTATTTCTATTTTCTCCAATTTAATTTCAGTCTCTCCTAACTGACCGCTTCTGAAACAAAGAAGATAACATAACGCCTGTAAGTAATCCAAGAAGGGTTAGGCAGAGGTGTACCTACCTACATCCACATTTCACCAGTTATGTTTAAGTCCAATGTAATAGGGGGCGAGCCTATTGCCATCACGCGAACAGAAATCCAAACTCCGGGCTGCTACTGAGAAATTCCTGAAGGAAAAACCCAATAACACTTTGCCCGACCTGGGAATCGAACACAGGACCTCATGCTCAGCAGTAGTGCTGGCGATCACTAGAATTTGTACTTTATTATAATTATGATGCATAGCATGACCAGCCTATAATGTTCCCACTGCTGGGACACAGGCCTCTCTGTGAGAGTGGGCCGTAATCCATTATATCTAAATGACATTTATTATGTAATTTGGTGAAAAATAAAACTTCTATATGTAATTTTTTTAACTAGTTTTGTCGGTGTTTCTTATTCGACCTCTGAGGTCACAGCCTCTTTTCAAGTCCATACCAATACATTGTGACGATAAGGTCATAAGTGGCCCATGTAGGTTTATGTCTGAGGTGGTCCCTGGAACAAAGCACCACACTGGTTTGAATGGACCTGTCCAGTCAACACGTGTCAGCTATCGTGTAGCTCAACTCTGAACTGAAGGAGCTCAACAATCTGACGAAAAATACCAAATTAAGGACATTTGGCGGCATGAACTGCTCGCCAGATAAACATAAAATCTATCCGTAATACAATGACGTAATATACTTTATACTTACTCGTCCAGTTCTGCCGTGAGTCGAACGCTACTCGAGGCAGCCGTGGTCGAGGATTCGCCGTGTGTGTGTTGCCTGCACAAACATATACATCATTTGCCTTTCCTCAACTATACTGGGGTCGGCTTCCTGTCTAACCAGATGCAGCTGAGATACTAGTATTTTACCTGGAGCGACGACCTATCTGTTACTGGGTAACACGATACCTACCCCTTGGTAAGCCTGGTTAAGGGGATGCGCTCAGATAGCCCGCGAAATTCAAAAATACTTACGTTTTTTGCAATTTGCTGGTCAATGTCAGGTTGTATGTTGAAATATGATTCGCGGCCGTAACAAATATGGCTTTACAAAATTATAATCATTAGAATCAGCAATTCAACTCCTTAACTTAGAATTGGCCACAAATGTCATGATTTCATAAAAAATAGTCATTCAATATGGTAATATGAACTTAGTGAGATGTATTGATGATGTTTATGATTATAATTCTATAAATAAATATTTGATACAGCCTCGAATCATATTTAGATCAACATATAACTTGATACTGACCTGTAAATTGCAAAAAACTCAAAACTCACATGGCTCTAAATATAAACTTTGTTTTGCAATAAAGTGGAATAATCTACTTTAAAATGTCCACCCCGGAGTCTGGATTTGAGTCCAGTTGATGGCAATAGGCTCGCCCCCTATTACGTGGGACTTAAACATAACTGGCGAAATGTGGGTGTGCTATAGGTAGGTACAACCCTGCCTATCCCTTCGCGGATTACAGACCTGATGTTGTTAGGTCTAAAAAGAAATGTACCTACCTCCGCAAATGACTAACTGTACTTACCGTGTTGATGTGACGTCACTTCTTGGTATTTTTCTCGCTTTACGTATAGTACCAGCAGGTTCATTCAGAGCGGGTGTCTCATTTGCACTGCAATTAAAAATAATAGAGGCTGAGATTATTAGTGCCATTTTAAGTTAAATTATTTGGCATCTGTCCCCCCGCGCCGACGAGTAACGAGAAGAAAGTAGAGCTAGCGACTAGAAACGTATCAAGAGTGACGACGAGCGATTACTTGCTGGTATGCGTATGTATGGACAGCCCGATTCAAACTTTATGGCGGCTCTGAAGTGCGCTACTCGCTGCGCAGTACCGCACCCCTCACCCCCGCTGACACGTGAATTGGTTACTGCGCAGCGACTCGCCTCATGTTCCGAGCCGCCCTTAAGTTTGAATACCTAGCGTGAGTCTCTCAGCGAGTGTTCTGTCCGCCATGCGAGCGTTGCTGAGCGAGTACTGTCTTTGATAGCTCTTGTCGCTGCGACAAACGAGTACTCGCCGGCGGTAGTGAACAGTCAGCGATCAACTATTAATATTATCTCTTTTACGTACACGGGACTAAAGGCCCGTTGTTTGATCAGTAGTCAAACATACTAATAGTTAAAATGCGTTACTTAAACTAACAATTTGTTAAAAATAACATAAGTATGTTGCTTGACAAATGGTTAAGCTAACTATAGTTAAAAAATTGACAATTTGCAATGAAAGTTGACCATGCGTAGACAGAGTAGGTAAACTTTAACTATTGTCAAGCGACTAATTGTTAAATTGAATATTAGTAAGTTTTAACTATGTATCAAACAACGGGCCCTTAGTATTTTGTAGCTTTCTCGAGTCGCTTCCTCGTCGGCGGTGGGGCAAGTGATTTAAACAGGGTGACTTTTAGAGCTTCGGGAAAAAATATACGGACTTTTCGGTGAGTAGGTATTTTAGGGTCATTGGAAAAAAATTACAGGGTGACATTTTCAGTGCTAGTGGAAAAAATATACAGGGAGTACGTTAGAGTCATAACACGAAATATAGAGAATTACGAGTATATTTTTAGTGTAAATGAAAATGATATTTTTTTCATTCGCACTATAAATTTGAACACTGCAGTATAAACAGAGAACGTGTTTGGCTAACATCGAACCTTTGGAAAAAAAGGCCAAAAGATAAAATATTTGAATAGCAAAACATACATTCATGAGGGAATCGACCATCTAATCAGTGTTAATCGAGCTTTCAGAACACTTGTACTTATATAAGAGCGTCGCTTCTAGCGATCTATTTTGTAAAAATCTCACAGTGAAAACATTGGTGAAGTGAGCTGTCATTTCACCGGATTCTAGAGATTGACATTATTGACAACTCACTTCATCAGTCTTCATTGTGCGATTTTTATAGAATAGATCAGCTGGTCTGACTGAACCAACTTCTAAAATAGTGAACAGAGATTACTTACTTGTTCACGTCATCATCAGGTGGTTCTGCCTTTACTTCTGCCGACATTGGACATGTTTGAGTTTGCTCCCTAAAAATAAAATAGTATAGTTTTTAATGCAGTAATTGGTGAAAAAAAGAACAAAATTAAACTGTCGCGAGATGCCTGGCAGATGTGAAACATCGCAACTATTTTGTATTGAAAATATGCATGAAAGGATGGTTTATGAAAGGAAATAAATATGGCATAATCAAACAAAAATTGAGCCGTCATGGGACGCCTGGCAGATGTGAAACATACCATCGCATGGCGTGGCGACGTGTCGCCACGGAAAGTTTCGCCACACCAACAATCGGTTTTAACCGCGGCTATAGATGTTTCACATCAACAATATATTCAGATTTAAAAAAAAATAAAAAAATATGTGAAACATCTATTGCCGCGGGTAAAACGCGTCGCCACGCTATGCGAAGGTATGTTTCACATCTTTCAGGCGTCCCGTTATGGCTCGATATTATTTTATTAAAAAAATACATATTAATTTAATACAAAAAATAATTTCGTTACTCTGCGACAGTCGCAGAGTTACGAGCGCGTGGCGACGCGTCGCCACGCCAACTGCCGGTCTGACCCGCTGCATTAAATGTTTCACATCAAAATAAAATTTGTACCGCTCAGTTATTTCAAAGAATAGATTCTGTGTTTCTTCCAAACCAGCTTCACTTGTAGAATTTGTACTTTTTTCATCATCAATTATTGGATCACTTAATATGTATATATAGTTTAAATTTGACGAGGTAGATGGTTCTGCAATAATTTCTGAATTTTGTTGGCGTCTTCTTCTTTCCGCTTCACGCTGCCTCAGTTTTTCTCTGTGCTGGTCCCTGTATCTTTGTTGACGTTCCCTTTTTTTTAGAAGAGCATTTTTTTCTTTAGCTCTAAAATTTTAATAATGTAGGTGAACAAAAAGTAAAAAATACATTATTTGTATGATGTTAACTGAAATAATGTACTGCTCATTCTCTTGAACTGGTGATGTTCGTATTTCTTCCAAGCTAGATAAACTTTGAGAATAAGCATCTGTTATTTCTTCATTATTTAATTCTATTAATGTGAAACATCTATAGCCGCGGGTAAAACCGATTGTTGGCGTGGCGACGCATCGCCATGCTATACGATGGTATGTTTCACATCTGCCAGGCGCCCGTGACGGCAATTTTTTTTCAAATTTTAAAAATACATGTTTGTTTAATACCAAAATTAATTTCGTTACTCTGCGAGAGAGTCGCAGAGTTACGAGCGCGTGGCGACGCGTCGCCACGCAAACAGTCGGTCTGACCCGCCGCATTAGATATTTCACATCAAAAATATAATTTGTACCGCTCAGTTATTTCAACGAATAGATTCTGTGTTTCTTCCAAACCAGCTACACCTAGAGAATTTGTACTTTTTTCATCATCTATTATTGCTTCACTTTTTATGTCTATACGGTTTAAATTCGACGAGGTAAATGGTTCTGCAATAATTTCTGAATTTTGTTGACGTCTTCTTCTTTCCGCTTCACGCTGCCTCAGTTTTTCTCTGTGCTGGTCCCTGTATCTTTGTTGACGTTCTCTTTTTTTTTGAAGAGCATTTTTTTCTTCAGCTCTAAAATTGTAATAATGTAGGTGAACAAAAGGTAAAAAAATCGTGAGCCGTCACGGAACGCCTGGCAGAAGTGAAACATCAAAATTATTTAGGCGACGCGTCGCCACGGCAGCAATCGGTTTTACCCGCGGCTATAGATGTTTCACATCAAAATACATTATTAGTATGATGTTAACTGAAATATGTTCTGCTCATTCTCTTGAACTGGTGATGTTCGTGTTTCTTCCAAACCAGATAAACTTTGAGAATTAGCATCTGTTATTTCTTCATTATTTAATTCTATTGATGTGAAGCATTTATAGCCGCGGGTAAAATCGATTGTTGGCGTGGCGACGCAACGCGTCGCCACTATGTTTCACATCTTCCAAGAGACCCGTGTTTCCACTTAGTTTATATTGATGATGTTTTAATAATTTCCTATCACTGTTATTTACATAATTATCAAGTAGTGGTGTGGGGTAGGTACCACAATTAAAAAGTGAAAAAAAAAGTTTGTACAAAGTCGGTGTGTTTGGTTTTGTATTTTCGTTTTTTGCCACCGACTTCCGAAAGGCTCGCACGTGATTGGTCACAGTTCCAACCTAACCTTTCGGTTCGGACCTACCAAGCACCAATGCGAGTTCTCAATTTCAAAGACAATTTTAAGGAAAACTTTATCCTCTGTATGGGTCAGAATTTTGGCCCACAAATGGTATGAATGAAAGGCAATTGCATGCAGCTGACATGATAATGATAAGAGGGACGTGTGGTGTTCTGCGAATGGATAGCATAAGAGATTAGTACACAAGAGGATCTGATAGTGGCACCGGTAACTGAAAAGTTGTGTGGAAATCGGTTGTCATGGTGTGGGCATGTGATGCGGGGGGATGAGGAACATGTTGTGAGGAGAGTTTTGTGTATGAATGTGGATGGATATAAGAGTAGGGGAAGACCTAAGAAACGATGGATGGACTGTGTGGAAGAAGATGTGGATAGACAGGGGGGGACTACCGAGATGATGGCTGATAGAGAAGTGTGGAAGAAACAGATATGTTTCACCACAAATGAACTGGAATGAGGTTAGGAGAGTGATGATAAGGAAAACTTGATGATGATAATTATTACTTACTTGCTGTATTCGGGAGGTTCTAACTTCACTACTAAAGTCTCAATTTCAGACTCATTTTGTGCTCTGCAAAAAAAAAAAAAAAACATTGTAAACTTGTGTATTCGCGACTCTTTTGTGCTACCACTGAACACAGTCACCACACTATTTTGTGTGAATCATCATCTACGTAGCCTTCTCCTGTTGGGGTCGGCTTCCAGCCTAACAAGTTGAAGCTGAATACCGGTATTTTACATGGAGCGACTGTTTATCTGACCTCCAAAACCCAGTTACTGACTAACACGATACCCCTTGGTAAGACTGATTGTCAGACTTTCGGGCTTCTGACTACCCGTAACGACCAATATTGTAAGTGAATAAATGATAATAACTCGATGAAATTCTTTTAAACACTAGGTGTTTTCCAAATATCCCGGATGAAAAGCAGCCTATATCCTTATGACAAACACAACGAACGGTTCTGTGGTTTAGACGTGAAAAGGTTACACTGTGATACACAGGAGTTACTTTCGCATTTTTAATAATATTAGTATGGATGTTGAGGAGCTTGTGAAGGCCGCAGGAATCCCGTGGATGCGGGAACCACAGAACCGGTCGAAGTGGCGGTGCTTGGGGGAGGCCTATGTGCAGCAGTGGACGTGTTCCGGCTGAAATGATGATGGATGTTCAAAATAAATCAAACTCACTCTTGATGGTGGCTTGACTGTTCGTCATCGTCGAGATTATCATCCGAACTGCCTTCTTCGCTTGAACTGAAAAAAGAAAACAATATGGTTAGAAAATACAAAAGTTCATTCTGGTCAAAAAACTCTTTGGCATTACATTTATTTTCCTTGCTCTTGTTTCATGTTTATTATTGTGTATTTTATATGTAGATAAGTATATGTTTTATGTAAGTATGTATTTGTTGTATATGTAAATGGTACACCACTGACTACCTGCATTATTGTCTCTCCTTCTCCCTTGAATCCATCCAAAGGTTGTCTGTAAAAGATCGCTTTTAGCGATAAGACCGCCCATTGTGTCACCCTATGTTAAATTTCTACATTTATATCTGTAATTTTTATGCTGTACATAATTAAAAAAAAAAAAAAAATTGGAAAATAATATAATATCACGCCTGTAATCCCAGAAAGGTAAGGCAGAGGTAAGCTACAGTAGCTGCATCTACATTTCGCCAGTTATGTTTAAGGGGAAACGCCAGAGTAGCCGCGAAATTAAAATTTTCTTAGGTTTTTTTGCAATTTGCAGGTCAATACCAGGTTGTATGTTGATCTTAATAAGATCCGCGGCCGTAACAAATATGTATTTATACAATTATAATCACAAAATCATATTTTAATCAACACACAACCAAACACTGACCTGCAAATTGCAAAAAACGTAAGTAAATTTGAATTTCGCGGGCTACGTTAGCGCATTCCCTTATGTCCCATGTAATAGGGGCTTGGGGGAGTCTGTTGCCATCAACCGGGCACCATTAAGACCCCGGGCTGTTACTGAGAAATTCTTGAAGGAAAAACCTAATAACACTATACCCGACCTGGGAATATAACCCAAGACGTCATGGTCAGCAGAAGCGCTTGCGACCGCTGACCAACCAAGTTTTTGAAATGTTAAAATTTACGACAAATTATGCTTTTCTTGGGATTGTATGATATAATATAGATTGATGTGTACTATAGCCGTTACAGCAACAAAGATAAAGGGGAAATTATTTGTGAAAACATGCATGCTACTAAAGTGCGCGTTTGACATTCAAGACCATATCCCTGCCAGCACCTTTATTCAATTGCGGCATAATGTTAGCGAATATTTACTTTGGAAAACACGGAACACAGCACACTCTTTTGGCACCTGATATATCGCTGCCACACACTCGTCGAGTGGCATGGGAAGTAGCGAAGGAAGGAGGAAGAGACGTAGTGTGGCCACGTTACTCGTCATGCTCCTCGTCGTCGGTTTTGGCGCAAGTCAAAGGACCGGCAATACGAGCGCGAGTGACCGGCCACACAATCGCGAGGACACCGACGCCTTTTTAAGACATTTAAGAGCGCATACACGGGTCCACTAGCGCCACTGCTTTAAAAAAATATTATCTCGTGACTGAGAAGGAATTTTGAAAAATGGCTCAATAAGCGACCTCGGTAAGTGTGTCTAGAATTTTCTAATTCCTTTTATAAACTTTCATATTGAGACACGAAGCAACAAAATACGATCTAAATGAACGTGGCCGCTTTTGTTTAGATCGAATTTTCCTCTAACCTAACTTTAGCGTCAAACTTTGCTTGCGCGATGCAGGATACAGTGGCTCCATCTGTCAACGACGCCAACTTCACACGTCGTTTATTTTAGAGTTTCCTGAGCTGTGACATAGATGTCGCTACTATGTTCTGTTAAACAATACAATAATACAGTGTTAACACATACCTATCCGTTTGTCTAGACCTTTTGCGAGCTCTGCGTCGTTCCTCAGGCGGTTCCTGTAGCCTGTCTGCATTCCGTTCTTCTTCTTCCTTCAATATCTCAAGTACTGTTGTCTCAGTGACTCCGGTGGCCAGCGCAGTCCGTTGACGGAACTTCGACAGAGGAGTCAGGTCCAAGTCTCCATACATCTTCGTTAACTCTTCATACTCGTGCTCAAAGTAATGGTACACTTTTGCGATGATTATTTTTGTTTGATCCTGAGGAAATATTAATAATTACATTATTGTGAACGGGAATCTATAATATAAACAGTTTACTAAAACATAGACGTTTTTCGTGTCTTCATGTGTCCTTAGTTCTGCTAAACTTCCCAATGGATTTGGATGCGGTTTTCAGCATCATTAAAATAATTTATTCCGGAAGGTATAAGTGGATCATGCATTAATATTTAACTTGGGCATAGCATATATATCTTCAGCAGTAGATAGCACCCGAGCGAAGCAGGGGCACTCTATCGCTAGTTCTACAGAAATGGTGAAATGGGAGTACTCTATACGCTACTGCATACCTGTTTGAAGAATACTTACATAATTAAAATATATTATAGGAATTGATATGACCATGTACAGTCACCAAAAGAGATAAGTAACCAGGGTCGTCGGATATACACTCGAGAGCAATGAATCCGGGTCACTTAAAGAATCCTAAAAATCTCGGAAACTAAAAATGCTAGGTTAATGCAATAAATTGTATTTAATAGACAATGTAATACTCCTTAAATGAAGGTATTAAAACTTCTTAATTATTGTAAAGTTATATCATAAAAAAATCAAATTTGAAAAAGGGCCACTTTCGAAGATGGAACTACGAAATTACAGCATTTGGTTTTGCTTTTGTTTGTAATCTGTCATTTATGTGGGTACATAAACCATGTTGATAGTGCTCTATATTCATTATTCAAGCTGAAATTATGTCGCTTACGCCTGAAGAATGCACCAGAATACTTACAATGCTGGAAACCGGCCGGAGTCAGCGCGATACAGCCAGGACTGTCGGTGTGTCGCTGTCAACAGTACAAAGAGTTCTCCGACGTTACGAAGAAACTGGTTCTAACCTACGCAGACCAGGAACGGGCAGAACCAGGTGTACCACAGCATGAGAAGACCGATACTTGGTGAACACCATGCTTCGAAATCGCTTTCTCACAGGAACTGAACTCACAAATCAGTTTCGACGCCTCGGAGGAAGTAACCCAAGTGCATGGACAGTAAGACGTCGGCTTGCTGAATCTAACTTAAAACCCCTTAGACCTGCAAACGGCCTTAAACTGGAGCGTGGGCATCGTATTTCAAGACTAAGATATGCCCAGAGCCACGTAAATTGGAGTATTGAAGATTGGTCAAAAGTTATGTTCTCCGACGAATCAAAATTTATGCTCTACAAGCACGATGGAAGACACAGAGTGTATCGAAGACCAGGGGAAAGATTCAAGCAAGCATGCATCGAAGAAAAAGTAGCCTACGGTGGTGGGTCTGTACTTGTGTGGGCCGGAATATCTTCTGAAAGTCGCACAGAGCTGGTGATCATAGAAAACGGCTCTTTAACTAGCGTAAGATATGTGGAAGAAATCCTCAATGATCACGTTGGTCCATTTATGGTCAATTTAGGTGAGGATGCTATATTTATGCATGACAATGCCCGACCTCATACAGGTAGGATTGTGAATGACTACCTTCAAGAGATGAACATTACTCGTATGGAGTGGCCAGCGCGCAGCCCGGATATCAACCCGATCGAGCATGCTTGGGACGAGCTAGGCAGATGCGTAAAACAACGAAACCCTCCCCCAATCACGCTTCGTGAGCTCAAAATTGCTCTCACAGAGGAATGGGAGAATATTCCCCAAAATCGTATAAGGAACTTGGTGTACAGCATGCCAAACCGCGTAAACGCAGTAATGGAAGCACGAGGAGGCAATACGAAGTATTAAAATTCAAGAAAATCGTAATAAAGTTCAAAAATTTCATGTTTCCTATTTTTGTTTTAAGGAGAGATCAGCAGTTTTTTTCTTTATGTAATTTTGTGTTAATAAAATGTATGGTGACTCATATTTTTTTTACTTTCATTTAAGGAGTATTACATTGTCTATTAAATACAATTTATTGCATTAACCTATCATTTTTAGTTTCCGAGATTTTTAACATTCTTTAAGTGACCCGGATTCATTGCCCTCGAGTGTAGTTGAAGTTTAGTAAGAACTGATGGATTTTTTCGAATGAAATTTAAATTCAATTTTATTTGAAAACATCCATCGGTTGGTGACCGTACATTATCATCTGCCTGCCTTTCCCAACTATGTTGGGTTCAGCTTACAGTCTGAGTACCAATACTTTACTTACTTGTTGCGACCTGCCTATCTGACCTTCACAAACCAGTTAGGTACTGAGCAACACGATACCCCTTGGTAAGACTAGCTGTCAGACTTTCAGCCTTCTGACTACCCATAACGACTGTCAAATATCTACGAGTACGAATGTATGACCTTGTACATTGTATTATAATATTGTAATGTACTACGTTGGTATGTACCTCTTGTATTCCTTCTGCAGTGTGCTGTACTTCCGTGTTGCATTTTGGACAAAATACTTTGATTTCATTGCCACTCGAAGGGGAGCCCTGGTTCCAAAAAAAAAAAAAAAACTTTATTATCAAACTTCATAGCTTTTTAGCATGTCGTGAAGATATTATTTTAAACACAGTTGAAGTTCATTGTAATTAGAGCAAAGCGTGACAGCCTGTATAAAAATGCGTTAAAACTCCTTCAAACAGGCGCGACACACGACGCGAATCGCACGCGGCACAAAGGCACCGCCTGTCGCGCGACGAGCGTTGCGTTGCGCCTGTTTGAAGGAGCCCTTAAAATATTGAATGCGTCGGTTGGAACAGGGTTGACTGTACAGGTTACACCGGATGTACTACTGAAGTAATGTCGTTAACAGACCTTTTACAATACTTAAATAAAAACCATTTTTTACGAAAAGAAATATTTTATTGGTACAAAACATTGTGTGGTCAGTTAATATACAACTGAAAAATAATTGATCATTTTGTATACGTACTGATTTGTTTACAGTACTTTGTTTACCGCCGCCCTGACAAGGGCATTCTTTTAGAATTTTATTTCTGACAGCCGCTGTCACTACCCTTTTCGAGATTGGTAGGTTCAAAGTAGGCGCAGCAATTTTCTTCAAATTCTTCTTGCCATACATAGTTTTTTGGAAATGCAAGCTACATACGAATCTATATTGTAAGTCATCCGGGCTTTTGTTCATCAATTCCGGTCTTAGGCATGCTTTGGCCCATTCTCTGCATCTAGAATTACAATAAACGATGTTGATGTCAGTAACATAAGAAAAAATAAGTTTAAATCGTAGATTCGCTTTGCCGCGTCAAAAGATGGCAAAAAGTTTGGCTTTGTAGTGTCGTCTCTCTCACACCCTGACCGTCTCTCTCTAAAGCACATGTTCCATCGCCGGCGAGGAAGCGACTAGCCATCAACGATTTTCTCGCTCAAGAAACGTATAGCCGCCAGCACAATCTAAATAATGACATGTTAATAAAAACAGGCGGCCCGCGCCTAAAATACCTGTGAAAGCTTATTAAATAATCTTTTTATTTTATTTAAATGATGTTTTACTTAATCCTTAAACAAATTCTAATACTAATTCCTTCATTTATAGCCGACTTAAAAAAAAGAAGGAGGTTCTCAATTCGACTGTGTTTTTTTTTATGTGTGTTAGCTCAGAACTTTTTCTGGGTGAACCGATTTAGATGGTTCTTTTCTTATTTGAAAGCTGGTGCTTCACATAATATGGTCCCATTTAAATTTGATCAAGTTCTGACCAGTAGTTTTTGAGTTATCCTTAATACTGCATATTTTTGCACTTAGTTTATATTGATGATGTGTTAATAATAGGTCTTTACCTATGAAATTACCGTTTTGTATGAAAAAATTTAAACGAATTTTTTTCATGAATTTTTTATTTGTATTAATCGAAGTAATCACCCATGCAATCAATGCATCTTTGCCATCGCAGTGGCAGTTTATTGATGCCCTTCTTAAAGAAATCAGCTGGACGGGAGGCAACAAATTCTTCAAAGGCATTTTGTACTGCCTCTCGGGTATTAAATTTTTTTCCCGCCAAGAAGTTATCCAAATTCTGGAAAAAGTAGTAGTCTGTAGGCGCAAGGTCTGGTGAGTAGGGCGGATGACGGAGAGCTTCCAACCCCAGTTCTTGCAACTTGGAGACCGTCTGCTGTGCAGTATGAGGTCGCGCGTTGTCGTGCAGGAGCAGCGGAGACGAGCGATTGACCAATGCTGGTTGGAGATGCGCCAGCTTCTCCATCATTGTGTTCAGTTCTTCACAGTACACATCTGCAGTAATGCTCACCCCGTTTGGTAAGAAGCTGTGATGAATCACACCGGCGCTAGACCACCAAACAGTGACCATCACTTTTCTAGGGGTAAGTTTTCGTTTAGGGCATTGTTTAGGTGCTGAACCAGGATCCAACCAACTTGCTGAGCGCTTACGGTTATCAAACAGAATCCATTTTTCATCGCAGGTAACAATGCGGTTCAAAATTCCTTCATTTGTGTGTCTGTTGAGCAGTGCAAGGCACGTCTCGACGCGTACTTCGCGCTGGCGATCATTGAGTTCGTGGGGCACCCATTTGTCAAGCTTTTTTACCTTGCCAATTTGACGCAAATGGACCAATATTGTTTTGACGCTAACGTCGAAAGCTGCTGCTAATTCAGCCGTAGATTGTGTATCATCAGCTTCCACAATCGCCTTTAATTCGTCATTGTCGACCAAAGTCTTCGGACGACCGCGAGGTTCATTTTTCAGGTCGAAATTTCCAGAACGGAAGCGAGCAAACCAATAACAGGTGGTGCGTTGGTTTGTAGTGTTAGCTCCGTAAACGTCGTTGATGTTGCGTGCCGCTTGTGCCGCGTTGCTGCCACGACGGTACTCATATTCCATAATTACTCGAATTTTTAACGTATCCATGATAACGAAAAAGATTGAAATGCGATGAAAATGTAACACTAATCAATAAAGAAATGACTACTTTTAGAAAAAAAAATCCATGTTTTTAAAATAAAATTAATTTGAAATTAGAATTCTTAGCCAAACAAAAATTATTTTGATTTGAAATGGCCAGTACTGCAGAACGGCAATTTCATAGGTAAAGACCTAATAATTTTCTGTCACTGTTATTTACATACCAGGTAGTGGTATACGATTTTGTGTGGGGTAGGTACCGCAACTAAATGGTGAAAAATAAAAACTTTTTTACAAAAAACCCAACCGACTTCCAAAAAACCTTTTTTTAAGCAAATAAATATGCCGTCGGGGCCGCGTATAATACATACGGCGGTAGCTACCCCCCTACTTTTGGCACCTTCAACTACACAACCGATCATCATGGAATTTTGCATACCTACCTATCAGAAAAATACATAGGATAGGTATTACGGGAACGCGAGTGAAACCGCGGGAAAAATATCAAAATAAAATACGGAATAACAATCTAAATCTTTCTATTTTTAAACTTTAATTTAATTGAAAACTTAAAAACAAATACCTACTTTAAATTAAAATATACACAACAACATTTATAAAACCAAATGATACAGATTAAAAACAAGTACTTAGATAATATTTATTTTTTGCAAGCTTTTATTTTATTGATTTGTAACAGATTTGTTACACATGTACCAATGGCTGCCAAGCAAAAGTCTATAAATATGACGATATTGTTTGCCCAGTCAAAATTATAATACTCTAAAAAAAGCTTATTCTTGCCTCCTTATGCGCCTGGGCCATCAAAATATCCTTGGCAGGGCGGCATTTCTTTGCATCCTCCTTCAAGCGCCTTCTGACAGTGTCCATTGAAATCTAAAACAAAGAAAATTTTGTCAATTTCAATACTTACATAAGATTCTTTAGTATGACAAATTGTATGGGCCAAGTTAACTAAGGGACGGTTAAAAAATATTCTTCAACAATCTGTTCCATTGAGAACTTCCACCTGTATTGAGGTAGGTTGTAAAGAACTGAAAATTTATCTTATATTAATACTAATAGTAAGGAAGGTAGTAATCGTCGGTTAGTGCCTCATGCCATTTAAAATTTTCTAAGGGGCCTCCGCGAGTTGCCTTCGGCCTCTCGTACGCCTTCCAAAGGTCTGGGACCACAATGTACCAAGATATATTAACATAAAAATAAAATAACATTTAATGAGTCTGGCCGCAAATCGGTTTGAATGAGAGCCAAGCGCCCTTCCAACTACATGACTATTAGGTAGTAGGTATTATTTTATTAGTTATTCACTTCTTAAGAAAACCATGTTTTATGTAAATAACGGGTAAGTTAAGGTGATAAGACAGTGTGATCACAAGCTACACATGGACTCACCTTGTACGAAGTTGAGGTTACTCGTGTGCTCAATAAAGGATCGGCAGAGTGTGCAGCGACCATAGCCGCATCGTCTTCCGGCGTCGTGGCTCTCGCGTACAGTTGACGGTGGTGAGCTTCTAGGGTTCCGCTCTCTTGCCACCGCCGAAGCCAGAAGTGAACAGTTTGTTTCTAGAACGAAAAAAATAGCTATAGTTCATTTGCACATTATTACTCAATTACTATAGGCAAAGATGTATTAATACATATACATAATTATAATTCCCTACAATATTATCTAACATTATTAAATTATTTATTAACACGCAAACATTGCTACCATTACAGGGTTAAACTCAATGCGATAGCGTTGTAAATAGATTCTAACTAAACTGGGCCCGCGTGTTCTACCTACAGGATTAACTTTTGTTTAGAATGTTTCATGCTTCTTTATGGAATTAAAAACAATTGTTCAACGAATTCTGTTTACTGTATCTCTGAATTTAAGCTTTCACGGCTACTCTTCTTGGAACAGCGCGCAGCTTTAAAAACTTACAATATCGGGAACTCACGCTCAAACGTAAACGTCAAACGCTTGCAGGCGTGTCATACGTCAAGGTCACTATAGTCGCCCGGTCACGGCACCGCGCACCGGTCATTTCTAACATAAAGTGTAATAACTTGAAAACTACCGAACTTATACCTTAATAAAAAATCGTGTGTGTAGCTGAAACCATACAGAATCAACAAGTGTTAAAACTACCATACAACTTCATAGTCGAAAGAACTGTAAAAAAATGTTAAACTAAAAATATGTGTTGAATTTCCGTAAAATATTTGTTCTTACTGAAATTTTGTACATTAGTTTGTAGTTTGTGTCAATAAAACCTATTAATTATTAAACTAGACTATCTAAGCTTTTTTTTGATACCCATATGTCCGTACTTGGTTTGCTCAGAGTAGCACAATACACCAAAACAAACACCCCATTCCCGCAACAATTTCATGCCCCCTGCGAGGTCCAGATAAGGGTTCTGCAAAACGTGTGTTTATAAATAGGATTTAATTTATTTTACATGATTTTTGTGTAATTATATTTGAAATGATAGTTAATCATTTGTATGCAATAATTATATATACTTTACAACAATTCAGTACCGGTATACCAAAAGAATTGGAAAAACAACGAAGCGTATGCGCGGTTAAACATTCGTCTGAACCCTTATCTGTTAAATTCGTGAACGTCACACCCCTCAACTGTTGCTGATTACAAATTGTACTGCGGAACGAATTAGATTATTCGTGATCTTGAACTATCTTCATAGTATTAAAACGTTCTGAGCGTTTTAAAATACTAATAATTAACTTATGTCCATATTACAAGCATTACTTTAGTAAATTATTTAGTAAAACACACGTAATTTAACACGAAAATGCCGGCGCGTAGCGTGTCGCTACGGCCTCAATTTTTCACAACGAGTTTAACACAATAAAACTGATTCAAAACCTATGACACATATAGATATTCGTAAACCTTGATTAATGAGGATTTTTATGATATATAACACTAATACATTGGGTTAGTAACTACGCCATCAACACATAATATGTACGGAGCGCGCATCGTTCGTCATCCAAAATGGCGGAGCGCTGACTTAAAACTTTTATTTTGCAAAAAATATTTATGGTCGCCACAGATTATAGCATACTATTGTACGCGGAAACTAATAAGGAGCCACCTGGTGGATTTTTTTTGCAACAGTACAGTGTGCCAGTGGTATTTAAATCGATTTGAACGCAGCAAACCGAATAAGTCACAGTTGAGGGGTCTGACGTTAGACCGGAAAATATTTTCGGTCACACTCGGGGGGTCTGACGCTGGAGCGGAAAGAACACAAAGAAGATAACTTTCTGTTAACTTATTTCGAAAATTCCATAGAAAAACACCATTGCACATTTTTTCACTTTGTTTTAATATAAAAAAATAATTACTCACCGTTATGCCCGTCTGCCGACAAATATCTATCACCCGGCATCCAGTCTTTCGAAGCGCTATGATGCGCTCTCTTTCTGTTTGCGTCAACTGAGGCGCCATAATAATAATTTAGTAATATTAATAAAATAAAGTTACAAATAAAGTTTAATATCACGCACAGCTCGACTACGCAAACAAAACGAATTTCGGCTCATGACATGACGGATTGTCGGCTGACGGGAAAGGGACGCCAGTTGACGCCACAAATAAAGTGTTGCCACCATCTGATTTTGATTTTCCCCGGGCTCCTTGTGGATCGTTAATTAGGCACTTCTAATTATTTCCCCTAATTTTTTTTCTACGAATAAAACAAGTTTAGGTGAATTATTCTTATTTATATCTACGTCCGTACCCGTAGCATTATTCGTATTCGACATCTCCCTTCCGCGTACACAAATCTATCGACGCAAAACAGAAAAATATATTATTATTTGTTGCTAGAGCTAAAGAACGGTACATCAGCACACCAAGTTACGTTCGGATACACGCAGTCACGCATTAAATTACCACCTAAACTTAGTCGGGTTACCACGGTCTAGCGCGCGTGCGGTGCGGTAGGTGTACAGTGTGCCAGCGATACAAAATCGATTTGAACGCAGCAAATCGAATAAGAAACAAATGTTGCTTAGACGTTTGACCGACCTGCATCTTAAGCAACAAACGAGGCCAGGACGTTAAAGCGGCTTTTATTTTATTATCTCGTTAATTATTGTATGTACTACGCTGAAATTTTACAGGTATAGAACTGAACTAAGCAACTAATTATTGATATAAAAATCAGTTTCTATAATTATCCACATAAAGGTTTATCGGTGGCCAAATTACTCCGCGCGCATTGTGACCGTGAACGTGGAGAACTTAATATCATCATGATTTGTAAGTTACTTACAGGATACTAATGAAACTTCACATACATTTGAAGGCAGTTACAAGCTACAAAATAACGTTATAAGTAAGTCTTTAGAGCACTTATTTAGAGTGTTAGGACCTATTGAAGTGTTTTTATATTATATTAAATAACCTTTAAACGGTGCATTATTTTGGTTTTTTTTATTGCACAACTAATTACAACTAATTCTTAAGAAGCTAAGTACAAAAGATGATAAGAATCCGCTTAATCGTTTCATAGATCCAGCAAAACCACAAACGTTACTCCAGCAGGATCTCGAATAACTTCACTGCCGAAGAAAGAACAAATACAAAATAAGATGCAACATTTACCTCGTCTAGACAACTAATTATATAGCTAATATTTGTTTCAAAATCCCATTAAAACAAAATGTCTGGCTGCGGTAACGTTATAAACGTTACCCCAGCAGGAAATGTTTTTGTGAAATAACTAAAAACTGTAAGTGCAACAAATTTAAAAATGTGCGCAAAAATTACAAAAACTGGGCAACTAATTATCTATTAGATTTAAATGACTATTTTCGACATTATTTTGCTGGGGTAACGCACACCATGATAATTGGCTCTCAATTATTAGCATGTGCAACAATTGGGCAATTTTAGAAACGTTGAAAACTCCGCAAATCGTGCCAAGGCTACTTTCTTTCTAACACTCCATGGCGCGTCGTAGTTATAGATATGTATAAGGGTTATGTTGACGTGCTGGCGACTGTACAAAACATTGTAGGTCGCGTGGAAGTAAAAGAGATACATTATAATAACAGTAGATCGCTGACTGTTCACACCGCCTCGCGCCGGCGAGTACTCGCCGGCGAGTACTCGTTTGTTGCGAAAGAGCTATCAAAGAGAATACTCGCTCAGCGAGGTTTGCTTGGCGGACAGAACATTCGTCGAGAGGCTCACACAGATACATAATAATATGCATACCAGCGAGTAATCACTCGTCGCCGTCGCGCACTCGCTGCTCGATGCTCGCCAACTCGATTTTAGTTGCTAGCTGTACTCGCTTCTCGTCTATCGCCGGCGGTGGGACAGGTGCCTAAAACTCCACGTGTCATGTTGTAACTTCAAAACAGCAAAAATAATCGCTTACCTATCATCCGCTCTTGGAAATTGATGAAACCTCAATTCCTTATTACGGTAAGACGCAGACAAACATCCATAGACAGAACACAATGCATGGACCATATTTACTAACTATTATTTTAATCTTGCGTGACGTGACACGATTTAAGTTTACCAAACTGCGCTATTGTTTGGTTTGGTATTCCGTGGTGGCGCCTCCGTCCCTCAACCCGCGCCGCACGCCCCCCAACCCCACCCTAGTTATTGACCCGTCTGGATACCGAACATAGGGAAACTCGCACACGGACGCGTAACCGACGCAGCAACGTACAACTACTACGATGAACTGTGCCAAACAGCGTTGCCAGACGCCCCAATTTTGGTAGGACGTCCCGATTTTTTGCCCTAACTAAATGTACCGCGCGGGCAGGCACAGTCCCGCTTTTCGGGTAAGTATACAAAAATAATTAAGTAATTCGTAAGTAAGTAATGTTATTAGTATAATAAAGTAACGTGTTTTCATTCAATTACATTTTCTATGGCTATCTATCATCTTCGTAGACTTATTGACGCTATCGCATTTTTTAAACACTCAAGTTTAGGCATTGAGTCGCAACACAACAACATTACGCGCACGCACACATTGAAACCGCTGCCCGCTCCATTTTATAGGTAACTTATCTAATCTTGGTACTTGAAGGTATTATTTTTTCATTTTACTGGTTTGTGTTAAGTTAGTTGTAAGTTTGCAATCTAATTTTGATAACTGTGGCTAAGTACTATCTGCGTGATAGTCATGTTTTTAGTATTTTTGAAATTCATCAAACAATAATAATAATTAATAATTTTACTAACATAGGTATTATTTACTAACAATGTATGGAATGTTTATTCTGAAACAAAATGATTCATAATAATAATTACGTAGGTAGTTACTCAAAAATTTCAAGCGCTGGCCTTATGGATTAAATACCATATTCTTACGGAAACGACCTTAACATTTTACTATTACAAGGATCACCTACGATTATCGCCCAGGGTACTTTTGGTTAGAAAAGATGTAAGTACTTGTAAATATTATTTTTGCTGATAATTGTTGGAGCATTACATAATCAAATACTAGCATGGGAGTTTATCCTAGAGTCGTTGTGATATTTAAAAATTATCATTCCCTTAAGAAAAAAGTAAGTATTTTTACTCGAGCTCAGTATGTTTCGTAAAAATGAAAACAAAAGTATGTAGTAAAAAGTATACTATATTGTATAAAAGCAGGTTAACAATCGCAAAATGTACATAGTAGTGTACCTTACTGCGAACAATTTGATAAAAAAAGTGGATTATCCAACCATATCCAACGGAATATTGTTGAACCTTTTACGCATTGTGTGTTTCCATCAGTATGTGTGTGCGTATGTGTGAGCTATGATCTCTAAGATTCATAGACCTCGTGTATCGAGGGTTAACTAGTTTTGGTAGTAAACAGTTATTGTTACTGGCACTGGCAGTTATTGGTTCAGCAATTAAGTGGGAATAAATAAGTCCATGATCAGGTAAGAAACATTTAAAACCTTGCGTTATATTTGCAGCTTTAATGTGCTTCAAAGCAATGTGTGTTTTGGTGGCTCTATTCCTTTATTTGCTGAACGGGAACATGTCACACAATGTTTATTTTTCGCCCCACAGTAAAGCACTTTTTTGCTGTGCTGTCCAACAATTGCCGCAGCGCCAGAAGAAGCTTTGTAATTTGTGCCGTATGAACGCTTACTCCAACATGCATTCGCAATTATGGCTTTCATTGGCACTCCTTGAGATGACACATTCCCGATACTTTTGGCATGCTCGACTTCTTCTTTCCCTGCCTCAGTCATACAATGGTCCGCCGTTTATTCCCATCATTGGCAAACTCGATCGTGTGTAAGTTCATACGACCGCAGAGATATCGGTGGAATCTCAGCATGGGCAAGGACAGTATTGAGCTGGGTATATCCAGCACCAGTGGACATAATTCCTGCTACAACTTCCTGATTGATGTCCATTTTACTATCGTCTTTGCGCACTGTTTCAAGGTTAATTTTCTCACCAAACATTTTGCAATAGAATGAAGGCAAGCTCTTTTTTCTTTATTCATGATTAGATACTTCACGCTGCAATCAAAAAGAGAAGTGTAGCTACCTATAAGGAAAAGCTGCTCAAAAAAGTAATCAATCTCGATTATTCTTCTGCCTTTTAGCTTATATTCTTTTATTGCGCATCCCTGCTCTTGGAAATAAAAATGACAACATTAGTAGGTACATAAGGTAAATCAAATTAAACAAATTACCAACACACTTTGATATAACTTACAAGTGAAATTTCATTTTCCTCATCATCGCCTACGGAGACATCTAAGCTCCCCCTGTTAAATAAAAACACCTATTATATTTTCTAATACAAGACATAACAAAACCCCAGAGTAGAAAAGTGATTTCTGAATGAAAATACTTACAAAGTCTCATTACTTTTGTTTACTACTACGTGGGAACCATTTTTTTTCCTTTGTCCGAATTTTCGAATTCGTGGCATCTATAATAACAAATATAAATATTTTAGCTATGCACAACACAAACAAAAAACCATACTTGGTGTCGAAAGTTATTATAAGTTATAACCATCTACTATTCTGGATTTATGAATTGACAACTAAGTCGATTTATCACCAAAATTTACATCCGCCATCTTGATTTAAAAAATGGATGACAAACACAAAGCGTTTATTTCAAATAAACAATTACAGGCACTTTTGAATTGTCAAAGGGTCAGTCAGTCCGAAAAATGAAGCTAGTTGCCCATTCCAAAGCGTAGTAGGTACCTATGGAGAAGAACGGGCAAGAAACTCCATGGACACTCTCTTAAATCAACATATAGTTACAAAAAACAAATTGTTTACATCATTCGTGTTCAAATTAAAAATGTGAGAACGATGTAGAAAGATGTGCACGTTTAAAGTATCCGTAATAAAAAAGATAAAAAATTATTCCAAAATTTAAATTAAAATAAGCCGTGGCAGCCAAGAGTTGACCAGTCCCTACTGACGGCGCCCTTTCACGAACATGACGTATGGATCAGCACCATTCAGCTCAACCATTTTGAAGGGAACTTAATGATCCAACACACACGCCACCACCAGCGAGACACTTGAGTGAGCATGACATACTCTCAGCCGCCAGGGCACATTCAAGTCAATGAAAGACGAGCCTAGTAAATGGTGGCTTTATAGTAGGTACATAGTGCTCACACATGTGCTATGCAATCATACATTGTTAAGAGATTGAATTTATACAATGCAAAGATAGTTTTTACAATCTTAGAAGATATATTCGTAATCACCACCCCCAATAACCACAAAGTCGACTAATGTATCGAATGTCTCAAAAAAATATGTATCAGCCATTTTAATTTGATTATAGATAATATAATTATTTACACAATGATTATCCGTAATCTACAAAAAATTACAACTACGTAACTACTTATTTCTAAAACAAATTCCAATAATCGTACTTACTTTTAATTTGGTCCGAAAAAGTATCAACTTCGTCCAACCACAGTATACAATACAGTACACACACGACACACACGTAATTTTTTTTTGCCAGAAATTGGTACACCCGTGCTTCCACGAGCGCGTCCGACCGTGGAATGACGAACCGCAAGAAGAAAATGTATGGAGAAATTTGAGGCCGTTTCTTATTTTTCTCATAAATGAACAAGTTATTTGTTTACCTACAAAATATTTAGCTATCGGTATAGAGGACTATACATACAATTCTAGACCACCGGACATCTAAGTGCTTGTTTTTTTATTTTTTACTTTTTATTTATTCATGTGAGTACTACGTACTTTTTGATGTGAAACTTTTATAGCCGCGGGTAAAACCGATTGTTGGCGTGGCGACGCTTAGCCACGCTATACGATGGTATAATGTGTGTTCTTTTATGCATATTACTTGTACAAAATAATTTCGATGTTTCACATCTGCCGCGTCCCGTGATGGCTCACAATTTTTAATTTACTGGCTTTTGCCCGCGGATTTCGGAAATTATCCCACGGGAACGTAAGTTACCGGGATAAAAAGTATCCCACATGTTAATCCAGGTTATAAACTATCTGTGTTCCAAATTTTATCCAAATCCGTTTAGTAGTTTTTGGGTGAAATAGTAACAAACATCCATCCATCCTCACAAATTTTCACATTTATAATATTACTGTGCTTGTATGAATGAAGTGTGGGGACTTGTCGAAGGCAACGACCCCCGCACACGTTCAAGGTCGCGCGGTCAATAATAATGTCGACTGGATTCTATTTCAACAAACCCGGGCGCCCCGCCGACGCAACCTGCCTTGTTGGTTCATTTATTTGTCACAATATTGTTACAGAGTTGATAAATGGTTTATAATATTCTGCCGTTTCCGGTATAAAAATACATTTTCAAGGTTTTGGTTATTTATTATATCAGGCACTGCAGTCTCGACAAATATAACGACAAAAATCGGTCGTTAAGTCTAATCGATGTCTAATTTCTTTAATAGATTTTCAACCTGATACTGTCGACATAAAGTTCAAAATCTATTAAAGGAATTTGACGACGATACGACTTAGCGACCGATGTTTGTCGCTGTCTAATGTCGAGACTGCAGGGGCTGGTATTGAATTAAATTCATTAGGATCGATAACATTCAAATAGCCGGAGAAGGCAACACACAGGGAAGACTGGAGAGCTGCAGGGGTAGCTTTGCCCAGTTGTGGGACAATACATACAGGTAGAAAAAAAAACTTTCAAGTTGTAATTTGCACAAATATTAGGTAGGTACCTATAATAGTCTGCCTTTTCCCAACTATGTTGGGGTCGGCTTCCTGTCTAACCGGATGCAGATAGGGTTGCCAGATGGTCGGAAATCGTCTGGATTCTCCTGACATTTCATGTGATGTCCAGACTCCCGACAAATATAGTACGTATCTTATCATCTCCTTTTTCCTCGATACTCCGATGGGATCCAAATTGGTGGACTCGGTAAAAAGCAATGCCAAATACTTGCGGCAAACAAACCGTAAAAAAATAATGTAAATTTTATTTTAATCCTTTTTGTAAAGAGCTGTTTATCTTAAAAATATTGTTAAAAAATTTGACTCATAAATCTTCATTTCTCCAGAACACAACCCCAAAATCCCGACATTTGAAATGTTATCCAACTATTTAAATTTTTAGATCTGGCAACCCTAGATGCAGATGCAGCCATAGAGTTATGCTCTAAGGATGCAGCTGGATATCAATATTTTACATGGAGCGCCTGGCTATCTGACCTTCATTATCCAGTTACTTGCGACATCCCTTGGCAAGACTGCGGGGTGATTGCGTAACACACCACTTACACTGTCAATGTATTTCATTTTGGCAATTCAACAACATTTATAGCATCTTTTTTTTTTTTACGTTACTGAGCACACAAATTTTTCGAAGATAATATGAAGCTATGGATTGAGTAATTTCCTTCAAAATCCTTCAGCATGTCACTGAAAGTGTATTACGCGTCTCTGGTGCGGGTCAGATAGGTAGTCGCCCCATGTAAAATACTGGTATTCAGCTTACGAATAATAAAGATCAGGAAGCGTAATTATTGTGAATGAAATCAAATAAAAATACTGCTACAAACTAGAGATGAGAATATTGGTTGAAATTGTTTATTGTTTAATAGTTAATTAATAAAAAAAAAAACGATAAATTTATTGGTTAAAAAAAAAGTTAATATTTTTACTCAAGTAGGTGTCTGCAACATGGTAAATGGTTGATATTCTACTAATGCCTGTTAAAACCGTTAAGTTAAACCCAATGAACTTTCCTTGATACTTGAACAGAGGACTGACTAGCATTTATTTTGGTTAGATATTCACCTTTTTAAGTAGTCTTTTTTACAATACTTTCATGTTGCGACTTTTTCCACTCCCACGAGCCTATCCAAATGGTTTCAAGTACCTATTAGTTGTTTTCGGTTAATGTATTAACCGAAAACAACAACAACGCGACGACGCGGCTTTGTTATTCTAGTAACAAAACGAAACTAACCTAATCAAACAATCAACCATTAACCGACCGAAATATTTGTTAAAAGGTTTAGAATAAAATATCCCCAACAGTAAAAATGTGTTTTATCGTAAGAGAGGTAGAGCATACAATTGAATGCACGTAACGGAATAAATATTTTTAATGATGTGCGTTGATATTGTTACTTGTTCGGCGTTGCCAATTATCCGCCGGAGAAGTTGATATGATATTTTTATTCGATAATGTTAATTTTGTTTATCGAATATCATAGTTGATTTTCAATATTAGTTAATTTTAATGTTTGATGCATAGATAAATGATTAGTCTCGCTGCGCTCGACTAGATACCGCGCTATCTAGAAACAATAGCCCCGTGAATGCGGCAACTCATTATTGTAGTGTGTGTAAGACATCGTCATTTGACATTTGTCTGTTGACATTGACAACTAGTGTGCCTGAAGAATTGTGCTACCAGCTGCTCAACTGTTACCGGAGTTAATGGGAAAAATATTTTATGCTGTGGTCTATTAGTTAAGTTATAAATGTAGCTCAGAAAATACTTAAAAATGAACAATAAATTAAAAGCGATTAAATAAATATATTTGTGTATAGGGTGTGCGTAGGGTTCTTCTTTGAAAAATAGAAGGTAGTATATCAATGATTAGGCCTCAATTTATTACTTTTTTTTTAATTATATAAAATATTTACAAATTTTATTATTAAAAATAATCATATAGAATATAAGGTGTTACCAAAATAGTGCTATTTCTTTTCTACCCGTCAATAGTGTGGTTACACATTATTTAAGTAGTATCTAAATAACTTTTTTGGAGCGGTCGTGGCCGTGTGGGAAACACCGTGAGGAAACCAGGACATTAAGATTTCTGGATGTGTAATCATGATCCTAAATGAGTCTGGTTCCCCCTGCGGTCATGAAGGTCAGATGGCAAGCGCTTCACTGTGATTATCAGACTCGCCAATTCTAGGATCATGTTCAGCGAACCCTGGGTCCGAAGTGAAAAGTTTTGGTTAGCAACCGGGATCTTCGCGAAGATGATGATGAGTCGTGTAGACACACGACAAAATCATGTCATCATGTTTAATTTTGAATGAAACAATAATCACATTAAACATATATAGTTAAACCTACTATAATGAACAGTTTAATGAAAGACTAAAATTTATTATTAATGATTAAAAATTACATTCCACTAACATATATAAGTCTACGATACATTTGCCTTTTGGAATTTACACATATTTGCAAATTTTCTCTTTTCGATATTTAATGAAGTCGAATTTGTAAATACTTCTTAACTACTTGCCGAATCAAATTAATTTGATGTATTGGACCATTAGAGTGGCTTGTGTCACAAGCGAAATATCGTCTAGAACCCGGCCCAATAATTTTTTTCATTACATCAATAACAATTTTTTTACATATGAAATTTGACTTTATGTGGGACACTTTATTTATTTTCTGTATTATGGATTCTGAAACCATGCTTATTAAATATACATCTTCAGAGGCATATGATAATCCACCTCTGTCTTATAATGTCACAAATTTATGAAACCAGCTACGATTATTTGCATTTAAATTATCAATACAACGAACGCATTTCAATTTTTTTTGTCAGGAACTTACTGCAGTTACTGCACTGTTGTTAGAATTGACCTCTGGAGCTGATGTGCTTGGTTCTGCAGTCACCGTACTTTTGTCAGAAATGTTGTCCGGTAGCGTCGATGATAAAAACAACGCGTTCTGTGGTACAGCTCGCTTACACAATCTTTTTAAACCACCTTTTGTAAAGTACAAGTCGCTCTCTCTGAAATGACCGGAACATATAACACTGCGTTTTCCTGGTTTCCACCAACTTTCTTCTCGACTGAGTCGTACTATAGCAGTCCAACGGTCACAAATGACAGGATCAGCAGGAAATCTGATCCAAGAAAACATAATACGATAATAATAACGACTGCAATACACATATACCTAATCAAGTAATCATTATAAAAGCAGCTCTGTCTCTAACGTGTTCACAACTCAACCACTGAACTGAATTTGGTAACATTTTGTACGGAAACACATGCTTGACCAAATTATTTAATTCAGAAATCTACCCCGGCGTGCGCACAACAACTCACCCAAATTTCATCTCAATCAAATGAATGCATAGAGAACAATCGCAAGCTTGAGCAAATTATTAAGTACCCTATAATATTATCCGGACCATAAGCTATACCTGTTCTCAGTTTCATTAAAATCCGTCCAGCACTTTTTGTGTGATGCTATATAAGTTAAGTATATAATAACCAGTGATCGGAGTAGGTAGATTGATTTTTAGTACTTGTATTATAAATGCACACAGAAAGAATAACATGGATAAGCCATTTTTCCGGAAAGTAATTCCGGTATTTCCGGATTCAATTAAATATTGTTAATGTTGGTAGTGATATTATTACTACTCAATTCAAAATTTAAAGGAAGGTATCAAAACTAAATTAATTCATTATTTATCTGTTGAATAATAAAAACAATCGAATTCCGATCGAAGCTTTAATATTTATTTTTTTATTAATTGCTCATTTTATTACAATTCCTACCTTTTTTTTGAGGATGGCAAATCATCAAATGACTCCTTCCACTCTGGCAGAATACAATTCCTACATAAGTTCCGGTTTTTTTTTAAAAATCCACCAATTCCGGAGGAATGTCCATAGTAATATATACGTTTCGGATCAATGACCCCAGTTCAATCTACCTACTCCGATCACTGATAATAACTAGGTTAGATACAGAAATAGGTTATATAATAAAATACCAAAACAATTCACATTATAAAAATCTCAACCACGGGGAACTTGATTCTTGTATACGCGGCAACACTGAATGGCGGTTTAGGGTTATGTTATTTTATGTTGTAATTTTGAAATTTTACGATACTTACTGATGGTATGTGATCCCACTGTCCTTCTTATTTTTTGAAGTATTATTTTTACACAGTTTCACTACGCAAACTGGCATTTTACTTCGGATTATGCCCAAAATTTAATAAAACATTCGGCACGTACACGTCATAAAAAGCTTGCAGTGTGACTGGCTCAGGTACGCCGACTTCGGCGTAATATTTTTTGCCGCATTTGACAAGAACGCCCCGGCGGTATCTAGTCGAGCGTAGTGAGACCAATCATTTATTTAAGGTTTGTGATGGTTTTAGTCAACATCTCTACTACAAACATCACTACATTGACAAAATTATCTCGAGTATTCGCACGAAAGAACACACATGCAAATAAGCCATTGAGCTGCGTGACGCGTTGTATTCCGGCAAGCGCGGTGATTGGTTCTCGGCTGCAGGACAGATAATGGTAACTGGTTCGCGCGCCTGCTACAGTGAGAGTTCCGTGGATGATGTTATACATCAAGTGTGAGAGGATAAGTCATAATAAAAATGATTGCATTTTTGCACTCTCATTTTACCATCTCTTGTACTGGAACGATGTGAATCTGGATTGAGGGCCCATTTTTTTAACTCTTGCGAAACGAAATAAGACTTATAGGGAAATTGGTTAAAAATAGTAAAAACTTAAAGCAAGTGGCCATGAATTTCTTAAACGTAAATTAAAACTGTTATGATTAAATAGGTTGGGCCCTCCATCCAGACGCGTGCATAAAGTGGCATAACCTCAATCTCAGTAAGTACTATCTCTGGGTTAATAGTTTTTATTTAAGAATTTCTTAGATATTTTAAGAAATTCCCAAATCTGTAGAATATGACATTACAGATTTATGGCGGTATATCTATGGCCCTCACTTCATTATTTTCTGTACCTACTGAGAAATCTGCAAAACATGGATTTATCTGAAGAAATATATAAATGCGACTTAAAAATGTTTTACTTAGATACCTATGTGAATTAGTAAAACTCAACTTTTTATAAGAGAAAAATTTGTAGTGACCATAATGTTCATAGTAAGTACCTGTACATTTTGTAAAGCGCAGTCGATAAGTCATAATATTTGCAGCTTAAAGTATTATATATGTACCTACTGTTTACAATTTCGTTTTCTTTATTTTTAATATCATTTTTAATTATGTGATGTTAGTCCTTAAGGCGGAACCTTCAGGCTAGCCCGCGAAATTCAAATTTTGTTACGTTTTTTGCAATTCGCAGGTCATTGTCAGGTTGTATTTTGATTAAAATATGACTCGCGTCCGTACCAAATATGGCTTTACAGAATTATAATAATTAGAATCAGCAATACATCTCTATAAGTTCATATTACCCTATTGAATGACTATTTCATGAAATCATGACATTTGAGGGCAATTCTAACTTAAGGAGTTGTATTGCTGATTCTAATTATTATAATTCTGTAAAGCCATATTTGATACGGTCGCGAATCATATTTAAATCACCATACAACCTGCTACGGACCTGCAAATTGCAAAAAACCTAAGAAAAATTGAATTTCGCGGTCTACCTTGGCGCATCCCCCTTAAGGTAATACTATGGGCCTAGTTGCCTAAAGCAAATAAAAATAGAACATTTATTTAGCTTTAACAGTGTTTGCATAAAATGAAAGGCAAACTAGTCGACAAGTAGTATGTTATACATATAATTAGTCATTGTATATAGATACGACGAGTACTTATATGACAGTGATCCATAGGGATCACTCTAATTGTTACTGTTATTTGTTTTCATATTTGAAAGTCCGCCTGAGCGGAAAGTGACAATGAGTCATGCTTTTTCGTGCGTGCAGCCGGCGTTCATCGATTTATAAGACGTTATCACGTCAAAAACTAAGTACCTACTGATTATTTATGTTTTTTATTATGGCCCACCTTGGATAAATGACTGGTCTCGGTGCGTCGAGCGCAGCGAAATCAATCATTTATCTAAGTGTCCCATGTTCGACGAAAAAATCACGCCTTTTTTACTCAAAAGGTTTGAAGATCCAGCTTTGGCCAAAATAAAATCTGGCAATTTTGATGCCAAACGAGAAAACCTTTGATGTATTATAGGTATAGTCCCGCCGTAAATATCTGAACCCAACTTGTTATTCTTTTTTGTGTTTACGTTTAAAAAAATAAATGTAATTTGTTTCTTTTCTTTGATTCGTCTGGTCATACCTCAAGCATACATCATTGTTAATTATCTGTCTCGTTCACGCTCATTGGGCTTACTAAGCGGCCGGCGCCCTAGTGATGTATGTAATAGTAACGAGTGGATATCGAGTTACAGGGATGATTACATATTGATTTAAACTCTAAAATTTTTTTTTTTGCGAATAGTGCAAACAATATTAAAAAAGTGTTAAAGCTTTAAAAAATACTGCTAAACAAAGACGACGCTTTCACAGAAGTGACGTCACGACTATGTTACTTTATACTAGCGCCATACATTGTCCGTACTGCGCAACAAGGACGGGAAGAATCGCTATACTCGTAAAAAACCTTTTAAAGCGTGTAGCTTCTCCATATCTCCATCAATTTTTTCGATTAAATATCTCATTTTAGTATGCCTTCTTTGAAATAACATTATTTTTCTAACATTTCTTATATAAGGCATCATTTCATCAGCCATATTATCTAACTCCCCCAACTTGTTCTTTTCTGTGTTTGTGGTTTTTCTTTGCGTCATGACCTACCGCAAATAAACGTGTTTTCTTTCTTTTTCTTTTATTCATCTGGTCACAAAACATTTTTATCTATCTGTTTCGCTCGCACTTATTAGGCTTAGGGCCCGATCACACGTACTACAACCACGCCACAACGACAACACGTGGTTGGGTGCTAATTTGTATGAAAATTAATAGTTAACATTTTATAGAAGCAATGTCTTGTCTAACGTCGGTTACGGTTTCACCAGATGCATTCAAGGATTTCTACAAAATTAATTACACAACAAAGTACTTAACTAAAAAAAAAAAAAAAATATTTAAGCACATTTTCTATACATATAAAATCATAATACTTACATCTTCAGATAAAAATACACCAGGAAAAGCGTTTCTACCTAATTTTCGCCTCTTATTGGGCAAGTTTAAAAAAAAACCCTTTTCAAAATGTCGAGAACATATAGTACTTGTACGAGTAGGTGTCCAATTATTTCGTCTCTTACAAGCTTTTATCCACTTAGTCCTGGTTTCAAAATCTTTCGGAAATCTGAAAAGAGTTTTCCTAGATTAGATTTTTATTTATTCATTCTCAAATTATAAAACCATTCGAATGGAAATATTAAACATTTTTGTTTTTACTTCAAAAGTGACTAATTCATTTTAAGAAATTATCGACATGTCAATTTTGGTTTGAAATAATATGTCCCCAAGCCCAACCCTACGGAAGTCTCGTTAGCATTTTGACTATATAATCGCATGTCAAGGGGTTAATACATTTTGCCCATTTGACGTGTATTTTTTCGTAATGCAAAAGAAAAATATTTTGAACGAACTTAAGAACGAGGTGTAGCGAGAATCGGTGACATCACAAAAGCAATGTGAGGAAAAAATTCATGCCATAAGTTGAATCAAGGTTAAATCGAATGAAAAATTAAAATATGTTTATAAGGTTAGGATTTTGAATTTCATTAAAACATGACTAGGTAATATAATAAAAAAATACTTACATATGGAAAGTTATTCCGTCTTTATTTAAGTTGGAGGTATTTGAACGATTTCTACAGCATTTAATAGCACAGCCAGGCATTCTCACGGAGCACTGAATGAGACCCGCACTTCTCGAAAACGATTACCGATGCGTTAGAATCGATTTGAAAGTAGTTTCAATGAACGTACTAGAACATTTGTTCTTGTACTTTAACAGAGGAGGAAGCGTTAGTCTTATCTAGTGTGTAAATATTCTCTAATACCGGGTTGAGACGGTTCGATTTTAATAGACCAGTCGAAAGCAATCTGAACCGTCTGAACAGACTTTTAATCAAATTGAATTTCAAATTCGTATTTTTGTAAAAGAAAAACTAAAATCGTAACTATGCGAGCCCGGTATAAGGTTGCGCTGTGGCTGTGAGACTTCTTTCGGAAGCAATGATATTATTTAATATCATTGTTCGGGAGACCGACTTTACACGAGGTATGATGTAGGGAGGGCTGAACTAATCGCAGCAAGCGAGACAACGATAACGAGAGAAGCAAACCTCATTAAAATGTGTCAAAAAAAGTGGAACCACTATTTATAGAAGCGACGACGTAGCTTTGAAACCACTAAACATTTAACAGTAAACATATATCTGTCTCACTTACACACGTCGCAAGAATAAAGACCGCAATATAAACATGCAATGGCGGGATGGGGTTGCCTACCCATGCGAAATTTTACCCAACTTTTTTAAGCCATAAAAAACGTTTAATACGTATTATAAGATAAATTATTTTTTAAATATTTGAATTATGTATTTCTTATTGGATGTATTCGAATTTTATAACTAATTCAATATTTAAGACATTTTCTTTTTGAATATCTTTTATTTATTATTAATGAAATCATACTCCGCTATGTAACATTCGTTTTGTAAGTTTGAGTGAATCATTTGAAAATCATTAGTTCATCATCTATCAGTTCGTATATATTATTTTTCGTTTCTTGTTTTAGAGTTTTCTGATAACCATAAGCTTGGGGTCTCCTATAGAATTTAAAACATTAAAAATATCATTGTGTATTTCAATAAATTCCGCAGTGGGTTCACTCTCTGAAAATTCTGAAGACAAGTCGTTGGCCAAATGGAGTGACAGCATCACAATTACTCAGCAGCTGTGATGCCGACTTGACTTTCATGATTTGGTTGCGGAAATTAATATGGCGGTAAGTTAGTTTGGTTTACATACTTCCATTCTATCTTCTAGTTATTTTTTGTTAAAAAACGTTTTCTTTGATGCAAAACTGTTTCTCACTAATTTGAGCATGTGACAAGAGTCTAATAATAGCACCTCATCGTGTCCTGTTGTAGGATGTTTAAAATTGGTTTTCAAATTATTTGGGTCGTTTAATCTGCATCTTAAAACTCTCATTGCAGCAGTATTAGTCTGACTGCCGTCACATGTTACTGACACTACTTCCACGTTAATTTCTGAGCATTTTGCCAGCGCCAAATTTATTATATGGGCAAGTTTACATGAAGTTATGCGACGTGTAAAAAAATAGCCAATAGGTATCTTCCATGTTTGATTCAAACATGTGACAAGTAAAACTAAATCAGAGGATGCTAAATTTTGTTCTTAGTTTGTGTCATCTAATCCGAAATCGACATATCCGTGGTGCTTCTTCTTTCCATTTTTTTTTTTTTTTTGTTGATTAATAGCCATCTCATTGAAAACTAAATTGTAAATGATATTGGACTCAGAATTGTCACGTTTGACCTTTAAAACATTAAAAGCGTCCTACGTAAAGCCAGGATCTCCGTTTATTTTGTTATAACAATTAGCCAGTGTTCTTGGATGTGGTAATGAGTTATTCAATGCAGATCGAACATATTTATAGGCAGCTGGGGAGTAAAAGTTTAATATCAAAGCAATTTTATTTAGGATTAGCGAAAATTTTCTAAATGTTCTTTTCTTTTTAAAGGTTTTTATTAATTCTTCCATACGTTGATATAAACTAATTTGTTGCTGCGGGAGTTTAATGAGAAGGCATTTTTTGTTGACCACTACCATTACCTATAATTTGATAATATTATTTACCGCATAAAATTATTACTTACAATAAGTATTGGAATTGCTTCATTGGACAAATAAACACGGCCACGTTCGCTTTTTGGGCCTATTTTGTCTTGATCACGGAAGTGCTTCGAACAAATGAAAGTAGTTTTAGTAGGTAGCCAGTCGGTCTCTTTTCTCAACAATCGGATTATTTCCACCCATTTATTACGGCGTGCTGCATCTTTAGGCACCCTGCAATGTCGTTATTATTAAAAAAAATATTTAAAATCACTTATTCCATAATTTAAAAACTCGCCCACAAATGTGGGAAATTAAAACTAAGTTTTTAGTGGCAACACTGAACCTAATTAAAAAAATCTACATTTCATTTATTTTATTGCGTTTTTATGTTGTTATAAACACAGAAACAATAAACTTACATGTGGAAAGTAATTCCGGTTAATTTATTATGTTTTTGTGATCTTGAATCGCACTTTTTCACTGCGCATTTACCCATTTTGGTGATATATTTTATCGCGCGTCACTCGGTTCACTTCGGTTGGCGTCACACAGAGCACTGAACTGAAGTTAGCTACGCATATGGCTGTAGCCATAATGTCCACAAACTTTAGAGAGACCTCCGTTATAATATACAGTGGGAACGCCGTTTTTTTTTTTTTTTTTTTGGGTGGGACGTCATCAAATGACCTCTCCCGCTCTGGGCGGAGCGGAAGGGCGTGTCAGACTCTTACTGACTAAAACCCACCCGTGTTCCTTCAGTTGCCTGTGCGCCAGGGCCACGGTAACTCTTTCGAACAATCCGCGACCCCGGCAGGCATCGGCCCTATCGGACCCCGTCAATTATGATGACATCTCTTTGAGGCGCGCGTGGAACACAACGCGCCATCGACCCGGGCCTGGTCCTTACCGGACGGCGAGCTGAGTGGTAACGCCTTGGCGCGGTAATTACTAATCTATTATATAAATGACGCTATCGGTACACAATTGTTCTGAGGTACACAACATAAGTGCTTCTCGCTCGCACTCGCGTCAATTCAAGCACATGGCGTAGTGAGTCGTGAGTGTGGCGACAACGGTTCTTGGTATTGCGCGCTTGAACCTTGTACTGTGGTAATTTTTCAACGTATTTATTGTTTAGTTTATTTATTGATATTATCTACAAAGTGGCGCGGACCTCATCACATAAAATTATACAATGTATACTACATGGTATACTTAGACGATATACAAAGTTTTAATGAAATCCCTATGAGGATAATGAGGTCCCATACATTTTGTCGAGCTACGTGTAACAAAAAGTATGAAATAGCTGTTTTTTTTGTGAATGGATTTCATTCAAATTTTGTATACTGTCTACAGTGGCTTAGGGTGGCAGGGTTGGCAAAATGCCACGGGCCCACAGCCCTACGGGGCCCCCGCTCCGAGAGGCCCCCGGCCCGAGAGGCCGCAAGCTCAGAAGTAACCTAACATTTTTAACAACATTTACTAAAAATCAATTAAGGAACTCTATGGGAAAAGACAGGTTACGTAACTAATAGCTATTCTGTCTATTGAAAATTCTATGGCGCGATCTTTAAACTTTGATGATGTTATTGATACCTACTTTTTTTGAACAGACAGCTCGGAGAAAAGAATTTTATTAATAAATATATTGTTAAGATTAAATTGTTATTTTATTATAAAATGTAATACCTACTGCTTTTGAAAATTACATTTACTATATACAGGGTTATTTTTCAAAGACCAGCCAAATTTAAGGGTGTGGTATAGACCATCAGACTGAACAATTTTCTCCTTGGGACCAATATCGTAATCGCGAAAAAAAAATCAGCGGTCCTATACATTTGGGTCGAGTAGGTATTGAAGTTTTGTATGGGACAGTTGATAAATTCTTCGCGATGATGATATTGGTCCCATGGAGAGAGTTGTTCAGTTTGATGGTCTGTACCACATCCTTAAATTTGGCTGGTCTTTGAAAACTAACCCTGTATTTAACACAAATCCACACAGTAATACTGTTGAGTAACTACTTCAGTGATTTATTAAAATTAAATTACAACGTGACGATTTTTACTGGGCCGCATCCAATGAGTTAGCCACGGGCCTCAGATGATATAGATATGCCACTGTGTCTAAGTATACCTTGTAGTATATTACGTGGTAAAATTTAATGTGATAAGGTCCGGGCACTTTTTATCGTGTGAAGTTATTCCAGGCGCGGTCCAAGGGGCACGGGGGTCACGACCCCCCACCGGAATCATACAAGATGTTTAGAGCCTGTATGTTTTAATTTGAAAAATTTGAACTTCAAACTCAATACTTAAGCCATGGGCGGGCGTATACAAAAACATTAAGAAATAAAAGAGATTAGGTACGAACAAAGCCTAATTGTTAGAATGCGAGCGATGCATACGCGGGAATTCGGGCATCCCGCTTGTACAGACGGCTCCATATCAAGCTATACATTTCCAGTATAAGCTGAGCTCTCATTGTACGGAAATCCTATACAATGCGAGATCAGCTTATACTGGATATGTATAGCTTGGTATGTAGCCGTGTGTACGTACGTTAGGTTTGAAGGTTTCTTTCTACATACTCATTATTCTTGCGAATTTCTACATAACTCGACAAAGTAACTATCTATTTGTAGTTGAATGATCCAACAGGGTGCAAAACCTTGAGTTCGCTTTGTTTGCTCTTTTTAACCGACTTCAAAAAAAGGAGGAGGTTCTCAATTCGCCTGTATTTTTGTTTTTATGTGTGTTAGCTCAGAACTCTTTCCTGGGTGAACCGATTTGGACGATTCTTTTTTTGTTAGAAAGGACATACCTCAAGGGTGGTCCCATGATAAGGAAACCAGGATCTGATGATGGAATCCTGAAGAAATCGAGGGGAACCTTCGAAAATCGTAGGAGCGCCTAGTGCGTTTGTTAATTTTTTCATTAAGTATTTTAAAGAACTACAATTTAATGAAGGTCTGGAATCGATCTGATGATGGAGCCGAAAGACAGTCGAGGGAATTCCTCAATGATTTACAGCAGGTACCTTGTGTTTGGGCTTGATTCATTTGTATTTATGAGAACTTTACACCTGAAGGGTTGTGACAGTCATTAGGGGTCTGATGATGAAGACGAAGGACAGTTAAGGGAACTCCTCAACGGTTTACAGTAGCTACCTTGTGATTCGTTTTAATTCATTTATATTGATGAGAACTTTGCACTCATATGGGTTATAAGTGCCATTACAGGTCTGATGGTGGAGACCATAGACAGTTGAAGGAATTCCTTAACAATTTACAGCAGTTACCTTGTGTTTGGGCTTGATTATTTTTTATTGATGAGAATATTATACCCAGATATGTTATGACTGTCATTAGGGGTCTGATGATGAAGATGAAAGACAGTTAAGGGAACTCCTCAACGGTTTACAGTAGCTACCTTATGTTTGGACTTAATTCATTTATATTGATGAGAACTTTGCACCCATATGGGTTATAAGTGCCATTACAGGTCTGATGATGGAGACCATAGACAGTCGAGGGAATTCCTCAACGATTTACAGCAGTTACCTTTTGTTGGGCTTACTTCATACGGTTCAATATTCCAAAATATTCAGGTCGTACAAAAATAATACCCAATTAAGATTGAAGTTTTTCATAGGGCAACCACTACCTACTAGTCATGCTGATGCGTCAATTTGAGACTGAATTTAAGTTGCGTAATCGCGTCATCTCTAGCAATGCTCTTTCGTTGGTTGCTAAGCAATTTATGCTTGTCACAATGCATATGGTGAAATGGAGCTGATGGTGGCTTCGCTTTCAGCTCCAGTTCTTCTGGTTTTTAACAAGAGAAATACTCAACAATAAACTCCTCAATTCCTTGCATCGGGAAACGAAATATTTCGTAAAAGGTGATGAGCAGTTGACATTAGGGTATTGTAACTTCGATAAATTATTATCTAACCCACTAAAAAGTGGAAAATAAAAACTTTTTGACCAAAAAAACAACCGACTTCCAAAAAATACACTACAAAGATAAAAATAACTTTAATTTCGGAAGTCGGTGGCAAAAAACTAAAATAAAGATCCAAAGACACCGACTTCCGAAATTAAAGTTATTTTTATCTTTGTAGTGTATTTTTTGGAAGTCGGTTGTAAGTATCTCTGATTCATGATCTCAGGTACCTACTTACTTTGTCGAGTTACTTACCTACTCTAGACAAAACACAACCCAACCTATCCGAGACGCGGTGCTACAATTTTCGTATTTGTTATAATTATTATTTTCGGCCGCCTCGTTGGTCCAGTGATCGTAAGCGCTACTTCTGAGCATGGGGTCCCAGGTTCGATACCAGGGTCGGGCAAAGTGGTATTGGGGGTTTTCCATCTAGAATTACTAAAGCTTCTTAGTGTTATGGGTTTTCTAATAGGAGTTTATTTCTCAATAGCAGCCAGGGGTCTGAGTTATACCCGGTTGATGGCTCGCCCCCTATGACATGGGACTTAAAGATAACTGGCGAAATGTGGGTGTACTATAGGTACACCTCTGCCTAACCCGTCGCGAATTACAGGCGTGATGTTATGTAATTATTCTCCAACGCCCATGGTGAGCCCCCCTCAAAATCTTGGGCTGCGACTGTGCCTGTTATTCTTGGTTGTTAAGGTGATAACTCTCTGTAATTTTCGAGAGGTGTCGTGGGATACCCGATTGGAACGAAGTTGCTTTCGCTTTTGCACTCTTGGCAAATGAGAGCTAGACCAACAAAAGCGTAACATTTTGACCGTCACATCGCCAAGTGTGCAGAGTATAACGTGCGATAAGGAACTTCCACATTTGCGACGTCAGGGGCGTTGTGCAGATCGTCAAGGGCGCAGGTGTACGGACATTTGGAACAGTAGCAAATGGGGCATAGTCTGCACCCTAATTGCGTAACAAACTTTCAATCACAATCTGAAACATTTTGAAGCCTATTGCTAATCCATTGCTTCTTAAGTTCGAAAAATGTGTCTCCTCAACAACGACATATAACGCAGTGAATGTTGTTGAACTGTCAAAATGAAAGCCATTCCTACTGTTAGTGTGTTAGGCAATTACCCCGCTGGATTAACACATAGGGTACTTTTAATCCCGGTAGTACGTTGGTTGCCGTGCGATACTTTCCGACATCCACGCGGGCCAAGCCGCGAACAAAAGCTAGTTATAAAGCACATTTTCTATTAACAATTTTTTCAGACGTTTAACTTCGAGTGAAATATGCCGAATGAAAAGTGAAGCGTCTGATAACCGCATATCTAAACCGCGCGCTACTACAAGGTTATATCCTTCGCTACCCTCACAGACAGATCGAAGTTTCAGAGTTCACGGGGTCACGGAGTCACGGATGTTTGCGCTCAGGTATATTACTGAATAATGATATTATTTTGTTGAGTACTTAATAAATTACTCAACAAACATCTATTATTGGGCACATACCTTACCTTAGTTATTTGTTGGTAAAACGAAAAATATCTCCGATTCTTATTTCCTTTAGTACTTTGTAAGCATCCGATGACAGAACAACGAAGAACCATTGTTTTTTTTTAATACAAAAACATAATGTCGGTAAGTTTAATGTAATGAATGATCAATAATTTCAAACAACATCAATTGTATGACACATTTGAATAACACGCAACTATCGTTCTGACAGGGTGTGAGAACGGAGTATATTGTATTATCTATGAACGGAGTGATGTCACGGACTCGGCGCGACACAGGCATAGGTACTGCTGGACGAACTGCCACTACTGGGCTCGCATGGTGGATTATGGCCCAGTATCTCTCACAAAGAAGAGGCCTTTGTCCCAGCATTGGGAAAATTATAGGCTGATTATGGTACTACTCCAACCTAACTTAAGCGTCAAACTTTGCTTGCGCCATTTACGAATCAGTGGCTCCATCCGTCAGTCACGTATGTTGTGACATAGATGTCATTTTGCTTTGTGGTGAATGCTGTGTATACCTGTAGTAGGCATAAATACCAGTACTTTTGTTAAGTTATTGTTCTGTTCTAATTTTTTGAATGTTCTGCTGTTGGTGTACCAAATAAATAAATAAATGTCGCTACTGAGTGCTGTTAAATAGTATAGTAATACAGTGTTAACACATACCTGTCCGTCTGTCTAGAGTCTAGACCCACCATTATTTATTTATTTAACCATTTATGTATACACATATATAAACAGACAAGAAAAAAGGAACCGGAAAATAGGTACACAGGTGATGCTTATTTCTAAAGAAATCTCTTCCAGCATAGCTGCGATAGGAGAGTACCCAGTATCTCTAAGAGAGGACGCCTGTGTCTCAGCTGTGGGAACATTATAGGCTGTTTATGAACGGCTACGATGCTGGTGAGATACGGGAAAGAAAATCGGCGGGCAAGAGTGAGAAGTGCCACTTTTGAACTCGGTACAGAATTTTAAGCTAACTACGGTTTCATCGAATATTGCTGGGCATCGCCAAGCGGTTGGTCGACTCTTCACGTGACCAAAGGGCTGGCCTATTTTTAGGCCAAAAAATCAGCATTGGCATAGACCGTGGGAATGTTGCCAGCCTTTCGGCACATTTCCCATTGACAGCTGATGAATTTTTTGAAGCCCAATGAGCTCTAAATTTTTTTTATATACCTACTTTATGCCTAAAGATCACCCTTCAATTTATATTTTACCGACAACACCTGTCAATATCATTGTTACATTGACAGGTCAATGTCATTCAGGCGCCAAAAGATCCTTGTAGCACTCTACGTTACTGTATCCACCACGCGGGCCCAGTACGTGTTTGTAGATGGCACGTGTCTTCGGATTGATGATGAAATAATTTGCGCAAAGTAAAGTGCCTGTCTGGATGCTGATGTACATACCGAAGCATAAACAAGGCGTATTTTCAATGTTGGCACAGCCTTTTTGCGAAGTCTTCTATTTTTGATCGATGGCAAAAAACATGATTCATCAAAATGTTTGGAGCATATAGCCGCATTTTTTGTTGGAAGCCAGGAGGTTCCTCTTCCGCAGGCCTCGATCCATCTTTGTCTAGTCATCGGTTCAGATGGGAACCTAAAATAATGTTTACTTTTTTAATACAAAAATAACGTGCCTTTTATAAAAAACTTCCAAAGATTTACACTACTTGTTTAGGGTGCCGTACCCAAAGTTAGCCAACGGGACTCTATTACTAAGACTCCGCTGCCCGTCCGTCCGTCCGTCTGTCACAGGGCTGTATCTTTTGAACAGTAATAGTTACTTGAAATTTTCATGGAGTGGGTACTAGTATGGCCGCTATATGAACAAATAATAAAAATATGTAATTTTGAATATTTTACGGTGGTACGGAACCCTTCGTGTACGAGTCCGACTCGCACTTGGCCGCTTTTATAATAGTAAGAGAGAATTTATACAAAATAAATCTCTTTTTCCCAAATAAGACCAATACAAAGCGATAATTATCGACATGGAAGAAGTGACAGTCACAAACCTAAATACTCACGCGAGCGAATGACGGAGAAACTGGATAGAACCAGTAAGTAAATAACTTGTACAAATCGCTTAGCACGTTCACCATTGCTTGTTGGGAATGAAACCAGCTCACCGTGTACCTTAGTAGTCAACAATGTATGCGATAATACTGATATTTAAACATTATATTAATTAGCAGTCAACGGATTTTTTTGGAGAAGTTAGAACTTACATATGAAAGGTGATCCCATGGCCTCTGTAGTTTACATGTCTGCTTCGATTCTTGCAAACAATAACTGAACAGTTCGGCATTTTGAAGAAAATGGTTCGACCGCGCGCGTCCGCGAACCGAAGGCGACTGGCGAATTCTTACGATGTGAATATGGCCATTTTGCGCATACTGCCAACCTAGGGAGCCAACTATGTAGATATGTAATAAGTAATATTTTACACTTCTTTGTATTTCTTTGTAACAAGCAACGATAATAAGCCCAGGTTCGCACAGGCGATTTTTTTATTGCGCACTTGGTTTTCAACTCTTTGTTGAGCCTAGCATTCAGAATCCAACAGTTGGAATTTCAACTTTCGGCGCTAAGCAGTGCGTTCAAAATGCAGTGTGCGAAAAAAAACACCAGTGGTTACGAGGGCTGAAGTAGGTGTGACGTTGGCCGCAGTCTGGGCCTCGCTACCAACATGACAGAATAGTGAATCAATACCAGCCACCCTACATAAAATACATACCTATTTTCGTATATCTCGAGCCGAGCAGGGGTGAATTAAAATAGCCTCGACGGGTGACGATGTTTTTGTATATCTACAAAGTTATTTTGGCGCCCGAATGAGGTTGGCGGGAGGACCCTGTCGGTAAACAGTTTTGTGCAATTGTTTGTTACAGAACTAGCAACTAGAAAACATCTTGACATCTCGTATTATTGCTACTAATCTTAGCACGCACGGTGATGCCTGCGAATTATTTTAGGATCCACATTAAAAATGCGATGTAGGAGAACAAAACTTGAACTTAAATCATGTTAAAAAGTACAGAAATTAAATAGGCGTGTTGACGGTGCACAGTGGGCCCATACTGAAAATTAGTGGACATAGGCGACAAAGTTCCAATACCGATGCGATTTTTTTTTATATGATGCGTTATGATATTCCTGACAACTTTTTTTTCTTATAAAATTTCTACTAAAGTTGATAGTTTGTCTTGAAAAAATGTATTAGATTTTTTTGTATGGAGCGAATCACGTTTAATTTTTTTTTCTTCATTTGTGCTAATATGTTGGGTATGTGGCGTGAGTATATGATAGCTAGGGTCATTCTCTATCCACGAAAAAAAAATCAGCGCCGGCCATCTGCGGCATCGCGAGTAATCATTCAGTAAAAAAAAAATATTTTGTATGATTTTTTTTTCCGTTTATAATAACTTCAAAGTATATTTTTTGTGTCATTAGGTTGATTGACCTTCTCTTTATTAAATATATAGTTTTAATAGCGCATAGGTACTTATAACTAATTAGTTTAGTTTAGTTATTTATTACATGGGACTTAAAAAATAACTGGCAAAATGTGGGTGTGCTATAGGTACACCTCTGCCTAACCCTTCGGGGAATACAGGCGTGATTTTATGTGTTATGTTATGTACATTTAGTTATTATTGCTATGTTATCGGTAGCACCTGCATTGTGATTGATGACTCATTTGTTTGTGCGCTCGGCTAAGCGCGTAACAAACGAGTCACAGAAAAATGCTTGTTTCTGATTGGCTGTGTTGTTTTTTTAACTGCACGATATCTATTGTTGAATGAATATCGTAATAAGTTTCAGGTTATACTAATTTTGTTAATGATAGGTGAAATAATTTAAATTTTTACGGGCAAGTCGTTGATAATTATCTACATAATCAAGCGTATGTATATTATAGTATAAGTTATCGTACGTATGATCAATATGAAACTGTGAAGTAGTTGTAGCCCTGAAAAGGGCTGTTTGTCATATTCCTAGCCCTGATGGGCTTTTGTGGGAATAATCTAGAGCCGGATCACATTATTTCTTGTTCCAGAAGTGCCAGTGGGTCCGGCAAATTTTCGGACTCTGCTATGAGGCATTCTTCTTCCTCCATAATCTCACTGTCACAGGTAGGCTCAGTAGTCTGTAACAACTGAATTGCTTCAGGCAACAACTCATTATGAACCTGTTTCATTGTTTTAGGCCTTATGTAATAAGGCCAAACGAAGACATCCTCCATGGACTTCTAATAATAGAAGTCCATGGAGGATGTCTTCGTTTGTTGCTATTCTCCCTGTTTTCCGAGTGTGCCTCTCCCTGACGTTTTTGAAGTCCTTATTACGGGCTTCCGAAGCTTCTTCAGATCAGATACCTAAAACGAATAAGTGAATACATTTTAATTTCAAAACGCAATCGAGTCAAATAATACATCAAACTATATTTATTTTTTACTTACCGATTGGCAAAACACCAAAGTGGTTACAGATGTCTGCACCGTGCATTAGAAGTTTATGTACACTAACTGGCATGTAGTACCACGAATAGTGTTGCACGTACACATCAGCTGTTTCTCTACAGTATCTTCTAAATTTTTCACAGTCAATGTTTTTGCCTGATGACATGGCTTGTAGAATAACGGAAAATCTGAAAATCAGGTTTTCGTCAATTCCCGTTATTCTGGATGATCTTTTGTAATCTTGGAAATAGCGCCTCGCAGTATTCCCGTCATTTGTAGTTCCAAAACCCTAAAATGGGAAAACAATACTGTAATATACAATACATAGAGATATAATACACAAACAACATAAAAAGAGCGAAAATTAAATACATACCTGTTTGACTATATCAATCAGCATTCCAGTTTGCTCACGAAACTCTTGCTGCGTGGTATTTCTTTTAGCTTGTTTCAAAGCCTTATGTTCGCCTCGAGCAGTCCATCGTTGAAAATCCAGATTATAAGATATATGGAGAAGACATTCCATACACCGAATCTTCATATGCAGTGAAGAAATTCCTTGTTTGTAAATTTCTTCACGAAGTGGTTTGGAAGTCAAAGCGTCTAAATTATTCATCTCGCTCGGTTTTGCCAAGCAAATGGGACACGTTGCATATGATGGTACTTCAGCAATAATATTGGCCACTTTTCCATCAATCATTCATGTGATACAATCATATTTCCACACTGTGTAGATATTCGTTCATCAATTTTTTTTTTCATCTCAGACTCTTCAGACTTTATAAAATCAGCTGTCTCCGAAGTGAAAGTGAACTTCACTGGTCGACAGTATAGAGTTGAGCAAGGTGTGGGGTTCTCCCAAACTATATTTTCATTCCCAGATGATGGGGTAGTAGACACTAGCCAAAGAGGGACGATGCTTATCATGACTACTGATGAACCATCGAACTCTGTAGCTGTGTTTGACGTTTTCTGTTTATAATTACTCTGCGACGAAGAACCATCAAATCCGCATTTCCAGGTCAACTTGAGTTCTTCATTTTGAGACCTATCAACAGAATTCATATCTAGTAAAACCCTCTGCACAGTGTGGTCCAATAGCGCTTGCAATTTAATGTGAGCTCCTTTTTCGGTAATCTCCATACTCTCTTGTGGTGGCTAACATCTTTTCTTGGCATTTACAAGCTTTGGATAAGATGGAAAGGCAGCACAGTTTTCTTCTTTCAGAAATTGTCGAAGAGCTAAGTACTTCCATTTCGAGAGCGCAACTGATGTATAAAGAGCTAAACACTTATCTTCAGAGACAGTACTTAAGCTCTGCTTTTTGAATAGTCGCTCTTCTACTTCGGATAGCGCATCTGGATTACTGGAAAGGTATTCGACCACTTTTGCCGGATTCGTTTTGCCGTTGTCTTTCAATTTTGTTATGTACCAGTGCTGCAACTCTTCCTCGGAATTTTCTTCTACTATGGAAGTAGAATGTCTTTTTTTTTGCTTATTACTTAACTCTTCGAACGGTTTTCTGTGCTCCTTATCTGTAGATGTTCCCGCTTCCGCAGTACATACTGCAAGAGTATGAACATGGGAATCTATATTCACAGGCTCAGGTAAGGCTGCGTCCGAAAAGCCCATCTCAGTTCTCAGGTCAACACTGTCACCAACAGGCCAATAGATGGTTTTTTCCAACCACTTCCGATTACTTACACGATTAATAAAAGTTTTTTGATTTCTACTTGACTCTATCCACTTTTTATTTAGATTTACACAAAAAAGTCGACAGAACTCCCTGATTCGGTTCTTGTCTTCTTCAGAAACTTCGGTAGTCAAGACAGAAATGATACTTTCATATAGAAACATACGATTTTTCAGATCACCGCCAACTCTTAATTTCACAAAAAGATCTAGGTTGGTATAAAATCCAGCCATAGTTCTAATGTAAATATAAAAATAAAAGTATTTCACTGTATTCACAAATAAGCGACAAGAGCGAAACTAGATGGACTTAATGAATGTCTTTATATTTATAGTTAGTGTTAATTACTCAAGTAGTGGACCTAACAGTACGTGAAAATTATTCAGCCAATCAGAGACGAGCATTTTTCGATGACTCATTAGTTATGCGCTTAACCGAGAGCACAAACAAATGAGTCATCAATCACAATGCAGGTGCTACCGATAACATGCAATAGTAACTAAATCTCTACCAGAATTAATAGTTATAAGTACATAAGCGCTATCAAAACTATATATTTAACTAAAAATAAGGTCAAAACAGCCAAATGAAACAAAACAAATATACTTTGAATTTATTTTAAATGGCAAAAAAATCTTACAAAACATATTTTTTTTTACCGAATAATTACTCGTGCTGTCGCGGATAGCCGGTGCTGTTTTTTTTCGTGGATAAAGAATGACCCTAGCTATCATATACTCACACCACACACCCAACATATTAGCACAAATGAAGAAAAAAAATTAAACGTGATTCGCTCCATACAAAAAAATCTAATTAATTTTATTCAAGACAAACTATCAACTTTAGAAGAAATTTTATAAGAATAAAAGTTGTCAGGAATATCATAACACGTCATATAAAAAAAAACGCATCGGTATTGGAACTTTGTTGTTTGGTAAATGTGTCTAAAATTTTCAAATACCTTTTATAAACTTTTATATTGAGACGCGAAGCAACAAAATTCGATCTTAATGAATGTGGCCGCTTTTGTTTAGATCGAATTTTGTTGCTTCGTGTCTCAATATGAAAGTTTATAAAAATCTTGACACACTTACCGAGGTCGCTTATTAAGCTGTTTTTCGAAATTCCTTCTCAGTCACGAGATAATATTTTTTTAAAGGAGTGGCGCTAGTGGGCCCTTGCATGCGCTCTTAAGGGCTTTAAATAATTTCCAAGATACCCTTCCTGAAATATAACCTATAATCTGATCGGTGGTCTTTTGGACGCTTTCGCGATTCAGCATTGTCGAAAGCACTTCAACATTTCCGTTTATAATGTGATCATCTTCTATAGAATTACTGTTGAGTGGGTCGCATTCTTCATCGGCAACTCTTCCGCTTACTATGGAATTAATGTTCTCGGCTGCAGACGAACATGTTAAGGAATGTCTTCCAGCGGTACACAATTTCGCAAAAACGAGGACTTGCATTTCTAGCTGCTAAACGATTTTTTGAAAATTCCCTTGAATTGTTTAACGTTATGATTATTATTGTAACCCCCATGTCGCTTGATCACGCTGAATAACATTTCAATGTGATCTTTTGATAACCTGTATGTTGCAATATATTGCAAACGTTGTCTATGGACCAAAGTGGAGTATAGATGTTTCAAGCTTTCGATACATACGAGAAAACCCGAAAACCAAACCATTTACTTTACAATATTAAAAAAAAAAAACACATAAACCTACATGGGCACTTATAAAACGTAAGAAGCTAGGCGCACGGTTTCAATTGGTCGTTGAAGAGAATTTATAAATTTATTTATTTTTCAATTTATCCTATGGAGAAGAGCCGGAAAGAAACTCCACGGTTACTCTTTTAAAAATAAGGGTATTTTACAATGTTTCAAATTACAGTGTTGATAGGTATGGGAGGACAGTGTGGGCCTATCAACAAGTAACAGGTAAAAAAAGGTAAAATAGAATATTAAAATTGAAGTCATACTCTGAACATACGATAATATTTTGCCCGCGTAAGTACTGAACCGTAATAAAAGTACTGAAACTAAGACGTATAAAAATAATGAACTATTATTTTACCTTAAGTACAGGTACTCCTGTTTTTTTCAATCTTTTTAATTTCTTTTTCGTGATATATATATCACTTGCCAAAAAATGATCCGAGCAGACCGTAGAATATGAAGTTGGCATCCAATCATATTCGCTCCTTTGAGTCCTAATTATCGTAAGCCATTTTTCCCTCATCAGTCTGCCTTTAGGCAATCTAAATTATAAGAAAAACGATAAGAAATATTCATAAAACAAGTAATTAATATAAAGTATTTTAAGACCTGATTTTATATCAAACCATACCAGAATATTAAAAAAGTACCCAAAAAAGTTTGTATCAAAAAGACTGCTGCCATACCTGCCCCAACCTCCCATAGTCGTGAGTCCACTCGCGGAAAAATGGCGATAAATTATAAAACAAAAAACATTTTATGTTATAAATGTTATTATAAAAAAACTTACGCATGAAATGAGACCTTTATCTTTTCTCTCACAGTAGTAGTGTAATTGGTACATCGTCTATAGACACAGGAAGGCATTTAATTTACAAATAATTTCTGAGAATTGCGAGTGATAGTGACGTGAAGCCGCGACGCTGGATGGTGCGTGACTAACTTGAATTCGGGCAATTTGCCTTGCTTGCTTTTATCTTGCCAAAATCGAGCGCGGGTTATGCATCTAATGCCGGTCACTCACATTCGCACGAACACGCGAATCATTGACGCGAACCCGCAAGTGTAGGACGACATTCGCAAGTGAATAATGCACAGTTTTTACCACATTCCCGGTTTTCTAAGCCGTGTCGGTTTTGACGCACATCAAAGTGCGCGAACCTAGAACTAATGTTTGCGCGCATGTGAGTGACCGGGGTAAGGGTTACCATCATTGCAGCAGACAAATTTTTCGAACATATGAAGCAATGGATTAGCAGTATCCTTCAAAATGATTTAGATTGTGATTTAAAGAGTGTTTCGCGATTAGGGTGCAGACTATTCCCCATTTGCTAGTGTTCCAAATGTCCGTACACCTGCGCCCTTGAATAGCATAGATATATACCGTCGGAACGAAAAACGAAAGGAAGAAGAAATAAGCAGCCAGTTAATAACGTAAAGTTTACTTTAAGAGGCTTACAAGAGCTAAAGTGCGGTCACTGTCGGATTGCATAGAAAAGAAAGAGACGCGCGATGACACAACGCTGGTAATTTATTGCAAAATATGAAGCAATTATGGATTTACAAAAAATCTATTCATTGGACAAAAAATTAAAACACTATTACGTTAGTATGTTGCTTGTAGAATAATCTGACAAAAAATCTGAATGTTTGCATGTATATTAGTATAGTTTTTAATCGTTGAATTTTTTTTTCAAAAGTATCGTCGTGATTTTTTTCTATCATATCAAGTTAATTGTATTATGTTTTCAACACACTATCTAACTAGCATATATCCAGAAAAATATATATTTTTCTGATTTTGGTTACTGCAGTGGATCATATATTTTCAGGCATTATAAATTTGCGTTTAGGTCATGTAGTCCCCTTAAGTACGAATTCCTATTCTTGAATCCAATTACACAAGACAATCTGCTATACAAAGAGCCAACAAAAATGACCAAATTATACAGATTTTTTATCCAATTATAAAATCTAGGGAGGCCTGCACACGCCTTAAAAACATAAACATAACAACTACCTAAAATAATGGGATTATTATTGGCGTCGCCTCTATTCATCTCTCGCTCGCAAGCGAACGCTAATAAGTACCTGTACAGTCCTTTTTCCGTTATTCTACCTCTGTTAGCAGCACCCAACAGCAACCTTATTGAAACGACAATAAAGATCACTATGATTTTGCCAGTGACGAAGATCAGGACGTGGTAAAATAATTGTGAACGGAATGTACTTACACACACCTGCCGCTTGCCGAGCGTGAGCCAGAATGACGGAAAAAAAGAATGAGCAGCCAGGTAGGTAATTGGCGCCCTAAACAGGCATATTTCTGAGGTTAGTGACAGATTATTCGTGGATTAAGCGTCATAAAACATACTGTTCGCGCACTAAGCCAACAAGATCTTCATTGTATTCAATTCAATCGAAGAATTTTACTTGTGTCTTCAGTTGCTGATTATTTTATTTTTTGATCATGCACACTTCGTTTTTCCAACTTACTTTAGACATTGGTAGAATAGTCGACATCGGCTTTGCATACAACAAAAAAAAAAAAAATTGAAAACATACTGTTGCCGCTGCAATAAGGTCACAGCGTCCGGACAGTTTTACATACGCTGCTTCAAAGACAGTCTGTTGTCCTTGTCACGGCGCGACTGTCAAGCTACAGTCTATACATGGAACGACCGACGGCGCACACTAGTTAGAATGTTATTTGGTTGATAATATTATTAAGTTATGAACAAGTTAAAACATATTAAGTATGGTTTTATTGGACAAGGTCCATGAAATAGTCAACATCAACACATACCGTTCTTTCCTTCCTCCTATTATCCAAAAGCAGAGCCAGCAAAACGAGTAAGTCGTCGTTGTCCTCTTCTTCCATCATCAACATTTGTATAATTTTGGTTAATTTGTCCGACATTACGTACGAAGAGATAGCACAACACAATCGTTCGTGACACAATTCGCGAGAAGACTGACAGCTGACGTTTAATTAACTGACGTCTGGCGTCAGATAGAGTTATCGACCGCAGCTGTCACTTTATAAAGTGTCAGCTGTCACTTGAATCCATATAGCTGCGGTTACACGGCGGCTAATTTTGCAAATGATATACAATTTAGGAATTAAATTGCTCGATATTGCCAAGACGTCCGCGTCATAGGAAGTAGTCAAATACCTTTGAGTGTATTTGACTGGGACTGGGTTATTCAACGCAAAATATTTTGGCGGCCGCGCATGTGTGGAGACGACAATTCTACAATAAATGAAAACACTAGCAATACAAATGTATAGGGCTATTTTGCCCCATCTATGTATCCGACTAAAGGCTTGTATCTATGGTCCTTAATAAAAAAATAAAGGTGTAAGTATTTTGAAACTATCAAATAAATCCTAACATTTAAATTAAAAAGCGTATTAAAAAAGGTGTTATTTTTTCAACTATCTAAATAAGGGTTGGGATGGGCCCGGCTATAAGTTTGGCGATCAGCCGACCAGCTATAGAGTGACTAAACTATTGGATCGTATGCCGACTGAGAACGTCATTCATTAGATAAACGACGTATATCATCCGCCATCCGGTCATCTTTTTATCTCTATATCGGTCACTGTTTTTATCTTTTTATTACGGACGCTTTTAGCGTGCACGTCTTTCTACATCGTTCTCACATGTGTATAATTTCAACATGAATGATGTAGGTAACCAATTTTTTGTAACAATATTTCCGTGGAGTTTCTTGCCCGTTCTACTCCATAGGTACATAGGTACTACGCTTTGGATTGGGCAACTAGCTTCATCATTCTGACTCACCGATCCTTTGACAATTCAAAAGTGCCTGTAACTGGTTTATTTGAAATAAATGCCTTGAGTTTAATTTAATGTAGTTTTGCCGTCCCCACCTTGTATACCCAAAGATATTATAGGTAAAAAGAGGTATACCCATGTTTCATGCGTTTATGCCAGCTCGCGAAATTCAAATTTGCTTACATTTTATTGCAATTTGCAGGTCAGAGTCAGGGTTGGGCGTAGATCAAAATATAATCCAGGACCATCTTAACTAGGTATTAACAGAATTATAATCGTCAATACAAAATCATTCACTAATCGGAATGAAGGCTCATAAAAAACAGGCGCGACACGCGATGCGACACAAAAGCACCGCCTGTCGCGCGACGAGCGGTGCCTTTGTGTCGCGTGCGATTCGAATCGCGTGTTGCGCCTCTTTGTAGGAGTCTTTAATGACACATTCATCTGTATTTAGGGGTAGAAGGTTACAACTTCATATCCAATCACTTTTATCAACAATTATTGTTTACATAACATTATTAAATTGTAAGTAATTGAAAAATCATCGACGAAATTTGAGGTTATAAAATTAACCTCAATTTTCAAAAGAAAACGCCTTTCAGGTGATTTAAAATAATTCGAATTTCGGGTTTAAATATTCAAATAATCAATCAAAGCACTCAATCTGTAAGTGGCGCTACATATTGCCATCCACAGGTACGTATTCTGAACCAGTACCCTAATTGCGTAACAGACTATCAATCACAATCTGCATCATTTTGAAGGATATTGCCAATAAATTGCTTCATATGTTCGAAAAATTTGTCTGCTCAGCAACGTAAAAAACGCAATGAATGTTATTCAACTGTCAAAATGAAACCGATTGCTACTGATAGTGTGTTACGCAATTACCCCGCTCTTGTTAACATTTTAATGAGATACCTTTGGAACAGACCTGCCCGTCTATTCTGTAAAAATCTCACCGTGAAAACATGAAGTGAACTTGACGTGAGCTGTCATTAGTGTCAATCCCGCTAGGGTCAATGACAGGTGGAATGACAGCTCGCTTCACTTAAGTTTATTACGGTGAGATTTTATACAGCATAAATAGGCATAATTATGTTACAGGGTATTGACTTACCACATTTTGAGAAGATAATCCAGGTCTGTCCTCGACGTCGGAGTTCCCGTCGACATGGTCCAGCTTCTGAAACAATATTTTCTTTTAATCAACGCCAAATTCAAACTCAAAACTCAAAGCATTTACCTAATTCAAATAATTCTCTCTATGCAAATTAAAAAAAAGAAAAGGTGTGTGTGTGTGTGTGCAATTCACAGGTAGAAGTGGACTTTCAGAGAAGTAACCTACGAGAGAATGAGATGAATTAGTATCAGGAGTAGAATAATTATTGTAAGGTATTTTTTTTTAAATATTATTTATACCAAGTTTATTTAACATTATATTACATTACCTAAACATTATTCAGTCTCAATGTTTTCACTTTGAACAAAATTACACGAGAGGCTTAGGGTAACCAAAATAGGAAACAAATGTTTTAGTTTCAATTTGATCTAACTATTTATATAATATTTTTGAAATACAGCGTTAATTACTGTTTCCGATCTGGCTAATGATTTGAGTGCGACTGCAGCACATTTTAAATTTAATTTTGTGTCAAATAAATTAATTAAAGGGAGCGCTGCATCTGATGCGGAATTCACATCAAAATCCCCACTTAAAATCAATGGAATTTTATCGTAAAGGCTCCTTCGCGTCACAAATACCACCACACAAAACAAGATTAGTCCAAGTCTTTGATTATTTATTAATGTCTAGATGGCGCGTCGCGCTACAATCAAAACAAAGAAAACGAGCCAACAATTTCAAGCATGTTTGCGTGCAGGCGGTGTTTTTCACTGTGAGTATTTGTCTCTGTGTGCGTGAATAATGATACCAGCTACTACAAATCTCCCATAAATCACATATAAAAAAAAAAACTAATTAAATAAGATAAGTTTAAGGTGTATGTATGTAGTATTATTCAGTTTTAGTAGTGTTTTTTTATTAAGTAGTTACTTTCCTAAATAAATAAAATGCACTATTTAATGTAATTAGAGTTGTGTGTGAATGTTGTATTAAATCAGCTAAGTTAATTAAATAAGTATTACAATATTTAACTTTATAGGCAGTTTGTATTTGGAAATTTGAAATGAAAGATCACAGATATTAGGAATTAGTTTTTAATTACAAATAAACGCGTTTAACAAAGACATGGGCGATCGTTAGTGTAAAATAAAACAAAACTGAAGTCCGTGACCATCTCTTTATATTTGTTTTTTGAAAAGTTTTCGCGTAGAAGCTACGTTACTATTCACATTGTCTAATTTTAATTTGTGGTAGTATCTTATCGCAAAATACCTTTCTACTACCAGCCTCATTAAATTTACTTAAATTTAAATTAAATAAAAATAATAAAAAATACATTAAATTTACATTAAACACCTAGATTCATTAAGTTTAGATGTAGAACACCGCAAAAATGAGCCGTTTCTACTGCAAAATAACTTTACGCCACCTACAAAGTTTTTCATTACAGTAGATACCTACTATTTTGGAATAATTATCACGTCATTAAAAAATCTTGTTTAATAAACTGGCGAATTACTGTTTCAGTTCCTTTGCATATGTCATACACATCCTGCGACGCATAAACCAGGCCACCTTTATCTTGTATACACACTAATTTGTGATACTGTAATCTTTCCTTGTTATTAAAGATTCAATGCAAGCATTACATTTTATCTGCTTAGGTAATATCCGCACAACACAACCTGCTATATAGCTAACTATTTGGATAGTAAATTCACATAATCGTGAACTATCTAATATCTGTGATGTACCCTCATTTTCGTCCAAGGACAAGTGTTCTTCGTCATTTTCAATTTCATCCTCATCATCTCTGCGTGACAAAAGTACAGTTTCGTTTATGCATTTAAGGGACGAAGAACACATAAGAACACTTATGTTTTCAAGGGGCTCACAGTTTCCCGATTGGACCGATTTCAGCTCCTTAGGGCAAAGTAGCTTCTTATACCTTTCAGCTGTCGGGCATTCGAATTGTCGTTATAGCCACCATGCATGTATTTTTTTTTTTGTTGTGAAGTCATCACATGACCTCTCCCGCACTGGGCGGAGCGGTAGGGCGTGTCAGACTCTTACTGACTAAAACCCACCCGTGTTCCTTCAGTTGCCTGTGCGCCAGGGCCACGGTAACTCTTTCGAACAATCCGCAACCCCGGCAGGCGCCGGCCCTATCGGACCCCGTCAATTATGCTGACATCTCTTTGAGGCGCGCGTGGAACACAACGCGCCGTCGACCCGGGCCTGGTCCTTACCGGACGGCGAGCTGCCCATTGCTCGCCGTCCGCAGGCCCGCGCCTACGGTGGCCGGGAGTCGGCTATCAACTCCCGACGCCCAGGGTGTCTCCTCCTGCAGCGACTAGGGGCGTGAGGGCGCAATGATTGCCTCTCCCTCACGCACTCCGCCTCCTCCTTCGCGAGCATTACTGTTTCGCAGAAGGAGGTGACTGCTTCCCATTCCCTCTCGCTCCGTACCATGGCCTGAACCAGGGCCCGACGCGACAGATCGCCGCCGCCGATCGCCGCCACGAGAACACGGCGGTGCTCCGCTCAAGCTGGGCAGACCTCCACCGTGTCCTCCGGTCGATCCACACAATGCCAACACCCGGGCGTTTCCTCCCGCCTTATCCGAAACAGGAACCTCCCGAAACAGCCATGTCCGATGAGGACCTGCGTCAGGCGGAAGGTGAGAACGCCGTGGCGCCTCTCAATCCACTCCTCAAAGAGGGGACTTACCGCCGCAATTGTGGCGTGCCCAGCGCTGGGTTGCGACAGTCGCACTCTCCATGCCGCCATGAGATCCCGCCGGAGCTCTGTCCGCTGTGCCGCGATTTCTCGCGGCAGCGGAGTAACGCCCCGGCGTTTCGCCTCCTCGCGCCTTTCCCAAATTTGCGCGAGGACTTTTGCCTCCAGATCCCATGGCGACAATCCGGCAAGGAGGCTCGCCGCCTCGCAGGAGACCGTGCGGTATCCCCGGACCAGCCGGATGGCCATGACCCTTTGGGACGCGTTCAACCGGCGTGCTGGTCGGAGCCTCAATGAACGCGCCCACTAGGTTGATGTGCTGGCGTCTGTACATAGTTTTTGTGAATACCACGATTTCAGCTTTAACGCGAAAATCGAAACATGAAGACTAAGAAAGTTTAGGTACTGATTAGCATAGTTTTAAACCACACAAGTTAACACAATTTATTCAATTTCATTTTAAAATTACCTCTGCTATCTCAATATCATCAGAATCCTCACTTTCGCTGGACGTTATTAATGATAAAAATAATGCATGTAAGAAAAAATATATATTAGACAAACAATAATTAAAAGAAAACTCGAACAATTTCATAAGTTTATAGGAAAATTCACCTTGCTTGGCACTGCTTCCTTTTTAAGTCTACGGCGCCCTGTTTTGTTGACAGTGTACATATCCTTGCTGCGGAAGTGATCGGAACAAACTACAGTAGTTTTTGTTGGTTTCCACGTGTCAACTCCGCGGCTTTTTTGAATGCGATCTATCCATAGATTCCTGATAATAGGATTATTGGGTATTCTAAAAAAATAAGATGTTATGTTGATCACCATATTTTACTCATCTAATAATTATGTTTGATAAGGGCTGATTATTCAATAGTCAGTTAACTTTTATCTGAGGAATAAAAATAGTGGTTAAATCTATGATTTAATACTATTAATCAGTGCCAGTTATTAATAATTACTAAAATGTGAACATGAAGTCGGTACCAAGTAAATAATTTACCTAGCTAATATAATAACAATTTTTACTAGGCATCGACTTCAAAATCATGTAAAGAAACACTTAATACATGAATCATGAATTAAAATCATGAATTAAATTACTCTTGGCACCTTTGAAATTGGTTTATTGGACCCAATGCAAACATAATCATTAAAATGGGCTCATAAACAAAAAAGGTATACGCGAACATTATATTATTATAAAGAAGTACAGACGAATTGAAAAACTCCACCTTTTTTAAATCGATTAATAAAAGTACACCAACTTTATAATATAAACGTAACCATACACCAACTAGATAATATACCCACAAAAAAACACGTTAAGTTGGGAGAATGAAAAAAAGAAACTGGCAACACTGATAAAATATGGCGTAATTTGGTAATCATAAAAACAAAAAATAAATATATGGCTTTTGGTTACTTACCGATGATAAGTGATGTGTTTGGTATTTTTAACCTTTCCTTTATAATTCCGGCACAGTTTAATAGCACATACCGTCATTTTATCGCTGTTATTTGTTTATTACTTAGCGCGCGTAATACGTAGTGACACCAAAGCGGCACGATCGGCACTAATCGCGGCGGGTAAGAACGTATAAGCCAGCAGATGGCTGATATTTTTTGACACGTTTGCGCGTGTTAGAAAGTGGATGAAAGACTACATTTATAGATATAGGCATCGACTTAATTAGTAAGCTTTGAGTGTCAGAATGGCTAGTATATGTAAGAAATTATGTATCATTATGGTGTGCAGGGAAAGGATTTTATGAAGAAAAGCACAGAAAGACAAGACCAGGAATTTATTTCAATTAGGCTTGTCAATAAATATAGCTAGGTAACGTTAATGAGAAAACTATTATCCGTTCCAAAACTAGGTATTCATGGAGATGAAGGATAAGGAACTCCATGGCAGCTTTTTATAAAATATTGTATCAACACATTTTTACATTAGCATATTATTATTGTTAACACAAGGACCGTTTCTCAAAGTTAGCAACTTTGTCAATGTAAAGAAAGAACATGAATAATCCCTAGATACGATTTAACACACAAGCAATATTAGATAACACATACAGAACAACATAGATCAGCGATACTAATCAATATTAGGTATAATATCAATTAACTTACATGAACATAGTCAGTCTATCTTTCACTTTATATGATGTGATGATCATAATTCAATCCATTTTACAATATAGGAAGAACTTCGCTACGCTGCGTGATTTCCTTAGGTACATTGGCTTTTAGCAAATTAATATTATGGACATTGGATAACACTCAGGATCTGTGAGTCTGTCCTATCTCGTCAAAACCACTCGAACCAAGATCCCCTTCAAAATTGGCGGTAACTCCATAAAGTCTCATAAATTACCCGTAAGTACCTCAAACATTGCCGCCCATTCTGCCGCCATTTTAGACCAATCAGAAATTGTTGCACATAATTGATATATAACTTCTAATATAGGTATTAATTAACAAATCTAGTAAAGTGGAACTATTTTAAAACTTCATAAGATTATTTTGCAATTTAGTATGTATTTATTTGTAATCTTTAAGTAAAATCTTATAATATAATAACATCATCATAGAGATGTGAGAATCGTCTAAAACAACTTGTTACTTTAAAATTGCAATATTAAATCATCAGAAATATTACTAGTATCATATTAATTATTACTTAATCATTTATTGTAATGCTAAGATAATAAACATTTGTTTTGATTAAGTATGTAAAACCACCAAACATGACTTGTTCGAAATCTCTAGAATCGTTGTTTGTGTAGCGGCCTTTTAAGTCAGAATAAATACCATTTACATTAAATAATTGTCTATGAAATATCAATCAAATAAATGTTATTATCATATATTTTAAATTAAGATATTTCTTTAAAAAAAAAAAAAAAATTACGTTTAATAAAATATAGTTGAAATGGAACGTTTCCATCCGTCAATGTCATTGTCATCTGACAGCTGACGTTCATATTGTGAGTCAGTATTAAGTACTCTTCTTTTCCTATGACTAATGAATTCGTCATCAGAACTTTCTTCATCTATCATACCTTTTTATTGATACTTTCCGTGGCGACACGTCTGTCGAACTGAACTGCTTACACAACACTGACTTAGCTTTCGCTTATGTACTTAGTTGTTGGTGTGCACGCGACAAATTTCTAGCTGGCTTAGCTTTTTGTCTTAATTTAGCTTCAGCGTAGCGTAGTTTTTGGTCTGAAACCCGCGTAAAGCGCAGGCCACACCGCCAACTAGCGAGCGACCTGGTGGACGAAGCGAGGCGAGGGAAACTATGTTTCACACTGAAAACTACGGACGGAAGAGCGAGCGAGCGGGCGGGCGGGAAAGCGAGGGGAGCGCATCGGCCATCATGAAAATCTATAATTTTCACCAGTATTTGAGATTAAGGTCTCAAAAAACGCTTTGTATGTGGACAGCGTGATCGTTTGACTGTTCACCGATTTCTTAGGAAACAAAAGCTGCCTGGCTAATATTCTTACCAAGGCCACGACATGACGACACGCGGTTTCACCCTCGATAAGTCTCGATCCCGTGGAAATATCGGGATAGAAAGTATCCTATGTCCTAATCCAGGTCATAGTCTATCCATGTGCCAAATTTCATCTAAATCCGTTCAGCCATTTAAGAGTGAAAGCGTAACAAACAAACATACAAAATATCAAATATTTTCACTTCATAATATTAAGTAGGTAGTTCAGTTATAATTTTGACTTTGTAGTTTCGGGCATTCTAGTGGTTAGTACCTAAATGATCTAGCAGCACGTTAAGCTATTGGTCCCGGCTGTCATTTGTAGAGCTCTGACAGTCGTTACGGATAGTCAGAACCCCAAAAGTCTGTCAACCAGTCTTGCCAAGGAGTATCGTGTTACCCAGTAACTGGGTTGTGGAGGTAAGATAGGCAGTCGCTCCATGTTAAATACTGGTATTCAGCTGCATCCAGTTAAGACTGGAAGTCGATCCCAACATAGTTGGTAAATTAAGTCATGCGTATGACTTTATTTATTTCTTTCTTGAACCTTTCTTATTTTCTTTCTTTTCTTTTTTGTTTTATTTCTCTTTTTTTTTTAAGGTGCACATAGGTGGTACCTACTGTGTGGTGATTTAATAATCACTTATCGCTAACTCTAAGGCCCGTATTAATAAACGTTCCTCAATGACGTGCCCAAGTGTGCAATCATTTGATACGCCATTATTATGATATCAGCATCTCAAGATCATTGCTAATTAATAAACACATGAATACAGTATCTCAGTTACCGAGATCAGCTCCTCAATGCGCTGTACTTGATGGCTTGATTTCGTGAACGATTACGTCACAATGACCGAAGTTTAGAATGACATGCATCACATTTCATTATTTTATGTTGTAAGATTTATTGAAATACTTGTATTTTGTTAAAACTTTAATGGATAGCGCTGTATCACGTTATAAAGTTGTTTTCTATCCAAGAAAGCCTTAAATTGTAAAAAAAAGTGTTTTTCTTTCCCAATAAATAAAATAAAATTTAATTAAACGAAAGTTTTTTTTTTGTTATTTTTTATTTTTGGTGCTGTAGGTTGTGAAAAATGTATTAGGTCACCATAAACAAGCTGAAATATGAATTTATTAGATTACATTTTCACATAATTATATTGGGTTTTAAAATTAGATTAATTGGATTTATATGGTACCTACTACTTTTAAAGTTTATTTATTTATTAAATTTTATACAACTACAGAAGTACATTTGTGGACTTAATGGCTTTGTGTTATAGGTACCTATAAATAGTAATTAAATAAATTTTATTATACTTATGATAAATGTATTTAAAATATTTACATAGGTAAATAGGTACCTACCTGAAATGATGCTGTAGCATAAAACCGGTCATAAAATATCGTCATAGTAGGTACTCTATTGCATCGTAATAATTAATTTCACCCAAAATATTTTTAAACTCCATGTTTCGCGCTACTAATCACGACCTTAAGTCACGGACTGCCTACACTCAGGTTTACGCATCTCGAGTACACACACCTATTGTATACTTAAATGTAGAGTTCCGTTTATTAATCAGTCCATCACTCGGCTGATAACGTAAACCCAAGCCGTAACTTAAGTACACAAATTATTATGTTTATTAATACGGTCATGATCTCAAGGTTGTCATCAAGTGCGACCTCTTGGGCTGAGGAACGTTTATTAATACGGGCCATAGTGACTGTAACTATAAATATAGTATCACAAAAAAATACCTCCTACCCACCAAAAATAAATTGCTCGCTGAAGATGACGGGAGTTCAATCTTGTCAACCAAGCAGATGGCCTGACTTTCTACGTCGCCTTTCGTTAGATGTAACGTTGGCAGACTCCCTTCCTTCAATATTTTTCTCCCATAGACTAATCCAAAACGGAAGCAGTTTTCGTCAAAATGCAGGGAGCACAAAGATGTGCGTTTTCCTATACAGACATTGCTTCTACCCAGAATATTTAGCCACTTCTGCTTCAATTCATTATCGGAAGGGAATCTGTAAAGTTGTGAGAAATAATTAATTAATTACACTGGTAGCCTTTGCCAGCGCCTTCACCCGCGTGGGTCTCAGAAATTATCCCACGGGAACGTACTACCGGGGTAAAAAGTATCTTATGTGTTAATCCAGGTTTTAAACTATCTGTGTGCCAAATTTTATCCATATCCGTTCAGCCATTTTCACGTGATTGAGTAACAAACATGCAAAGATGCAAACTTTCATATCCTAACTTCCGAACTTAATTTAAGTAAGTTTTTTTGTTACCTTTTTACGCGTAAACCACTGAACCGATCATCCTGAAATTATGCATATACGTTGTCAGGTGTACAGAAACGGACATAGGGTACCTTTCATCCCGAAAAAAATATACTGTTCCCGAGGAAAACAACAATAACTTTCTTATGATAATAGATGGCGCCACGTGGCTTTCGAATCATAATTGCATTATAACCCGAATTGATTGTCAAAGTCAAATTAACGCGAGCGAAGCCGCGGACAAAAGTTAGTTTATAATATTAGTAATTAGGATACATTTTATTGTAATATCAATGTAATTAAAATACATCCCTTGTAAGGAGGTCGATCATGAAGAATAATATCAAATATGGAACAACGATACTACTTATAAAAAACTTTTTAAAGTTAAAGTTAGTCTTGGGTGTCTCTGGCTATGTATTTTCGTTTTTTGCCACCGACTTCAGAAATTAAAATAATTTTACACTTTGTAATGTTTTTTTTTTGGAAGTCGGTTTTTTTTTTTGTAAATTGGTGATTTACTTTTTAGCTGTGGTACCTATCTCACTCGAATTCCTATACCACTACTTGCTATGTAAATATCAGTGACAGGAAGTTATAATTACAACATCAACAGACCTACAAAAATGGACAAAATACGTGAATTTAACTCAAAAACTACCCAAGCAAAGTTAATAAAATCTATACCCATGGGACCGCCGTGCAAGCTTCCTCTACAAATGAAAAAGAATTTTCAAAAAAGGGTTCACAATTGACGAAAATATCGATGAACATCCTACTAATAATATGTGAAAGTTTGTGACGATGCACGATGAATGGATGGATGGATGTTTGTTACTCTTTCACGCAAAAACTGCTGAACGGATTTGGATGGAATTTGGAACACAAATAGTTTATAACCTGCATTAACACGTAGGATACTTTTTATCCCGGTAGTGCGTTCCCGTGGGATAATTTCCGACATCCAAGCGGGCGAAGCCGCGGGAAAAAGCTAGTAATATATATAGTAAATATATATGTATGTATAAACAGACGAATTGAGAACCTCCTGCTTTTTTAAGACCATAGAAGTATAAAACTTATATCTATGGCAGCTACCTTAAACTTTGTAGCTATAGGAAAACGGTCCTATGAGAGTTTCCTTAACTTTTGAGAAGTTTTGATTTGCAATCACCAATTTTGAAAAAAAATTACAGTCAGCAGGAAAATGGACAGTTTTCACAAAACCTTTTTTTAATGCCAATCGATCATGTTTCTTATAAGGAACAAAAACCTCTATTGAATCATCTCAAAAATCCACCCCGTATATATTTTTTTGTTTTTAGTTGAACATGTTTAGCTTCTTTTTCAACTTAAACAATCTATATAAAAATGAAATGCTGCTCGTTGGTAAGTGCATCACTTGAGAACGGCTGGACCGATTTGGCTATATTTGTTCTAAAATGTTCGTAATAATCCGAATTAAAATGTTTCCCGGAAAATATTCAAATTCGAGAAAAACTGAACGTCCTTTTTTCTAAGGGATTATTGTATGAACTATTGAAAATTGGAAAGCACAAGGTCTGTCCAATTTGTATTTATCTATATATATAATTATAAATAAAATTGGAGTGTCTGTTTGTAATATTAAAATAACCGCTTTTTACTAAATGCATATGGGTGTATACACGGTACATTACCAAAATAACATATTTTACAATTTTTGTCTGTCTGTCTGTTTGTTCCAGCTAATCTCTGAAACGGCTGGACCGATTTTGACGGGACTTAAACTGGCATATAGCTGATGTTATAAGGAGTAACATGGGCATTATTTTTATCCCAGTAGCACATTCCTGTAGGATAATTTCCAACGTCCACGCGGGCGAAGTCGCGTGCAGCAGCTAGTTTAAAATACCTACACTTGATATTAATTCATAACCTTATTTATTTGACAAACTTACATATGATAAGATCTTCGAGGGAGTTTATCACTTCTCCACTTGCACAAAAAACACGTATTCACCATTTTTGACACAAAGTTTGATACAATAATGTAATACTTTCTATGAACTGTACTCTGTAGGTACGTCAATTAATTTCTATGAGAAATATGTATAGGTACAACAGTAGACACTTTACAACACGACGCATAGCACTGGGCTTACAGTTGTGAGTTGAGTTGTACATGCAGCGCAGAAGGATACACAGACCGCCAGTGACGTGGACCAATGAGAATTCTAGAAAGAGACAACTACTGACCGCACATTTGCTTTGTCTCTCTCGTACTTTTCGGTCTGTATTCACTGCACAACTGAATATGGAACGCTGAGTCTATTCTCCTTGTCTATGCTTAAACACTATCGAATCGAGGGACACACGACCACAGACTAGCAATTTAAACTTGTATTGTGACTCGTTCAGTGTCCTTCAACGGATTAAATTCTCCTATTATCCAGAGTGGCGATTTAGTTACCTGTATCCGTCAAGGGGGTGATTCTACCCGTCATTATAATTTCGCTACGAAACTCAGTCATAACGGATTCGTGAAAAAAAAAATACCAATTCCTATTACAACAGTAGACAGACTATTGCGATGCATGTATGAAAAGTATTTTTTTTTACAATATGCCTGTGATTCAAATAACAGTATTTTTTTTTTAATAAACTTTTATTTCAAAATTATGCCTCCATCAATATTTTTGATTATACAGAGTGACTTGTAATTTGACGTATTCCTTCCAGGACGAAGAGTGAAGTAATTAGGATAGTGGAAAAAATAAAGATAACTAAATGTGGAATAATATTGAATCCATTATATCCTACTACGGGAACATCACCTGCTGGGGGAAATGATGTATGTATAAAGCATTGAAATGAAATGCCCTTCTTCGGAAAAATCTTTGAGTAAGTTGAAAAAAAGAATAATGCTATAATATGCTAAATGCTTGGCACAAGTGCACATACAGATGCAATTCTCCAAAAAAGCGGCCAAGTGCGAGTCGGACTCATGAAGGGTTCCGTAGCAGTTTACAATTTATGACGTATTAAAAAAAACAACTTACTAGATCTCGTTCAAACCAATTTTCGGTGGAAGTTTACATAGTAATGTATACATCATATTTTTTTTCAGTTTTATCATTCTATTATTTTAGAAGTTACAGGGGGGGCGGACACACATTTTATCACTTTGGAAGTGTCTGTCGCGCAAACTATTCAGTTTAGAAAAAATAATATTAGAAACCTCAATATCATTTTTGAAGACGATCTTTATATACCCCACAAGTATGAGTTTGATGAAAAAATAAATTTGATTTTCAGTTCTAAGTATGGGGAACCCCCAAAATGTATTGTTTTTTTTTAATATTTTTGTGTAAAAATCTTAATGTGGTTCACAGAATAAATCTACATACCAAGTTTCAACAGTATAGTTCTTATAATTTCGGAAAAAAGTGGCTGTGACATACCGACGGACATACAGACAGACAGACAACGAATCCATAAGGGTTCCGTTTTTTGCCATTTGGCTACGGAACCCTAACAAAAAGAAGGTACTTTTCGGTACTTTTCTTTTGTGTCTCGGTAGCTCACAGCGATTTTGAAGAGTCAAAAAATATCAACATTGTTGAAGTAGACTAAAAGGAAAATTGTGAAAATCTTATAGAAAAATGTACCTTATTTTGGTGTGATGCCATTTTTCCCCTTTTATTTAAATAAAAATTAATAGAACAAAAATTTTGTTGCGGCGGTATAAAATTTATTATTAGGTCCTTACATATGAAATTGATGTTTTATAGAACTGGCCACTTTGATCACAAAAAGCCGGCGTTTGGTTAAGAATTCCAAATTCAAATTTATTTCAATTTAAAGCTTGTCTATTTGTGTTTCGAATGTAATAATTCATTCGTTTTCGCGCCATTTAATTTTGCTTTGACATCGTTCTGTGCTCAATATGGAAAACATAAAATATCGCATTATTTTCGAATATACGAATTCCATCGTGGCTCTAGCGCTGCAGAAACAGCTCGAAGGATTACTAATGTGTACGGAGAAGCCATTGTAAGAGAAAACACGGTACGTTTTTGGGTCCAACGCTTTCGTTCTGGAAATTTTGACCTCCAGAACAAACCTCGTAGACGGCCGGAAACCCTAGTTGTCAATGAGGAACTGAAAGTGATCGTGGAAGCGGATCCATCTCAAACCACGTCAGAGTTAGCTGCAGGCTTCGGTGTGAGTGATAAAACCATTTTGAATCATTTGAAACAAATTGGAAAAGTGAAAAAGCTTGAAAAATGGGTACCGCGTGAACTAAGTGAAGCAAACTAACAAACACGAATCGATTGCTGCGTCACGTTACTCAACCTTCACAATAACGAGGGGATTTTGAATCATATCATTACTTGTGATGAAAAATGGATCATATACGATTATCGGAAACGCTCATCACAGTGGTTAAATCCAGGAGAACCGGCTAAATCCTGCCCCAAGCGAAAGTTGACTCAAAAAAAGGTACTGGTTAGTGTCTGGTTAATCAGCGTTGGTGTCATCCACTACAGCTTCTTAAGATCTGGTCAGACGATTACGGCAGATCTGTATTGCCAACAATTGGAAACCATGATGGAAAATCTAGCCGTTAAACAGCCGAGATTGGTCAACCGCTCTAGCCCACTGCTGCTTCAGGACAACGCTAGACCACACACTGCACAACAGACGGTGGCGAAACTAGGATTTGAATGTCTCCGTCACCCACCATACTCCCCGGACCTTGCCCCAACCGATTACCACTTTTTTCGTAATTTGGATAATTTCTTAATTGGAAAAAAAAAACAATTCAGATGACGCAGTCCAAAACACCTTCAAAGATTTTGTTGATTCTCGCTCCCGCATTTTTTTCAGCAAAGGAATCAATGAACTCCTTATAAAATGGCAAAAGTGCATAGATCACAACGGTACCTACTTTGATTGATTAAATAAAAAAAATGTAAAAAAAAATATAGTTTTGCTTTTTCCATATAAAACATCAATTTCATATGTAAGGACCAATATATTAATTTTTTGCTGTGTAAGTGGAAAAATCGTATGGTTTACACCTACTCGTAACTAGAAACAAACAACAAACCATACGGCGCAACGGATAAACAATAATTATACTTTCAATGCGTGTTCGCCCCTAAAGGATTTGTAAGTATGTGTCAGAAAACACGCAATGTATTAGCAATTAACTCGCCGCATCGCGAGGCTCGTGCCGCAACAAGCTTCACAATTGTTTTTGTTTTCAGTATTTTCAATGTATATATATGAGATGAAGACGGACTGGTACCTGCTTCTAAATAATTCTCTGATGAAGAGTCACTAACACTGCTACTTTGTTTAGCAAGAAGCGCAGATAGAGCGCCATCTATTATTTCTAAATGTTCTCCCTTTAGGAAACCTTTACTCACTACTGGTGACTGCGACTCAGTATCCTTTTGACATCGAAATTTGTGAGGAAGGACACCCTTCTTTAATCTTAATGTGGTTTTATGTTTTTCTTGCAAATTCATAATTTTGTACTTCATATAATTATCTGTATCTTCTTCTACCTGAAAACACAAACATAATAAATTAAATTGTGTAATTAATTGGAAATAGAATGTGCTAAAAAGCAGTGTAACACATGACATGGGTAATACAAATATTTTCGTTTTGAATCGCCAAAACTGTGTAGATAATAAAATTATAGGTTGTTTGTTATCTATGCATGATCAAAGCAAAATCCTCACCACGGAACACTAAATATTTCCACCGAGAGATCCTCATAAAATCGTTTTACAAACTAGGTTACACTGTCGACATCATAAACCTTGTTTGTGCAGCACAAAGACAAAAGAAAATGATTAAGAAACGACTAAAATACTTACGTCAAAGTGATCTTCACAACAATATAAACAAGTTGATGGAGATACCATGTCTCTTCTCATAATTTTACACCACTTTCTCCTAATGTCCGCACCTCTCGGAACGAGAAAAAACACTTTATCGGGTGCATTTCTAATTGTATTTCTGCACTTAGGCACAATGCAGTACTTGTATGTCGGTTTTTTGGATTGTTCTATTGAGGGAGAAGGTTGTTCCATGGTAATGAATTATGCGAAAATAGAAAACACTGTAACAGAGCACAATACTCCTTCAAACTAACCTCACCGCTTGTTTGTTACGTTGTCATTCGTCATAGACTATGACGTCACACCAAGGCCAAGCGCGCCAAGCGCTAAAATTGAGGGCATTTAAGGTGCCCGCGTCGGTTGGCTAATTAAACTTTTTTTTTAAAGTACGTACTTTGAATTCATTTTTTGGCATTGAATGTTTTGACAAGGTGATGTTAACTATCGAATAAAAAAATATATGCATATTCCCATCGCGGCAGGATTTTATTGCGCACCGAATTTTCAACTCTCGGCGCTAAGCAGAGCGTTGAAAATCCAGTGTGTGATACTGATAAAGTCCCGCCGCAATATGTTTACGTCCGTGCGAACGTGAGCTAATACAGTAGACTCCAACAGTGTTAATCCTACTGTATTATGGGTAATTTTCCTTCACAACTGGCAACACTGCATTGTGATAAATCAGGTTATGATTTTTAGGGTCCCGTAGCCAAATGGCAAAAAACGGAACTCTTATGGATTCGTCATGTCTGTCTGTCTGTCTGTCCGTCCATATGTCACAGGCACTTTTTTCCGAAACTATATGAACTATACTGTTGAAACTTGGTAAGTATCTACTTGCAGACAACAACAACAACTCTTACAACTCTTGGCTGCCACGGCTTATTTTAATTTAAATTTTTGAATTGTTTTTTTATCTTTTTTTTTACCGATAGGTACTTTAAACGTGCACGTCTTTCTACATCGTTCTCACATTTTTAATTTGAACATGAATGATGTAAACAATTTGTTTTTTGTAACTATATTATGTTGATTTAAAAGAGTGTCCACGGAGTTTCTTGCCCGTTCTTCTCCATAGGTACCTACTACGCTTTGGAATGGGCAACTAGCTTCATTTTTCTGACTGACTGACCCTTTGACAATTCAAAAGTGCCTGTAATTGGTTTATTTGAAATAAATTCTTTGAGTTTGAGTTTACCAAGTTTCATCAAGAATACATCTGTATTCTGTGAACGGCATTAAGATTTTCACACAAAAATAGAAAAAAAAACAATAAATTTTGGGGGTTCTATAAATAGAATAGAATAGAATAGAATAGAATATTTATTTATTGTAAAACATGAGTATACATCAAATAATATGTGCAAGGTCTTAAAATAGCAGGTAGATCTACATGTTTTGCCATTTCTGGCGTACAAAATAAAATATTTTTGGTTTAGAATAAACCATAAAAAATTTGAGTCTACACAAAAAAATAACTATTAACTTAAGTAAAAAAAAAAAGAAAGTATTGGTTTTGCAAATTCAAAGGTTAAAATGTGAAAATTGCAAAAATGTCGTAATTATAGGAATCTATTTAAATTAATTTCGGTCATTTAAAAATTCTGATAGGGTATAATAGCATTTGGCTATGAGATATTTTTTTAAATGTATTTTAAACAGAGCAGTAGGCATTTGTCTAATAGATTTTGGGATTTTATTATAAATTATTGGTGCTAAACAAAAAATACTTTTACGCATCAATGCCGTGGTTGATCTTGGTACGCATAATTTATTATTATCCCGCCGATTACGAATACAGACGTCTAATAATTTCTTAAATAGGTTGGGATTGGTTTGTACAAAATTAGCTATTTCATAAATAAATAAGGAGGGCAGACTTAAAATGTTGTATTTAATAAAATACTGTTTGCAACTATCAGTTTTTTCCAAACCAAACATAGCCCTAACACACCTTTTTTGTGACCTAAAAATTGTTTCTTTATTAGTAGAGTTTCCCCAAAATATAACTCCAAACCTCAATATCGAGCCGACAATACCGTGGTAGGCAGTTAAAAGCGCATTGGTACTTATAATAGGTTTTAGTTTAAATAGGGCATAGGCAGAAGAACATACTTTTTTATTTAATTCTTCTGTGTGCGCTTTCCAGTTCAGACGTTTGTCAACGGTTAAGCCTAAAAATTTTGCTGTATCTACCTTTTTTATAACAGTTAATTTATGTTGAACATTAATATTTGGTGCTTCTAAACGTTGACTGAAGAACATAATTTTTGTTTTAGCAAGATTGATTTTTAAATTATTGTTATTTAACCAGTTAATTATTGAATTGAATGTATTATTAATTTCATGTTCATACCTATCTTTATTTATAGAATTAATAGTAACTGTACTGTCATCGGCAAAAAGTGATACTGGATAACTAGTTACTAATAGCAAGTCATTTATATATATTATGAATAACAAAGGACCCAATACGCTCCCTTGCGGGACTCCATATTTGACTATACGTTTTGTTGATGAATATGTTTCTTCTTTTTTGGTATTAATGTTTATTTTAGAAATTTCTGTATATTGTTTACGATTTTTTAGATAAGATTCTATGAGATTTTGTATATTGCCTCTAATGCCATAAGCTTCCAGTTTACGGAGGAGAATGTCATGATCAACATAATCGAAAGCCTGGGTCATTTCGCAGTAAATGGAACATACCGGCGTCCTTTTATCCACATTACCCATGACGTTATTTATAAAGTCAAAAATAGCCATGTTTATTGTTTTATTCTTGCGGAAACCCTTCTGATCCTCTGTAAGAATGTTGAATGTTTCTAAATAGTTATAAATTTGATTAGATATGTATTTTTCAAAAACTTTCGAAATTACAGGAATAAGTGCAATAGGTCTGTAACAGTTCATGCTCTGCTTATTATCTTTTTTGAACATGGGTTTAACAATAGTCGTTTTTAGACTTTCCGGGTATGATCCAGTAGTTATACACATATTAATAATATGGCTTAGGTGGTCACAGATATGATAAGCGATATATTTTAGGATTCTAGTAGAGATCCCATCGTATCCAACACTTGTAGTATTTTTAAGCGATCTTATAATTTGAAGTATGTCATATGGAGTACATGGCGCCATGAACATAGATTGACTTGATTTAGAAAAATTAACGGTTACGTCCTTACCAGCGTCTGGCATTGGTTCTATCTTATCTATAAAGAAATTGTTAAAGGCATTCGCAATCTCTCGTGGCCTGGTTACAAGTTTATGGTTTTTTTCTATGGAAGTGATACTACCCTTTGGCAAATTCAGTTTAGACCTATTTATAATCGCCCATGTAGCTTTGGATTTGTTAGCAGATGATTTTATTTTATGATTGTTTTGTGCTCGTTGCGTTAAATTAATTATATTTTTATATACTTTAGAGTATTTTTTAAATTTAGTTTTATTTACATCATTACGATTTAGCCTATAGTTCCACATAAGCTCTCTCTTTTTTTTGCTACAGACTTTTATGCCACGCGATACCCACTGAGGTTTGACTTTGGTTCTTATTGTAATGTCATGGAAACGAAAGCATAAATTATACAGCATCATGAAAGCTTCCAAAAATGCATTATATGCTGCACTAGGATCATTTGTATTATAGATTTCAGAAAAAGAAAAAGTTTTTATATAATTTTTGAATCTCTCCATATTTTCTTTATTATAATCTCGTCTATTTGTTCGCCAATAGTTTATTAAGATTTTTTTACTAACCGGTAATTTAAGTACTTGTGCTGTGTGGTCTGACAGGCCGAGTCAATTACATCAGATTTACACTTCTTCCCCACATTATGTGCAAAATTGTCTATACAAGTGCCGCTCGCGAGTCGAGTTGGCTGATTTATTTCTAGCTTTAAATTATAACTTAATAGTAAACATTCTAGATCTATCAAAGTATTATTACGCTTAAGACAGTCAATATTATAGTCACCTGCAATTACGACATTTCGTTTTAAATTTTTGTTACAAATGGTACATAACACTTTCTCTAATTGCTCAAAAAATATAGGTAAGTTATTGGACTTTGGTACTCTATACACACAAACAATAATCGTATTATACATTGCCAGATCGATAGCGCAACATTCGAATATTCCATTTATGGAGAATTTCGCTATATCTTGAAGCTCTTTAAACTGGTGACCTTTCTTAGCAAGGATACACGTACCACCTCTCTTACTGTCCTTTCTGGAGTAGCATGCCGCCAAAGTGTAATTAGGAATGCACAATAATTGTTCATGGCCAGCTATCATGAAGTGTTCAGATAAACAGATTATGTCGACTTCGGTATTTTTCTCTGACATCTCTTCAAGACAAACAATAAGCTCACTACTCTTATTCAGTAAACCCGCAATGTTTTGATGGATCACGTTAAGGTGCTTATAATCGAAAAAACTGCTCCGTCCTTTGACGTTCATCCATATTGTTAGTTTTCTTGCCTTCTGTATTTGCGGAAATATTTTCACGTATATAGTTCACAAGTGCGGTGATATCTTGGAAAATTATTTGCATGCCGTAATTATTTACTGATCCTGTATTTTGTCTGTACATTTTGTAGTCCCACGTAAGGTTCTTATTAGAGTCAATAAAGTAGGCATGTTCGTGTGCTAAAATGTCTTGATAAAGCAGATTATTAAAATTTTCTACTCTCATGTTATACAAAGTAACATTACTGATACAATGACTATAGGTCGGCATGCAGAGAACAACATTTGTGTGTTGAATTTTTTCGAGAACAGTTCTTATGTGGAGAATGATACTAGAATATTCTTTAGTAGATTTGAAGTCTGTTTCACCAATTAAGATAATACAGAAGTCATTCATAGTAAAATTCTTTACCTTTGGTTCCAAGTCGCGAAACATATTATTTATTCCTGAGTATGGTGTTAGGTAGTGACATAATTCATAACTTTCAAACTTATTTTCTGCAATTGTACGTATTTTATTATATTTATTTTCGCTTATAATACAGATTTTACTAACTTTTTTCACCGGGTCTTCATTATGGCGTTTTGTTTGAACGATTGCTGGTGATACCGCAGATTCTTCCTTAGATAACCCCTTGGTATCCAATTGCATTGCAATTGTTTGACTGCCCTTACTATTTTTCTTCTTATCAGACGTATTTACTTGATCCGTTTGAGTGGTTTTGCTACTCGTAAGTAATGCTTCCCTTTTTTTTGGAGTAGACGATTTTTGTCTGGTTTTCTTAGCAGGCGTGTAGTTGATTTTTTTGTAAAGTTCATTTTTCTTTTCCAACTCCTGGTTTGACTGTTTAAGATTACTATTTTCATATGTAAGTATCTCAATTTCTTCTTCTGCACTACTTAATTGAAGAGTTAGTTTTTCAACTTGTTCCTTTAGTTTAGATATTAATTCGTGGTCGTAAGTGTCGTCGTTGCACCTCTCAGGGAGACTGGTAGCGGTGTCATCCAGTGTTTCGTTTTCAATGTGACTGGTATTACTTTGTGAGTCTGACATTGAACGAGTACGCCGAGTGCCTCGTACACGAAACGTAATGTTCTCCAGAAAGTTCATAGTACAAGACTCAAATTATTTAATTCTGAGTTTATTTTCTGTTACTAATTTCTGTTGTCTTTATAATTTGTGTTCAACAATGGAATACCACTATTATGAAAACACAAAAAGAGATCGCTACTTGCGAGATACGAACTCGAGACACGATGCACTTGAGTCAGTACCCAAACTAATTAGCTATTTGAGCAGTTAATGTTCTCAGCGAAATGCAGATATGTATTCGTCTTTCAAGAGTTCGTTATTCTTTAATGTGGGTGGAAGTAATTTTGAATTTTTGAACGTTGCTGTTAATTTCACTTTTGATCGTTTTATTTGTTTATTTTAAGTTTTTCCAAGATGTTAGTTTACAGAATCTGATTATATAAAGTTTTCACATGTATGTTAATATTAATGAGCACAGAAAACACATAATTGATGCACTATTTGATACTGAGTTGTTGTTGTGAGTCCAGATTCTCTTTCACTTTAGAACTTCGTTGGATATTATTTTTAGGCTTGGATAACACTTTTACCGGTATTACACAATGCACGCTTTGTTATTATCACTAGTCTGAATGGTTTCACTGTGTTTATTTATTTTTAAAGTAAAGATTTTACGGAGCTTAATGTTACCGTGGCAAGTGTGCGGTCACTCTAATATCAATACTTGCTTACAACTGAAACTCAATTTTTTTTTCTTCATAAACCCATGGGTAACGTGTGGGGTATCTATGGATAGGTCTTCAAAAATTATATTGAGGTTTCTAATATCATTTTTTTCTAAACTGAATGGTTTGCGCGAGCGACACTTCCAAAGTGGTAAAATGTGTCCCCCCCCTGTAACTTCTAAAATAAGAGAATGTTAGAGCAAAAAAAAAATATATGATGTACATTACCATGTAAACTTCAACCGAAATTTGGTTTGAAGGAGATCAAGTAAGTAGTTTTTTTTTTAATACGTCATAAATCGTAAACCGCAATTTACCTTTCATTCAATCAACACAAATATAAAAATAATAAGAAAACATTTAATTTCATAAACATAAACTATACTAACTAACTAATTTGAAAGCTGTATTACCAAAAAGATTTACGGGCGGCCGTCCAGGTACAGATCTAAAATTCAACCTTACGTGCATGTTTTAAAGTCATTAGTACAAAGTGCCAAATACACGTAGAATCAATAAAATTTTATGACCGAGGCTCGCCGCTAGGACAAGGAATGAGTGGAGTCGAACTGCCCAATATTTTTTTGTTTATACTTTAACAATAATATTATAAATGGTAATCTTTATCAATTTTGTGAAACTTAATGTATAAAAAAATTTGGTGTGATTATTAAAGCATATTTTGTTCTATTCTATGTATATGTGTAATGATTATAATTTACCTGAATGTAAATATGTTTTTGCATAGGGCAACACATTAATTTATTAATTAAACTAATTTATACATTATTTACTTATTTTTTATCTTGTGACAAACATTTAAAAATAATGCTTGACAAACAACTTCGATCAAAATTCAATGCTAAATTACTTACTAAACATAAAAAGCAAGTACCTACAGAAAGTTCTTGTAAAATCCAAGAATGTTATTTTCCAAATTGATGACGTAATGTTCATATTTACAGGTGTTAAAAAAAATTCGAATACAACTGAATCACTATGGTATTAATTTCTTGAAATAAAATGAGTTTAGGTATTATAAAGTAATCGTCTTTTCGATAGATTTTTTTGCTATGCAATCATACTTTATAATAAATTATAACTCAATATGTATATTAAAATGTGACATACTATTCGAGGTACAGCTGTTTTGTGTAGCCTTTTGATGCCTTTCGTATTCACATATCCGCTGGGACGCTTTTGATCAGTTTGTGAGGTCACCGAAATGCGCCCATGGTATGAATTTCCTACCAAAACGTGTTCAGAGTTTTGCGCCCATGGTGTGAAAGTCATACCATTTTTTTTGGTTTTATTTTCATCCTTGTTTATCCTTGTATCACCACTATTAAGCAGTACTTTCCAATTCCATGGATTTAGTTTCATACGTTATCTGTTTCCGAACCGTTTGAGATATGACAACCCTAGAAGGAATTAGTCTATGACATTAAAAAATATCATTTTCGCTGTAATTGAACGAGCGACCCGTCGTGAGTCTCAACTTTGGATGCTTTTAAATAATTAATATTGTACTGTGGTAAGTGGTTTTATTCATGTTTCGTATGAAGAACTAACACACCATGTTTTTTAAACCATAAAACATATAGGACAACCCCTGTTTTTCTTATTAGAAAAAAATCTTGTTGGAATCTGTGAAAAAAGTGTCTTTGTTCATCTTAAACAGTCGTCTACAAACGGAAACATCGTATATTCAAATACAACGCACACTTTAATATAGCCCTACTCACTAGCATTCATAAAAAAATACAACGGTCGCAGAATACCAAGAAATGACGCCGCTTATCGGGTTTGTTTACAAACACTCGACGCGCGAGCCGACGCGTCATATGACGTGTACAATGTAGTGGGAATACCTAAGCGCGTGATTACAATTTAGTGTTAGAAAAGTCTGGTATGCTTTTCATACCAAAAGCGTCCCAGCGGATATTCATCACTTTCTAAAAAATGCTTCGAACATACAACGCTTCCTTGGGACATCTTGAAGAATTCCTCGGATTTTTGACGTGCTAAAATTGATATCCATTCTCCACGCCTCACTGGATCTCGAGGAAACCTAAAAAAAACAAAAATAAAAACTCAAGTCTCTAATTTTAAGTATTGTATGCACTTCGTCAATATTAAATGAGAAACAGTAAAAAAGTCAAACAAAAAAAAACTTTAATAAAAAAGAAGAAACTAGCGTCTTTAACAAATGGAACAGAATCAACGCACTTAACCCAAACAATTTAAGTGGGCATGGCTTATTATGAATAATACGTTTTGTAAGAGTCTTTTCAATTGAGATGCTTTATAACACCTGCTGTTCATTACAACTTAATTTGAAACAATGTCTATACGATGATTTCTTGACAAAATACCAGTATTTACAATAGAGTGATAACAATTATATAATGATAAAATTGATACTTACCGAAAATATGAAACTCCTTCCTTTTTTAGCGTCCTAGATGTGTGATTTTTACAGTTTTTAAACGAGCACTGAGGCATGTTTACCGGCGGAGCGTTCGAATACTACTAGATTAAAAGCGCACCCAAATGTTCCAGTGGGCACTTATTATGTAAGGACATTTTTTGTCGCCGATTGTGTATACTAGTTCTTTGTTAGTGTAGTGATCGATGGTTTCGATGCGTTATTATTCCAAGAGAAAACTTTATAGGAGCAGTTCGGTACGACCAATATGTTCTCTAGACAAGTATATAATCAAAGGTCCCGAGCGTAGACAGCGTAACTAAGTTAGTTAGTTAATACTTACTTAGTTATTCTGTCTACGGTCCCGAGTCAGCCCATAGGGTAGGTACATGTATAGAAATATAAAAAGAACTTTAACATCATAATTCAAACTGTATCGAAATTAGTATACAGCTTAATTTTACTTGCGCCAATTTATCAGCCTATTCAACTTCGACTTGAGGCTGCACTATTTTCACCTTATAAATCTGCTAGAGAAAATTCCGCGAACACAGTAGTAATGGAGTTGTATAGCTTATTTGTTTTTATTGTTATATAATATATTTTTGCCTATTTTATTTACATCACGTAAACAGAAAAAGACAGTGAAAGTGTAGTGCAACAAAATTGCTCTTTGTGAACCGTTGTCGCTAAACTCACAGAAACAAACCGATAATCATACAAATAAACAGTTCGTTTGATTTGTCGTTTTAACTGTTAGCCAAAACTAGCATAAGTCACAAATCCTACATCTGGAACACAGAGCATCATTTTATTACTGATAAAGAGTACCACCTCTCAGGATTTTTATGCCAATCTATCACAGGTAACGCCATCTGGATTTCTTGTTCCATAACTAACCATACTATTCATATATAAATAGTAAACCCTCAATTTGGTTGCATAAGCATATATTTTCCAAAGTTATAGATTTATTTATGTAAAACCATGTTTGGTAGCGTGAAATTAATTTTACAGTAGTTGTATAATAAAAACTGCTCAACATGAATTGTAATCAATCTACAAGCATGGAAAATGTGCACATTTATTCATTTAAATAGTTTGTAAAGGTTAATTTAGTTTTTAATAAAAACAAGCTTGTTGTTGAATACTCAACAGATAGATTTATTTTCCCGTTTGCTATAAGTAGGTACCTACTCTCGCATCCAAACCAAATACACATCGTCTCGTAGGAGGCATAGTAAAAACACTGAACGATAGCATTCACTACCGTATCAACACTTAACTAATAGCGTTCCAATATCGCAAACGGACACCCAATACCGAATTCAGTCGCAGTCGACCTTCACCCCGCGGGAACACCCAACGCAAAGGCGGACTGACGAATCTGATGATGTACTCTTCAAGCCTTTACGGAGGTGCAGAGGCTTTACTCAACGTATTAGCAGCAAATAAAACAGCATCAACTCGAAAACAATTCAGCGCACAAGCAAATTGCAAAACGTATCGGCCATTTTCTTTTGACAGTTTGACATTTGTGGTTATCTAAAGCAATCGGTATAATAAATCAATAACCCAAAATAAATATTAGCCCGTAATTGAAGTCTTAAAAATTTAATTAAAATAATGAAAATAAATTAAAATAGCAATTTTCAATAACTTAATAAGTCTAAGTCGTTTTGTAGAGGCATCTATTACGTCTTACGTGAATCATTTGCCTTTTTAAAGAACAAGATTCATAGATGGCGCACCTAAAAAAAATGCAGCGAACGTGAGCTACCTTAAAACAAACTAAGTACAGATGCGACGTTTTATAAAGGGAGACTCGTAGCGAATTTAGTTTATACTGAAAGTTGATGACATTCGAATAATGTTTACAGTTTTACTTAGAATGCCAGAACAATTTCGACTTGGTTCGAATCGAAATCGAATGACCAATTACAATGGTGTGTTTATAATTATGTGTATTGCTTCCATATTTGAAACTTGGTTGTATGCGTAAATACGGTAGTGGGGCGCGACATTTCAGTTCAGAGTGGACAAGCTCTAAAAGCGCGGGCGGACGATGCAACGCGACACGATGGGCGGGCCGAAGGAGTTTTATAAAAATTGAGTCTGTTATTTTAATAAATTATGCATATTACGTCTTCCACGCGAACGAAGTTGCGGGCAGAAGCTAGCATTATTATAAACACAGTTGGAGAGTAAGTTATTGACATCGAAGCGTAACGTAACACACTGTTTAGCGAGTTTTTATTTAAAAGAAATGTTCGGTCGGGGCCGCTGTGGTTTAGGTAGTATAGGGACGCGGAATATATCTATCTTCTGTCTATACATAGGTACTGGAAGTTGCAATATATCAACATTACTAGCTGCGCCCCGCAGTTTCACCCGCAGCGGTATGAAATACCGTAAAACGGGGTGAATAGGAACGCAGGGGTGAATCGTAACGAAACTTTAAAAGGGATTTTAACATTGAAATATTATAGTCTGTCGCCAAAAAGGACTCTAACGTGTATACTGTATTACAATTAACGATTACGTGTCCCTGTTGGCAACAAATTATATTATTTAAATGTTAAAATTCCTATTTTTGTGATATTATTGTGATGTGATATTATTGTGATAGATAAAATTACTATACTACAATAGGTAAAAAGAATTAAATACAATGCAAGGTAAATTAATTATGTGATAGATACATGGTGCTCACATATTTACAAATATTGAAAAGTAGATGATTTTTCCAAAATGTTAACAAGTAGGTAATGGTTTTGTGTGTGCGTTATGTAAAAATCAATGTCATAAAAATTATAAATTATACAATCAAATTAGCAACCAGTTTGATTTTGTCTAGACTCTAGATTGTCCTATGGAGCAGGACCAGCTTGTTATCAAGCATTCTTATCTAGGATGAATCCTCTAATTTGTAATATTATGCTTGTTTACAAAGTGTACCTACTTTTAATGAGTTTAAAATTTTCTTTTATTTAATTGCAATATATCACACGGTATTTTGTTGTAACATTTATCACAGTACCTACCCCATATTTTATTTTTCTGGTTGTATCAAATATTGACTCTTGGTCAACGTCTGCTTTAGGCTTATCCAGTAGGTCCTAGAACAAAAAATACTACTGAAAAGTGTTTCTAATGAATAAAAAAAGTATACCTATATACGTAAGTCTGTGCTGTCTATCTAGTACTTACGAGAATTGCCGCAGAAGATGTACTTGGCAATACTACGCAGTTGCTGTCGATGATCACACTAGCCGAGACGGGTAAGGGACCAACTACACTTATTTAGCTCAATTTAGTTTTTGTCCATAGAAAACATCAGTTTTGAATGGAGATATGCGTACGCATTCGGATAGCTGAACAGATGCGTAGGTACGCATTTCCATACAAAACTGGTGTTTTCTATGGACAAAAACTGAATTGAGCTTAATAAGTGTAGTTAGTCACGAAGTCCTTTATTAATACAATATTCGTATTGATGAACAACAACATCACATTTGACATAAAAAGTATACGAAGTCTGCACTGTCTAGTACTTACGAGAACGGCCGCAGAAGATGTACTTGGCAACGAGTAGGTACTCACAGGAACAAATAGAGATGATATATTTGGCGATAATATATCACTGATAACAGCATTGGAAGGTGGAAACAATTTCTGTAAGAGAAAAAAAAACAGTATCTAAATACAACAAACAAACACACACAAACAACAAAAAAAAAAAACAATACAACAACAAAAAAAAGTATATGTATGTATGTGTGTGTGTGTGTGTGTGATTGTGGGGGGGTGTGTGTGTGTATATAAATAATTTTAATATAACATAATTATACGGGACGAAAAGAGAACGTTCTTTGAAGTTGGCTGGAAGTACCTTTTTTGGATATCCTGTTCTATGAACTCTGCGAAGTCCACGCTTTGTATCGTACATGTCAGTCGTATCAAAATGCTCTGAACAAACCACACTAGATGAGGATGGATGCCATTGTGGTTCATTTCGGCTCTGTCTTACAGCAGCTACCCAATCATCTCTTATTAAAATATTCGTGGGAAACCTAAAACCATAATATTTCATAGTAAAATAGAAGGTAAGCGAGTTAAAAATAAATATTTACGTTGACTTCAATTTATGTAACATAAAATCACGTGATTTAAAAAAGAACTTATAGTATCTCTACTTAATTATTTTTCTATGACTTTGCCTACAATTTAATTACCCATATTTTGGGCTATTAGAAATAAGAACTACTGGTAACACTCTCCCGATATTATCTGTTCCGAATAACCTCAAATTTGTGTTGGAATGCCAAAAAAATGTATAGTTTTGTGTGTACTTACGTGTGATACGATATTCCTTCAGACTTTTTGTTCACTTTCGTATTGTTTTTGCACCATTTAATCACACAGGACGGCATTTTGTAGGCAAACTTACTGCAACGCGGCGACGCGGACGCCCCGTGAGCGAGATACTAACGAAAATGAGCGTAGTTTGATGCATGTGTGTGCGTGAGCGCGTGTTTACATGGAGTAGCCGAGTGTTGTGGCTTATAGGCCGCGCGTTATCTACCTTTTCTCACTTCTTTTACTAACTTTTTTTACTTACTAGACTCATCCTTCATGGGGATACCTCCCCACATACTCCGACTGAAGGCAACGAGCTAATCGACGTGATGTGTGGTTCCGTAGTGATAGTTGGTTGGCCTGTTGTTCGTTGGGTAGATGTCTCGTTGGCAGTGAGCGGTTTTGGTTCTCTTGCTGGTTGCTAAGCTGGCTCGGTTCTTGTTCTTGGCATGGCTCCAACCCATCTCAGTATTGCTGGGCGATAGCAAACTAAAAACAACAAGATTAAAAACATGATTTTATACAAAATATTCCAGTTGATAAGTATGTGTGAGAACTAATTTACTCCAAACAGCACTATCTAATTCGGTTTGTAAAGCCTTTAGTTAAATGCAAAAAAATCTCTTTTGAGTTATCTATGACATCTTCTTTAGTAATGTTTAGCATGGATTTAGTCACCATGAGTATTAATGGGAAAATGTATTTGTTTCGATAATAGTAATCTAATATATAAAAATCTCATATCACAGTGTTTGTTATCGAACTCTTCCGAAATGGCTGGACCGATTTTTATGTTTTTTTTTGTGTATTTATTTGGTAGGTCTAAGAATAGGTAGTAAAGCATATTTCATACCGCTGCGGGTGAAACCGCGGGGCGGAGCTAGTATACAGATAAATAATGTGAAAAATTACCTTCGTGGGAAATGATTTACCAACGATGAAGAGCTCAAGACGGCAATAAATGCGCATTATTCAGAAAAAGAGGAAAGTTAGTTTTTAGAAGGTAAGTATCGAAAAGTTAATTTCGAGATGTAGTAATGCATTGAGGTAATGAGGGATTACATTGAAAGCCCCTTGTAATATGCTTGGCTGCATAGTGTGCGTTTTATACAAGATTTAAATTTCGTTGCATTCAGTTGTAGTATGTGGGGAGGTATTTTATTGTAACATTTTACACAGTACCCCATGAGTCTACTTTACCCAGTCTGTTACCTGTGGGCCTACACAAAGTAACATTCGATTAGCGATGACGCTAGTAGAAAAGCCAAAAGATCTAGTGGGTTGACATAAGCTATTGAATTGTCACGTGACCGTAGGTCAACGAATAGATATTAGCAAGCAATGTTAACATCATTCGATTCTATGAAACGAATCGACAGCGTCGAACGATTACTTATGTAGAGATGCGTAGCCAAGTGGCACTTTGTGACAAGGATTATCGCTAATTTTCGATTCGTATGATAGAAACATTAACGAAAGCGATAACGAGTGTAGAAATAGAATCGCTCCGAACCGAATGCCATTTGTCTAGGCCCTCTGGTTGAACTAATTGGGGCCTATTTCTAGTCCTTAAATAATTGTCTTTCATCTCTTATTGAAAAGATTTAAATTTTTCCTTACGTACCTACATGATATTTTCATAGATATTATTGTTATAGGTACTGTCATAATGCTAATATCTTTAAATAGTTCCCAGTCATTTAGTTAATATTATACATAAATAAAGACAACAAAGAACAGTGAACCCGCAGATTTTTTCTGTTTTCCAAAACATTACTTTTGTTTTTTTTGTAAAAAAATCGTAAAAATATCTGAATTTTGATGTCCGAAATCTCCACACGAATTACCATGGCGACGCATTTTATGCGATACATGCCCCACTCCGAGTAGGAATTTCAGAGCTCTCAGCTCTGAGCTCAGCTCAGTCGTCGTGGCTCAGTGGCTCATGCTCAATTACTCTGTCGTACACTTTGGCGCGACAACATCTTAAGATGGCTTCTGTCACTAAAAGTGCAGTTATGCTCTTGTCCTACCGACGGTTCGAATTGTTAGTTTTTTCAGTAGGTAGCCAAGTGTGCAAAAGCGACAGAAACTTCGTCCCGATCAGCGGGGTAATTGCGTAGCACACTAAGGCCCGTATTAATAAACGTTCCTCAATGACGTGCCCAAGTGCGCAATAATTTGATACGCCATTATTACGACATCAGCATCTCAAGATCTAAACACATGAATACAGTATCTCAGTTACCAAGATCAGCTCCTCAATGCGCTGTACTTGATGGCTTGATTTCGTGAACGATTACGTCACATTGACCGAAGTTTAGAATGACATGCATCACATTTCATTATTTTATGTTGTAAGATTTATTGAAATACTTGTATTTAGTTAAAACTTTAATAGATAGCGCTGTATCACGTTATAAAGTTGTTTTCTACCCAAGAAAGCCTTAAATTGTAAAAAAAAAAGTGTTTTTATTTCCCAATAAATAAAATAAAAAAATAATTTAAAAAGTTTTTTTTTTTTAATTTTTATATTTGATGCTGTAGGTTGTGATAAATGTAATAGGTCACCATAAACAAGCTGAAATATGAATTTATTAGATTACATTGTCACATAAATATATTGGCCACCCGGCAACCCGGAGCCCGGAGTCTGGATTTGTGCCCGGTTGATGGCAGTAGGCTCGCCCCCTATTACATGGGACTTAAACATAACTGGCGAAATGTGGGTGTACTATAGGTACACCTCTGCCTAACCCTTCGGGGAATACAGGCGTGATGTTATGTGTTGTGTGTGTGTGTTTATAAATATATTGGGTTTTAAAATCAGATTAATTGGATTTATATGGTACCTACTACTTTTAAAGTTTATTTATTTAATAAACTTTATACAACTAAAGAAGTACATTTGTGGACTTAATGGCTTTGTGTTATACCTATAAATAGTAATTTAATAAATTTTATTATACATAAGATAAAAGTATTTAAAATATTTACATAGGTAGACGGAGGTACCTACCTGAAATGATGCTGTAGCATAAATCCGGTCATAAAATATCGTCATAGTAGGTACTCTATTTCATCGGAATAATTAATTTCACCCAAAATATTTTTAAACTCCGTGTTTCGCGCTACTAATCACGACCTTAAGTCACGTACTGCCTACACTCAGGTTTACGCATCTCGAGTACACACACCTATTGTATACTTAAGTGTAGAGTTCCGTTTATTAATCAGTCCATCACTCGGCTGATAACGTAAACCCAAGCCGTAACTTAAGTACACAAATTATTATGTTTATTAATACGGTCATGATCTTAAGGTTGTCATCAAGTGCGACCTCTTGGGCTGAGGAACGTTTATTAATACGGGCCTAACAGTAGGAATGGCTTTCATTTTGACAGTTCAACAACATTCATTGCGTTATTTACGTTGTTGAGCAGACAATTTTTTCGAGCATATGAAGCAAGGGACTATTCCCTTGCTTCATATGTTCGAAAAAATTATAATAGGCTTCCAAATGATTCAGATTGTGATTGATAGTGTGTTACGTAATTAGGATGCGGGTGTCCCGCGACACCTCGTGACTGTTTTTCTATATTTTTGTAAGTGCATTTTTGACTATAGGCTATGTTAAGGGGTAGCCCGCGAAATTCATATTTTCTTATGTTTTTTGCAATTTGCAGGTCAATGTCAGGTTATATTATGTAGAGCAAAATATGATTCGCGACCGTAACAAGTATATATTTACAAAATTATAATCATTAAAATCGTCAATAGAACCCTCTAAGTTCATATACTTAATCCTATTGATTGATACTTTATGAAAATGTAATTTAATAGGAATAGATGAACTTAGAGGGTTCTGTTGATGATTTTAATTACTTTCTTATTATAATTCTGTAAATACATAATTATGTACTTACTTAGTACGGTCGCGAATTATATGTTGTTCAACATACAGCCTGACACTGACCTGCAAATTGCAAAAAAAAACGTTAGAAAGTTTGAATTTCGCGGGCTACGTGACACTTCCCCGTACAATTATTGTAATAACAATTTGCAATTTAAAAAAAGAGCTGACGTTTGCAATGTTATTGTGAATTGATTGTTTGCTTCAATTTGAACTACCATTGCTAGATTTTCTTGATAAAAATATAAATTTTGTTCTGGACGATTTCGTTTTATTTTTCCACCGGTGATGTATTTTTCCCGCCAGTTTACCGCTGCCTAATAATAATCAAAGCCACTACAGTAGCCATCTATGAGCCAGTTTCTCGAACGAAAATTATCGTACAATTTCACAAATTGTAAAACCCGCGTAAACTGCTGTGATTGGACGTGACAAACCATTCAACCAATCACAGCAGTTTACACGCGCTGTACCATTTGTTATTTTTTAAAGTGAAACTTTTATTACATCGTCTCAAACTTTTTCGTCTGTGTGTTGCATGTCGCGTGACGGTCGGCCGCGGAGTAGGGATAAGGGGAAAGGAAGGAGGTTTTTAGTTAAAAGTCGAAATTATTAAAGCGTGGTATGAAGCAAATTTTTAGTTAAGTACCTACCTAAGTAATTGACAGCATCGCGGCAACAAATAAGGTTCAAAACAGCGATGCGTTTGCACGGACTAGAAAAATAAAAAGGACTCCGCGCCACGCGAATAGAGATGTGTCCCTCCCTCATGAGGTCCCTCGTTTGAGGTACTCGTGATCGCACAATGAAAGAGTTACTCGAATTTTAACAATGAAGCACCTCACCACACCTCACTCGTTCACGCGTCCTCAAAATTTGACATTGACAATATGAAATCGTGGCGAGGGGCGAGGCGAGCGAGTTCGAGACTCGCGAGTACTCACGAGTCGCGAGTGAGTATTGAGTGATTGAGTGTCAGAGCGAGCTCAGTGAGCGAATGATTAAAGATGAACCGACTTACAATTGTTTAGTTGTTTACAGAATTAGAGAATGAGTGAGGTGACTGAGGTGAGGTCTGGTCTCGAAATTTTTACAACACATTATCACAGTAAAAAATAACATTACGATTTTGGTATGTACAGACGCCAGCACATCAGGCTACTACAATCTGTCAAATTTATTTAGCATTAGCATTAGATTGGTAATCAAGTGATAATGATTCGTTTATTTTGGCGGTCTAAAATTTATGAGCGAAAGAAAATGATGTGTGTGAAAGATGAGGGAGATGTAAATAATCGAACGGAGAGTCGTGATTTCGTGAATACTCGTGAGTTGTCGTCGCGCCCGCCCGCCTCGTTCCCTCAGACGTTCGGCAGTAATCGGCAGAGTTCGGCTCGGGCGCACGAGGCGTGAGGTGAATACCGTTGCACGAATCCTCACCTCAAATGAGGGGTACCTCGTGAGGACCTCACGAGGAAAAGTGAGGTACTCACTCAACCTCAAATAAAATTGATGAGTTACCCATCACTACACGCGAATCGAAAGTGAAGCACTATAAGTCGACCGTTTGTACAAACATGCCTCACGCACACATTTACAACATAAGGTGCCGACCGGCCGCCATTACGCGGCACTACGGCGTTATTGTAGGTACTCTTTACGTCAAGTAATAAAATAAAAGAATGCCTTCTTCTTGTGTTGTCAAATGGTGCAAAAATAATTCTACATCCCAGAAAAAGTGTCAAGGAATAACATATCACAAGTACGACCCCTAATTAACCTTTTTATTTATTGTATTTTTGACATTTTAAAATGTACTATTGGAACACAAAACCTCAAAAGACGTATAAGTGTTGTCGGAACATAAGTGGGTAATTTTCCCGAGAGATTAGGTAAACCATTTTTTTTGTTTTTTGTATTTTTTTTGCAAGTATTGAATAATTATGATTATGCTTATAGATTTCCTAGAGCAAATCAACCATGGAAAAATGATTGGATTGAAATAATAAGAAACTGCAGAGATGAAGAACATTGGATTCCGTCGAAAACAAGCATGATATGTATATGTAGCATTTTGATGCACACGATTTGTATATCACGAAAAATGGACTCCGTCGACTCGTAACCTATGCAGTTCCAAAAAGAATAAGATTTTAAGGAATATTTTTCTACTAAATGCATTCGTTGAGAATCAGGAATGTTGTAGGTACCAAATTTCACCTGCATGAGGTCCATATTCATACACAGTATCGTAATTATTGTACACACAGTAATTTGATTTACTGAGTTTAAAGAGGGTAGTAGTACAGTGATAATGTTCACACTGTTTGTACTTTCTTTCAGCTATTGTTTGAGCTACCAGACAAGGAAGAACAGCCTGTAGAGCCAAGACATACTATTTCGTTACAAAGAGCACACCAGTTGTCATCACATGAGACTTCAATCTGTCTTCCTTCACCGTCTTCATCATTAACACAAGTATGTGCATATGTGGTCAGTGCAATAAAATATAGCAAAAACATATTTCTATATTATATGGTTATTGTTTTTTCCTTTTTTCCAGCAATCAGCGATAGTAGCAGATGATTTCCAGCAGCCGTCGTCACCCAAAACCTCTACCTCCTTAAGCCTAGGCTTATCTTCATTTGAAGTATGTAGATGTGTACACGCATGGTGCAATTAATACTTAACTGTAATTTATTATTCAATTATTTTAATGTATCCTTTTTGTTATAGCTACCACTGATACTTGAAACAGTAGCAACTGATTCCCAGACGCCATTACCATCAGAAGCCTCCGTTTCCTTAAGATTGGGCTTATCTTTATCACAAGTATGTATATACATGCACCTTTCAGTTATTATTTAGCAATAATTTATTTATTTATTTATTAAAACTTCTCGCACACGATAGTATACAAAGGCGGACTTAATTCCTTAGGCATTCTCTACCAGTCAACCAAGGGTGGTGAAGAGATAAGATGGCAGGTGCTCTGTATAACAGACGTTACTAATAATAATAATAATAAAAAAAAAAAACATAAGTATTTATAAATAAAATAGGTATACAAGTACCTAAACAGAATATAAACTTATAATACACATACATACATATTTACTATAATATATATCTACATTATACATATACTATATATATACACAAAAAGGGAAGGAGGTAATTGAGATACGCTATTTATTTTGAAAATAACTCCGCAATATCCGCTTAAATGCATACCGACTGGTAGCCGTCCTGATTTCAAGAGGAAGCGCATTCCATAGAAGAATGGACTGAATATGAAAGGAAGAATGAATAAAATCAGAAGTATGAGAAGGACAGAGAAGGAGAAGATTGTTGAAAGAACGCAGATTCTTAGCGTGTGAAGAACATAGATATTGAAAGTGAGACATAAGATAAGAGGGAGCGGGGGGGCTCAATGAGTCTGAGAGTTATTTAAATATATGAATAAACTGTCAAAATAAGTATAAAAAATGGGGAAATTTTCATTCATCTGGTATCCCTCAAATCACGCACACATAGATCGGTACGGTGCTTCACTTTCAATATACGTCAATGCGTGGCGCGGAGTCCTTTTGTTTTTCTAGTCCGTGTGCGGTTGATGTCAGTTGATAAACAATTTTATTTTGTGCCATTTCCGTTTAAATTACCATCGCAAGCTGTACCACCCACGGATGTACTTACTAAAACAACTAAAAAGAACTAAGTCTAAGATTTCATAAACCTATTTCCCCGTGATGCGAGGTCTGTGAGTTTCCTATTTTGCGGAAAACTTAGGCAAGGTAGCTACGGTAACGGCTCTTTATTACGTAAACCATAATAATTACAGATATAAATGTAGAAAGGGACATCATTCGTTTCGTACCCAAAAATTTTAATGCCAGCCCAAAAAAAATAACATCCAATTTTCTTATGTTTTTTTTGCACGACTCATGATGCGAAACATCAGAGAGTGCTTTACGATCGAAAAATTTTTTTCGCCTCATTTTGGCGGCTATTTTTATTATTATAGCCTTGTTAGTTCACGGAATCAAGATATTTTGCATACTATTGTCGAGATAATTTAATGGAGATTAATTTCATACTTTTTAAAAATTGATTTACTGCAATAGAATTGGAAAAAAACACCAAAATAGGTCAAAAAAAATTCCTGTCCGTCATGTGTGAAACCCGGAAACACTGTAACTTGTGAAAAAATCCATTATTTGAGTTAATTTTTTTTTTAAATATTCTAATCGACAATTGTAGGTCACTGAATGCAAATGGCTAATTAATTCAGTGTCGTTTAATTACAATTAATTAAAAACGAAAACTACAAGACTGTACATCTATTTATATCCATAGAAAATTAACATATGGATGGTGATATATCTATAGATATTATGTACATTTATTCCACCAGGGGCGCTTGTGCAGTACCTTCTTCCTACTACAGCTGTTTTTTCGGCAATTAATTTTGAACGACTTAAGTTTTTTTTTTTATTTTCTATATTTCATAATTAAATCAGCATTATGAGTCGTGCACTTTTGGATTTTCCAAATTTTTTTTAAATATTACAATGAAAGTATACAATTAACCCCCTCGGCTGCTATTTGAGGTTGAAAAAACAAAAAAACATATTTTTATTTAAAATGTTTTAAGCATAAAATTTAAATAAACTAAGTAGGTACCTACCTACCTACTTTTATTAACACGGCGACCTACAAACTTCAATTTAAATTTGTATTCACTACCTATGTTGCACAAATAAAAAAATACCTATTACGATTATGATTAATGGAATCGTGAACATTTTTTAAGAGCCCTTTTACAATAAACCTAAAATACCAACATAACTCATGTGTAATGTTTGAATTGTTTAATTTTTTTTTAATGATAAATGATAGTTTTATTCATAATTTAGCAAGTTTTTGTTTTAGAATATCCATTTACTTATAGCGTCTAGGAACTATGACAATCCCACCTACCGCTTTGTTAGTTAAACACTCAAAAGGTGTATTTTAAAGTTCTTATCTCAGTTACTTTTAGCCTTAGAATAATAACGCATACAAACCTAGCACGAGTGCAAAAATTGAGGCAACTTAAACTTAGCCGTACATAGTGGCTAACTTCTCTCTGCTCGGCGGAGCCGTCAGTACTCAAGGTCACGTTCCGTCGAACACAGCTCGCGAGTATCTAATTTAAAATAATTGAAAATGACAGTTTGTAGCATGAAGGGATGTCATAGCACATCAGGAAAACAAAAAAAATGTGATCAAATTACATTTCACAAGTAAGTACATTTTATACATTATATTTACGTAAATCGATCATCAAACAAACATTCTATTAGCCTGACTTACTTATATACAGTGTTGCTATTTGTGGGGAAAAAAATACCCACATTGCTTTCAATTTTGTTCTTATTTCTGTTTACCAAAAAAAAAAGTTTGATGTACCTACTACTACTATTGAATACGATATAACATTTTGCCAGTTTGCCGAGAAACTAACTTGCCATTAGGTATTTTATATTAGTCTTTGTAATTATGATACTGGTGGCAATTCAGTTTGCGTCAAACTAAACTACATATATTTACAGCCTCTAAACTATGGCCGTTATCAACACTGCTGCCTACAGTGTTATTAAACTAAAAGTTGTTTAGTAATTTCCTGTAGTTAAACAAAACCGGACCAAATAACTAAGTTTGTGATTATTTTCCTATAATTTTTTGATTAGGTACATAAACCAAGTGCTGTATTAATTACCTGGTGTGCCTATTCTGAATGTATACATGCCACTTAAGTGTATTTAATGCAATATGAGCATTCCATTTATTTGTTTTTTTTTAGCTTTCCTGTCGATTCTGTGATAGCCAATCGTTGGACACAAATAATTAGACGAAATCGCAAAGAGGATTCATGGAAACCAACAAAAAATACAAAGATATGCTCAATGCATTTCCGCGACGAGGATATGTATTCAACTAAAAAAGGTTTTCGAAGAATACGCCGTGGTGCTGTGCCGGCCAAGGTACATAATTAAATGCGGTCGTATCGATAACACGAATTTAATACGTATTATTGTGAAAAAATATGTTAATACTAGGTTTTTTTTATATCTCAAAAAGAGAAAAATAGTATAAGAGACTTTGAGTCAAAGCGGAATCTCATTAGGAAGCAGTTGCAACTGCAAGGTTTTTAAATGATAAGCATAACCTGTTGGTTCGAAGAGTGGTAAAAGTATTAAAATGAATAACATGTTAATCACTAATTTGATTAACATGTCTTTCATTTTTATAATTATCTAATCATACTTTCCTATTTAATATAGGTAGTACACTTACTATTAATTGATATAAAACCCGATATTTTTACATGTACATGTACAATTAATACATGCCTATTGTATTATTAGAACACATCAGTTCAGATCACACATCAAACATTCTAACCGCATTGAACGGTATCCTATTCTTCATGCGATTAATGGTTCATTTATTTCCTTTTATTTTAAAACAAATTGAATTTTACCTTCCGTAAAAATATGTCATATAACATGAAAAATCGTCTTCATCTTATCCAGTTCCTGATAACAAGCGCTATTTAAGCGTTAAGTTTGCGCTAAGCGTTTAAATAGAAACTGTTTTAAAATATATCATGTTATTCGAAATACGATCCCATTGTACTGTTACCATATTTGGAAATTTTATCTCCGGTAGCCCTTATTTCAACTTAAAACAAAACAGATTAAAAGAAAATGCTATTGAATAAGTGCGTTTAATCTTATAATTTTTTCCTCGCGTCTGTTATCCTACTTACACTCTCCGCGCGTCAATTTTAGTGTGATCGTGACAGTATTTACTCAATAATCCGGCACTTCAATAGTTCGGCACGTTCAATAATCCGGCACCCACCGCCCGCGCGGCCCGCGTCTCCCTCACCGCTCCCTACTCCCGCTCCGCGCTCGCTCTCCGGCAATGGCGGCAACCGTGGCAATCAGGCATTGAGGCATCAGTGTGAACTAAAAACTTATGACAATAGCACGTATGTATTGACGCTCTGTACACATTCCAGTTCAATACCATCCGCTGCTGTTTTTAAGTGAAAAGTTTAATTAAATAGTGTAGGTACCTAAAAATGTCAAGTAAACGGAAACATAAGACTCTAGCTTTGAAAGATAAAATGGATATTATAAAGAAGTTAGATAGTGGAGAAAACATGTGCAAATTGGCAAAAGAGTATGGAGTTGTGCGTGCTACCACACGCTATACACGATCTTAAAAACAATAGACAAAAGATAGTGGAACACGTGAAGACGATGGAATCCGGACCAGGAAAGCGTAAAACATTAAGAGTTGGTAACTGTCCAAAGATGGAAAAAGCTCTCTACATGTGGTTCCTGCAAGAGCGTTCTAAACACGCTCCTATATCTGGAGAACAGTTGAAAGCAAAAGCTATCGAGTTAATATCAAAAAATTAGCAAAAAAGATGATTTTCGTGCCAGTGTCGGGTGGTTGGATAAATTTAAAAAGCGATTTGGTATCTGTTGGTTAACCGTATCGGGTGAAAAGCTCTCAAGCGACGAGTCTGCAGTGCAGCCATTTATCCAGCGTTATAAAGACAAAGTAGAGGAACCGGGTCTTCTTCCGGATCAAAACTACAATGCAAACGAGAGTGGTCTGTTCTGGAAACCGTTGCCCAATAAAACATTCGTATCCTCTGAAGAAGTGAGCGCACCAGGCCGTAAAGTAAGTAAGGATATACTTAGTCACCTTTATGCCATGTTCAAATGTTAGTGGAACGCACAAACTTGATTTATTGGTGATTGGTAGCTAAACACCATAGAGCCTTCAAGAATATTTGTCTGGAATCTGCCACAGGAACCGATTTAAAGTTGGGTCACGAGAAAAGTATTTAGGAACGGTAGTGAATTGTTCCATATAGAGTTTGACTCAGAAGTAAAGAAGTTTATGAAAAGATCCAACTTGCCCAAAAAAGCTTTATTTTTAACCGACTTCACAAAAAGGAGGAGGTTCTCAATTCGTCTGTATGTTTTTTTTTTTTTTTTTTTATTTTTTTTTTTTTATGTGTGTTAGCTCATAACTTTTTTCTGGGTGAACCGATTTGGATGATTCTTTTTTTATTTGATAGGTGGTGCTTCACATGTGGTCCCATTTAAATTTGATCAAGGTCTGACCAGTAGTTTTTGAGTTATCTTTAATATTGCATATTTTTTCCACTTAGTTTATATGGATGATGTGTTAATAATTTCCTGTCACTGTTATTTACACACCAAGTAGTGGTATACGAGTTTGTGTGGGGTAGGTACCGCAACTAAAAAGTGAAAAATAAAAACTTTTTTACAAAAAAACAACCGACTTCCAAAAAAAACACTAAAAGACGTGAAAAATAACTTTAATTTCGGAAGTCGGTGACCAAAAACGAAAATACAAAACCAGACACCGACTTCCGAAATTAAAGTTATTTTTCACGTCTTTTAGTGTTTTTTTTGGAAGTCGGTTGTTTTTTTGTAAAAAAGTTTTTTGTATCCGAGCATTCCAATACTCCGGCAACCCTTAGTTTTTAAGTGCCGGATTAATGAGACTCTACTGTATTATATTGAAACAAAAACAAAATCACAAAACGACAAAGATCGCGATCCGCGAGCGCCGTGATTACAAACAACGTGTTCGCCGAACGCCGCGTCGCGTCGCCCGAGTTCGCTAGGCGCGGCGCGCTCTTTCGCTGTCCCGTTCTGGCACTACTGTGCGCGTTTAGTTTGTTGAGGGTTGAGGCGTTATAGTTATAGCGCAGAGTCTGAGCCGATATACCAAACGCTAAATGTTATGTAAACTTATTGTGTTATGTTTTGGCGCTAACGTTTTATTAACCACCATTTGTATTTGTAATACTGTGACGAAAGTCAGCAGTATTACGGCATCATACAAACGGCCGAAACGACGCGTGTGGAATTCTCGGTAGCCTTCGGTAAAGTTCGGTAATCAGAGCGATTTCGAGTTCGCGCGAGCGCGCCGCAGTTACCTCCGGACGCGGACGGTGCGAGACCCCGCACAACGTGAAATATGTCACGAAGTTATCGACTGTATTGCTCAGTGTATGGATGTTTAAATTCATCTGTAACGAAACCAGATTTAACATTTTTTAAATTACCAGCTCACCCGGCAAGGTAACCCATTATTTTCAGTTTTTATTTATTTGTGTTAAGTAGGTATTTATTGAAGCGTAACGAGCAGGGTTGGCATGTTTAAAACAAGTTGTTTAAAACATGTGTTTTATACAGTGTTTAAAACAGTTTAAAATAAAACATCGTTTTTTATTAGGTGTTTGAAAATTAAAACGTTATAAAAAAACAGGGTTTAAAACAAAATTATAATTGCAAAAGTAAATGAATACTAGTTATTTTTTTCCTTATTTCTTTTATTTAATCAACTTTAAACAATTTTTATAAAATAATTAAAGTGGCTTTTTAACTTGACATGTACAATTTTTAATACTCAAAATACTTAATCAAGCAATAGTTAATAATTTTTATTATAAAGCGACCACGTACAATCATATTTGTTCGTTAATACGCAGATTAGATTAGACAACATTTATTATTTTTTATTTAGGTATTTAAAAACTGGTTTTGGGTATTCCCCTTATTTTAAGAGAAGTTTAGGTGATTTCCCTACTAAAATGAACGTCGGAACATACAGGATGTATTGAATTAAGATAAATTTTTGTCATGCAGTTTTTAAAATAGTATAAAAGTGAATTATATCCGGCTTAATCAATAAAAATGGATGATACTAACATAGGAAAAAATAAAAATAAAAAACACCTGTTTAAAACATTTGGAAGTGTTTGTTTTATAAAATGTAAAAAAAACTGTTTTTTTTCCAACCCTGGTAGCGAGCATAACTTCATTAAATGGTATGGTACAGTGATTGGCACGAATGTGAGCGCTCGATTTAAGAGTGGGGATCGATTTGTGCGCTCGGGTATGATTGATTGTTTCATGGTATAATAATATACTTCGCCAGGTATAGCATACCGGTCACGGGGGTGACACAAGCCTACGTCATCACCGCTGTGTTACCAGTAGCGTGTAATAATAACTCCAAAATCGCCTTTAATACCTGTGAGAACCCGATAAAACAAAGAGGTTTTAACTAACAATTACGTTGGTAGGTATATGTTTAAATTAAATTGTTTCGTTTGATTAGAAAAATGAAACAACACTTTAAATGGTTTATACCTAGTCTTGCCATAAACATTGTCACGAAGAAAAAAAATTTTTTTTTATTGCAAATAATATTTATTACTTTTACAGTGTGTTAGTACGAAGAAAAAAATTTTTTTTTTATTGCAAATAATATTTATTACTTTTACAGTGTGTTAGTTTAATACATAAATATAAAACAATTTAAAATATAAAAAGCTTATTCGAAGTGGTCTCCATTGGCTGCAATACAGTCCTTTAAACGTTGAGGCCAGTTATCAATAGAAGCACGCACTCTTTCCATGGGAAAATTCTTCACTGCCAATCGTATGGATTGTTTTAGGGACTCCAAATTATCATGGCGTTTAGAGCAAGCCATACTCTCTAAAACTGACCATAAATCATAATCCAACGGATTAAGATCGGGACTAGACGACGGCCAGTCTTCAGCTCTGATGAAGTCCGAATCGTTCACTTCCAACCAAGGCTGCGTGGACCGAGCTTTATGACCCGGCGCCGAGTCTTGTTGGAAGGACCATACTTGGTTATTGAACATGGTGTTGTTAAGGGGCTTAACTACCTTCTCAAGAATGGTATCATGATTCACTTGTGCTGATATTTTGATACCTTTTTCACAAAAATATGGCTCAGTCACTCCTTCATAGCTAACACCCCACCAAACCAACACTGAAGCAAGGGCGGATCCAGCTTTGGTGCCAGGGGGGGGTCACATAGTCGTGGTCAAGTCACAAGAAGTTATATTTTTTTTTTATAATCATAGATACAAGTAAAAAGTTCCTAGGTATTTTATTAATGTAAGTACCTACTATATTAAATTAATTAAATATTGAAGGTACTTACATAAAATCTATATTGTGACAAAAAATATATAAAACAATTTTAATTTGTGGTCCACCTAGGTCCTGGACCCAGCCCAGGGGGGGGGTCATGACCCCCATGACCCCCCCCCCTGGATCCGCCCTTGCACTGAAGTCGGATAATGCCCACGTTGCACTCTGTCGACTAATTGGGAAGCTTCCATACAGCTTCGAGCATAAATACGGTCATTTTGTTTGTTAAAATGTTGCTCAATTGTAAAGATTTTCTCATCCGTAAACAAAATTTTTCTGTGACCTCCCTTTGCGTACCGCTTCAGTAGTGGTTTCGATTTTACCACCCTATTCTTTTTTGAATTATCAGTTAAAAAATGACCAGTGCGTCTCTTATAGGCTGCAAGTCCTAAGTCACCTTTTAAAATACGCGACATAGTTCTGGGTGCTATCTTCATCTCCCGAGATAAAATCTTTTGCTTTCGGACAGGATTTCTTCGAATTAAAAAGAAAAAAAGAAAGAAAAATAGTTTATTCTGCACAAACAAAGCGCACATTACAAAAAAAAATACAAATGATGAATTCTTTCCCTTACTGCTTTGACCACCTTTTTCGTACGAACACTACGTGGACGGCCAGATCTTTTTCTGTCACAAACAGAGGAGGTCTCATTGTACCTATTATTAGCCCGGTACACAAACATTTGACTAATACCAAGCGTATGAAGAATTTTAAAAATTCATTTGGCTCCATACCAACTTTGTGCAATGCAATCACAGCGATTCGGTTCTCTTTATCACCCCACTCCATTTTAATATCGCAAAATACAATACTTGTACAATGTATTAGCGCCAAAATTAGAAAACTCAATGAACAATCGTATAAAAATGACAGATTCCAAATTCAAATGTAATATCTTTCTTATTTTTAACTGTAACAGTATTTATGGCCTGACTAAGTATATTATATGTTTTAACAGAATGGTGATTGAAAATGTTTCCATACTTCGTGTTTTGTTGCAATACTTAACACTTTAGGTACCTATTCCAACAAAACACGAATTATGAGTTGCCACTGCAACTGGATAGTGACGTAAGCATGTGTCACTCCCGGAATGCCAGACCTTGTTTTTTTAGACCATGGATTGTTTCTTAGTGACGTGAGCAATCGTGAATTCGTGACTCACAACAGTGAGTCACGAATTCAAAAAGCTCCAAAATGAAAAAAAAATGTTTTTATTTTTTTATTTTATTCCAAGCGTGCTACGTGTCACTCAATAGAGTGACACGTAGCACGCTTGGAATGATGCAACAAACAAATGTAATTTTATTTTTAACTAACTATTTCTGCTCGCGGCTTCTCCCGCGTAGATTTCGGTCTGTCACAGAAAGTTATTATCGCGCATCCCGCGTACAAAAATAAACACGGTCGTGAATAGTCGTGATATCTAAACTATTCACAAGTAAAATGCAATATGTATTTAAACATATAGGTACTTACATAAAACCCTGACGATAAGCATTTCGGTAAGGATTTAACATTAAAGGCTCCCACAAACAGGCGTGAAGCGACAGCACGATACAAAGGCGTGTGTCGCGTGTCGCACCCGTTTGTTTAATTTCTAAGAAATTTTCAGACTATCCGAATGGCTTCGGCTGATGTATCGAGAAGATTTAGCAACCAAATCTAACATCACAAGCTATCGGATTTGTGAAGAACATTTTAATGTCCAGAACATACTACCTACAACATGTCGCAAGATTTTAAAAAAGAATTCCGTCCCACCATTAAATTTGCCGGATTTACAAACGATGCACGATACAGTTCGAGAACGTTCTCGGAAAAAAGACAAAGGAACTCAGACAGATAATACAGTGAGTAACAGTCATGCTCAAACCATAAAGGCAAACAGGCGCGACGCGACTAGTAAAACAGCTTCTATGAAAACTTCATGGGAATTGTTCTACAAGACTCGCGTCGCGCTGTCGAGTCGCGCCTGTGTGGGAGCCTTACAGATTCTCTTGCAGCTCTCCAATCAATCTTCCTAGCCTTTTCTGTCCCCAACTATGTTGGAGTTGGGTCCCAGTCTAACCGGATGCAGCTAGTAGTGTATCTATTTAATAGTTTTGTAAACACTGTCTCATTCACACACGAGGAGTCGCTGCTGTCACTAACGTCAGTCACAAGTTATGGCGAGAAACAAAAACAAGTGAAGCATGTCCTGCACGATAGAGCTTGGTGTGGTAGTGAGCCAGTGAAGTGATATATTCAACTTAAATATGGAATCAACAGGATTTTACACAGCTGAATACTACGAATAAGAAATGAAGCTCAAAAACCGCACCACGCAAACTGTACCGCGGTGGGCGTGGGCGAAAACTGTATGGCGCAGCGCTGCGCTGCGCTGCCAGTTCGCCGGTATAATTGAGTCGATACGCTCGCGTCGCGGGGTATTTACGATCGTGAATATTATTGTGTTTGGCGTTGTTTACATACTGCAAATATGCCGTCATGTGCTGTGAAGTGGTGTAGAAGCCATACGGATATGAAGTGTTCTGGGATCACTTTTCATGCGTGAGTAAATGAACATTTTGAAATCCTATAGTTAGGTACTTACGACTCTGGAAAGTGTTATGCAATACGAACGCTACATGGAAGCTTATTTACATGTTTTGAAATTTCACTTGCATTTAGAGTTTTTTGATTTTAGTTAAAAGGAAAAACGTTAATATGCATTAGTACAAAATTACATTTAATGTCACAGATACATTTAATGTCACAGATACATTTAATGTCACAGATACATTTAATGTCACAGATACATTTAATGTCACAGATACATTTAATGTCACAGATACATTTAATGTCACAGATTCCCGAAAAATGAAGTACAGCGGAAAAAATGGGTAACTGCGGTTCGTTTGGAAAGAAACGAATCTTATTGGGTGCCTAGCAAATGCAGTAAAATATGCAGCATTCACTTTAGAAGTGATCACGTATACCTTTGTCCTAAAGGAAAGCAAAAACGCTTATTAAAAACTGCGTTGCCTATTTGCACAGTAAGTTTTTGCTTAAATTTTATAATTTCCATTTTTAATCAAAAAAGTTATTCTGTGTTCACTTAATTATTAATTACACTTTTATTTTATATTTTTTTACAGATGGTCACATCATATGCAGAACTATCTAGTAATATATGTGGATCATCCTCTAACAAACATGAAACATGTAAATATGTAGGTACAGGTATTGTACGGAACCTAAGTCATTGAGTTGATATTTTCTTCTTTTTTTTTCCTAATTGGCAGCTCCTAGTTTTGACCACTAAGGTCTTGGCTACTTAACCGGGCAAGCCTGTGGGTGCCTTAAGCTACTAACTTAAAGCCTCCAGCCAGGGGCGAAATTCTTAAATACTAGGTGACCGCACGCTAAGGGCACCCCCTGTGGGGTACGAACCTCGGCTTAGGGCGTCACTGAGGGGAGGGCAGCAAGGTGGGACAGGCTGGATCGAAATTATATTATTATTATTATAAGGGAAATTTAAAGCTACAGGCTCAGCTACGGCGCGGGCTGGCGCGTCGTCGAGCAAGGGTCGGGGGGTCATTGAGTTGAAACTCATATACTATACATATAGTGTAGCATATAGTGAAGCAACAAAATTCGATCTAAACAAGAGCGGCCACATTCATTTAGATCGTATTTTGTTGCTTCGTGTCTCAATATGAAAGTTTATAAAAGGTATTAGAAAAATCTTGACACACTTATCGAGGTCGCTTATTGAGCTGCTTTTCAAAATTCCTTCTGTCACGAGATAATACTTTTTTAAAGGAGTGGCGCTAGTGGACCCGTGTGCAACCTCTTAATGCATATCATCTTCCACGCAGCTCGCACTGCAGCAGGCGCGCGAACCAATTACCATTATATGTCCTGTCTGTCCTGCCGAGAACCAATCACCGCGCTTGCCGGAATACAACGCGTTACGCGAGCGTAGCTCATTGGCTTGTTTGCACATGTGTTGTTTCGTGCGAATACTTGAGATAATTTTGTCAATGTAGTGATGTTTGGAGCAGTATTTTTTGTTGATTTTGTTCACAATAATTACGCTTCCTGACTTTTATTATTTGTAGGCTGAATACCAGTATGTTACATGTTGCGTCTGTCTCTCCGACCCGCACCCCAAATGCGTAGGTAACACACTTTCAGTGACATGCTGATGGATTTTGAAGGAAATTGCTAACCCATAGCTTCACATTATGTTCAAAAAAATTGTCTGCTCGACAACGTAAATAACAATGAAATTGACAGTGTAAGTAGTGTACCAATTACCCCACAGTCTTGCCAAGGGATGGCGCAAGTAACTGGTTAGTGAAGGTCAGATAGCCAGGCGCTCCATGTAAAATATTGATATCCAGCTGCATCCTTAGACTATAATTCTATGGCTGCATCTGCATCTGGTTAGACTGGAAGCCTACCCCAACGGAAAAGGCAGACTATTATAGGTACCTAATATTTGTGCAAATTACAACTTGAAAGTTTATTTTCTACCTGTATGTATTGTCCCACAGCTGGGCAAAGCTACCCCTGCAGCTCTCCAGTCTTCCTTGTGTGTTGCCTTCTCCGGCTATTTGAATGTTATCGATCCTAATGAATTTAATTCAATACCTGATATAATAAATTAATTAATCAAAACCCTAAAAAAATATTTTTACGCCAGAAACGGCAGAATATTATAAACCGTTTATCAACTCTGTAACAATATTATGTTCTGACAAATAAATGAACCAACAAAGCCGGCTGTGTCGGCGGGGCGCCCGGCTTGTTGTGTACAAATAGAATCCAGTCGACATTATTATCGATCACGCGACCTTGAACGTGTGCGGAGGTCGTTGCCTTCGACAAGCCCCTACACTTCATTCATTCAAGCAGTAAATGTTAAAGTTTGTGAGGATGGATGGATGGATATTTGTTACTCTTTCACGCAAAAACTACTGAACGGATTTGGATAAAATTTGGAACACAGATAGTTTATAACCTGGATTAACAAGTAGGATACTTTTTATCCCGGTAACTTACGTTCCCGTGGGATAATATCCGAAATCCGCGGGCAAAAGCTAGTAAATTAAAAAGGGAAATTATGAGTGCAGCAACAAAAGTTTTCTTTAGCACCTACAACCTAACGTCTGTTTTTATATGTAGGCAACGAGTTAATAGAACAGCTTTAATTATATTAATTCATCATCTTTACTATTCCAACAGAATATCAAAAACCCAGCGTCAATTTACGAACGTAAATTAATATGACTCAGAGCTACCGATAAATATATTTACTTCTGAATTGATAACTCAAGTGACTAATGTTGTAAGTGAGCTACTAAGCGAGCTCGGGACTTAGCACCATGACTCGGACAGGTTAGGTTAGAAGGGAATGGCGGGGTCTAAAAGACCCCGCCATCTCCTTCGTGGTTATGTTTTTTAAACCACCCAGAAGTAGGAGCCCCGCTAAGTGGGGCTCCGTCGACTACGCTTGTCATTATTCATAATGCGCGGGCATTATGAATAATGCCCCTATTTATTACTTGGTCCATAACGTTGCTTAAGAATTATCACCATGCTGCGTCATATTAACAGTAGCTCGTTTTACAATATATATTCGCTTGAAAACCATTTATTAGACGCTAAAAGTTTGTCGCTAACCTATTAATTATTTAGACAACTAAATATATTTGAAGACGAGAATGACATTTTAAAGAAGCTGCCTTAATTAGCACCCAATTAAAAAGTAAGCAGTATTCACGTGAATAAAAATACCGAGCAGAATGAATGAAGCTTCATAGCATAGTACCGCCGCGCGCCGCCGCCGTGCGCGGGTACACTACTACACGCACAGCTATGTGTGCGTGAGCTGTCACTGACAAGGCGCGAGTGACGTGCTCGGCGGCTCGGGTCGGGTTGAAACCGGTTTGTGCCAACTCAGTAAGCGGACAGTTTTATACAGAAAGAAAAATTTCTACGCTAGGGGATCAAGAATCATAATTACGCTGAATTCACGGCCACAGTTTGCGTACTAGTTAAAATTTCACCCTGTATTGTTTTTAAGAATGAGTTGTAATATGCTTGTTTACAAAGTGTACTTTTAATATGAGATTTACTTAAATTTTCTTTCATTTAATTGCAATATATGGGTCAGGCCTAGCGTTGCCGGAGAGAAACATTCCGAAGTATTCCCGACGTATTATTCGCGAAACATTCGGAAGTATTGAGTAATATTCGGAATTATTCCCCAAGAAGAATTACAAGGAAAATATCTATAGCTAAGTAGGTAATTTCGCCAGTTCGCGTCCATCACCCTATTCGCGTCCATTTTTCGGACCTCCCTATAAAAAATCTCGAAAATAGGTCCTATATTAACACACTAAATCACCGAAGAGTCGTTACCGCCAATACCTCATCGTATAAGAGGCACACACACATAGACAAAAGTTCTGTGTGCCAAATCAATCATAAGTAGAACTAAAAGCTTTTTTACAAAAAAACAACCGACTTCCAAAAAAAAACACTAAAAGACGTGACAAATAACTTTAATTTCGGAAGTCGGTGTCTTTGGTTTTGTATTTTCGTTTTTGCCACCGACTTCTGAAATTAAAGTTATTTTTCACGTCTTTTAGTGTTTTTTTGGAAGTCGGTTGTTTTTTTGTAAAAAAGTTTTTATTTTTCACTTTTTAGTTGCGGTACCTACCCCACACAAATTCGTATACCACTACTTGGTGTGTAAACAGTGACAGAAAATGATTAACACAACAATATAATCTAAGTGGAAAAAATATGTAGTATTAAGGATAACTCAAAAACTACTGGATCTGGACTACTGGATGGAGACCTTGATCAAATTTAAATGGGACCACATGTGAAGCACCAGCTATCAAATAAAAAAGGAATCATCCAAATCGGTTCACCCAGAAAAAGTTCTGAGCTAATACACATAAGAAAAAAAAAAACATACAGGCGAATTGAGAACCTCCTCCTTTTTGTGAAGTAGGTTAAAAATAGTAACGTTAGTAGTTAAAAGTTAGTTAACTTTAAAATAATAGGTTGTAGTCTAGTCGACAAGTTAAAAATGGTGTTAATTCGACATACTACTGCTAAAATTATGTGGTTTAGCTCATTCGATTCGGAATAATGTCTAGACCATTGTGCTAAAAAATTGAATTAGCACATAAAAAATACCAAAAGTTATTAACAATTAAACACCTTCAAAAAATAGCGTTTCGTTTATTGCTTATTGTCCGTAAACTATAAATATTTTCGAAATTTGAAAAAAAGATCCTTAAAGAGGAGGAAATTTAGTAAAAAAAAGTTCCAACTCCCGGAACTGTAGCTCCATTATTTATAATTTTAATTTAACGCTGAAAATAGCCCGCCGCGCGCCATTGTTAGGTTGCGCGCACGGCCTCGAAAGCGAGTACGTCACTTAAAAAAATTTTTTTCAAGTACTTAAAGTTAATTGAAAAATCTAAAAAACTTATTGCATAATCTAAACACTTTAAAAAAATTATTCCCGTTGGAATTTTTTATAAAAACATATTTTTCAATATTCTAGACGATTGTTAATGAAGTTTTTTTTTTTTTAAATAATTACCTTAAAATTATTTCGCTTCGTGGACCTCTTCTTATAAATATATTAAACAAGATTGCGTCGTCTAAGTTATGAAATTGTTAATATTTTGTTAATAATAATTTTTTTAAGTTAACAAAAAAAAGAAAAAGCACAATTATGTTGTAAAGAATTTTTTTTTCTTTATTTATTATTATATTTTCGTTTTTATGTCAATAAAAGACATCTTTTAATTGAAAAAATTTTTTTTTTTATCCATTTGTTTATAAACATTTTGTTAACAAATGGACTATTTATATATTTTTGAAAAATTTTTTTTTACAATTTTTTAGAGAACTGTCAATTATGATTTTTAGAAAGAAAAAAAAATTCTTAATAATTATTTTTAATTGTTTATAATCGTTTTTTTTTTATTTGTTGTTTAAATTATTAGTTAAGAAAATATTTTTTTCTAAAAATCATAATTGACCTTTCTCTACAAAATTACAGAAAAATATTATTTTTTCGTTAACAATAGCATTGTTTATTAACTTTACAATTTGTTATAAACAAATTCTCAACTTTGTTTTATTTTTTTCCTGTAAGTAATAATAATTACAAAAACGACCTCGTGCATTAAAATACCGAAAAAAAAATTATATTATTTTTTATGTAATTTTGAAAATACACGTGCTACAAAACTTGCAGCAGCTGATCCATTTGTTGACTTTAAAGTTAATATAACTTTTGAACTATGAAAAATACGACCATTAACATTCAGGTCATTTTTGTAGGCAATAAAATTATCTTTCAGATAATGTTAGTCGTATATTTTTTATTTATTATTTACTTGTTGTTTTGCGCATTTGTTTATAAAAATTGAAGATTTTTTCAGGTTTTTCGAACTTCTGCGGCTTCTAACTCTGTAAATAATGCGAATTCGGTTATTGAACTTCAAGGCAATTTTGTTCAGCTATAAATTATGCTACTGACCTAAATGTTAATGGTCGTATTTTTCATAGTTCAAAAGTTATATTAACTTTAAAGTCAACAAATGGATCAGCTGCTGCAAGTTTTGTAGCACGTGTATTTTCAAAATTACATAAAAAATAATATAATTTTTTTTTCGGTATTTTAATGCACGAGGTCGTTTTTGTAATTATTATTACTTACAGGAAAAAAATAAAACAAAGTTGAGAATTTGTTTATAACAAATTGTAAAGTTAATAAACAATGCTATTGTTAAGGAAAAAAAAAATTTTTTCTGTAATTTTGTAGAGAAAGGTCGATTATGATTTTTAGAAAAAAAAAATTTTCTTAACTAATAATTTAAACAACAAATAAAAAAAAAACGATTATAAAAAATTAAAAATAATTATTAAGATTTTTTTTTTTCTAAAAATCATAATTGACAGTTCTCTAAAAAATTGTAAAAAAAATTTTTTCAAAAATATATAAATAGTCCATTTGTTAACAAAATGTTTATAAACAAATGGATAAAAAAAATATTTTTTTCAATTAAAAGATGTCTTTTATTGACATAAAAACGAAAATATAATAATAAATAAAGAAAAAAAAAATCTTTACAACATAATTGTGCTTTTTCTTTTTTTTGTTAACTTAAAAAAATTATTATTAACAAAATATTAACAATTTCATAACTTAGACGACGCAATCTTGTTTAATATATTTATAAGAAGAGGTCCACGAAGCGAAATAATTTTAAGGTAATTATTTAAACATTTTTTTTAGTTTAGAAGGATGATGGAAATTGGACAAAATTTTCTTAATTAACAATCGTCTAGAATATTGAAAAATATGTTTTTATAAAAAAATCCAACGGGAATAATTTTTTTAAAGTGTTTAGATTATGCAATAATTTTTTTAGATTTTTCAATTAACTTTAAGTACTTGAAAAAAAATTTTTTAAGTGACGTACTCGCTTTCGAGGCCGTGCGCGCAACCTAACAATGGCGCGCGGCGGGCTATTTTCAGCGTTAAATTAAAATTATAAATAATGGAGCTACAGTTCCGGGAGTTGGAACTTTTTTTTACTAAATTTCCTCCTCTTTAAGGATCTTTTTTTCAAATTTCGAAAATATTTATAGTTTACGGACAATAAGCAATAAACGAAACGCTATTTTTTGAAGGTGTTTAATTGTTAATAACTTTTGGAATTTTTTATGTGCTAATTCAATTTTTTAGCACAATGGTCTAGACATTATTCCGAATCGAATGAGCTAAACCACATAATTTTAGCAGTAGTATGTCGAATTAACACCATTTTTAACTTGTCGACTAGACTATTGGGGAAAAAGTTACTTGGCATTTTTTAAGAAAATTTAAAACATTTTTTAATGTAATTTATTTACATTTAACTAAAGTATGTAGGTACCATTTTGTTCGATAACTTTTTGCCATCTTGTAGGGACATGATCCCATTGCTATAGAAATTTTGGGACTTCTGATCAAAATACCGCGACAAGTGGTTTTGGCAGTCCTCTCGTGATGTTAACCTGACACTGCCTAAAGAATTCTGAAGAGACCGAAATAGGTGGAAATCTGAAGGTGCAAGGTCAGGACTATACGGCGGATGCATTAACACCTCCCAACCAAACTCTCTTAATTTTTGCTGAGTGGCTAAAGATGTGTGAGGTTTAGCGTTATCATGATGAAAAACCACACCCCTTCTGTTGATTAATTCCGGCCGCTTTCTCTCATCTTCTTGCTTTAATCTCATCAGTTGTTCGCAGTAGAGTTCAGAATCGATGGTCCTGCCTGGTGGTAACAGCTCATAATGAATAATGCCCTTCCAATCCCACCACACACACAGCATCACCTTGTTGCGAGTTAACCCGGGTTTCGCCACAGTCTGTGAAGCCTGACCGGCCTTTGACCACGACCTTTTTCGCACGTTCTTGTCGTACGTGATCCACTTTTCATCAACAGTTATCAGCTTCTTCAAAAATGGTTCGGTTTTATTACGTCGTAATAAAGAATCACAAATGAGTACACGGTTCATTAGGTTTCTTTCAGTGAGCTCGTGAGGTACCCAAATATTGAGCTTGCAAAATGCAAAATGGCATCCATTTTATCCGTAATAGGGCGACCAGAGCGACGTGCATCTTTGACATCAAAATTTCCGGATTGAAAAAGCTTAAACCAAATTTGTGCTACTCTCACAGACACTGCGCTAGGTCCATAAACATCGCAATTTTTTTTCGCGGCTTGCTTTGCATTTTTACCTTTTTTGTAGTAAAATTTTAAAATGTATCGATATTCTTCATTAGATTCACTCATCTTGACAGTACGAAAAACAAATGAAAATCACACATTTTCCTAATTTGAATTTGGAATTATGTTCTTTAAAATTTAAACTTTTAATGATACCAAAACCAGCCAGATACAAATAGAATAGCCAAAGAGATTTTATTACAAGTTATACATACTATAATGCGAAAAGACTTTTTCCCCAACCTAATATTGACGTAATATCACACTACCCGCTGTCACGTCCAAGTTTGACACATGTCGGCCTGAGAAACGTCCACCTGCTAGTTTTGACCTAATTCCGCGCGTCATTTCCAACATAAAGCGTAATAACTAGAAAATTACTGAACCTATACCTAAATAAAAAATCGCGTGTGTAGCTGAAACCACACAGAATCAATATGCGTTAAAACTTTACTACGACTTCATAATCCAAAGAACTGTAAAAAAATGTTAAACTAAGAATATGTGTTGAATTTCTGTAAAATATTTGTTCTTACTGAATTTTTGTACATTAATTTGTAGTTTGTGCCAATAAAACCTATTTATTATTAAACCAGACTATCTAAGCTTTTTTTTGATACCCATATGTCCTTACTTGGTTTGCTCAGTGTAGCACAATACACCAAAACAAACACCCCATTCCCTAAACAATTTGATACCTCCTGCGAGCTCCAGAGGGCTGACATAAGGGTCCTCCTACCTTTGATTTACGAATAGGATTTAATTTATTCTAGATGATTAGTGTGAAATATATTTGAAATGATAGGTAATAATTATATATATTTTACAACAATTCAGTACCTGCATACCAAATGAATTGGAAATAAAACGAAGCGTGTGCGCGTTTAACATTTGTCCGAACCCTTATTCGTCAATGTCGTTAACGTCGGGGTAACAAAAGAAGCCTATACAAAATGTCTTGCGGAACGAAATTAAATTACTGGTGATCTTGAACTAATTTCATAGTATTATAACGTTCTGAGCGTGTTTAAATACTAATGATGAACTTATGTCCATATTACAAGCATTACTTAATAGATTATTTAGTAAAAAATACGTAAGTAATTTAATAAGAAAATGCCGGCGCGTAGCTTGTCGCTAGGGCCTAATTTTTTCATGACGAGTTTAACACAATAAAACTGATTCAAAACCTATGACACATATAAATATTCGTAAACCTTGAGTAATGAGGATTTTTATGGTATATAACACTAATACATTGGGTTGTTAATTAAGTCATCAAAACATAATATCTAGGGAGCGCCCGTCGTTCGTAAAAAAAATTGAACAAAGTGACGGAGCGCTGACATTAAAATTTCTTTTTGCAAAAATTGTTTATGGTTGACACAGAGTATAGCATACGTATGTACGCGGAATTTCATACGGAGCCACCTGGTGTAAATTTATGGAACAAATACAGTGTGCCCGCGGTACAAAATCGATTTGAACGCAACAAATCGACTAAAGTTACAAATGCAGCGCCGACGTGTCAGTGGAAAATAATTTAAGTTACATTTGCAGCGCCGACGTGACCTCTGAGTTTTGTTTTCTTCTCAGAGTAGTCAGATAGGAAACTCCGACCTCATCTTGTTTTTAGAATATGATTGACGTGTAAAAGTGTTTGTACAAACCTGCTTACAGAAATAAAATCATTTATCATTATTTTCGAACGGATTTAACTGCGGATTTTACTGGTTTTCTAAATATAATTGCAAACCAAATAATTACTTTTTTGTGTTTTATTAACCAACTTCAAAAAGAGAGTTCTGTTCAACATGTATAAATAACCTTGTATGTATAATAATTTCGCAGTATGATTAGGTCAAGTCACCAGCAGGTCACGAAACTGTCAAATTTCTCCAAACGATTTTAAAACTTAAAATATTGATGGTTAAGTTCAAAATATTGTGTTTTATTCCAGGCGACACAACTGGCTTACAGCTGTAGGTCGAGAAGATCTAATGAGAGACTTGGAGATTTTAGGATTTGTGAACAGCATTTCGAAAAAAGTTTATCGTATTTTCAAAGTACAGAACAAAAAAATATTTAAGTGCCGATGCGTTTCCGTCATTGAACATTCCATCTTATGTCGGTAAAAGTTCAAGTGAACCTCAACCATTATCATCACAATCTTTAACTTATGACAGTCCACTGCTACAAATAGATATCTCCAAGAATGAAGATTTGTTCTTATCAACAACAGCGGTACATAAGGTAATATATATAAGGTACTAGCTTATTCCCGCTGCTTCGCACGCGTGGATGCCGGGAAATATCCCATTTATAAATTGTTTTCTTAAAAATCTATTGGTTTACGCGGCGCACGTAAAGTCGGTATGATTTTTTCCGACATCTTCAGCAATCATCGTCATATTTCAGCCAATTAACACAAAATCTTAATGAATTATACACCTAAACCTTCGTCCTGAATCACTCCGTCCATTGGTGGAAACCGTATGGGAATCCGTTTGGTAGTTTTTGAGTTTATTGCGTGCAGACACACAGACAGCGCGGCGGGGGACTTTGTTTTATAATAATACTAGCGACCCGCCCCGGCTTCGCCCGGGTGCTATGTAGATATTAATGGTGGTCTCAGTGTATGTTTACAGCAGCTGTTGTTTTTACCTGCTGCTGCTGCGCTGTCTGAACCTTAAATATGACTACCCAATGATACTCAAAATGGTCTGTATCGACCCCCATTTTTAGATGTTACTCTTTTAAATCTGTGATATCTTCTAAGATATTCATTTTAATGATATGTTCTAAAGCAATTTTGATCTACATTAAATGCATAACGTATCTAACATATTTAATAGGGTAAGGATTAATACCAGTGTTGCCAACTGCTTTCCAGAAAATGCGCTAAATCAACCGCGAAAAAGCACTAGATTATGATTATTTAAAAAAAAAACACTAAATATTTGAAAATCATTGAAAAAAAGAAACTGCATGTATAAAAATGTATCAAAACCTAATTTTTAATAATGTTATAATAAGACCGAATGTGAATGGTCATTATTGCCAAATAATCCATACACATTCGGCGATTTTCAAATAGTTGGCATAATACCAGCGTACCATGAAGTTATATACAAAACATAATGCTTGTTTTTTTTTTGTTTCTATGGCCATGACGTGGTTTGATATTGGGCCAGTTTTATGTGGATGTCTCTCCAATAAAAATGAATGATCCTTGAAAATGCACTAGATAGCACGGTAGGCACTAAAATCTATTTTTAAGCACTGAGTTACCAAATAATGCACCAGATCTAGTACCGAAAGCACTAAGTTGGCATCACAGATTAATACTGTATCGGTTAAAATAGGTTCTTATATAACCTATCATTTTTTTTGTAATTTGTAAAAGATTTAAAATGGTTACTGTGGGTTATTCTTAGGAGATAGACATATACCATCATGGACTTTTTTGTAGGTCTTTTTAAGATATACAATCCCGTAGTACATTATTTTGATCTATCTCGTAAGGTTTAGCCAGCGTTTGCAATGTAAGCGCACAAAATATCATAAAAAAGACGTGTGGCACTCGGGGACTGCCGCGGTAAAGCTATTGCATAGCATTTTGTATCAACTTATGCAATTATAATTATTTATTTATTTTATTTATGCAGTATTTCTTTTTCTTTGATATTAATTCAAGTTACACTTTTTGAGCGTGGTGACCGATAAGAAAACATTTTTTTTTGTTTTTTTTACCTATACACCTATATACTTTCTCATAAACAGCTGCTTATGTATTCGTCCGATTTCGGAGCAGCTCGTCTGGATTCGTGCGAGCTTCGTAGAGTCGTACAATACGTCTAGTTGCACGCACACAAACACCGTGTCGAAGACTGCCGAAAAGAAACGACGTTAGACAATGCACGGCCTTCAAGCCACACCTCTGTGCCCGTCGGAGTGGGGAGCGTGAGGTTTTTTTTCGTTACGGAATTTCTGGATTTAGTCCCCGCGCTCAAGGCCCGCGATAGAAGCTATGCAATAGCTTAATAAATAAATCATTACAAATCCTTGAAATTTTCGGCTTTTCTCTGCTATAAATTATGTATTATACAATAATTTTTCCTCTTGGATAACTCTGTCTATTGATGAAAACCGCATTAAAATCCGTTGCGGAGTTTAAAAGATCTAAGCGTACAGACACGAAAAGCGACTTTGTTTTATACTACTTATGTAGAGATTATTATGTAGTGATAATATCCGGGTGACAACCCTATGACAGTAGGTAAGAATTTTGAACTCTGTTACGAAGCTTTCATTCTGCTCGATTATTTATTCATGTGGTATTACGTCTTCATACAAAACGGCCGAAACGACGTGCTTTGAAATCTCAGTGTACACCAGTACGCAACAGTCTCGAGTGCGCCGTAGTTACGTACGGACGCGAACGGTGCGAGACGCTCTCGCACTTTTATTTACGTGAAAAATGCCATGAAGTTATCGACTGTATTGTGTATGTTTGAATTCATTAATATCGAAAACAGAAATATCATTATTTAAAATACATACTCAGTCGGCAAGGTAAGGTTATAAAAAACTTTTTTACAAAAAAACAACCGACTTCCAAAAAAAACACTAAAAGACGTGAAAAATAACTTTAATTTCGGAAGTCGGTGCCTTTGGTTTTGTATTTTCGTGTTTGGCCACCGACTTCCGAAATTAAAGTTATTTTTCACGTCTTTTAGTGTTTTTTTTGGAAGTCGGTTGTTTTTTTGTAAAAAAGTTTTTATTTTTCACTTTTTAGTTGCGGTACCTACCCCACACAAATTCGTATACCACTACTTGGTGTGTAAATAACAGTGATAGGAAATTATTAGCACATCATCCATATAAACTAAGTGGAAAAAATATGCAGTATTAAGGATAACTCAAAAACTACTGGTCAGACCTTGATCAAATTTAAATGGGACCACATGTGAAGCAACACCTATCAAATAAAAAAAGAATCATCCAAATCGGTTCACCCAGAAAAAAGTTATGAGCTAACACACATAAAAAAAAAAAAAAAAAAAAAAAAAAAAAAAAAAAAAAAAAAAAAACATACAGACGAATTGAGAACCTCCTCCTTTTTGTGAAGTCGGTTAAAAATATAAACGATCGTATAAAAAGTCAACTGCTTTTATTTAGTAGGTATTCAATGAAAAAAATTATCATGCGAAGATTAAAAATTAATGTTTAACCTTACACATGTCATAACAATATGTCTAAAATGACAAGATGAACCGGCCAACCACTGCGGGAGAAACTCTTCTATAATATCAAACAGCTTACGGCGGGCTTTTTAAAAGCAGCAATATAAAAAATAAAAAAACAATTTCGTCATTTCAAATTAACAATCTACGAGTATTGACATTGATTTGATTTGAGTTTATTTCTATAACTAATTGTTCGTGATTATATTTAAACAATTTTTTCAAAATAAATTTGCAAGACTGTAAATAATATTTGAAAACTAAAAAGTAATGTTTTTAACCAGAGTTTATAAAATATTTATGTTTTAATGACAAGTTAACGCAGTGAGATTCAAATCAACTTTTCTGGACAACGATTTTCGCTACGGTTGTTCCGTTTGCGACAGACTGTGGTTCAAGAACGACCTCAAACCCATCACTGCGGCACAGCTGGAGGTGATCTCGGAGTGGTTCATCAAAGAAAATCGACGACTGTGCAGAGAAGAATATGAAATGGTTTGCAACACTTGCAAACGTACACTGAACAAAAATTCGATGCCGCCCCTAGGAAAAGTTAATGGTTTCTCATATCCAGACCAACCACCAGGCCTACCACCGTTGGATGATCCCATCAGTGAACGATTGATATATATATAATAATAATAATAATAATAATAAATCATTTATTTCAGGCAAAATGGCCCACAGACATATACCTTACAAACTAACATACATAAAATATAAAACAAAACTTTTGTTAAAAAAAAAAACTTAAAACTATGTTAGTATCACTTCACTAGCTTGTCCTTGAGCTGCCTTGTGGTACTTGTCCGCGGAAGCGACGGAACACTACGTCTTGCGGCCAAAAGTCTTCTGCCATGACGACGGACAGGTAACAATTCGGTACTCGCACCACGAACGCCTTGAAGTTGACCTTGTTGTTGGTTGTTGGCGTTGTCGTTGTTGATTTTTTTCCTAATGGGCAACTCGTAGTTTTGACCACTAAGGTCTTGGCTACTTAACCGGGCAAGCCTGTGGGTGCCTTAAGCTACTAACTTAAAGCCTCCAGCCAGGGGCGAAAATTCTTAAAAACTAGGTGACCGCACGCTAAGGGCACCCCCTGTGGGGTACGAACCTCGGCTTAGGGCGTCACTGAGGGGAGGGCAGCAAGATGGGACAGGCTGGATCGAGATTATATTATTATTAACAGGGGAATTTAAAACTACAGGCTCAGCTACGGCGCGGGCTGGCGCGTCGTCGAGCAAGGGTCGGGGGGGGGGGACAATTACGTCGGGGGCGTCGCGTAGGACCTCGGCGGCGAGGTCGGAACGATGACGGTCTGTTCTTGTGTACTGTACTGGTGGCCCTACTGCTCTCCTGGAGGAGGGTTATGGGGTCATCGGGGTCGGACAGGGAACGATTGATATCGCCACGGCTGCCATTTATGCAAGTGCGTCGTCTGCGCCATGATTTCTCTTATAGAAGTATAGGGCAAGTGATCAACGTTCCAGTACAAGAGATGGTAAAATGTATTCAATTCATAAAAAAAGTATGCAATTTTTCATCAATGTTTTCATAAGACGTTATCACGTAAAATTATAGTCCATAAACCGACTTAGACAATCATTTTTTATATTTTATTACTTATCCTTTTAATTAAGTTTCAAGTTAAGTCTACGAAGATGATAGATAGCCATAGAAAATGTATTTTAATGAAAACACGTTACTTTATTATATTAATAACATTACTTACGAATTACTTAATTATTTTTGTATACTTACCCGAAAAACGGGATTGAGCCTGCCCACGCGGTACATTTAGTTAGGGCAAAAAATCGGGATGACCTACCAAAATTGGGGCGTCCGGCAACGCTGTTTGGCACAGTTCATCGTAGTAGTTGTACGTTGCCGCGTCGGTTACGCGTCTGTGTGCGAGTTTCCCTTCGTTCGGTATCCAGACGGGTCAATAACTAGGGTGGGGTTGGGGGGCGTGCGGCGCGGGTTGAGGGACGGGGGCGCCACCACTGCATACCAAACCAAACAATAGCGCAGTTTGGTAAACTTAAGTCGTGTCACGTCACGCAAGATTAAAATAAAAGATAGTAAATATGGTCCATGCGTTGTGTTCTGTCTATGGATGTTTGTCTGCGTCTTATCGTAATAAGGAATTGAGGTTTCATCAATTTCCAAGAGCGGATGATAGGTAAGCGATTATTTTTGCTGTTTTGACGTTACAACATGACACGTGGAGTTTTAGGCACCTGTCCCACCGCCGCCGGCGATTGACGAGAAGCGAGTAGAGCTAGCAACTAAAAACGAGTTGGCGAGCAACAAGCAGCGAGTGCGCGACGGCGAAGAGCGATTACTAGCTGGTATGCGTATATGTACCTAATGTACCAAGTGTGAGCCTCTCGACGAATGTTCTGTCCGCCAAGCAAACGTCGCTGAGCGAGAATTCTCTTTGTTATCTCTTGTCGCAACAAACGAGTACCTACTCGCCGGCGCGCGGCGGTGTGAACAGTCAGCGATCTACTGTTATTATAATGTATCTCTTTTACTTCCACGCGACCTACAATGTTTTGTACAGTCGCCAGCACGTCAACATAACCCTTATACATATCTATAACTACGACGCGCCATGGAGTGTTAGAAAGGAAGTATCCTTGGCACGATTTGCGGAGTTTTCAATGTTTCTAAAATTGCCCAATTGTTGCACTTATTAATAATTGAGAGCCAATTATCATGGTGTGCGTTACCCCAGCAAAATAATGTCGAAAATTGTCATTTAAATTTTATAGATAACTAGCACTTTGCCCCCGACTTCGTCTGCGTGGATTTCGTCCTTTCCTCTAAAAAAAATAATACCCCCTCCACTCTCCTTGAAAAGTAGTTTACGAAAATGTATGTTTACGATCTTTATCAGTTATTTAGATAAAATAAGGGTAAAAAAATCGAAATACGTCGCCATTTTAAGGAGTTGTGAGTGGTTGGGGGGAGGAGGGGGAGGGGTCGGATCCCCCCCTCACCATTGTCACCCGCTGGAAATACTTGGTTTCCTTAGAAAAAATAAAAAACAGAAATTTGTACAAAAATTGTTTACTCCACTTTATAAACATATTTTATCGCTTTTATTAATTCCATGAATGGATCATTCCTGTATTTTACGTTATTTCGCCGCCACAAATATTCAAAAATAATCAATCATACCGAGAACCCAATGGCCCTCAATATGACGACATATAACAAAAATAAATCTATATATAAAAACTGGCTTCAATTATTATGAGTCGACGGAGCCCCGCTATGCGGGGCTCCTATTTCTGGGTGGTTTCGCTGCGCTGCGCTCCCGCCTTAGCCATCTAACCTAACCCAATGAAGTCGGATTGTGCCAACTCGGATTAATTACCTAAGAATTATATCCTGTTCTTATACATTCCCTATAACACATAATATATAAAATATAATTACCTCGATTGTATTGTCTTTTTCCAAATTTACGATACGAAAGAACACATTCACGTAAACTCGAAAGCAAAGGAATGAGGCACAAATTTGACATTAGCTGTCAATATTATCTATCCAAGATGGCGGGTTGCGTTTCGTTTCACAGTTTTCACATAAAACCTAAAAATTACATTTGAAACACTGTACTAAAGCATAAAAATTACGTTCCGTTTTGCATAATTGCAAGAATTTTTGGATATTGTTTAAAAATATTTAGACGCAACTCATGCAGCCAAAATTACTTTGGGGGGATTAAGACTAACTCCCTTAAGCCCCCTACACCACCAATACCCTCAAATTAAGGCGACTCGTTTTAAAATCCAACCCAAAATAAGTATTCGGGCCAATGTTTCAGTTTATAAATCAAAGGAATAAGAATTTTCAAATAAACTGTACTCCGTTTTCACCACGACAGGCCTTATTTTTAAGCGTTTGGTTCGTTTCTATTGTATTGTACTGAAAGATTATTATTTATCTCCATTTTCAAGTTACTGGAATGAAGCAGTAAAATCCACCGTATAACCTAGCCAACATGTATAACCTTCCTCAAGAATTTGGCTATCAAATGCAAAAATAATTCTTCAAATCCGACTTGTAGTTCCAAAGATTAGCGCGTTCAAACAAAAAAACCAACTCTTTAGCTCTAATATACACTCGAGAGCAATGAATCCGGGTCACTTAAAGAATGTTAAAAATCTCGGAAACTAAAAATGATAGGTTAATGCAATAAATTGTATTTAATAGACAATGTAATACTCCTTAAATGAAAGTAAAAAAAATATGAGTCACCATACATTTTATTAACACAAAATTACATAAAGAAAAAAACTGCTGATCTCTCCTTAAAACAAAAATAGGAAACATGAAATTTTTGAACTTTATTACGATTTTCTTGAATTTGAATACTTCGTATTGCCTCCTCGTGCTTCCATTACTGCGTTTACGCGGTTTGGCATGCTGTACACCAAGTTCCTTATACGATTTTGGGGAATATTCTCCCATTCCTCTGTGAGAGCAATTTTGAGCTCACGAAGCGTGATTGGGGGAGGGTTTCGTTGTTTTACGCATCTGCCTAGCTCGTCCCAAGCATGCTCGATCGGGTTGATATCCGGGCTGCGCGCTGGCCACTCCATACGAGTAATGTTCATCTCTTGAAGGTAGTCATTCACAATCCTACCTGTATGAGGTCGGGCATTGTCATGCATAAATATAGCATCCTCACCTAAATTGACCATAAATGGACCAACGTGATCATTGAGGATTTCTTCCACATATCTTACGCTAGTTAAAGAGCCGTTTTCTATGATCACCAGCTCTGTGCGACTTTCAGAAGAAATTCCGGCCCACACAAGTACAGACCCACCACCGTAGGCTACTTTTTCTTCGATGCATGCTTGCTTGAATCTTTCCCCTGGTCTTCGATACACTCTGTGTCTTCCATCGTGCTTGTAGAGCATAAATTTTGATTCGTCGGAGAACATAACTTTTGACCAATCTTCAATACTCCAATTTACGTGGCTCTGGGCATATCTTAGTCTTGAAATACGATGCCCACGCTCCAGTTTAGGGCCGTTTGCAGGTCTAAGGGGTTTTAAGTTAGATTCAGCAAGCCGACGTCTTACTGTCCATGCACTTGGGTTACTTCCTCCGAGGCGTCGAAACTGATTTGTGAGTTCAGTTCCTGTGAGAAAGCGATTTCGAAGCATGGTGTTCACCAAGTATCGGTCTTCTCGTGCTGTGGTACACCTGGTTCTGCCCGTTCCTGGTCTGCGTAGGTTAGAACCAGTTTCTTCGTAACGTCGGAGAACTCTTTGTACTGTTGACAGCGACACACCGACAGTCCTGGCTGTATCGCGCTGACTCCGGCCGGTTTCCAGCATTGTAAGTATTCTGGTGCATTCTTCAGGCGTAAGCGACATAATTTCAGCTTGAATAATGAATATAGAGCACTATCAACATGGTTTATGTACCCACATAAATGACAGATTACAAACAAAAGCAAAACCAAATGCTGTAATTTCGTAGTTCCATCTTCGAAAGTGGCCCTTTTTCAAATTTGATTTTTTTATGATATAACTTTACAATAACTAACAAGTTTTAATACCTTCATTTAAGGAGTATTACATTGTCTATCAAATACAATTTATTGCATTAACCTAGCATTTTTAGTTTCCGAGATTTTTAGGATTCTTTAAGTGACCCGGATTCATTGCTCTCGAGTGTATTAGTAAGTAATAGTTAAGTTAATAGATCAGTAGAACTTATAAGATTTTTCAAATAAACAGTATCCTCCCTTTTCACCACGATAAGGCTTGTTTAAAAAAAGCGTTTCGTATGTTTCCATTGTACTCGTATGATTTAACATTATTTATATCCATTTTCGACTTACTTGAAGCATGCAGTAAAATTCAAACTTTGTTACCCTTTTCCACCCCGTTAGGAGTTGATTTTTAAAAAAACCCTAATACATATGCTTTTTTATTTTAAGTATAGTGCCGACTTTCGAGTTAATCCAAAAGCACGTTAAATTTTTTCCTTACTTACTAAGTATTAACTTTGTCACCCGCCCAAATTTTCGGTGATGGGTTTATTTAAACTTAAAGTGACAATCTTTATTATTTACTAAGGCAAATATTGGCACATTTCAAATTTAATAACCAAAGGAATAAGATTTTTCATATTAGCTGTATCCCGTCTTTTCACCCCCACGGGGGTGGAATTTTGATAAATCGTTTGGGATGTTTCAAAAACTTGACTTAAAGATTATATTTGTACTATTTTTTTTTAGTTAATCAAGCCACATAGTAAAATCCTGCCCTTAAAAAAATAATTAGGTACCCCTTTTTGACCCGTGAGAAAGACCCAAAAGTTATCATGGTTTCTTTTCTGTCAAAAATATTATTACTCAGGTTCAAGTTACTTAATCGGACCACGCGTTATAATTCTTAAGCAAGTAAGTATTCGTGCCAAGTTTCAAGTTTTTTAACCAAATGAATAAGATTTTCATATAAACTGTATCCCCTCTTTTTCTCGTTGGTACCTGTGTGTGTGGAATTATGATAAATCGTTTGGGATGTTTCCATAACTTCACTCAAAGATTTATTTATAACAATTTTCGAGTTCATCAAGCGCCGCAGTAAAATTCTTCACTGTAAAATTGCTTACCCCGTTAGAGGTATATTTTCAAAACCCTGATAGACTTTATTCTTTATTTTGGTCTTACGTTTAGATACCGAGTTTCGAGTTATACGGACGGCGCGATAAAATTTTCGATATAAACTCCCTTCCCCCAATCTCCCTTGAAGGGGTAGTTTAGAAAACAAAAAGGACAAACTTAATAATTTACTTAGATAAGTATCGTGCCAAGTTTCAAGTTTATAAACTCAAGAAATAAGATTTTTCATACAATCAAAACCCCCCCCTTTTCAACTTAGGTCGAACATTGCCAAAAACCTCTTCTTAGTGCTCCCGTACATTATAAAAGGAACACGTATGTAAAGATTCACGTTCCTAGTCTCAGTAGTTTTGGCTGTGCGATGATATGACAGTCAGTCAGTCAGTTTCTTCTTTTATATGATAGATTTACCTAGATAAGTTTAGGTATGCTACGTTTTCTAAAGTAATGAATAAGATCTTTCATAATATTATAAACTGTATCCCTTTCTTTCACCCTCAGAGGGGTGGAATTTTGAAAAGTCGTTTGGGATATTTCCATACTTTGAGTCATTTTTTTTTTTTTACATATTTTTGAGTTAATCAAGGCTCCCAGTAAAATCCTCCCCTGTAAAATTGACTACCCCTTTTCACCCCGTCAAGGACAGATTTTCCAAAAATCCTGATACAGGTTATTCTTTATTTTTGGTCTTAGTATAAATACTGAGTTTTGAGTTAATCGGACTGCACGGTAAAATTCTTCCATAAAAACTTTGACACCCCCCAATCCCCCTTTTTATCTGAAGTTTCATTAGTATCCTATCCTGTAAGTACCTTACAAATCATGATGATATTCAGTTCTCTATGTTCACGGTCACAATGCGCGCGGAGTTATTTGGCCACCGATAAACCTTTAGGTGGATAATTATATAAACTGAATTTTATATCAATAATTAGTTGCTTAGTTCAGTTTTATATCTGTAAAATTTCAGCGTAGTACATACAACTTGATCAACACAACTTGATCGCTTTACGAGACGCGAGACTAAGCGGACGTGTGTTTTGTATTTATTAAGTATAATGAAATAAACAATTTACGACAAATAAATATAATAATTTGCGCCGTCAGTAAAAAGTAAAGTGTGTCGCGTGTGACTTATAGGTTTTTTACCGACTTTCAACAGTGTTTTTACCGAAGTTGCAAAATGATCTAAATAATTTTTATAAACAATAAATCAAGTGTTTAGTAGTAGGATGTCCCATTTAGGATCGAGCCCGTTTGGTCGTACCCAATTACTACGGCGAAGTCCTCCACCGACGCCTACTGAACCATTATCCCCGAGTGACCCAAACCCACCAGCACCCGAAGAGAATAAATTGCCGAGTGAAGTCATCAGTACGCCGGAGATCCAGAAATGGTTAGGATCTATTGACACAATTTTAAACGAAGTCTGCACTATTGTTGGTGATGGGAAAATGAACTCAGATCAGAAGCTTCGTGTCTCCACTCTCTGCCGGAAGGTCTCAAGTGGGACCTCTCAGATGGCTGTCCTATACCAATCATTGAAGCAGAAAACAATCCAGGCCCATACCACAATTCAGCACCTACAGGTTACCCAGAACGTTAGTAACTCTCTCCAGCAATTCAAAGAGGTCGTAGAAGCAAAGCTAAATCCCTCGGAAAATACTTCATATGCTAGTATGGTGAAGAAAGGTTCCGATAACTTCGTCCGTCCTGCTAATTTAAGATCAGTCGCCATCTATCCCAGCAATAAGACCCAAACAAGTGACGACACCAAGTCGCTTGTTCAAAAGATTATCTCCCCCGAACAACTTAAGCTTCATGTCCGTGGCCTGAGAAAAGTGAAAAATGGGGGCGTTTTGATTAGCACCGAAAACAAAGGCGATATTGAGAAGCTAAAGAATTCGGAAAAATTAGTATCATCAGGCCTTACAATAGAAGAACCTTCTAAACGCCGCCCTAGGGTCGCCGTCATTGGTGTTCCCGTAACCCTTACAGAGAAGGAGGTATTTGATTGTATTTACGAGCAGAACCTGTCAGATAAGTTGCCGAATATAACTCGTGAGTCCTTCCTTGCGAGCATCAAATTGAGCCATAAATCGGGTAAGAAAGACCTCCCTACTTGCAACTACATCCTGGAACTACCTGCTAGCATAAGAAAAATTATCATCAATCAAAGCCGACTTTTTATAAACTGGACATCATGCCCTGTGAGAGATTTCACGATAGTCACCAGGTGCTTCAATTGCCAGCAGTTCGGACATGCAGCCAAGTTTTGCCGGGAAACTAGTCCTACTTGCAACCACTGTGGAGAGACTGGACACTCCTTCAAGGAATGTAGCAGCAAATCTTCTCCTGCTCAATGTGCGACGTGCAAGCGGTTCAAGAGGAAATGTGACCATCCAACTGGTGATGTAAGTTGCCCAGCGCGCAGATATGCAGAGATCAATTACATCAACTCAATAGACTATGACGGCGTCTAAGAGCGCCACCGAATAGTTTATTCAGTTAGCACACTAACAGTTAGCTTATCGTCTATTTATATTTCCAGTTAGTTTGTAACTAACATGACAAATCAACTTATTTGTGATCTAGATAGTTTCTCTGTGTCTGAATCTAAAACCTGTAATGTTGAGGACTGTAAGCACCTTCTTCTTTCTGGTGAAAAAACGTTAACCCTGCTCACACAGAATATTCGCAGCATAAATCGAAACATGAACGGATTTGAAGTGTTATTACAGAATCTCGACATAAGCTGTGATATTATCGTCCTGACAGAGTGTTGGTTGTCTAAGCAGTCAGTCACTTTACCATCACTTGACGGATATTATTCCTACAAAACTGACAGAAACATAAACCAAAACGATGGATTAGTAGTTTATATAAAAAGTAATATACGAACTATCAAAGAAGAACCTATATCCCAAGATAGTAACTGCTTAATAATTAAAATTATTCCCGATACGGTAGTCATGGCTATTTATAGGCCCCCTTCTCAAAGTATGGACGGATTTTTAGAGTCGCTTGACAGAAACTTAAAAAATATAGCATCTTTTAAAAACATAGTACTCTTGGGCGATATTAACATTAACATTGTTTCCGGGAAAACCGATACCCATGCACATAATTATCTGAATATCTGCTCATTTCATGGACTTTTACCAGCTCACTATCACCCCACGCATCAGAGTGGCTCATGCTTAGACCATATCATTCTAAAATCAAAAAATCCATCCAAAACATTGGTTACTAATTCTTCGCTTACCGATCATCAAGCTGTTTTACTAACATTACAAATATCTTCACCTAGAAATAACTGCATGCGTAGCTACACTAAAGTCAATATGTCAAACCTGGAAAATGACTTACGCGGTATTAATTTTGACCCAGTTTATAATTCAACCGATGCAAATATTACGTTAAAGTATTTCATAGATTCCCTACAATATGCAATAAGGAAAAACACATTCACTAAGACAATGCCTAGAAAGTATAGTTGTATTAAACCTTGGATTACACCCGGTCTCGTTCGTTGTATAAGACATAGAGACAAACTCCATCTTAAACTGAAACTCGCACCTGATAACGAAATACTTTCTCTGACATATAAAAGGTATCGAAACTTCTGCAATAATCTTTTGAAAAAACAAAAAAATCTGTATGATAAAAATGAATTACAGAAGGCAGGAACAAATAGTAAACTTGTATGGAAATTTATAAAAACAAACACATTTCGATCAAAAAATCCCGATCCTCCGCTTGATTTACTATCAACAGAGATAAACCCATCCGAAGCAATGAATAAAGTAAACAAATTTTTTGCTGACGTTGGTAAAAACCTGGCTGCTAAATCTTTAAATTCGAGTAATTTTTCCCGCCCTAACCCTATTACGACTTCCTCTACACTAAATTCATTTGTTTTATTAGATACCGACGTTTACGAAGTAGTAAGAATAATAAACGGGTTAAAGGATGTTTGTGCCACTGGGTGGGATGACATACCAAATAATATACTTAAACAATTTAAAAACCTACTTGCCCCTCCTCTAACACATATTTTTCAGCTATCTTTATCTAAAGGTATATTCCCTAAAATGCTTAAAAAAGCTGTGGTCACACCTGTATTCAAGTCTGGAGACAAAAACTGTGTTAATAACTACAGACCCATTTCAGTGTTAACAGGCCTTTCAAAAATTTTAGAAAAAATAATAAACAGTAGATTGATAAAATATCTGGAAGTTAACAAACTACTTTCCGATAGTCAATTTGGTTTTAGGCCCAAAAGATCAACTAGCCAAGCAGTACACAAATTGACTAACCATGTTACTACCAATCTAGATAATGGTATGCACACAATTGGGATCTTTCTAGACCTTGCCAAGGCCTTCGACACTATTTCATGTACTTTACTTTTGCACAAGCTCGAAACACTTGGGATAAGAGGAGCACAACTTCAACTATTTTCTGATTATCTTAGCGATCGTCAGCAATGTGTAAAAATTGATCAGTATACAAGTTCCGAACTCAAAAACAGTGGTTTTGGAATTCCTCAAGGCAGCATTTTGGGCCCTACATTATTTTTAATATACATAAATGAACTGTGCCGCCTGTCACTCCAAAATGGTATCATAATGTCTTATGCAGATGACACCGCTCTATTGTTCTCAGCTAAATCAAGAGTTGAGGTCTACGAACATGCTCAGAATGGTTTTAACATTGTGTGTAATTGGCTTCATAATAATCTATTAACGTTAAACACAGATAAAACAAAATACATTTTATTTACAATGAGAAATACTAACATACCGCTTACTAATCTAAACATTTACGCACATAATTGTAGCACGTACGCTGACACTGCATGTTCCTGCCCCACTTTAGCTAAAGCTGACCATTTAAAATATCTGGGTGTCACTATTGACTCCAATCTAAATTTCCGTAAACATATCGATTTACTATGTACTAGAGTGCGCAAATTAATATATGTATTTAAGTATTTACGGAATATAGCAGACTATAAATTAATTAAACAGGTTTATTTAGCTTTGTGTCAATCCGTTCTTACCTATTGCATAACTTCTTGGGGTGGTGCTGCAAAAACAATTTTGCTTCCTCTAGAGCGTACTCAAAGAGCAATTCTAAAGGTTGCTACCTTTCGGCCTTTTAGATTTCCTACACACCAGCTCTATATAGAATGTAATGTACTAACAGTAAGGCAATTATTTATACTAAGTATAATATTACACCAGCACACTGCACTTCCTTTTGATCCAGTACCATCCGACAAGAGAAGGAAGGACTTGGTTTGCATAAAGCCTCAAACTAGACATGCGTTTGCAAATAGATTTTATGTGTTTTTAGGACCTTTTCTGTATAATAGGCTCAACAAGTTACTAAGCTTCTATAGTATAAGTTATAAAAAATGTAGTAAAATGTTATCAGAGCATTTAGCGCTACTCAACTACACAGACACAGAAAAACTTCTAGAAATTTTGTCATGATGATAATTTAGTCCCTCGTAAATATTTACTTTTGTATATTTACATAGGTTTAGTTTTAGATAATAATGTACCAATATGCTTTTTCTCATAGTTGTTAATACATTTTATATCAATTTTACTTTAAATTTGAGTGTTCCAATTTAATTGAATTGTAAAGTGATGGCCTGAAACACAGGTTTGAATTAACCTAGATCGGGTAGGTCGCTACCTTACATTGTAATTCCGAACAATCATTACTTGCACCTGTTCTAAACATATTTTAGCTTTAGTTTATTTTTAAGCATTATTAATTATTGTTTGACAAATCTTACTATTGACTAAGTGTACCCTTTTTGTAACGTTTTTATTCAATAAATATTCTATTCTATTCTATAATAATTAACGAGATAATAAAATAAAAGTCATGATGAAGCGCAAGACCGTGGTAACCCGACTAAGTTTAGGTGGTAATTTAATGCGTGACTGCGTTTATCCGAACGTAACTTGGTGTGCTGATATACCGTTCTATAACTCTAGCAACAAATAATAATATATTTTTCTCTTTTGCGTTGATAGATTTGTGTACGCGGAAGGGAGATGTCGAATACGAATAATACTACGGGTATGGACGTAGATATAAATAAGAATAATTCACCTAAATTTGTGTTTTATTCGTAGAATAAATTTTAGGGGAAATAATTAGAAAAGTGCTTAGTTTAGGGAAATTTCACTAAGACCCCGGGGAAAATCAAAATCAGGTGGTGGCAACACTTTATTTGTGGCGTCCAGTTCCTGTCAGCCGTCATGTTATGAGCCGAAATTTGTTTTGTGTGCGTAGTCGAGCTGTGCGTGATATTAAATTTTATCTGTAACTTTATTTTATTAATATTATTATATTATTATTATGGCGCCTCAGTTGACGCAAACAGAAAGAGAGCGCATCATAGCGCTTCGAATGACTGGATGCCGGGTTATAGATATTTGTCGGCAGACGGGCATAACGGTGAGTATTTTTTTTTTAAATTAAAATAAACGAAGTGAAAAAATGTGTCAATGGTGTTTTTCTATGGAATTTTCGAAATACTCGTAAATTAACAGAAAGTTATCTTCTTTGTGTTCTTTCATAATGAGTTCCCGATATTGTATGTTTTTAAAGCTGTGCGCTGTTCCAAGAAGAGTAGCCGTGAAAGCTTAAATTCAGAGATACAAGTAAACATAATTCGATGAACAATTGCTTTTGATTCCATTTAGAAACATGAAACATTCTAAACAAAAATTAATCCGGTAGGTAGAACACGCGGGCCCAGTTTAGTTAGACTCGTATTTACAACGCTATCGCATTGAGTGTAACCCTGTAATGCTAGCAATGTTTGCGTGTAAATAAATAATTTAATAATGTTAGATAATATTGTAGGGAATTATAATTATGTAAATGTATTAATACATCTTTGCCTATAGTAATTGAGTAATAATGTGCAAATAAACTACAGCTATTTTTTTCGTTCTAGAAACAAACTGTTCACTTCTGGCTTCGGCGGTGGCAAGAGAGCGGAACCCTAGAAGTCCACCGCCGTCAACTCTACGCGAGAGCCACGACGCCGGAAGACGATGCGGCCATGGTCGCTGCACACTCTGCCGATCCTTTATTGAGCACACGAGTAACCTCAACTTCGTACAAGGTGAGTCCATGTGTAGCTTGTAATCACACTTAGCACCTTAACTTATTCATTATTTACATAAAACACGGTTTTCATAAAAAGTGAATAACTAATAAAATAATACCTACTACCTAATAGTCATGTAGTTGGAAGGGCTACTGGCGCTCAGTCAAACCGATTTGCGGCCAGACTCATTAAATGTTATTTTATTTTTATGTTAACATATCTTGGGACCTTGTGGTCCCAGAACTTTGGAAGTCGTACGAGGGTGCCGAAGCCCACTCGCAGAGGCCCCTTAGAAAATTTTAAATAGAACGAGGCACCAATCGACGATTACTACATACCTTACTATTAGTATTAATGTAAGATAAATCTTCAGTTCTTTACAACCTACCTCAATACAGATGGAAGTTCTCAATTGGACAGATTGTTGAAGAATATTTTTTAACCGTCCCTTAGTTAACTTGGCCCATACAATTCGTCATAATAAAGAATCTTATGTAAGTATTGAAATGGACAAAATTTTCTTTGTTTTAGATTTCAATGAACACCGTCAGAAGGCGCCTGAAGGAGGTCGCAAAGAAATGCCGCCCTGCCAAGGAGATTTTGATGACCCAGGCGCATAAGGAGGCAAGAGTAAGCTTTTTTTAGAGTATTATAATTTTGACTGGGCAAACAATATCGTCATTTTTATAGACTTTTGCTTGGCAGCCATTGGTACATGTGTAACAAATCTGTTACAAATCAATAAAAAAAAAAGCTTGTAAAAAATAAATATTATCTAAGTACTTGTTTTTAATCTGTATCATTTGGTTTTATAAATGTTGTTGTGTATATTTTAATTTAAAGTAGGTATTGGTTTTTAAGTTTTCAATTATATTAAAGTTTAAAAATAAAAAGATTAAGATTGTTATTCCGAATTTTATTTTTATACTTTTCCCGCGGTAACGCGTTCCCGTAAGAACCTATCCTCTGTATTTTGCTGATAGGTAGGTATGCAAAATTCCATGATGATCGGTTGTGTAGTTAAGGCGCCAAAAGCAGGGGGTACCTACCGCCGTATCTATTGTACGGGGCCCCGACGGCATATTTATTGGGAAATTATACATATGTGCGGCAACAAAAGTTTTCTTTAGCACCTGCAACCTATCGTCTTTTTTTATATGTAGGCAACGAGTTAATAGAACAGCTTCAATTATATTAATTCATCATCTTTACTATTCCAACAGAATATCAAAAAACCAGCGTCATTTTACGAACGTAAATTAGTATGAGTCAGAGCTACCGATAAATATATTTACTTCTGGATTGATAACTCCGTGACTAATGTTGTAAGTGAGCTACTAAGCGAGCTCAGTACTTAGGGCACCCCGACTCGGACAGGTTAGGTTAGAAGGGAATGGCGGGGTCTTTTAGACCCCGCCATCCCCTTCGTGGTTATTTGTTTTTAAACCACCCAGAAGTAGGAGCCCCGCTAAGCGGGGCTCCGTCGACTACGCTTGTCATTATTCATAATGCCCGTGCATTATGAATAATGCCCCTATTTATTACTTGGTCCATAACGTTGCTTAAGAATTATCACCATGCTGCGTCATATTAACAGTAGCTCGTTTTACAATATATGGTCGCTTGAAAACCATTTATTAGACGCTAAAAGTTCGTCGCTGACCTATTAATTCATTAGACAACTAAATATATTTGCAGACGAGAATGACATTTTAAAGAAGCTGCCTTAATTAGCACCCATATTTATTTACTTAAAAAAACGTCACCGTCCTTTTTGCAAGACTTCATGTGCTTTTCTGAACCCCAGACAACGTGTTGCATGCAACATTTGTACATGAATGCAATATGAATAACAACATTTCATAAAGGAGAATATGAGTTTATTTTTTTGATACGCATCAAATTTCGTTAATAAGTTCAACGTTATTATTTTAGTAATAACATCGTGTCGCGGACGAAACGGCGCGCGGCGGACTGACGAAGAGGCTTTTTGTAGGTATAATTAATTGGCTAAACTTCACACACGTTCGTGATGGGGTAAAAATACATATTTTTTTCAAAATTTCAAGCCGATTGTGTTTGGATATTCAGCATTAAATTTCGTTAAAATACTTAGAATAAAAGAACAAGGAACGCACGAAAACAGGTGACCGCCAGTCCGCCAGTAAGTAGGTTACTACTAAACCCGCAAAAGGTAATAAAAAAAAAAACTCCCATCAGATTATACCCACCTGTCTACTTAACAATATTCATCGAGAGCGTGATGGACAACAGTGTATACCGTACCTACTTACCTATTTAAATGTAATATGGGTATCTAGTTAATACCTTCTTAATATTTAGAGGTAATTTTCCAACAAATATGTAAAAATGAAGGATTAATTAAACATCATTTAAATGAAATAAAAAAAATTAAAGCTTTCATAGGTATTTTGTGTATTGCGCGGGCCGCTTGGTTTTATTACCATGTCATTATTTAGATTCAATTCAAGCATTCAACATGTTACGCTATTTCTTAGCGCATAGTATCTTATTCTACACCACGATGCGCATACGCACGCACCCTCACGTACGCACTGCAGCATGAAGCATTGCAAGTAAGAACTGACAAAAAGCTATGTATCTCTTTCGCACGATTCTCGCTGTAGTTGCTCATAACGCGTTCGAGGTCAAAGTGGGGTAACTTGATGTGCTGGCGGCTGTACGTTTCTTGAGCGAGAAAATCGTTGATATCTAGTCGCTTCCTCGTCGGCGGTGGAACATGTGCCTTAGAGAGAGACGGTCAGGGTGTGAGAGAGACGACACTACAAAGCCAAACTTTTTTGCCATCTTTTGACGCGGCAAAGCGAATCTACGATTTAAACTTATTGTTTCTTATTTTACTGACATCAACATCGTTTATTGTAATTCTAGATGCAGAGAATGGGCCAAAGCATGCCTAAGACCGGAATTGATGAACAAAAGCCCGGATGACTTACAATATAGATTCGTATGCAGCTTGCATTTCCAAAAAACTATGTATGGCAAGAAGAATTTGAAGAAAATTGCTGCGCCTACTTTGAACCTACCAATCTCGAAAAGGGTAGTGACAGCGGCTGTCAGAAATAAAATTCTAAAAGAATGCCCTTGTCAGGGCGGCGGTAAACAAAGTACTGTACAACAATCTGTACGTATACAAAATGATCAAGTATTTTTCAGTTGTATATTAACTGACCACACAATGTTTTGTACCAATAAAATATTTCTTTTCGTAAAAAATAGTTTTTATTTAAGTATTTTATAGGGTCTGCTAACGACATTACTTCAGTAGTACATCCGGTGTAACCTGTACAGTCAACCCTGTTCCAACCGACGCATTCAATATTTTAAGGGCTCCTTCAAACAGGCGCAACGCAACGCTCGTCGCGCGACAGGCGGTGCCTTTGTGCCGCGTGCGATTCGCGTCGCGTGTCGCGCCTGTTTGAAGGAGTTTTAACACAGTTTTATACAGGTTGTCACGCTTTGCTCTAATTACAATGAACTCTAACTGTGTTTAAAATAATATCTTCACGACATTCTAGAAAGCTAAGTTTGATAATAGTTTTTTTTTTTTTAGAACCAGGGCTCCCCTTCGAGTGACAATGATATCAAAGTATTTTGTCCAAAATGCAACACGGAAGTACAGCACACTGCAGAAGGAATACAAGAGGTACATACCAACGTAGTACATAAAATTATTACGAGTATAATACAATGTACAAGGTCATATCATTCGTAGATATTTGACAGTCGTTACGGGTAGTCAGAAGGCTGAAAGTCTGACAGCTAGTCTTACCAAGGGGTATCGTGTTGCTCAGTACCTAACTGGTTTGTGAAGGTCAGATAGGCAGGTCGCAACAAGTAGGTAAAGTATTGGTAGTCAGACTGTAAGCTGAACCCAACATAGTTGGGAAAGGCAGGCAGATGATGATGTACGGTCACCAAAAGAGATAAGTAACCAGGTCGTCGGATATAGTTGAAGTTTAAAATTTTATTTAATTAGGTAATAGAAAAGAAAAGTTCATTTATAAAATTAAATTTCATTCGAAAAAATTCATCAGTTTCTTACTAAACTTCAACTATATCCGACGACCTGGTTACTTATCTCTTTTGGTGACCGTACATGGTCATATCAATTCCTATAATATATTTTAATTATGTAAGTATTCTTCATAGAGGTATGCAGTAGCGTATAGAGTACTCCCATTTCACCATTTCTGTAGAACTAGCGATAGAGTGCCCCTGCTTGGCTCCGGTGCTATCTACTGATGAAGATATATATGTTATGCCCAAGTTAAATATTAATGCATGATCCACTTATACCTTCCGGAATAAATTATTTTAATGATGCTGAAAACCGCATCCAAATCCATTGGGAAGTTTAGCAGAACTAAGGACACATGCAGACACGGTAAACGACTTTGTTTTAGTAAACTGTTTATTATAGATTCCCATTCACAATAATGTAATTATTAATATTTCCTCAGGATCAAACAAAAATAATCATCGCAAAAGTGTACCATTACTTTGAGCATGAGTATGAAGAGTTAAAGAAGATGTATGGAGACTTGGACCTGACTCCTCTGTCGAAGTTCCGTCAACGGACTGCGCTGGCCACCGGAGTCACTGAGACGACAGTACTTGAGATATTGAAGGAAGAAGAAGAACGGAATGCAGACAGGCTACAGGAACCGCTTGAGGAACGACGCAGAGCTCGCAAAAGGTCTAGACAGACGGATAGGTATGTGTTAACACTGTATTATTGTATTGTTTAACAGAACACAGTAGCGACATCTATGTCACAACTCAGGAAACTAAAATAAACGACGTGTGAAGTTGGCGTCGTTGACAGATGGAGCCACTGTATCCTGCATCGCGCAAGCAAAGTTTGACGCTAAAAGGTTAGAGGAAAATTCGATCTAAACAAAAGCGGCCACGTTCATTTAGATCGTATTTTGTTGCTTCGTGTCTCAAGATGAAAGTTTTTATAAGGTATTAGAAAATTCTAGACACACTTACCGAGGTCGCTTATTGAGCCATTTTTCAAAATTCCTTCTCAGTCACGAGATAATATTTTTTTAAAGCAGTGGCGCTAGTGGACCCGTGTATGCGCTCTTAAATGTCTTAAAAATACCTCGTTGTCCTTGCGATTATGTGGCCGGTCACTCGCGCTCGTATTGCCGGTCCTTTGACTTGCGCCAAAACCGACGACGAGGAGCATGACGTGCGGCATAACGAGTAACGTGGCCACACTACGTCTCCACCTCCTTCCTTCGCTACTTCCCATGCCACTCGACGAGTGTGTGGCAGCGATATATCAGGTGCCAAAAGAGTGTGCTGTGTTCAGTGTTTTCCAAAGTAAATAATCGCTAACATTATGCCGCAATTGAATAAAGTTGCTGGCAGGGATATGGTCTTGAATGTCAAACGCGCACTTTAGTAGCATGCATGTTTTCACAAATAATTTCCCCTTTATCTTTGTTGCTGTAACGGCTATAGTACACATCAACCTATATTATATCATACAGTCCCAAGAAAAGCATAATTTGTCGTAAATTTTAACATTTCAAAAACTTTTCGTTGGTCAGCGGTCGCAAGCGCTTCTGCTGAGCATGACGTCTTGGGTTATATTCCCAGGTCGGGTATAGTGTTATTAGGTTTTTCCTTCAAGAATTTCTCAGTAACAGCCCGGGGTCTTGATGGTGCCCGGTTGATGGCAACAGACTCGCCCCAAGCCCCTATTACATGGGAATTAAAGGAATGCGCTAAGGTAGCCCGCGAAATTCAAATTTACTTACGTTTTTTGCAATTTGCAGGTCAGTGTTTGGTTGTGTGTTGATTAAAATATGATTTTGTGATTATAATTGGATAAATACATATTTGTTACGGCCGCGGATCATATTAAGATCAACATACAACCTGGTACTGACCTGCAAATTGCAAAAAAACCTAAGTAAATTTTAATTTCACGGCTACTCGGGCGCTTCCTCCTTAAACATAAATGGCGAAATATAGATGCAGCTACTGTAGCTTACCTCTGCCTTACCTTTCTGGGATTACAGGTGTGATATTATATTATGTTATTTTCCAAAACATAATAAAAAAAAACTTTATTATGTACAGCATAAAAATTACAGATATACATAAATGTAGAAATTTAACATAGGGTGACACTTTTACAGACATCTTTTGGATGGATTCAAGGGAGAAGGAGAGACAATAATGCAGGTAGTCAGTGGTGTACCATTTACATATACATCAAATACATACATACATAAAATATATACTTATCTACATATAAAATACACAATAATAAACATGAAACAAGGGCAAGGAAACTAAATGTAATGCCGAAGTGTTTTTTGACCAGAATGAACTTTTGTATTTTCTAACCATATTGTTTTCTTTTTTCAGTTCAAGCGAAGAAGGCAGTTCGGATGATAATCTCGACGATGACGAACAGTCAAGCCACCATCAAGAGTGAGTTTGATTTATTTTGAACATTCATCATCATTTCAGCCGGAACACGTCCACTGCTGCACATAGGCCTCCCCCAAGCACCGCCACTTCGACCGGTTCTGTGGTTCCCGCATCCACGGGATTCCTGCGGCCTTCACAAGCTCCACAACATCCATACTAATATTATTAAAGAAGCGAAAGTAACTCCTGTGTATCAGTGTAACCTTTTCACGTCTAAACCTCAGAACCGTTCGTTGTCTTTTTCAGATAGGTAGCCTAGGGCCTGGAGAAGGGTATAGGCTGCTTTTCTTCCGGGATATTTGGAAAACACCTAGTGTTTAAAAGAATTTCATCGAGTTGTTATCATATATTCACACACGATATTGGTCGTTACAGGTAGTCAGAAGCCCGAAAGTCTGACAACCAGTCTTACCAAGGGGTATCGTGTTAGTCAGTAACTGGGTTTTGGAGGTCAGATAAACAGTCGCTCCATGTAAAATACCGGTATTCAGCTTCAACTTGTTAGGCTGGAAGCCGACCCCAACAGGAAAAGGCTACGTAGATGATGATTCACACAAAATAGTGTGGGGTCTGTGTTCAGTGGTAGCACAAAAGAGTCGCGAATACACAAAAGTTTATAATGTTTTTTTTTCAGAGCACAAGATGAGTCTGAAATTGAGACTTTAGTAGTGAAGTTAGAACCTCCCGAATACAGCAAGTAAGTAATAATTATCATCATCAGATTTCCTTATCATCACTCTCCTAACCTAACCTTATTCCAGTTCATTTGTGGTCGGCGCATCATGTCTTGTTTCTTCCACACTTCTCCATCAGCCATCATCTCGGTAGTCCCCCCCTGTCTATCCATATCATCTTCCACACAGTCCATCCATCGTTTCTTAGCTCTTCCCGTACTCTTATAGCCATCCACATTCATACACAAAACTCTCCTCACGACATGTTCCTCATCCCCCCGCATCACATGCCCACACCATGACTTTTTAGTCACCGGTGCCACTATCAGACTCCTCTTGTGTACTAGTTTCTTACTCTATCCATTCGCAGAACTCCACACATCCCTCTTATCATTATCATGTCAGCTGCATGCAATTGCCTTTCATACCTTTTGTGGCCCAATATTCTGACCCATACAGAGGATAAAGTTTTACTTAAAACTCTCTTTGAAATTGAAAAGTCTCATTGGCGCTTGGTAGATCCGAACCGAAAGGTTAGGTTGGAACTTTGACCAACCACGCGCGAGCCGAATTGGTTGCAGTAACTATGCCAGGGCACCCCGACCAAATGGGTTAGGTTAGATTTGTGACCAACCGCGCGCGAGCCGAGCGAGCGCTATTTTCAAAGGCTAGGCTGTTAACTGAAAGGCTAATTAAGCTAGTTGGCTGCGACGTAAACATTTTCTAATAAAGTTTTTAATGTGAAACATGGCGGTTCAGACCAGCTGTTGCCGTGGCGACGCGACGCCACGCGCTCGTAACTTTGCGAGGCTCTTTCCTTTGGCTTGGCGTCCCCCCTCTTACCGCGCTGAGCTCGAAATCTCGTATATCTATAGCGTATGCAGTGTTGTTGTTCCCTTCGGAACACGTTGCCTGTGTTTTACTTCAAAGTAGTGTAACAATAAAATATGAGTGACAGTTATAGTTTAGAACATGATAGTGAGCAGCCTCTTGCAAAGAAAGTAAAATCCCACTATGACACATAATCAAGTGATTCAAGCCAAGAGTAAGTTAATAATATTTAGATGTGAAACATCTAATACGGCGGGCCAGACCGGCTGTTGGTGTGGCGACGCGGCCAACAGCCAACATCCAAACGAAAGGAGGTCAACAAAAGCCGATACAACTTTGCCCGAACATGTACCTCGAGGTACACGTGCACCAAATCGTAGATAAAAAAGAGCGGAATTCGAAAATAATAGTATTTTATCCTTAAATAATTAAAAACTACTTAGAATAGAATAGAATAGAATACTCTTTATTATGTACACCATAAAAATTACAGATATAAAAGTAGAAATTTTACATAGGGTGACACAATGGGCGGTCTTATCGCTAAAAGCGATCTTTTACAGACAACCTTTGGATGGATTCAAGGTAGAAGGAGAGACAATAATGCAGGTAGTCAGTGGTGTACCATTTACATATACAACAAATACATACATACATAAAACATATACCTATCTACATAATATAATATATACAATAATAAACATGAAACAAGAGTAAGGAAACTAAATGTAATGACAATGTTTAAGGAGAGAGGAAGTGTTTTTTAACCAGAATTTTAAAAGTGGACAAAGATTGAGCACGCCTTATCGACATGGGCAAGGCATTCCATAACCGTACTGCTTGAACTGTAAAAGACTTGTCATAAAAACTGGTGGAATGCCTCGGCATCTCTAGTCTTAAGTTTTCCGATGACCTCAGGTATCTATTATGTGTGTCATGAAGGAACTTGAAACGTTCTTTAAGATAAGAGGGGGTTTTAGGGTTGAACAGAATACTGTAGAGCTGAAACAAGATATGAGAATTCCGGCGAAGACGTATGGGAAGCCACTTGAGCTTTGTACGAAATTCAGAAATGTGATCATACACTTGCGCAGGCCAAATATAAATCTTATGCAAAAGTTTTGAAGTCGCTCAAGTTTATCGAGTTGCGCCTCAGTGAGATCGAGATAACTGACATCAGCGTAGTCAAGGATGGGAAGTAAAAGGGATTGTGCAAGCGCAGTTTTAGTTGCAGTTGGAAGAAAGTTCCGCAATCGTCTCAGGGACTTACCAGATGCAAAAATTTTGCGACTTACGTCCTGTAACTGAGGACCCCAAGACAGATGTTTGTCGATCCAAACCCCAAGGTTCTTAACCTTTTCGCTGACTGGAATAGCAGTTCCGTTAAATTGTACTTGGGGAAGCTGCGACCAGTTTATCTTGGGGGTCATCCTTGAGCTGCCAACAACAATGACCTGAGTCTTTGATGGATTAACCTGCAACCCATGTGCCTCACTCCATTCGCAAATTGAACCCAAATCTTTGTTTACTATATTAATTGCATCAGCCAAATCCGAAAGGGCAGCTTGCTTATATATTTGTAAATCATCTGCATAAAGGTGGTAGGAAGAAAGAAGTTTTTTGGAAATAGAGTTTATAAATATTGCGAAGAGTAAAGGAGATAAAACGCCACCCTGAGGTACACCGGCAGCAGTATAACACCAAGAAGAGCAAGACTCTTCCATGCATATACGCTGCCGGCGGCCATACAGGTAACTATGAAACCAGTCAATCGCCGTTGGAGATATGTTAAGCGAGCGAAGCATGCCAAGCAGGATATCGAAATCGACAGTATTAAACGCATTACTAAAATCCAGTAAGCAAAGAACCGTTAGATTTCCTGCTTCCATGCCTAACCGAATGTCATCAGTGACGTTAACTAAAGCTGTAGCGGTGCTGTGACCAGGACGAAAACCGGATTGGAAAGGATTCAGCAGACTATTCTTACAAAGAAAAGCACTAAGCTGATTGTGGACAAGACGTTCAAGGACTTTTGAAAGGAAAGGTAAGATGGAGATAGGACGGTATTCTGAAAAGGAAGTAGGATTAGATTTTTTGGGTAAAGGAGTGATTTTTGCCTCTTTCCACATCGATGGAAAAACGCCATAGGTTATAGAGTAGTTTAGGATATAGCATAGGATAGGAAGGATTTCGTCGAGGACTGGGAGTATCATTTTCCGACTTACACAATCACTACCAACTGCGTTGGATGTGATTGAAACTACGCTCTTCTTAACATCACAATCAGAGAATTGACTAAAAATAAATGGGGGATGATCCGGAGTTGGAAGGTTTGAAAGATAGTTTATTGTAGCTGCCTTCATAGTCCTATTACAGTGGGACGCAGATGAGAAGTGTTGATTCAGTAGATCAATATCTAAGTTTTTAGGAATCGATTCCTGGCGCGGTTTTCCAACTCCCAAGGATTTAAGAAATTTCCAGACTTTAGCTGGATCTCCGTTTTCAACTGAGGTGTGGATATGGCGGCGTTGGGCATCTCTACACACCCTATTGCAGCGATTACGAGCATTCACAAGAACCTCCCGGTTCGACGGCGAGGGTCGACACTTAAATTTAGTTTTAGTTACAGCCTTCCTGTGCATGACACTTCTTATATCGTCTGTAAGACATGGTGCCGGAAGATGTTTAATTTTTACAGCACGAATGGGAGCGTGGACATCGTACAGCTGCACAATATTGTCTGTCAGCAGGTTGACTTTATCGTCAATGGACTCGACGCTGACTAAAGGAGACCAGTCAATGCTGTTAGCATCTCTTCGGAGATCATCTGTATTCATGCGACTAAAGTTGCGCTGCAGGAGAATATTAGGTTTTGCCTTAGGTGGGCGAATTTTGTAGGAGAGGAATAATAGGTCATGGTAAGAGAACATGTCAGCCGGGCATTGACCATGCTTGCTGGCATGTTGAGGAGAGGAAACAATGAGAAGGTCCAAAAGTGAGGGATTACAGTTTGGAAAGTGGAAGTTTGGTTTTGTAAGCATGTACATTTGTGTTACATTTGGTTGACACTCGGGTTGACATTATTTCTTAAATGTCATTCAGTTCGTTAGTGAAACAACAGTGGCTGAACCTGACCGCAGACAGCTGTCAACTTGACAGTTTTTTTTAATAAGTAAGGTAGTTGTGCTTGTTCCGATGATAGAATGCCAAAATGGCGTGCTTTTTATTATGTTAAAAGTTATTTTATTCTCGTCCCCCAGGTAACCATTACAAAATTATATAAATCAGTGTAATCTAGACTATTTTATGGCACTAAGTGTGCCTCGGTACTTCGTTTGGGCAGATTTTGGTGACATCCTTTAAATAAAAAAAAATACTTTTCTATAAGTTAGCTGAATAATTTGTTTTAATGCATATTATGCATATTTCTACACAAAATAGTTTAAGTGTTTCACATCTGCCAGCCGGTCAGCCAGTCAAACTCAAACTCAAAGCATTTATTTCAAATAAACCAATTAAAGGTAGTTTTGAATTGTCAAGGGGTCAGTCAGTCAGAAAAATGAAGCTAGTTGCCCATTCCAAAGCGTAGTAGGTACCTATGGAGAAGAACGGGCAAGAAACTCCGTGGACACTTTTTTAAATCAACAGATAGTTACAAAAAAAATGGTTACATCATTGATGTTGAAATTATACATGTGAGAACGATGTAGAAAGACGTGCACGTTAAAACCGTCCGTAATAAAAAAATAAAAACAAAAAAAAAACAATTCAAAAATTAAAATAAGCCGTGGCAGCCAAGAGATGACCAGTCCCTACTGACGGCGCCCGTTCACGAACATGAGGTATGGATCAGCACCCGTCCCGCGACGGCTTAATTTATTTTATAATTAAGATTTGTATTTATGTGTGTAGGTACATGAGTGTTAAGCAAGCGTCGTTAAATGTGAAATCTGGTAGGTCATACTCATGACACACCATTAATGTTATGTAATATAACTTATACTATTATAGATCTAATTATTATACATACATACATACATAAACTCATGCCTTCTTCCCATGGGGGTAGGCAGAAACTACAGAACGCCACCTGCTACGATCCTTACATACTCCTTTTGCCTCGTTTACGTTCATACATCTGTACCCTAATTACGTAACTCACTATCTATCACAATCTGAATAATTTTGAAACCTATTTCTAATCCATTGCTTCATATGTTCAAAAATATTGTCTGCTCAGCAACGCAATGGATGTTGTTGAACTGTCAAAATGAAACCCATTCCTACTGTTAGTGTGTTACGTAATTACCCTGCTGGTCATACACGCCCGCCGGTTGCGAGTACTATGCACCTGACCTATCTGAAGAACATGACCAATAAGGTCACTGTATGGCTTCCTAGGACGTCCCCTCCCGGCATTTCCACTCACATCTGCCTTGTAAATCTCTTTTGTTAGTCGCCCTTCATTCATCTTCTCAACATGACCAAACCACCCATCTACTTATTACTTAATATTTATTTTAGTTTTCATCGACACTTTAAATTTTAAGAGTAAATGATAAAAAAAAGAACACCAGCAAAGATACAGGGAGCAAAACAGAGAAACAACTTTTTTACAAAAAAATCAACCGACTTCCAAAAAAAACACTAAAAAAGTGAAAACTACTCTAATTTCGGAAATCGGTGTCTTTGGTTTTGTATTTTCGTTTTTTGCCACCGACTTCCGAAGTTAAAGTTATTTTTCACTTTTATTGTGTTTTCATAGAAGACGGTTGTTTTTTTTTGTAAAAACGCTTTATTTTTAACATTTCAGTTGTGGTACCTACCCCACACAAATTCGTATACCACTACTTGATATGTAAATAACAGTGATAGGTAATTATTAAAACATCATCAATATAAACTAAGTTGGAAACACGGGACGCCTGTCAGATGTGAAACATCGTGGCGACGCGTCGCCACGATTTTTCACGATGTGAAACATCTATATGTTTCACATCAATAGAATTAAATAATGAAGAAATAACACATGCTTATTCTCAAAGTTTATCTGGTTTGGAAGAAACACGAACATCACCAGAAAACCGATTGCAGCCGTGGCGACGCGTCGCCTTAATAATTTTGACGTTTCACTTCTGCCAGGCGTCCCGTGATGGCTCACGATTTTTTTACTTTTTGTTCACCTACATTATTACAATTTTAGAGCTGAAGAAAAGAGTGCTCTTCAAAAAAAAAGAGAACGTCAACAAAGATACAGGGACCAGCACAGAGAGAAACTGAGGCAGCGTCAAGTGGAAAGAAGAAGACGCCAACAAAATTCAGAAATTATTGCAGAACCATCTACCTCGTCGAATTTAAACCGTATAGACATAAAAAGGTGTGCAATTGTGTGTGTCTGTAATTATTACGCACATTTTAAAATTTGTATCACTTATAGTTTTTTAGTTATTTCACAAAAACATTTCCTGCTGGGGTAACGTTTATAACGTTACCGCAGCCAGACATTTTTTTAATGGGAATATTGAAACCAATATTAGCTATATAATTAGTTGTCTAGACGAGGTAAATGTTGCATCTTATTTTGTATTTTGTTCTTTCTCCGGCTGCGAAGTTATTCGAGATCCTGCTGGAGTAACGTTTGTGGTTTTGCTGGATCTCTGAAACGGTTAAGCGGATTCTTATCATCTTTTGTACATAACTTCTTAGGAATTAGTTGTAATTAGTTGTGCAATAAAAAAACCAAAATAATGCACTGTTTAAAGGTTATTTAATATAATATAAAACACTTCAATAGGTCCTAACACTCTAAATAAGTGCTCTAAAGACTTACTTATAACGTTATTTTGTAGCTTGTAACTGCCTTCAAATGTATGTGAAGTTTCATTAGTATCCTGTAAGTAACTTATAAATCATGATGATATTCAGTTCTCCACGTTCACGGTCACAATGCCCGCGGATATATTTGGCCACCGATAAACCTGTATGTGGATATATAAACTGAACTTTATATCAATAATTAGTTGCTTAGTTCAGTTTTATACCTGTAAAATTTCAGCGTAGTACATACAATAATTAACGAGATAATAAAACATAACTCATTAGGAAGCGTAATACCGTGGTAACCCGACCAAGTTTAAGTGGTTACAAAAAAGCGACCGCGTAGTACATTATGCTATCTTCTAAAATGTTTAGTATAATACGAGTACACCTTACAAGTTCGTAATTTTTATTCCCATTTGCCTCCGGTGGCAATCTTCGCGGGGGCGACTGGGAATGAAGCCTAAAAAACTATAAGTGATACAAATTTAAAAATGTGCGTAACGATTACAGAAGCTGGGCAACTAATTATCTATAAGATTTAAATGACTGTATACGCCATTATTTTGCTGGGGTAACGCACACCATAAGAAGTGAAGCAATAATAGATGATGAAAGAAGTACAAATTCTCTAAGTGTAGCTGGTTTGGAAGAACCACGAACATCACCAGTTCAAGAGAATGAGCAGTACATATTTCAGTTAACATCATACAAATAATGTATTTTTTACTTTTTGTTCACCTACATTATTACAATTTTAGAGCTAAAGAAAAGAATGCTCTTCTAAAAACAAGAGAACGTCAACAAAGATACAGGGACCGGCACAGAGAAAAACTGAGGCAGCGTGAAGCGGCAAGAAGAAGACGCCAACAAAATTCAGAAATTATTGCAGAACCATCTACCTCGTCAAATTTAAACTATATATACATAATAAGTGATCCAATAATAGATGATGAAAAAAGTACAAATTCTCTAAGTGAAGCTGGTCTGGAAGAAACACAGAATCTATTCTTTGAAATAACTGAGCGGTACAAATTTTATTTTGATGTGAAACATTTAATGTGGCGGGTCAGACCGGCTAATGGCGTGGCGACGCGTCGCCACGCGCTCGTAACTCAGCGACTCTCGTAGAGTAACGAAATTAATTTTGATATCAAATTATATGTATTTTTTAAATAAAATAAATTGTAGCCATAACGGGACGCCTGGCAGATGTGGAACATACCATCGTATAGCGTGGCGACGCGTTTTACCCGAGGCAATAGATGTTTAACATCAAAAATAAAATATCAAACATATTTTTTCTTTACAAAAATCTGAATATTTTGTTGATGTGAAACATTTATATCTGCGGTTAAAACCGATAGTTGGTGTGGCGACGCTTGCCGTGGCGACACTTTCAGTGGCGACGCGTCGCTACGCCATGCGATGGTATGTTTCACATCTGCCAGGCGTCCCGTGACGGCTCAATTTTTGTTTTATTATGCCATATTTATTTCCTTTCATAAACCATCCTTTCATGCATATTTTCAATACAAAATAGTGGCGATGTTTCACATCTGCCAGGCATCTCGCGACGGTTTAATTTTGTTCTTTTTTTCACCAATAATTTTTTATTATTCCTGCATTAAAAACTATACTATACACGCTGAAATTTTAATGGTTGTTTTCCCGCAGCGAATTGATTTTCTCTTGGTAGTACAATCGATTTATAAAAAAATAAATAAAAAATATTAATAAATGGCAGATTTACAATTGTGAAAAACAAAACTCGAAAGCGACCTCGAACCAATAGTAATACAGCGCGAACGGCCGATAGCGCGCGGCGCGGGCGCGTGCGACGTGCGGTCGTTACCCTCGCGCTACACCTGATAACTACCTAATCCTAAGTTAACGAAACACAATAGAGTGTAAACTCCATAACAACATTTACGGGACTGCGCATTTTATGGCGTTATTGAGAGTTATCGTTAAATGGAGAGAAGAAAGGTCTATATTATTTTACAATTAGGTAATAAGTATTAATTAATAAGTTTGAAAGTTTGTGAGCAACTAATAGAATATGATAAATTGATAACGTATAGACAATGCAAAACAACCTAACGACAGTCTAGCAGCCGAGGTAAACTCGCAAGGTAATTACAACAAACAAAATACCGAATTTCTTAGAAACTTTAGTACGTAAGATGCCGACAGTCGAGGTACACACGTGCTAGACAATAAAGCAACAAAATAACGAACAAAAGAACTTACACAGCTGCAGTTCCACAATACAGGTTTGATGTTATGTGTTATGTAGAAAGTACTGTTTATTACTTAATAATGACGTATTGGTGTCGTTATTTAGAGTGGGTGTGTTGCTACATAGAGTGTATCATTGTATGGACAACAAGGTAAACAAACCAAAGTCATATAATTTCGATGTTTTAGGGAGTTTGTTGTTAAATCTAGTGGCGTTAAATGGAGTTTACACTGTATTTACCTAAAAGTTATTCCAATTTCCCTTCATACTTTTACGGGCTTAGGAGCGTCATAAATACTTTATTACTTACAACTTACTGAACACAAAACTGAAAAACAAGTTTAATAAGTTAATTAACTTACAAAAAAATATTTTCTGAGTTAGACAATAAAGTATTCACGGCGTATTTAAAAAATTGGAATCAGCTTATTTACAATGATTTTAATTAACTAACCTACTTTTAAATGTTCGCTATTTACAAAGGTACGAGTAGGTACTTACACTTCCCGGTAACGGAGTAATTGTTCGAAATGCAAACCACTGCGTTCAGTACACAACCGAGCACGTTTTATTAGATTGTCTTTCAGTTTTACCAAAGTGTCACTGTCACGTCTTACGATATTAAAAGCGTCCACTATCGCATTTAATAACGCGTCACGAGTTTCGTGTTCTTCACGATACACCAGGCGCTTGAGCTCAGACCACAAGTAAAAGTCCAACGGAGTCAGGTCCGGGCTTCTAGGTGGCCAAGGCACTGGCCCGCTGCGTCCGATCCAGCACTGGGGAAACACCGAGTCCAGGTGTTCTCGCACGGCGCGCTGATAATGAGCCGGGCACCCATCATGCTGGTAGTGCAGATTATCGACAGGCACCGCTAGCGGAACATCGTCTAATAAGTCCGGGATAACATTACGTAGCATTTCTAGGTAAGTTGCACCTGTCAAGTGTCCAGTCACGAAATGCGGTCCAATGAGATGGCCATTAAGTATACCGGCCCACACGTTAACACTAAAACGCACTTGATGCGCACACTCGCGAATAACATGTGGGTTATTAAAAGCCCAAAAATGTTCGTTACGCTGGTTGAACAGTCCTACTCGCGTAAATGTTGCTTCGTCCGTCCACAAAATGCTCAGATTCTGATTTTCAATTAACCACTGACAAAAAGCAATTCTGGCCGGCGCATCGTTTTCGTGGAGGGCATGAACTCGACGAAAATGATAAGGATGCAGTCCTTCACAATTGAGCACTTTCCAGACGTAATATTGGCTTACGCCAAACCTAGCCGCAGCCATACGTGTACTTCGACGAGGATCCCGTTCGAAGTACTCGATGATCTCGTCGTCGAGCTCTGGCGAGTGAACGGCTGATCGACCTCTGCCCTGTGCATGCGCTGGTGTCTCGAACTGCTCATGATCGAGTAGCCGCTGTGTCGTGGCTACGATTGTCCGGGCCTGTGGGACTTGGGGGTTCAGAATCCCGCGAAGACGGAGCGAATGCAAGTGTTGTGGCTCCGAGTAAAGTCGCCGGGCAGCGTGGGAGTTGTAGTCAGCCCTGGCGTACAGTTGCACCATAGCGACGTACTCCAAATAAGAATAATCGTAATTTCGATCCATTTTTTTGCAAATCACGTTTAAATCGCATTGCGCGTACGATGATCGCAGGACAACTGAGTTTACTGAGTAGCTGGCTGAGAGAGCCGGCGGCGGCGCGGGGCGGGGGTGCGTGGGGAGGCGGTCGCCGCGTGCGGGCTAGATTATGCCTTATCACTACGCACGACGGCTTATTTTGCTCTGAACGTTTAAGAATCGGTCTTCACTTTGTCGGCAGCGCGTGGAGGTACACGGTGCGGGCGCTTCAAGTAGTACCTACGCGCTACGCTACGTTGTGTATTACCATTGTTTCTCACGCTTTCGAGTTGATGCATCTTTTTAAATTGTTTGATAATTAAAACTTTTTTTTTTTTTTAAGTTTCAACTCTATAAATCGATAGTACTACTGAGGGCAAATCGTTCTGCCGCGGGAAAACAACCACTAACATTTCAGCGTGTATATATATACTATTTTTATTTTTAGGGAGCAAACTCAAACTTGTCCAATGTCGGCAGAAGTAAAGGCAGAACCACCTGATGATGACGTGAACAAGTAAGTAATCTCTGTTCACTATTTTAGAAGTTGGTTCGAAAATAAAAAAAAGAAATCTTTAAAAAAAAGAAATTCGAAAAATCGCACAATGAAGACTGATGAAGTGAGTTGTCAATAATGTCAATCTCTAGAATCCGGTGAAATGACAGCTCACTTCACCAATGTTTTCACTATGAGATTTTTACAAAATAGATCGCTAGAAGCGACGCTCTTATATAAGTACAAGTGTTCTGAAAGCTCGATTAAAACTGATTAGATGGTCGATTCCCTCATGAATGTATGTTTTGCTATTCAAATATTTTATCTTTTGGCCTCTTTTTCCAAAGGTTCGATGTTAGCCAAACACATTCTCTGTTTATACTGCAGTGTTTATATTTATAGTGCGAATGAAAATACACTCGAGAGCAATGAATCCGGGTCACTTAAAGAATGTTAAAAATCTCGGAAACTAAAAATGATAGGTTAATGCAATAAATTGTATTTAATAGACAATGTAATACTCCTTAAATGAAAGTAAAAAAAATATGAGTCACCATACATTTTATTAACACAAAATTACATAAAGAAAAAAACTGCTGATCTCTCCTTAAAACAAAAATAGGAAACATGAAATTTTTGAACTTTATTACGATTTTCTTGAATTTTAATACTTCGTATTGCCTCCTCGTGCTTCCATTACTGCGTTTACGCGGTTTGGCATGCTGTACACCAAGTTCCTTATACGATTTTGGGGAATATTCTCCCATTCCTCTGTGAGAGCAATTTTGAGCTCACGAAGCGTGATTGGGGGAGGGTTTCGTTGTTTTACGCATCTGCCTAGCTCGTCCCAAGCATGCTCGATCGGGTTGATATCCGGGCTGCGCGCTGGCCACTCCATACGAGTAATGTTCATCTCTTGAAGGTAGTCATTCACAATCCTACCTGTATGAGGTCGGGCATTGTCATGCATAAATATAGCATCCTCACCTAAATTGACCATAAATGGACCAACGTGATCATTGAGGATTTCTTCCACATATCTTACGCTAGTTAAAGAGCCGTTTTCTATGATCACCAGCTCTGTGCGACTTTCAGAAGAAATTCCGGCCCACACAAGTACAGACCCACCACCGTAGGCTACTTTTTCTTCGATGCATGCTTGCTTGAATCTTTCCCCTGGTCTTCGATACACTCTGTGTCTTCCATCGTGCTTGTAGAGCATACATTTTGATTCGTCGGAGAACATAACTTTTGACCAATCTTCAATACTCCAATTTACGTGGCTCTGGGCATATCTTAGTCTTGAAATACGATGCCCACGCTCCAGTTTAGGGCCGTTTGCAGGTCTAAGGGGTTTTAAGTTAGATTCAGCAAGCCGACGTCTTAGTGTCCATGCACTTGGGTTACTTCCTCCGAGGCGTCGAAACTGATTTGTGAGTTCAGTTCCTGTGAGAAAGCGATTTCGAAGCATGGTGTTCACCAAGTATCGGTCTTCTCGTGCTGTGGTACACCTGGTTCTGCCCGTTCCTGGTCTGCGTAGGTTAGAACCAGTTTCTTCGTAACGTCGGAGAACTCTTTGTACTGTTGACAGCGACACACCGACAGTCCTGGCTGTATCGCGCTGACTCCGGCCGGTTTCCAGCATTGTAAGTATTCTGGTGCATTCTTCAGGCGTAAGCGACATAATTTCAGCTTGAATAATGAATATAGAGCACTATCAACATGGTTTATGTACCCACATAAATGACAGATTACAAACAAAAGCAAAACCAAATGCTGTAATTTCGTAGTTCCATCTTCGAAAGTGGCCCTTTTTCAAATTTGATTTTTTTATGATATAACTTTACAATAACTAAGAAGTTTTAATACCTTCATTTAAGGAGTATTACATTGTCTATTAAATACAATTTATTGCATTAACCTAGCATTTTTAGTTTCCGAGATTTTTAGGATTCTTTAAGTGACCCGGATTCATTGCTCTCGAGTGTATTATCATTTTAATTTACACTAAAAATATAGTCGTAATTCTCTATATTTCCTGTTATGACTCTAACGTACTCCCTGTATATTTTTCCACTAGCACTGAAAGTGTCACCCTGTAATTTTTTTCCAATGACCCTAAAATACCTACTCACCGAAAAGTCCGTATTTTTTTTCCATAAGCTCTAAAAGTCACCCTGTTTAAATCACTTGCCCCACCGCCGACGAGGAAGCGACTCGAGAAAGCTACAAAATACTAAGGGCCCGTTGTTTGATACATAGTTAAAACTTACTAATATTCAATTTAACAATTAGTCACTTGACAATAGTTAAAGTTTACCTACTCTGTCTACGCATGGTCAACTTTCATTGCAAATTGTCAATTTTTTAACTATAGTTAGCTTAACCATTTGTCAAGCAATATACTTATGTTACTTTTAACAATTGTTAGTTTAAGTAACGCATTTTAACTATTAGTATGTTTGACTACTGATCAAACAACGGGCCTTTAGTCCCGTGTACGTAAAAGAGATACATATATTAATTGTTGATCGCTGACTGTTCACTACCGCCGGCGAGTACTCGTTTGTCGCAGCGACAAGAGCTATCAAAGACAGTACTCGCTCAGCAACGCTCGCATGGCGGACAGAACACTCGCTGAGAGACTCACGCTAGGTATTCAAACTTAAGGGCGGCTCGGAACATGAGGTGAGTCGCTGCGCAGTAACCAATTCACGTGTCAGCGGGGGTGAGGGGTGCGGTACTGCGCAGCGAGTAGCGCACTTCAGAGCCGCCATAAAGTTGGAATCGGGCTGTTCATACATACGCATACCAGCAAGTAATCGCTCGTCGTCACTCTTGATACGTTTCTAGTCGCTAGCTCTACTCTCTTCTCGGTACTCGCCGGCGAGGCGACAGATGCCAAATATTCAAATATTTTAACTTAAACTGTCACTAATAATCTAATTCTCTATTATTTTTAATTGCAGTGCAAACGAGACACCCGCACTAATTGTACCTGCTGGTACTATACGTATAGCGAGGAAAATACCAAGAAGTGACGTCACATCAACACGGTGAGTACATTTAGTCATTTGCGGAGGTACTTTTATTTTTAGACAACACGTAAAGTTTAGTAACATCACGTCTGTAATCCGCGAAGGGATAGGCAGGGTTGTACCTACCTATAGTACACCCACATTTCGCCAGTTATGTTGTAAGTCCCACGTAATAGGGGGCGAGCCTATTGCCATCAACTGGACACAAATCCAGACTCCAGGCTGGACTTTTCTTTTTAAACTCCACTTTATTACAAAACAAAGTTTATGTTTAGAGCCATGTTTAAACCGTCGAGCCATTTTTGATATTCGAACTCGATTCAACAACGTTGAAAGTTCTAATTAAACTCAAAGCATTTATTTCAATTAAACTAATTACAGGCACTATTGAATTGTCAAGGAGTCGGTCAGTCAGAAATATGAAGCTAGTTGCCCAAACAAAGCGAAGTATATATTTGTGGTCGGCGCAACATGTTACTTTCTTCCACACTTCTCTATTAGTCTTCATCTCGGTAGTCCCCCCCTTTCCAGCCATATCATCTTCCACACAGTCCATCCATCGTTTCATAGGTCTTCCCCTACTCTTATAGCCATCCACATTCATACACAAAACTCTCCTCACGACATGTTCCTCATCCCCCCGCATCACATGCCCACACCATGACAACCGATTTCCACACAACTTTTCAGTCACCGGAGCCACTTTTAGACTTCCTCTTATATCTTCTACACCAGGGATTCCCAAAGTGGTCAATATCGACCACTTGAGGTTGATATCGGTTTCCCAGGGGTCTATATAAACGAAAACTGATTTTGGGGTCAACGAGGTCTAAAAATCGACCCCTATTAATTAACACAAGTTCTTATTTAAAACTTTCAAGATACTGTATAAGTTGTGTTACGTGTTACATCCATCACCCTGATTTTTTTATCTTTACTTTGCGATTTTAATGTCTTTTTTTTTTTTTAATAATTACCTACTTAAGTATTTGTATTAATAATTATTAATTACACTTAATATTTACTGATTTTATGTCTATTTATTTTGTTAAATTTTGATGAGAAAACGATGTCAAGTTTACTCACTTAACCAACAGCAATTTTTAAATTGGTAAGTTATTTTGTATCAATAGGAAAAATAACTAGAGATAGGATGTTGAAAGTAAATTGGCTATGGGGGTCTGAGGTACCAGTTCATTTTGGAAAAGGGGTCTTTTGCCCAAAACAGTTTAAGAATCCCTGTTCTACACTGTCCTCCCATATCTATCAACACTGTAATTTGAAACATTATAAAAGCCCCTTATTTTTAAAGAGTAACCGTGGAGTTTCTCGCCGACTCTTCTCCATAGGAAACAACCAATTGGAACCGTGCACCTAGCTTCTGACGTTTCATAAGTGCCCATGTTGGTTTATGTAGAATAAAATATTTTGATTTTGACTTATTCTGTCATTCCAAAAAATTTCAAAGAATTAATGGATATATTATAATGCATGTTTTCAATAAAAGAGAGGCCTGAGCTCCAGCAGTGGAAACTTGATACGCGGCTTACGTAATGTATGAATATTTTCTTACGAAGGGGCTCGTAGCTTAGTAATTACAGCCGCACGTTCAAGGTTAAGCAGTGCTAGCCGAGGTCGGTCCGTGGATTGGTGTCCATCCATTACATACTGAGCTCTCTCCGTGCCTCGACAAGCATGTTATGTCATTAGATCCTGCTGTCATTCGTAGATCATTGACAGTCGTTACGGGTAGCCAGAAGCCCAAAAGTCTGTTAAGGGGGTTGCGTCAGAGTAGCCCGCGAAATTCATTTATTTTTATTTTTTTGCAATTTACAGGTCTGTATCAAGTTATATGTAGATCTAAATATGATTCGCGGCCGTATCAAATATTTATTTATAGAATTATAATCATAAAAATCATCAATACATCTCGCTAAGTTCATATTACCATATTGAATGACTATTTCATGAAATCATGACATTTGAGGCCAATTCTTCAATTATAATCATTAGAATTAGCAATTAAACTCCTTAAGTTATTAAGGAGTTTAATTGCTGATTCTAATGATTATAATTTTGTAAAGCCATATTTGTTACGGCCGCAGATCATATTTCAACATACAACCTGACATTGACCTGCAAATTGCAAAAAACGTAAGTATTTTTGAATTTCGCGGGCTAACTGAGCGCATCCCCTTAACCAGGCTTACGAAGGGGTAGGTATCGTGTTACCCAGTAACAGATAGGCCGTCGCTCCAGGTAAAATACTAGTATCACAGCTGCATCTGGTTAGACAGGAAGCCGACCCCAGCATAGTTGAGGAAAGGCAAATGATGATGTATATGTTTGTGCAGGCAACACACACAAGGCGAATCCTCGACCACGGCTGCCTCGAGTAGCGTTCGACTCACGGCAGAACTGGACGAGTAAGTATAAAGTATATTACGTCATTTTATTACGGATAGATTTTATGTTTATCTGGCGAGCACTTCATGCCGCCAAATGTCCTTAATTTGGTATTTTTCGTCGGATTGTTGAGCTCCTTCATTTCCGAGTTGAGCTACACGATAACTGACACGTGTTGACTGGACAGGTCCACTCAAACCATTGTGGTGCTTTGTTCAAGAGACCACCTCAGACATAAACCTACATGGGCCTCATATGATCTGACCATCACAATGTATTTGTACGGACTTGAAAAGAGACTGTGACCTCAGAGGTCGAATAAGAAACACCGACAAAACTAGTTACAAAAAAAATGACATGTAGAAGTTTTATTTTTCACCAATTTACATAATAAATGTCATTAGGTATCATAATGGATTACGGCCCACTCTCACAGAGAGGTCTGTGTCCCAGCAGTGGGAACATTATAGGCTGGTCATGCTAGGCATCATAATTATAATAAAGTACAAGTTCTAGTGATCGCCAGCACTACTGCTGAGCATGAGGTCCTGTGTTCGATTCCCAGGTCGGGCAAAGTGTTATTGGGTTTTTCCTTCAGGAATTTCTCAGTAGCAGCCCGGAGTTTGGATTTCTGTTCGCCCGATGGCAATAGGCTCGCCCCCTATTACATGGGACTTAAACATAACTGGTGAAACGTGGATGTAGGTAGGTACACCTCTGCCTAACCCTTCTTGGATTACTTACAGGCGTTATGTTATCTTCTTTGTTTCAGAAGCGGTCAGTTAGGAGAGACTGAAATTAAATTGGAGAAAATAGAAATAGGAGAAGAAGGATTTAGTTAATTACAAGATTGTCAAGTAGTTGGTAGTTTTATGTGATCAAAATTAGCCATTATTTTTCGTCATTTATTATCCAACAATACGGCCGATGAATCATGGCCGGTCCGAACTTGGCGCAGAAGGCTGCGCAGTAAAGGAACCAAATGGTGGCCTGAAGCGAGTGTGAGTGAGACAACATGCGCGAAAATTCGGAGAGCCTATGTTCAGACCGGCCGAGATTCATTGGCCGTATAGTAATTGTATGTTTTTTTGATTCTGATGTTAAGAATGAGCATTTTCATCAACGTTAGTTTGCTTCAAGGATAGTTACGGTCATTAATGAAAGTCGGACAACTCTTGTTTTTTATTTATGTTAAATATTGTTCCCGGCTGTCATTCGTAGATCTTTTACAGTCGTTACGGGTAGTCAGAAGCCCAAGTCTGACAAGCTGTCTTACCAAGGGGTATCGTGTTAAACCATGGTTTAGAACAACAAGGTCTGGCATTCCGGGAGTGTCACATGCTTACGTCACTATGCAGTTGATTACTTTATTGCAACAAAACACGAATTATGGAAACATTTTCAGTGACCATTCTGTTAAAAAATATATACATATACATATAAAGCATTTAAATTGTCGTTTCGTTTTTCTAATCAAACTAAACAATTCAATTTAAACATATATCAATGTAATTGTTAATTAAAACCATATTGTTTTATCGGATTGGCACAGGTAATAAAGACGGTTGGGAGTTATTATTACACACTGGTAACACAGCGGTGATGACGTAGGCTTGTGTCTCACACGTGACCACTGTGTCTCGGAATGCTATACTTGGCGAAGTATATTATTATACCATGGTGTTATCCAGTAACCGAGTTGTGGAGATCAGATAGGCGGTTGCTTTCAAAAAGGACGTAAAAACTATTGATTTTAGTAGTCACGAATTTGAGTTTTAATTGCATATTTAGCAGATTATTTTTAGTTTTTTTATTAAGTTGATAATGGATGGTCAGTATTTTTATTAACAAAACTGAAGTTTCAGCTGTTTTTGTGGCCGACTGTACTATTCTAATTTTGATCGCATGTTTTTTTATATTTCTTTTTTGTTTTTAATCATTTGCTTTTGCGCGGCGTTTGGCCAAATACCTACGACTTATAAGTCTAAAGTCAACTTCATTCCTATGGAAATGGATATTTTATAGTTTTTTACTTTAATAATAATTAATACATACATAAACTCACGACTTCTTCCCATGGGGGTAGGCAGAAACTACAGAACGCCACCTGCTACGATCCTTACATACTCCTTTTGCCTCGTTTACGTTCATACACCTGCACCCTAATTACGTAACTCACTATCTATCACAATCTGAACCATTTTGAAGCTTATTGCTAATCCATTGCTTCATATGTTCGAGAAAATTGTCTGCTGAACAACGTAAATAACGTAATGAATGTTGTTGAACTGTCAAAATGGAAGCCATTCTACTGTGAGTGTGTTACGCAAGTACCCCGCTGGACATCCACGCACGCCGGTTGCGAGTACTACGGAAGTAAAAATAAAAATAAAGTTATGTAAATAAACATAACCGGCGAAATGTGGGTGTACATTAGGGTACAACTCTGCCTAACCCTTCGGGAGTCACAGGCGTGATGCTATATTAAGTTTAATTCTGCTGTGAATAGGTACATACCGTAGATACCTACAGTCAAAATTTTGTAATTAAGTACTTAATTGTTTAGAAGCTAAGGATTATTTTTCTTTACTTTTATACCTTTTTGACTAATATGCTCTGATTATAGACGTATTACAATTTTCAATTTAAAATATTAATTGTCAATTTCATTTTGAATTGATTGATTGCTTCAATTTGACTTACTCATGTTATATTTTCTTGATAAAAATAAAAGAAAATTGCTAAGAACGATTTCGTTTTATTTCACTACCGGTGATATATTTTTTCCCCGCCAGTCTACCGCTGCTTTATTGCTGATTCTAATGATTATAATTCTATAAAGCCATTATTGATACGGTCGGGAATCATATTTAGATCACCATACAACCTGATACTGACCTGCAAATTGCAAAAAACGTAAGAAAATTTTAATTTCGCGGGCTACCTGGGCGCATCCCCTTAACGCACACCACCAAACACCCCAATTAGAATATTAAGTACCTATCTATGTTATAATCATAATACGTCCCTGCACTGAATTTATACTATCTATCTATATCTAACAGGAAATTACAGTATTTACAATAAAAATAAAAATATAATAACCTAACCTGACTAAAAGTATTACCAAACTAAAACATGGCGTCGAAAAATTCCTCCGCATCGCTGTCGACTGGTAATGTACCCACGAGACTGGCGGCATTGCCACGTCGTAGGTATGGCAATGCTTAGCCTCTGGCCAAGGTAAAAGCCAGCCCTTGGGTCGCGGGAAGTGTCAACTGTCAACCAGAGTTAGTTTTCAAAGAACTGCCAAATTGTCATAGATGAATCAGAATCGATACTTATGTACCTAATATTTTGAATTTATGTTTTTTTTGTATTTTACAACAATTACTACAATGTTTTGTTTGTAAGTGTTAAATTATTAGGTAGGAAAAACCAGATAGATATCTGAATGCGCATTAAAAGAAAGGGGGATATCTAAGAATTTGACCTGAGATCTCAGGATTTTTAGGATTGCGGCCGGGTTGAGGGAAATCCCGGGAATCTCAGGATTTTGCATTTTTTTTTTATAAAATTAAGTACCTAAGTATATCTAGATTTTTCAGTAATTTTTTTTTATTGGTAAGTTACAATCAACTTACATATACAAAAAAAAAAAAAAAACTTTGGATAGTATCACAGCACAAATCCACATAGTTAGATAAGTAACATCATCATAGTAAAAAAAAAAACGTGTCAAAAAATATGCGTCGTCGTTAATTACGTTTCCGACAAAATGTCAGGACTTTTCTATAGAAATCAGGCCTTTTCAACTTTTCCATATGGTAACCCTGGGTTCGGGCGACGACCTGACAAGTAGGGATGGGTAATTGCGTAGACGACCCGCGTGCCGGCCGACGGCGACGGACGGGAACTAATACGATAACACAATATCACTGACACAGACGCGCGCATTGACATAACTGCAAAGCGTTAGTCGCGGTGCTCTCAGTCACAATATAAATGTGGACAATACAGAAACTACGTACAAACGTTGGAAACGGCACACTCACATAGACGCGCACAAAGACTGCAATAGTATGGACGCGCGCGTCGACGAGACACCAACCAAAGCGAACTTCGTGGTGCTCTCACTTTCAGTCGCGGGTGCCGTGTCGAAACGAGTGGTCGCGTTAAAGTTAATCTCTTGCGCTACGACCCGTCCGCGATCGTTTTAAAATGCCACGAGTGTATTGCGTAGTATACGGCTGTTTGAACTCGGCTTCTTCAAAACCGGGGCTTTCATTTTTTAAACTCCCTGCTGATTATGAAAGGTGAGCATGATTTATTGTTAAAATCGATATCGAATTAGAGTAGGTGCGATCGATCATAAGAAATTTGTGAATTTATTTGTAAATCCAAGATGGCGGCTGCGAAATATTTGTTTCGTTATTGTAAAGGCCGCCATGTTGAATTTTTTGGTTATTGAACCGATTGCTTTCAAAATCGATATTCGTGGTTCCGCCTGGTCTCGCATTGTTTACTCTTGAAAATAAGACTAATACGAGTTTCTTTAAATGAAAAAATTCATTGTTCGCACATTTTTACACCTCCTCTCATTAACATGACAGTAGGTACCTACTGTATGGAAGATATTTTTTTATCTTTTTCAGACGTACCCAATGGCTTCGCTTAATATGTCGAGAAGATTTGATGAACAAACCGCCATATAACTATTCAGTTTGTGAAGAACATTTTAACGTTATGGATATTCTAGCGGGCACGTATCGCAAGAAGCTTAAAAACAATTCATTACCATCACTTCATCTACCAGTTTTACATAAAAAAGATGTAAGTACAAACGTTTTAACCGAAGCTCCGAAGTTGGTTGCTCCATATTTATACTCTTACAATAAAAGCTCCTTCAACCAGGCGCGACACAAAGGCACCGCTCGTCACGCGACGAGCGGTGCCGCTTCGCGCCTGTCTGTGGAAGCCTTAATGCGGATTCGTATTTCTGTGTGAGCGTTGACGAATTATGTTACAAGTACTTATAAGCGCGTGCGGTCTAGGTTGTTGAACTGTCTGAACTGAATTGATTTCCACATGTTCTGTTTTAGAAGCGGACAGAATTTAAAATGATGTAAAAAACAATATAAGTATGTTTTTGCAGTGAAAACTTCTTCAGCCCCGGCTCCGTTGTGATTTGAAACTCGATGAAACGAAGAACCGACATTAAAAAGAGACAAACATACATCTATAGGATTTAACGTGCGATTGAATGAGATAGAATAATAATACAGTGTTTCTTATATTCGCGGCCTCTTTGTGCGAGCCTTGCGAGGTGCTACGTAGCCTCCCCACTCTTGTCTACCAAGAGAAAAGGCGTCGATAGATCTGAGTCGATAGTGAGTACTCTACAGTGGACACTCTGGTCCGTACGTTGTACGTGCGTGTGCACTTGCGTATCACGAAGCCGCCATAACCAGCGTGGTGTTCTTGTGTATTGTTCACGTGTATCGATCCTATGAATATTTTTACATTTTAATAAAAACATTTTACAAATATGCCGAAAACTAATGCTGAAAGGTGTCGTGATAATCGGCAAAAAAGAAAAGAAAACAAGATAAAAAGACCGCAAAAAGTTCAACGGAACGTGTTCAAGAATTTCGTGCACGCCGGAAGGCGTCATTAAATGTGCAAAATTTTAAAGTTTCATTTCTATAGGGTCCCCGAAACGACCAATTGCAATTGTCAATGTGACGTTGTTGTTGTTGTTGTTGTTGCTGTTACGTGAATGAAGATTTCAAATGATAGACGAATGAAGCTCCAATTGAAAATATATCATTTGCGCTGCCTCATTCGATTTCTGAACAGTGTTGAGTAAAGTCGCGTCACTCATAAACAGTATGATTTCAAACGCAAATAAGACACTTACAATAAGTCTTGCGGTTTCAATTCAGAAAACGAAAAATAGACGTTTGGTATGAAAAATAGTAGTTACCTATAAACTGACATGAGACAGAAAATTACGTCCGTCATGTATGCTGGCGCGGTAAATTTTAAAATAACGATTGTCATTTGCTGTCATTGAACATCAATACACGGTGCATCAATTGCCATCAATCATTTTTTTTGTCTTTTGCTGTCAAATTCGTAGTAATATTGTCAATCGCTTCAGTTGCATTTTACGAGTATAGACGATAATTTCCGTATCACCTAAACATTGGCATTGCAATTGATCGTTTCGGGGACCCTTATCGCGTGTGAACTGCACACATGTTTTTATAATCCACAAACTGAAAATATTGATTCTGAATCATCTCTGAAAAGTGCAGGTCTTTGAAAACTTACTCTGTAAATCCTGTGTATATAGATGTTTACATAATATACAGGGTGATTGGTAAAGCACTAACAACCTCTTAAGGGGTCATCGTACTCATCGTTATGAACAAATTTCCCTAGTGCCCTACATTTATGTTTGCCTATCTCGTCAAAATGTAGGGAACAGATGTTTTTTTTTTCGGATTTATTATTTGTTCCCATAACCAACCAAACCTCGGGGTGCCCCTGACGTCGGCCGGCTAGGGTTAGAGTTAATAAGCAGGTCGACGGAGCCCTATTTCTGTCTAAAGGCAATTTAATATCACGCTAGGACCCTTAGGACCCAAAGAAAAAGAAATAAAAGTCAGAAAGAACTAAGCGAAAACAAATTAATAGCGCGGGCAGGCGACGCGATGCGATGCAACGGGGTGATGTGAGTCGGGGGACCAGAAATTTCACGCGGACTAAGTCGCGGGCAGAAGCTAGTAGGTACTAAATATTACGTGAGCTTGTGAATGGGCGTTGTCAATTTAGCGACTTTGTCGCTAGAAATGACGACTATTGCTTAAAGGCTCGTGCACACTGGCGCGACGCGACAGCGTGAAACAAAGGCGCCACGTGCCGCGCGACGGGCGGCGCCTTTGTGTCGAGCTGTCGCGTCGTGGCTGTTTAACGAGCCTTAGCAACAAAAAAAAAGTTATGGTGCCAAAAAATAATTAGCGACTTATCTGACGATGCTTCACTTTTGGAGTAAAAGTCTTAGACAATGAATACGTTTTGTCAACTTTGTAATGAATGCAAAATTTTCTTGCATATTTCTATTATTTTTGATAACCGTGATTTATACAACAATTTAATTATGTGACTTGGTGTACTAAACGTTAGAGTTTTTTTATATGTAAGTATGTTGTTGCACACGATGCGTTAGTTATTTATACTTAATTTAATTACTAACAAACTTTTTTTTTTCATTGGTCTTCCCTTTCTTAATGGCCTTTAGTGCCCCACTCAGAACGCAATCCTGGATCCGCCGGTAAAATCAGTTAGGTATAGAGTGCGCGCAAGATAAGTCTGTGCGCGACGTTTGACCTTCAAGATACTACCTAGTGACTTTTGATATTGAGCCTAGCGACTGGCATTTATTGGAGTTGGCAACAATAAGGAGAATACAGACATCATGGATTTCAGTCACGTCATAAGGGCGGGCCGGTATAGTAAAAAAATAATTTAGTTAGAATGAGAAAGACTATGGTGTTGAAGTAGGATCTATTTGTTTTTGCTATACTCCAACGCTGCCCACAACATCAAGCGGCGCTGTGACGTCATAAGTACACAATATGCTATCCTATACCGCTCCGCTCGCTACGGTTATTGAACGAGTGAAGGCACGCACGACCGAGTGGCACAAGGCGAGCGTGCCGCGCGCCGCCGCCGGCAAGCGGCAGAAGGAAGCATTGCGGGTTGGCAACGCCGCGCCGCGCCGCGCGTTTCTCTTGGTGCGATCACAGATTAGGACAGATGCTTAACTAGTTCAAGGTCACGCGCTAACGTACCTACGGCTTGCGTCCACCCGGGCGGACAAAATCCTTAACGGTTTCACGCGCTTGTTCGAGAGTACGTACCGCACCTGCGCTTATAATAATGGCTAAATCTCGTGCATATTGCAGTAGGTACTAAAAGTTTCACCAGAATCGTTTACGTTATATAAAACAATTAGAAAGAAACATTGTTTTTAAATAATTTTGAAAAAACATTAACATGACATTATATACATTACATACATAACATGATATTATTATATTATAGCTGAACTTCACTCAAACAAGAAATTCGGTCAGTCCTGGAAAAACACCAATAAAATGTATCATAAGCCGGGCCTCCCCGTCAGCGTGGCGGGAGTGCACGAGCCTAGTGAGATCGTCACTATGTTCTCCCACCATTTCAGGGCGGACTCGCTTCTGGGGCATGCGGGGCAGGTGCCCGATGCTGAGAAAGGTAGTGAGCGTAGTGTTCAGTTTACTACGAAGGAAGTGCGTGCGGTGATTAAGGGCATGGTGAGGGGTAAATCCCCGGGTCACGACAGCCCTAGCATCGCCCACCCACCCAGAGCCACCTACCCAGAGTGCTAGCTATGTTTTTTACCCTGCGTTTAGGCCACTCCCATCTGCCCGATAATCTGATGTGTACTATAGTTGTACCAATTATCAAAAATAATACTGGTGATACGTCAGATGTAAACAACTATAGACCGATCACCCTAGCCACAGTGGTCGCCAAAGTGCTGGACAGTCTACTTGGTCAGCACCTGGATAAACACGTCTCGCTAAACGACGCGCAGTTCGGTTTCAGACCCGGGCTTTCCACCGAGAGTGGTATCCTGTGCTTCAAGCAGACTTTTCAGTATTACACGAGTAGAAAGACCCCAGTCTATGCATGCTACCTCGATTTATCGAAAGCGTTCGATCTTGTATCGTACGATATTCCATGGGGTAAATTAAGGGATGAAACTTGTCTACCTAGGGAATTTGTGCTATTATTTATGCATTGGTATAACAATCAAAAGAATTTTGTAAGATGGGCAGGCGCTCTATCGGGGGAGTATAGGCTGGAATGCGGGGTGAGGCAGGGGGGGCTGACCTCTCCTACGCTTTTCAGCTTGTACGTCAACCGACTGATCGATGAGCTCTGCAGCACCGGGATAGGGTGTCTTAGAGATGGAGTGTGCGTGAATAACATCAGCTACGCAGACGATATGGTGCTGCTGAGCCCGTCGATTGGTGCCTTACGAAAGCTCCTGAAAATTTGTGAGTCCTACGCGGTGGCTCATGGGCTCAAATACAACGCAAAAAAGAGTAAAATAATGATTTTCAGGCCGGACAACAAGCGATACACATTCGTTCCGAATTTCACTCTAAGTGGTACAGCTCTAAACAAAGTCGAGCAATTTAAGTATTTGGGCCACTGGGTCACCGAGGACCTTAAGGACAGTGTGGATATCGTAAGGGAGCGCAGAGCGCTGTCTGTCCGATGCAACATGTTAGCCCGCAGGTTTTCACGGTGCACGGGGACTGTCAAAGTTTCGCTTTTTAAAGCGTACTGTCAGTCCTTTTACTCCTGCAGCCTGTGGGTTAACTATACACAGCGGACATACAGCGATCTGCGCGTTCAATACAATAACGCGTTCCGGGTGCTAATGGGGTTGCCGCGCTACTGCAGCGCCTCCGCGATGTTCGCGGCGGCTGACACAGGCGGCTGTGCGGCCATCATGCGCAAACGGTGCACATCTATCATGCGCCGCACGCGCGACAGTCCCAACACCATCCTGCGCGCGCTGGCGGACCGGTGGTGGATGGGACTCTCCGATACTGTCTCGCTGGATACGGCTTCACGCAGTCGTTTAGTGATTTGCCACTATCATCGGGAAGTCCACCCGGACCTGCCACTAGTGTTTAGTTGAATGACATATAATAAAATTGTTATTGTATGTCATTTAATAATAATAAAAATGTGCCATTATTTTATTACTAACATTAGTTTGTAAGCTCACAATGTTACTAACAAATATGGATGTAATCTTAGTTAGGATGAATCTGAAATAAATTATTTATTATTATTTGTTAACATAGCTCGGGACCATGGGATCCCGGTCCTTTGGAAGGCGTACGAGGGGCCGAAGCCAGCTCGCAGAGGCCCCTTACACAATTTTAAGTGGAATGAGGCACCAACCGACGATTATCCGTGTGTGCACTGGTTGGTGTTGGACTAGCTATTGCAGGAGGCAGCGGAACGGTTGAGAGAGGTCGAGGCCACTCTCCCGATCCGCAGCAGACGTACCGGGCGGCGGCGGAGGGTGGACAACGCCCTCTTCCAGCCCCCATGGGTCCAGAGGGACGGCGGACCTGGGGACGTCCGCCGCCCCTCATATAACAGGACCCGAGGCGGCGGCGCGTAGTGTTCCACGCGCGCCCCTATTGGACGTCGCGGGGGGAGTTTTACACCTCACTCCCCCCGCGGACTTGAGGAGGCCCGCAGAGGCGGGCCGGCACTAGCCGGGGATCGTGGAAGGCGCACAAGTTCCCATGATCCCCGGTGCAAGTGTGGGAAGGGAACACCGGGGTGGTTTTTAGTCAGTAAGAGTCTGACAGACCCCTCCGCCTCCCCAGGACGGAGGACATCCAAGAGGATTTTCCACCCCATAACAAAAAGAAAAAAAAAAAGCTATTGCAGGATATGGAAACAAAAATAATTATTGAACTATGGGTTTCAGTGGCTAAGATGGCCTGGTTACCAAGAACTATGGAACGGCTATGGCCCCTGCCTGACCAATGTTTTATATATAAAATACACGGATAGAATGGCAGGGGGTGACTTGCACACTCAATAATGGACACCCGAAAACGGTCGCTAGCGTCGCGTGCGTCGTTTCGTAGCGACAAGGGGGCAACATGTCCTGAGGTGCTTATGAGGAGTGGAGAGGTATTCCACGGCTATCAGGACAATCCCGGAAGTACGGTCAAGATCCCTACCAGCATCTTACCGGAATACTTCCTTCCTCCGAGCACGTTTGCTATTGCGAATCTCCACTCAAGCCGGCCAATAAAGACAAGAAAGAGGTGGGAGCTCTGTTCCTCGTCATTGTTCACTCCAACCGGCCAATAAAGGCAAACCAGAGGTGAGGAACAATACTTCTCCCAGGATATAGAGTCCGTGGGGTCGCTACTGCCCAACAGCGCGCCACATGCTGCCCTGCGGGTTTCTGTATCTCTCTTGGTCTGGCTCCTCATCCTAGACATGTGTCGGCAAAGTAAACTCTACCGGTACAGACCCAGAGTTCAGGAGCACGCAAGCCCCACCACGACGTCAACATAGAGAAACGGCAGTGGGGTTATTATTATTATTATCGGGAGCGGTCTTTTTTCTCAGCTTTTAGGCTGGTTTTCGCTACATTTACGGGCCAAAGACAAGTAAATGAAGCGTGTGGAGAATTTTATGGTGAGAGTGTACTTTCGTCTAACTGCATGAACTTCCTAACGATTCTGCATGTGTTTATGATGGCTGCTTTCTGCAGATTAATGTAAAAGGATTCTTCTAGGTCTATTAATTTTAGACTACGGAGGAGATGGTTGGGAATAACACCTGTCGTAGAGAGAACGACAGGAACAACATAAACTTTATCTTGTCTCCATATTCTTGTAACTTCTTCTTTGAGGTCAACGTATTTGCTTATTTTTTCAGCGATTGTTTTTTGTAGGTTATGGGTGTTGGGAAGTGCAATGTCTATGAGGTAATTTATAGAGAATCGTGGTAAGTGAATCCTTGAGGTCCTGAACACTGTCGTATTTCTTTTTTAAAGTATTTTTTTTTAATAGCCCCACAAAAAAATCAAGAGGCGTGAGATCAGGACTGCGAGGTGGCCTCGGTATAGGACCAATTATGTTCCTATCCACTGCCTCCCGAATTGCCGGTTCAAATTAGAACGGGTTTGGTGGCTGCTGTCTGGCGGAGCGCTATCTTTATCTTCAGAGTTTCAGAGGTCATCTTTGTCACTGAATTTCGAAAATCATAAGCAATCAAGCAACAAACTATCTTGCATCTGTTTGCAAAGCAAATTAAATTAAGACCCTTATCCGTTCTAAATTCGAAGTTTAATTCTTTTTTGTTTATTTTCGGCCAGTCTTCATTGCAGCGCACAGAGTTTTTATTGACCCAAAAAAGTGACATCAGTTGTTTATTGAATATTTCTACTCAATAGTTTATAAAAAATGCACGAGTAAAACTCCCAGGTTTTTAATCTTGCAGTTTTCGTGACCTTAAAGGTAAAATACTGAAAATAATTCGTACAAAAAAAAACTGTATATAATTGAGTGTTGTTTGTATTGCATATTTATTAAGCTATTCTAGGCGCATATTTTCCCATTTATATTTAATCAAAAATGACAATATAACCCACAAAAAAAATGTTGAACCGAAATCAGTATTTATTTATTTTTATTTTTTCTAAGTCGAAGTAGACCTCTGTCTGGTACAAATAGATTCTAAGGTTGATAAGGTAAGGATTCTTATACTAAGGTTTATCACCCATAAAAATATTACTTTCAACTTGGGCCTAGGTTTCGTGTAAATGATTTTCAAAAATATGTGTTAGGGTTGACACAATTATGACCTTTTGATACATATAGTTTTTATTACATAAATCAGCACCTTTTTTATCTTAAATACATACACATAAACATAACATAACATCACGCCTGTATTCCCCGAAGGGTTAGGCAGAGGTGTACCTATAGGTAGTACACCCACATTTCGCCAGTTATGTTTAAGTCCCATGTAATAGGGGGCGAGCCTATTGCCATCAACCGGGCACAAATCCAGACTCCGGGCTGCTACTGAGAAAGTCCAGATGGAAAAACCCAATAACACTTTGCCCGACCCGGGAATCGGACCCGGGACCTCATGCTCAGCAGTAGCGCTTGCGACCACTAGACCAACGAGGCAGTTATCTATAAGTAGTAGTCTATCCATAGTAAAAAAATAAGTTGTGGTCTTATTTCCTACGAAATGTATGGGAAAAGTTTTTTTGCGATTTCTGACTTTTCTAGTACTCAAATATCAGTTGGTCCAATATAGGTTTTTGATCCTTATATGAAACATGATCGACTGACATTAAAAAAAGTTTTTGTGAAAATTGCCCATTACCTGATGACTGTACATTTTTTTCAAAATCTGTGAATGCAAATCAAAATTTCTCAAAAAGTTAAGGAAAGTCTCCTAAGACCATTTTCCTGTAGCTACAACGGTTATGGTAGCTGCCCTTGCTGCCACATCTCAAAAATCCAGCCTGTATATTTGTGACCAAATAATATTCCGTAAAATGTTGTTTCGGTGTGGTGAAAATATGACAAATAAATCGTTTGGCAAATGAAAAAAGTTCAAAAGAGGCTTCGGCCAATAGCAAAAAGTTAATTGTAAATCGGCGAAATAGGTACTCGTATAGTTCGGTAAAATAATAGATAGGTACTTAGGCCACATGATACTTCAATGATCTAAAAATATATCAAATAATGCATATAGCAGTAAAGACAGCGGTCAATAGTTTTCAGTAAAATGAAATTCGAACAAAAAAGAATCGGAAAAGTGATTGGTTCCCCGATAAGGTTCGTGTTTTGTTCTAGGCGGAGCTTAGGCGTTATTATTCTAAGCTGTTAGCTATAACCTGTTTTCAAATACATCATGTTAGTCGAAAAACGATCCCGTTGTACTGTAATTTACCATATTTCGAAATTTTATCTCCGGTTTCCCTTAATAAAACTTAAAACAAAACACAGATTTATGGCGATACCCCGGCCAAAACTGCCTTTTCGTCGTTATTCAGAGGCTATTAACTCAATAATTAAGAGTAATAAACTACATCTAAAAGCACAGTATTAATGTTCGATATCTTATCATCACATTGCACGTTTTTATTTATTTTTATGTGTTATAGGTAAATACATTTAAAATCTCCTTGTAATAAAAAAATAATCCAAATTATTGATTGCATGCTTCTTTTGCTAAAGTTGACGTTCTATTAATTTGAGAATTACACCAATGGATAGGTAATTTAAAAATCTAAATAATTCACGTTTTATTTTATTTGAAAGGATCGCTTTTCTTTCTTTATTAAAATTATTCCAAAAATTGTGTGTATTCTATGATAAAAGGGCGTGCGCGGGGTGCGGGCGGCACAGTCCGGTTCTTAATAGCCAAGACCTCTCAGGGTCACAACAACTACGAGCAACCAATCATAAAAAAAGGTGCGGGCGGCAGTACGCTACATGCTTTCGTATGGGGAAGCCGTATCGCTCATCGCTCTCGCTGTCATCGTCCTCCGTTTTTAGTACCTGCCAACCGATGCGCTAACGTAGTGTTACCGCGAAAAGAAGCTACATTTGTGTTACTAAGTTAGTCGGACGCATTTTATTATCAAGTAAACTACAGTGAAAAGACACTACTGCGAAAAGACGTTTTGTGTTTATTTAGGTCTAGTGACAAGAATAAAATTTTGTGTACTGTTTAATTTATCGGTTGATTAGTGAAAATGCCTAAATACAACAAGAATAAACGTCAACGACGTCAAAATGCTCTAAAAATGAATGAAATGATGTAAGTAATTTGATGCTCTATGCAAAGTTTAACTAAGTAGTTTCATTTCGCTAAATACCACGTTGAAATGTAATAACTTATTACATTTATCTAACCTGTCTTTTTATTTTAGGAAGAGAAGAAAAATACCAGAGTGCTCATTTGACGACGAGAATAGTTATTCAAGTTTACCAATAATTTATTATAATAATGGGTAAGTACCTATCTCTTTGATAAACGCTTTCACATTTTTATGAAACAATAATCCTAGCTAATATTATAAATGCGAAAGTAAGTTTTTATGTTTGTTTGTTACTTTTTCACGCCTAAACCACTGAACCGATCATCCTGAAGTTTTGCATACACGTGTTCAGGTGTACAGAAACGGACATAGGGTACCTTTCATCCTGAAAAAAAGTATTTTTTCCGAGGAAAACAACAATAACGTTCTTATGATAATAGATGGCGCCACGTGTCTTTCGAATCATGATTGCATTATAACCTGAATTGATTGTCAAAGTCTGAATTAACGCGAGCGAAGTCGCTGGAAAAAGTTAGTAATCTATAAAATGTTAATAGTTATGTACCTATCATAATTACTAATAGCGAACTCACGGGAGCGGGCATTGCACTTCGCTAATAATATTCGACTCTATTTGTATACAAACAAGGTCCAAATTCAAAGTGACTAGAGGCGGCCGGACGCTCGAGTCTACATAATTAAGTGTTTTTTTTTTTGTTGTAACCGTGTAAATAATATGGACCTTTTCAAAAGTAATTCAGTTTTGTTTTCTTGCAAGATCTAATATAATGAATTCTTTATTGCAGGCAAAATACGAATACTGACGATGCACCAGACGCACTAGTAAACGATTTGAGTCATGCAACCATAGAATTACAGGTTAGTTGTCTTGATTCAACTGAAATTGTTGAAGGTCAAGATGAAGAGGTACGTTTATTACTAAGTAGGTCTTAGTAACAAGTAGATCATTTAGATACTAATGCTTACCCGGTATACCTTCACACCTACTGAGGTATTGTGAGTAGGTAAAAGATATCTAAGTAGGTACTGGTACTAAAGTACTTATACTTAGTACCAGGGTTCGACAGGATAATTATCAACGATAATTATCGTTGATCTCTATATCTGGAGAACAGTTGAAAGCAAAAGCTATCGAGTTATATCAAAAAAATACCAAAAAAGATGATTTTCGTGCCAGTGTCGGGTGGTTGGATAAATTTAAAAAGCGATTTGGTATCCGTTTGTTAACCGTATCGGGTGAAAAGCTCTCAAGCGACGAGTCTGCAGTGCAGCCATTTATCCAGCGTTTTAAAAGACAAAGGAGAGGAAATGGGTCTTCTTCCGGATCAAAACTACAATGCAAACGAGAGTGGTCTGTTCTGGAAACTGTTGCCCAATAAAACATTCGTATCCTCTGAAGAAGTGAGCGCACCAGGCCGTAAAGTAAGTAAGGATAGAATCACCTATATGCCATGTTCAAATGCTAGTGGAACACATAAACTTTATTTTTTGGTGATTGGTAAAGCTAAAAATCATAGAGCTTTCAAGAATATTTGTCTGCTAGTCTGCCACAGGAACAAATTTAAAGTTGGGTCACGACTTCACGAGAAAAGTATTTAGTGAATAGTTCCATAAAGAGTTTGTCTCGGAAGTAAAGAAGTTTATGAAAAGATCCAACTTGCCCAAAAAAACTTTATTTTATATCCGAACATTCCAATAATCCGGCACCCCTTAGTTTTTAAGTGCCGGATTAATGAGACTACTATATTATATTGAAACAACAACAAAATCACAAAACGACAAAATCACAAAACGACAAAGATCGCGATTCGCGGGCGCCGCCGCCTTTGTTCGCCCGGCGCCGCGCGCTGTCGCTGTCCCGTTCTGGCACCACTGTGCGCGTTTAGTTTGTTGAGGGTTGAGGCGTTATAATAATTTATAGCGCCGAGTCTGAACCGATACACCAAACGCTAAATGTTTTGTACACTAAAGCGTGTTATGTTTTGGCGCTAACGTTTTACTTGCCACCATTTGTATATGCATTTCTTTTCTTGTATGTTTGACACATGTTTAAGCATAATCAGCCTATAATGTTCCCACTGCTGGGACACAGGCCTCCTCTCTTTTTGAGAGGGAATGGGCTGTAATCTACCAAGCGAGCCCAGTGCGGGGAATTTTTGGTTCTAGGTCATGCCGGTTTCCTCACGATGTTTTCCTTCACCGTTTTGAAAGCAGTGGTGATAAAATTATTTACACAAAGTAAAGCGCCTGCCTGGGTTCGAACCCACGACCTACAACTCGTAAGTCGGGGCCGATACCACTGGGCCACCACTGCTCCAAAAAGTTTAAGCAAATAAATGTTTAAGCAAATAAATATTAACTTGTCTTATCTTGAAAATATAACATAATGTCACGCCTTTATTTCCCTATGGGAGCAAAGGTGTACCTTTAGTACAGCCACATTTCGCCAATTATGTTTAAGCTCCATATAATAGGAGAAGGCTTTTTGCCGTAAACCGGGCACAAATCCAGACTCCGGGCTGCTACTGAGAAATCTCTTGTCTACAGGTGGCAAGCGCTCCTGTTGGAGCGCATGCCACCTGTAGACAAGAGGCAGTAATAAAAATATGTATGTGTAATTATATTTTACACTATCTTATCTTTGAATACTGATGCAATCATTTTAATAAAGTTTATAAGTGATTTATGTAACGTATTTTTATTAAAACATAATATTTTCCGCGTCCCCATACTACCTGAACCACAGCGGCCCCAACGAAGCCGTCGATTTTTTTAAAACAGTGATAATTAGTGTGTTACGTTACGCTTCGATGTCAATAACTTTCTCTCCAACTGTGTTCATAATAATACTAGTTTATGCCCGCGACAACAAACAGAAAAACAAACAAACTCTTCAGCTTTATTATTAGTAGGATAGGGTGGTCAGCAGTGACTCGGTGGTAGGTACCTACTCAGTGAAAAAACGTACGGGTGTCATAAACGCGAGATTACCAACCCGTGCTGTGTGGACGAACGGACTTACCCATTACGGCGCCCCACCCTCCTCACTCCTCGGTCGCTGGCTCGCTCCCGCCGAAAACACGCGTCGCGTGTGAATAGCTAATTCCTTTTTATAAAACAGGAATAAATGTAAGTATTAATTTTGTTTTTCAAACTAGCGCTAGGGCTACCTTTTTATGTATTACGATTATACCACTTATTAAAGGACTACATATACATGGTTTCGTATGTCGTGCGCGCGATAAATGCGTTTAGTTTATATTTGGCATAACCTAAAACTCGAGAAAAGTGTAGTTGGTATACAGGGGCCCACAAAGGTATGGTTAACAGATTGGTTCACTGTGTACCCTAACTTTTGCCGAAAGAGTGTCATGGATTATGATGTTCCGTTACAGTAATGTTTTAAAGTTGATTCGATTATTTATCTGATACTCATATTTCAGAACGGCTCGAAGTAAGACTTGAAGGAAAGAAGAAAAGTTGGCAACCATACCAAGGAAGTAATGCAGAGGGCAGTAGATTTGGTAAAACAGGGACGTAGTATACACAAGGCTGCAGATGAGTGTAAATTAAAATATTCTACACTGAGGAGATATGTAAAGAAACTGGAATTGAATCCCGATGCTAATTTTCTCCCGAATTGCAATACCAATTCAGTCTTCACTGCCGATCAAGAAAACGCTCTGAAGGATTATATCAAAGAATGTGCGCTAATTTTCTATGGTCTATTTGCCAAATAATGCAGACAATTGGCTTACCAGATGGCAAATGCAAATAATCTAAAAGTCCCTCCTTCGTGGATAAATAACCATATAACAGGGAAAGCTAGGTTAAGGTCATTTAAAAAACGGCAGAGTAAGTTAAGCCTGAGAAAATCTGAAACGTCTAGCCTGGCGCGTGCTGCAGCTTTCAACAAAGTAAACGTAAACGCAAGCATTTTTCGGAAACATAAAAGAAGCTATGCAGCGGGACATTGCTTTTGGCGACGGAACTCGAATATACAATCTGGACGAAACTTTAATCACCACGGTGCAGAGTCCGCAAAAAATCTTAGCGCAAAAAGGGAGCAACAACTTTAATACCCACATGCTTCATGGCGCTCCTTCAGCAACCCTTGGTTTGGCTACGACTACAGGCTGGATGAATGCGGAGTTGTTTGTTGATGTCATTAAGCATTTTATTAAGCTCAAATACTAACAGGGCTGGGTTTTCTTTAGAGGCAGAGGCTCTAAAGAAAACCCAGCCCCGTTAATATTTGACAATCACGAAAGCCATCTTTCTTTTGTGGCTTTAGATATAGCTAAGTCTTTTGGGATAACTGTACTCACTGTACCTCCCCACACCACCGCAAAACTTCAGCCGCTTGACTTTGGCATTAATGGACCATTCGAAAGTTTTTATAACGCTGCGGTTGACTCGTGGCTGTTGCGCAATCCAGGCCAAGCACGTACTGTGTACCACGTCGCTGAATATGTTGGAAAAACTTTCATGAAGGCTTTGGCGCCAATAAACATCACCAATGCATTAAAAAAATGTGGAATCTACCCATGTGATGACTCTGTTTTCACAGAAGAAGATTTTTTACCAAGCTCAGTCACAGATAGACCAGACCCAGCCAAAGAAAATATTGAGACTGAAGTAGAAGACGGATTAAATAAGTCTTCTTCACAATCAATTCTATTAAACATTACATTAGAACGGTTTCAAGATTTTTCATTGACAGGTGATTTTCTAGATAAACCTCATGCCTCACTTCTAATGGAGATAACAGTTTCATAACACCAAAATTGATTAGACGGCCTATGAAAGCTGGCCGAAAGAGTAATAAAGGGCATCGAACTCTGGGCAAAACCATGATACCAGCAAAAAAAAAACCTGAAAACCGTAAAAGGAAGGAAAAAGAAAACCGAAATGAAAGCGAATTTGTTTCAAGAAAAAAAGTATCCAAGAAAGTAGACAAAAACCATACTCATATAGAATATGATACCAGCAGCGCTGAAGAAACTTTCAACGCGAGTGGATCTTCTTCTGGAGGGGATCAGTTTGTAAGTGATAGCGAAGACGATGAAATAATTTTATCGACACCTTTGCACCGAGACCCTAAAGAAGGCGGTTCCTGTATTATTTTAATAGAGACCTAAAAGAAGAAGCAATATTGTTGTGTTGGTAAGATTCTGGAAGAGTGTGATGAATCAGATTGTGACTTCTATGTTTCATACCTAAAACGATTGTTGACCCTATCGAACCAGATATGGCAGGGGCTTCCAAGGCTGATATTATATATATATATATATATATATTACTTTGGTAATGTATATCCTAACATTGGTGCGAGCAGTCATCGCCAAGGGATATATAATTTTCCAGTACCTATAGTATATAATAATATAATATAATATAACTTTTATTTCAGATAATATCACAGTCCTTGATAATACACTTTAAAATAAGTACAGTACTACAAACAATTTGCAATTAGAATACATTACTTACACAACAGACTAGGTTTAATTATAACCTCTAGATTCTAGCCACTAGACTAATAAAATAAAATTAATTACAAAAATAAATTCAATTAAAATTTAAATATTATTAACATAGCTTCAACAACAACAACCAAGGATCTTCATAGCGGAGAAGAGATCCTATCTGCTACAGTCCTCAGAATTCCGTTGCAGCTGCCACGCATTCTGCAGATCAGGGATACAGTTTTCTTATGGATGACTTCATGAAAGCCATCAGTTCGATACAGTAAAAACATCCCCGATGCACTACAGAAGCGGGGCAGCCCCAACATCATCCTGAAGATGTTATTATACTGGACGCGCAGGACATCCAGCGATCTTTTGGTGTGACTGACCCACAGATTTCCCGTACAAAAGCTTTGACAATACGCCTTAAACAAGGTTATCTTTACTTGCGATGCGAACGATCTACCCCATTTATTAAAAAACCAACCACAAATGGTGTTATTTGCTGACGATACTTCCTTAATTTTTAAGATAAATAGACGTGCATCAAATCTTGACAACGTAAATAACGCCCTACTGCAGGTACATGATTGGTTCACTGCTAATAATTTAGTATTAAATGGGAATAAAACTAAATGCATAAGATTTGCTTTACCGAGTGTTAAAAGTAATGATTGTGACATAGTATTGAATAAAGAGAAACTAGAATTCGTCGATAAAACTGTTTTCCTGGGGATCACGCTCGACTCAAGGCTGCAATGGGGTCCTCATTTAACATCTCTTGCAGGACGGCTAAGTTCAGCAGCATATGCTGTGAGAAAAATCCGTCAATTTACTAATGTAGATACCGCGAGGCTAGTCTATTTCAGTTACTTTCATAGTATCATGTCTTACGGTATTTTATTATGGGGACGGGCTGCAGATATCGAGTCTATTTTTATTCTGCAGAAAAGAGCCATCAGAGCAATATATTGCCTCCGCAGGCGCGATTCTCTAAGGGAACTGTTTAAAGATATTAACATCATGACGGTACCTTGTCAATATATCTATGAAAACATCATGTACGTAAGAAAAAATTTAAATCTTTTCAGTAAAAGAGGTGAAAGACATAACTATATGACTAGAAATAGGGACCAATTAGTTCAACCAGGTTTCAGACTGGGTAAAGTAGACTCATCCTTCATGGGGTACTGTTTAAAATGTTATAATAAAATACCTCCCCACATACTCCAACTGAATGAAACAAAATTTAAATCTCGTATAAAACGCACACTATGCAGCCAAGCATATTATAAGTTGGGGGATTACATCGCTGACAAAGATGCTTGGCTCAACGCTGGTCCTGTTCCACAGGGGGGCATAAATTAATTGATTAACATTCGAAAATATTGTTGGAGCTGCTGAAGATTGTAAAAACAACAACATCTTTGCATTGTATAAATTCAATTTCTTAACAATGTATAATTGCATAGCACATGTGTGAGCACTATGTACCTACTATAAAGCCACCATTTACTAGGCTCGTCTTTCGTTGACTTGAATGTGCCCTGGCGGCTGAGAGTATGTCATGCTCACTCAAATGTTTCGCTGGTGGTGGCGTGTGTGTTGGATCATTAAGTTCCCTTCAAAATGGTTGAGCTGAATGGTGCTGATCCATGCGTCATGTTCGTGAACGGGCGCCGTCAGTAGGGACTGGTCAACTCTTGGCTGCCACGGCTTATTTTAATTTAAATTTTTGAATTGTTTTTTTATCTTTTTTATTACGGATACTTTAAACGTGCACGTCTTTCTACATCGTTCTCACATTTTTAATTTGAACATGAATGATGTAAACAATTTGTTTTTTGTAACTATATATTGATTTAAAAGAGTGTCCATGGAGTTTCTTGCCCGTTCTTCTCCATAGGTACCTACTACGCTTTGGAATGGGCAACTAGCTTCATTTTTCTGACTGACTGACCCTTTGACAATTCAAAAGTGCCTGTAATTGGTTTATTTGAAATAAATGCTTTGAGTTTGAGTTTGAGTTTGAGTTTGCTCTGAGCAGCGGGAGAATCTGCGGGCCAGCATGTTACCTCTGACCGCTAAAGCCCTGCGCTCCCTTTCAATATCCTGATCGTCTTCAAGACTTTCGGTAATTAAATGCCCCAAGTATTTAAATTTCGTGACACGATTTATGCACAAGCGATTAAGGGTAATATTATGTGAATACTCGGGGCATCCACCGGCGGCCTTAAAGACCATATATTCCGTTTATTGGACATTGTATACAGGGCCATGTGCACCAGAGTAGGCCTCCCACACTCTTAATAACTCTCCTAGACCTCTAACCGTCGCGACGGTGAGAGGTCTCTCAGCAGCAACATGTCGTCCGCGAAGCTAATGTTGTTGACACAGACGCCATCTATCGAGCAACCGACACGCTTGCTACTGAGCTCGACGATGAGGTCAATTATGTATAAGTTGAAAAGCTTGGGCGACGTCAAACCTCCCTGTCTCACCTCGCTTTCCAACGTATATGCCTCAGAGAGTGTATTATTCCACCTCACAAAATTGGTTTGGTGAGAATACCAATACTTTAGCACATTGAGCACCCCCACCGGTACACCCGCGTTCCCCAGCTTTCTCCAGAGCACATCATATGAGACAAGATCGAAGGCTTTGGAGAGGTCAAGGAAACACACTTATACCGGTGTCCTGCGGTCCGTATAGTATTGGACAGTATGCTTGAGACCTACGATGGCAGCTTCCGTGGATAGCCCGGGTCTAAACCCAAACTGCGCGTCTTGTAGTTTAATATACTTATCTAGGTAGGAATCAAGCACACCGTCCAGCACTTATCAACAACTACCAACAACTTACAATTAATAACTTATTAATTACTTGCTTATTAACTTAGCAATTATCGTTGCTAGAGATATGGGCCGGTAATTCCCCTTCTCCGAGATATCCCCAGTCCTGTTCTTCACAATAGGCACTACTATGGTTTTCATTAAATCATGTGGCAACTGTGAGTGACTCATGCACATCGTGAAAAACATGGCCAGGACCCTCGGTAGGTGAACACCCGCATGCCGCAGATGCTCCACACTAAGCCCATCATGACCGGCAGATTTACCGCCAGGCATTCTCTTTAAAACGCATCTTACTTGACTAGCCGTAAAATGTACAGACGGCTCCTCCCCTTCATATCCGGGCTCAGACGTAATAAATGACGCTGAAGGGCCCAGCGGGGAGCGCACCTTAAAATGTTCTCAGAACATATTTGCAATATGGACTGGTTCGCTTTTCCCATTCACACTCACCGGGAGGCCAGGCTTAACATCATGCTTTCCAGTCTCTTTCCAGAAACTAGAGAAGTCCTTTGCCGACCTGTGTTTAGCCAGGATGTCCATCTTTAAGTGCTCTTGATTATTCCGGCACCACTTCAAGCGACTTTTGAATACTTTAAGCGACTCGAGCATTTCATCATAAATAATGCCAGATAGAAGATAAATATTTTCCGCGTCCCCATAGTACCTGAACCACAGCGGCCCCGATCGAGCCGATTTTTTTAAATAAAACATTGATATATTTATAATGTGTTACGTTACGCTTCAATGTTCATAACTTACTCTCAAACTGTGTTTATAATAATGCCCGCAAACTCCGTCTGGAATTCGTAAGATACATAATTTAATAAAATAACAGCCGCATTTTTTATAAAAATTCCTCGGACTACCCACCGCGTCGCGTCGCATCGCCGATCCCGGGCTGTTACTTCGTTTTCGCTTAGCTCTTTCTGACTTTTTTATTTTTGCTCGGCTCCCAAGGATCGTAGCGTGATGTTCGTGCCTCTAGAAGTGTGCTATCAAATGCAAAAAGACTTTTTCAAATCCGACTGATAGTTGCGAGATTATCACGTTCAAACAAAACCAGCCGAAGTTTTGTTGACCTAATTTTTTAAACTACAAAAACTAAAAACTTATAAGTATTGAGTTTTTGTAGTTTAAAAAATTATTCAAAACAGATTGATGATAACTAACAGTTGAAATTTCCCTTGTTTACAGGAAGATTCCTCCCAAAGTGACAACGAAATTAAAGTGTTTTGCCCGAAATGTGACACCGAAGTATCGCACACCGAAGAAGGAATACAACAGGTAGGTATCTACAGTCAACTGCACCTCAGTTGTAACATTTGCACTTTGAAAATCGCCCTTATTGCTAGGACATAAAGCTTCGCTCGATTATGCATCCTAAGTTCTCTTCATAATAGTATTTCATCTTCAACATCAGTATCTGAGGTCAAACTCAATTTAAACCCAATATTTACCGAGTGAGTGCTAGGAGAACTCGAAAAGAACCACAGTATCTCAAACAGAAAGTTCGGTCTTACCTGTAGGCTCAGCATGACGCTTTCTATTTCTTGGAAGAATAGACATAGCTATTTCTATACAAAGTGACATTTCGTGTCTCCATTTTTGACATTGCACCGTAAACTGACAGTTGTCTAAGGTAGTGAGGACTATTTGATTTTGTAATCGCCATGCTAAAGACAGTAGAACAATTTTTACTCGACGGCCACAAAGTATAAAAATGGGATAAAAAATGGAATTGTTCACTTTTTGTATGGAAAATGTAAAACAGTTGAGTTCATGTTGTAAACAGTTAAAACCAAGTCTCAAAAGATTTGAGAGACGTATCGTACGTCGCTAGCCTCATAAACTGCCTCAATTACATGTTAATGTAGATTTTTGTATGTGTTCTTATGGGTAAATAAAAAAAAATGAAAATTAAATTAATGGTATAAGTGTTAGGTTTATTGCAAAATTACAATTACGATTTACTGTAGTTCGGGAATTTGCAGTACCTACCTAACACAATGATTGTTTATGGAAAAAAAACTTCTCCCTTGAATTCTTGATAGAGTGAATAGGAATCGACATATCAGACAGCGTTGCCGTTAGGACAATCTAGTTTGACCGTTTTTGATACATCAAAAAAAAAAAAACCAGTTTTGTAAATAAATCAGTTTCGGAATTCCGCTAAAAGTAGCTAAAGTATTTTTGGCCTACTTTAATATCTTATTACTCTTCATAATATAATTTTATTTTTTTATTAAGTGGGTTTAGTAATACATTTTTTTTTCTTTTTTACTGTTTATTTTATAGTATATAGCTAGTAGCTTCAAGTAAAAGATTAAAATGACAGTTATTTTTTTTTGTAAAAAATAAAACTCAATTTGAAAGTCTAAAATGTCATCTGGAATTGCAAATTCTGGAATCTCTTTGTTAATGGACGATGATGTGGATGGTATTTCAGTTCGTTTTATTATTTTGACCGTGTTTTTGTAACTTTGGCAAAACATAATTGTGGCAAGCTTTTTTTTAATATTTTTAGTAATAATCTAAAATAACCAGAAGTATTATAGATTCATTTTGGCAGTTTGAATAGATTATAGCTAAAACGGTCGAAAATCCGCTAGATCTAGCCACGAGCGGGTAAAACGGCAACACTGATCTTAGAGTTGTCTCCCCTTTGTAGGCATATTGCATTAACAAACTCAAACCATTTAAATAAATTTCAATTAAACCAATGACAGGCACTTTTGAATTTTCAAAGAGTCGGTCAGCTACAAAGATGAAGCTAGTGGTCCATTCCAAAGCTTAGTAGGTTCTATGGAGAAGAACGGACAAGAAACTCAATGGACACTCTTTTAAATAAAAATATTGGTTACATCAATCACACGATCCACCTTCCGTTTGTTTGAGCTTCCCCTACTCTTACAGCCGTTCACATTCATAATTAAAATTTTCGTCACGATTTGTGTTTGACAATCCTCAGGATCAAACAAAAATACTCATCGCAAAAGTGTACCATTACTTTGAGCAAGAGTATCAAGAGTTCAATACAATTTATGGAGGCTTGGACCTGACTCCTCTGTCGAAGTTCCACCAACGGACTGCGCTGGCCACCGGAGTGAGTGAGACGACAGTACTTCAGATACTGAAGGAGGAAGAGAGACGGAATGCAATCAAGCGACAGGAATCGACTGAGGAACGACGCAGAGCTCGCAAGAGGTCTATGCAGACGGATAGGTATGTGTTAACACTGTATTATTGTAACTAAACAGCACACAGTAGCGACATCTATGTCACAAAGTGCTTCTGAAACCAAGCAAGCAGTTGGTCCCGGCTGACATTCATAGATGTTACCCAGTCACTGGGCTGTGGAGGTCAAAATACTGGTATTCAGCTGCATCCGGTTAGCCTGGAAGCCGACCCCTACATAGTTAGGAACAGGCGGCAGATTGATTGTCGACATTTACAACTTTTAGAAACAAAACAATTTTAATATTTACGTATTGTATTTTTGTTTCAGTTCAAGTGAAGAAGACAGTCCGGATGATAAAGCGGATGCTAACGAGCAATCAAGTAACTCACATGAGTGAGTTTCATCTGTTTTTTTAAAGAAATTATCATAAATATTATGAATCTGAAATATCTTTACAATATCAGGACTTCGTCCGCGTAAATTTTCTTGTTTTCTTGTTTTTGACACTCGGCAGTACTGTAGCTGAAAATTCGTAACTTTTTGGAATCGGATCAGTAGTTCTGATGATTACCCTCTACATACAAACTAAAAAAAAAACTTCTTTATAATGTTAGTGTAGATAACGCACGCAACAGAAAAATGCCTAAAATAAGCAATTTTTATACAACAATCCTAACAGCCCACAGAGGATAGAATCGGCGCCGACAGCGTTTAGAGACGACATAATATCACGCCGTATTCCCCGAAGGGTTAAACAGAGGTGTACCTGCAGTACACCCACATTTCGCCAGTTATGTTTAAGTCCCATGTAATAGGGGGCGAGCCTATTGCCATCAACCGGACACAAATCCAGACTCAAGATGAAAAATTCCAGATGGAGAAATCCAATAACAGTTTGCCCGACCCGAGACTGGAACCCAGGATCTCATGGTCAGCAGTAGCTCTTGCGACCACTAGACAAAAGTGACGAGGTATAGTATTTTTATCTCACGAAGCGACGCGTACTTTACTTGTGGTAACCAAGTGTACAAACACACTGTGAATGTGTGCGTGAAGACGAGTAGCGACAGCACAAAACACACACACACTTTCGACTTCGCCACTGTCTCGGGCGGTACCGAGAGCTCCTGTGGTTACACAAATTCACAGCGTGTTAGTACACTTGGTAACCACAAGTACAGCGCGCGTCGCTTCATGAGATAAAAAAAACTGTAGTAGAGACGGCAGTTACAAGGCTGATGAATAATGGCCGGTCTGACATAGACGAACTTTCGCCTCATGTCACCATTTTGGTTCCTAAACAATTAGATTGCGCAGCCTTCTGCGGGAAGTTCAGACCGGCCATGATTCATCGTTCGTATTGTATGTTTAATACCCATGTAGAAAAAGAGCGAGCCTATGGCCATCAACCGGGCATACATCCTGACTACAGCACTGCAGCAATAATAAAACTGAAGAGTTTGTTCGTTATTTGTTTGAACGCGCTAATCTCTGGAACGACCAGTCGGACCTGAAAAAATATTTTTGCATTTGATAGCCCAATTTTTGAGGAAGACTATAGGATATTAACATCAAGCTAGAGCCCTTAGGAGTCGAGCAAAAAGACAAAAAGTTAGAAAGAACGCTAAGCGAAAACGAAGTAATAGCGCGGGCAGGCGTTGTGATGCGACGGGGTGGGTCGGGGGAACAAGAAATTTCACGCGGACGAAGTTGGGGGCATATGATAGAAGTATTTTTTTTTTGTGTTTCCAGGGTGCATACGTTGGTAGTGAAGGTGGAACCTGAATACTACAAGTAAGTACCTAATTATAATCATCATGTTTACCTTTTGTTTTAAAATACTGGTGTTCAGCTGCATTGTGAGAGGCTCGTGGGTAAGTAATAACAGCTGCACGGGTCGATCGAAGGTTAAGCTACGCTTGCCGAGGTCGGTTTGTGGATGGGTAACCATCCATTACAAATAGCAAGTCCCCTCCGTAGCTCGGAAAGCACATTACGCAGTTGGTCCTGGCTGTCATTCGTAAATCTTTGAGATTCGTTACGGGTAGTCAGAAGTCTAAAAGTCTCAAGGGGTATCGTGTTACCCAGTAACTGAGTTGTGGAGGTCAAAATACTGTATTCAGCTGAATCCGGTAAGATTGGAAGCCGACCCGTACGTTGGGAAAAGGCAGACAGTTATTAACCCAGAAATATTTTTAAAAGTCGATGTGCCAATTTTATTACTTTTAGGGTTCCGTACCCAAAAGGAGCCAACGGGACCCTATTACTAAGGTTCCGCTGTCCGTCCGTCTGTCGCAGGGCTGTATCTATTAAACCGTAATAGGTAGACACATGACACACTGACAGGCTCGCACTTTACTATTGCGTGGGCGCTTTTTGCTATTTTTACATTATTAAGTATTCTAACAACGTTTACTTTAATTTCAGTGAGGAACCTGAAGTTTACGTCCCAGCTGTGAAGGTAGAAGTCAGCGATATTGAAGTCAACAAGTAAGTCATAACTTAGTTCATTACGGGTTTAAGAAACAGTCGAGAGGTGTCGTGGAACACGCGGTTGGAACGAATTTCCTTTCACTTTTGCACATCTGGCGAATGAGGCATAATCAGCCTGAAATCATCCCACTGCTGGGACACAGGCCTCTTCTCGGTGAGAGGGAATGGGCAGTAATCTACCACGCTGGCTTAGTGCGGGTTATTGGAAGAATAAGGAAGGAACAGGGAACTGTTGTGCAAAATGTTATGCTTCTAGACCTAGCGTTGCGTATTTCCAATCTATACAATGCCAGAACGCAGCCATAGGAAACTGCTCGCGTATACATTGTAATGCATAGTGTACAGTTTGTAACGTGGACGCGCGTCCTGATTCCAAACTATACTACATCACATACGCCTGAAAAGATTTTTAAAGAGTTATAGTGAAATAAAATCATTGTAAGTGATAGGAAAATCCTATTTGGGCCTCCTATTTCTGCATGGCTTGTGAAATGGAATAATAAGGCGTAGTCAACGGAGCCCTGCCCTGCGGGTCTCCTACGTCTGGATGGTTAAAAAAAAACCAACCTAACCTAACCTGTCCGAGTCGTGGTGCCCCAAGTCCCGAGCTCGCTTCGCTCGCTCTTGCATCCAAAATTCTCCTAGTACAATAATATAGCATTTTGTACCGATCCCTTCGACACAATTTTTACGCCAAACGGCTGATAACTCCTTACAAAATCCATGGAATAGAAAGAGAGGTCAACAAATCAAAATGGCGAGCATGCTACTGCTCGCGTATTCATTGGAATCGCGCACTTATTCCGATCTGTACATGATTAGTCCGTGTGTGTAGTGGCACTGTATATCTCCGAAAAGGCTGGACCGATTTTGACCGGACTTTCACTGGCAGATAGCTAATGTTATAAGAAGTAACATAAGTTACTTCTTGTCCCGGTAGCACGTTCCCGAGGGACAATTTCCGACATCCACGCGGGCGAAGCCGTGGGCAGCAGCTAGTGTACTCATAAATTGTAAAAGTAAAGAAAACATCGTCATAGAAACCTCGCACATGTAATCAAGATTCTAAACGACAATTTTTTTTTTCCAAAAAAGTGTACCTAAGACTTTTTTTAAACGCGTATTTCCAGGAACAAGTTTTGTGAAAGCTCTGCGCGCCAATTTTGGAGCGATGTTATCGCGTTCTTACTTTTGCTTCTTTTTAACCGACTTCACAAAAAGGAGGAGCTTCTCAATTCGTATGTTTTTTTTTTTATTTGATTGGTGGTGCTTCACATGTGGTCCCATTTAAATTTGATCAAGGTCTGACCAGCAGTTTTTGACTTATCCTTAATACTGCATATTTTTTCCACTTAGTTTATACTCGTATGGATGATGTGTTAATAGTTTCCTGTCACTGTTATTTACACACCAAGTAGTGGTATACGAATTTGTGTGGGGTAGGTACCGCAACTAAAAAATGTTAAATAAAAACTTTTTTTACAAAAAAACAAACGGCTTCCAAAAAACACAAAAAGACGTGAAAAATAACTTTAATTTCGGAAGTCGGTGGCCAAAAACGAAAATACAAAACCAAAGACACCGACTTCCGAAATTAAAGTTATTTTTCACGTCTTTTAGTGTTTTATTGGAAGTCGGTTGTTTTTTTGTTCCAACATTACGTTGTATGAAACAACAAGCTTTTCAATCATACTCGCGTTGACGATAGACGGACCGGAAAGGGCCCTCTTAAATAGCATACAGTAGAGACATCTATGTCACTAACGCAAGTCTGAAAGCAAGCAAGCAGTTGGTCCCGGCTGTCATTCGTAGATGTTACCCAGTCACTGGGCTGTGGAGGTCAAAATACTGGTATTCAGCTGCATCCGGTTAGCCTGGAAGCCGAACCCTACATAGTTAGGAACAGGCGGCAGATTGATTGTCGACATTTACAACTTTTACAAACAAAACAATTTTAATATTTAGGTATTGTATTTTTGTTTCAGTTCAAGCGAAGAAGACAGTCCGGATGATAAAGCGGATGCTAACGAGCAATCAAGTAACTCCCATGAGTGAGTTTCATCTGTTTTTTTAACAAATTATCATAAATATTATGCATCTGATGTACCTAGGTATCTTTACGATATCGGGACTTCGTCCGCGTAAATTTTCTTGTTTTCTTGTCTTTGACACTCGGCACGGCAGTACTGTAGCTGCCTATTAGTGAATTTTCGGAATCGGATCAGCAGTTCTGATGATTACCCCTACATACAAACTAAAAATATATACCTCATTAAAACGTTAGTGTAGATAACGCACGCAACAGGAAATTGCCTAAAAATATTTATGATACTAGTGCGGTAAGTTGGTTTTTACAAACGAGTAGACGTCGAGGGCGTACCATAGTCACGAGTTTTTAAACATCAATTTCCGCACGTGTGTCATACAACGGTTTTCAACACATTTGCATTTCCTCGCTTGAACTCATATTATTATTTACAAATTTATTTGACGTTTCTAATAAGAAAATGGCGCGAATTTGCAAATGGCGCCACGTGCGCGTGGCGAATATTAGAAAGCAGTTTTGAGATCCAATCTTTCGCCTCATTATCTCCTTAGTATTAAAAGTGCGACATACATAATGACCAAAAGCGCTTCCAAGGAGGTTATTTTTTTTTGATTAATTAGCTTATTTATTGTTGTAATGTGAAACTCCTTTGTGGAATTCTTATATATATGTTTATGGAAATTAAAAAAAAAACCGTAAAGGAAACGCACGGCGTTATACATGCGAAGCAGGCGAAGTATGCGGTAAAACAGGTACTTAGGTGAGAGTACCTATTTTCCGAGTCCTTTGTATGGTGCGTATTTTTTAACTTTCGGACTATGTATACCAACAGGCTTCGTAAATGCATTTTTTGAACAAATGTGTTGAAAAAGCCATTTTTGTACAACATTCCTAACAGCCTACAGAGTATGGAATCGCCGCCGACAGCGTTTAGAGACGACGTAACATAACATCACGTCGTATTCCCCGAAGGTTTAAACAGCAACAATATTTCGCCAGCTATGTTTAAGTCCCACGTAAAAGGGGGCAAGCCTATTGCCATCAACCGGGCACCAATTCAAACAAAGGGCTGCCACTGAGAAATTCCAGATAGAAAAATCCAATAACAGTTTGCCCGACCCGGGAATCGAACCCAGGACCTCATGCTCAGCAGTAGCGCTTGCGACCACTAGATAAAAGTAGCGACGTATAATATTTTTATATCACGAAGTGACGCGCGTTTTACTTGTGGTTACCAAGTGTACAAACACGCTGTGATTGTGTGCGTGAAGACGAGTAGCGACAGCACAAAACACACACACACTTCCGACTTCGCCATTGTCTCGGACGCGAACGGTACCTAGAGCTCTTGCGGTTACACACATTCAAAGCGTGTTAGTACACTTGGGAACCACAAGTAAAGCGCGCGTCGCTTCGTGAATTAAAAAAAAACTGTAGTAGAGACGGCAGTTACAATACGGCTAATGAATCATGGCCGGTCTAACATAGACGAACTTTCGCCTCATGTCACCATTTTGGTTCCTAAACAATTTGATTGCGCAGCCTTCTGCGGGAAGTTCAGACCGGCCATGATTCATCGGCCGTATTGTTTGTACGTTATTTGTTTGAACGCGCTAATCTCTGGAACTAACAGCCGGATCTGAAAAAAAAAATTGCTGTTGATAGCCCAATTCTTGAGAAAGGCTATAGGCTATTAACATCAGGCTAGGGCCCTTAGGAGTCGAGCAAAAAGACAAAAAGTCAGAAAGAACGCTAAGCGAAAACGAAGTAATGATAGAAGTTTTTTTTTGTGTTTCCAGGGCTCAGATGTTGGTAGTGAAGGTGGAACCTGCTGAATACTACAAGTAAGTCATTATAATCATCATGTTTTCTTTTTGTTTTAAAAAAGTGCCATTTTTACTACTTTTAGGGTTCCCTACCCAAAGGGAGCCAACGGTCAAGGTTCTGTCCTTCTGTCACAGCGCTGTATCTATTAAACCGTAATAGGTAGACACATGAAATTTTCACAGATTGTGTATTAATATTGTCGCTATAACAACAAATAGGTAATAATAAAATAAGGTTAAAAATTAAAGGGGGTCCTCATACAAGAAATATGCAGTGTTAAATATTGCACGCTGGTACGGGGCCCTTCGTGTGCGAGTCCGACTCGCACTTTACTATTGCGTGGGCGCTTTTTACTATTTTTACATTATTAAGTATTCTAACAACGTTTATTTTAATTTCAGTGAAGAACCTGAAATGTACGTCCCAGCTGTGAAGGTAGAAGTCAGCGATATTGAAGTCAACAAGTAAGTCATAACTTAGTTCATTACGGGTTTAAGAAACAGTCGAGAGGTGTCGTGGGACACCTGAGGGCCTAGACAAAGTAACATTCGATTAACGATAACGCTAGTAGAAAAGCTAAAATGTATGGGGTTGACATAAGCTATCGAAATGTCACGTGATCATAGGTCAACGAATAAAAATTAGCTAGACAATGTTAACAACATTCGATTATGAAATGAATCGACAGCGTCGAAAGATTAGGTACTTCCACAGAGATGCATAGCCAAGGGACACTTTTTGACGAACGTTATTGCTAGTTTTTGGAATCATTAGCGAAAGCGATAGCGATTGTAGAAATAGAATCACTCCGAAGCGAATGCCATTTGTCTAGGCCCTCTGGTTGGAACGAATTTCTTTTCAGTTTTGCACATCTGGCGAATGAGGCATAATCAGCCTGTAATGATCCCACTGCTGGGACACAGGCCTCTCCTCGGTGAGAGGGAATGAGCTGTAATCTACCACGCTGGCTTAGTGCAGGTTATTGGAAGAATAAGGAAGGAACAAGGAACTGTTGTGCAAAATGTTATGCTTCTAGACCCAGCGTTGCGTATTTCCAATCTATACAAGGCCAGAACGCAGCCATAGGAAACTGCTCGCGTATAAATTGTAATGCTATTTTTAAATCTGTGATTACAATGTATACACGAATTTTGCGTACTGGTCGTGTATAGTTTGTAACGTGGACGCGCGTCTTGATTACAAACTATACTACATCACATACGCCTGAAAAGATTTTTAAAGATTTATAGTGTAATAAAATCATTGTAAGTGATAGGAAAAACTTTGACTACGCCTTGTTATTCCATTTCATACGCCATGCAGAAATAGGAGGCCCTAATAGGTTTTTCCTATCACTAACAATAATTTTATTACACTATAAATCTTTAAAAATCTTTTTAGGCTTATGTGATGTAGCATAGTTTTTTTTGAAAATTTAAAACTCATATTAAAAATACCTACACTTTTAATATGAGTTTTAAATTTTATTTCATTTAATTGCAATGTATCACAAGGTATTTTGTTGTAACATTTAACACAGTACCCCATAAAAGATGTATGTACTTTAGATAATCTGAAAAATGGTTGATCTATTTTATCTTTATTTCTAGTATTAAAATTATGTGTAGGTACTTATTTTATTAAAAAGATGAAGATATTTTCTGACATGCATAATATTTTCATAAATGAATTGGCAAGGTACCGTCATAATATTAATCTTTTTAAATAGTTTCGAGATATTAAGAGATTCGCGGCGACGCGGACGTAGATTGTAAATGGCCCTGTCAGCTCTCTTTTGCAAAATGAAAATGGATTCAATGTCAGCAGCCCGACCCCACAGTATAATGCCATATTTAAACAGATTATTTAAATTAAATTTGCAAAAACTCTAAATAATATTTGAAAATTAAAAATTAATGTTTTTAACCTGAATTTAAAAAATATTAGTTTTAATTACAAGTTAACGCAATGCAAGGGAGTATAATTATTATATCAAGCAGGTTTAGGCAGGCTTTTCCAAAGCATCAGTTTCATGAATTTAATTTATGATTTCAATTTCATCGTTTTAAATTAACACTTCATTAACATTAATTTGATTAAAGTTTATTTCTAAAAAAATTGCTCATAATTATTTTGAAGCAAATAATTCACATTAAACTTGCAAAAATTAAAAAAATCAAATCATGGATGAATTTAATTAAGTGCAATATTCGTATTTAATTACATGTATTTTCATACAGCCCAACGCCAATTTAAAAAAAATCACAAGTTATCAAAATTTAATTAACAATGTATCAAGAAGAACTTTTTCTTTGTTATAATATTTTTTTAAATAAATTATTAACAATTTCTTTTGCAGAACCGCTTACAATCACACCATGGCAGACCAACCTGGCGAACCTATGGATCTCACGGATCTGCCACTAGCTACAAAGAGTAATGTACTCACGGAGGCGCAAGAAGCTGCCGCATCCACATCTGCAACGCCATACGCTGAGCCACCAACAATCGCTGCTCCAAAATCGAAGGCACAGAAACAACGCGAGTACAGACAGCGTTTAGCAACATCCAGAACTCCTGGAAAGACGTTAGCTGCGAGGAAAGCGGATGCCGAACGACAGCGCAACTGCAGACTACGCAAGGCTGCTAACTCGGCTCTTGTCAGTGGCTCGTTAGAATCGACTACTGCATCCTCTTCTCGTTCAGGGGCGAGGTCAAACGACGTCCAAACTGGTACTCAACGACAGCTCACACACCAACAACGTCAACCTTCAGCAGAACCAGCACAAATCACTGTTGAACCAGGTACTTCTTCTGATCAAATTGAAGTACAACAGGCACAATCTACCTGGAACACCAAATGGGCATCCTCGATCATGAGATTCGAATCAACTTTTCTGGACAACGATTTTGGCTACGCTTGTTCGGTTTGCGACAGACTGTGGTTCAAGAACGACCTCAAACCCATCACTGCGGCACAGCTGGAGGTGATCTCGGAATGGTTCATCAAAGAAAATCGACGACTGTGCAGAGAAGAATATGAAATGGTTTGCAACACTTGTAAACGTACACTGAACAAAAAATCGATGCCGCCCCTAGCAAAAGTTAATGGATTCTCATATCCAGACCAACCACCAGGCCTACCACCGTTGGATCCCATCAGTGAACGATTGATATCGCCACGTCTGCCATTTATGCAAGTGCGTCGTCTGCGCCATGATTTCTCTTATGGAATCATAGGGCAAGTGATCAACGTACCAGTAGACGTACAAGAGATGGTAACATGTTTGCCGCGCCAATTAAATGAGGACGACGTCATTAATGTCAACATCAAGCGAAACCTTGCCCACAAATCGGTCTATATCAGCGGATACATGTCCAAAAGTACAATCAGCGCGTGGCTAACTGTACTGCAGAAGTCTCCATTATATCGCTTGTACGAAATCAACGTGGATTTGTCGAGACTGCATCCTACTGTGGCGTTTCTCGATAACATACAGGATGATCCGTCCAACCGTATAGAAAATATCTCCGCTGAAAACACGTCTGAATCTGAGATTCTCGCTTCAAGACAACATACCATGATGTGGAACGAAGAAGATTGTCTCAATATCGCACCAGGACATCAGGCAACACCTATCAACATTATTTATGACCGTCATGCAGAAGAGTTGTCGTTTCCTTCGATATACTTCGGAGAGCCACGTCGATTCAACAGGGGAGTTTCAGTATCACCTTCCATGATAGCGACCAGTGAGATACGGCGTCGTGACAGACGCGGAGCCACGCCTCAAAAAATCTTGTACGTTGCAATGAAAATATTGCGGCTGCGCATGGTGAATGGAATTTACAGCACGTTTCGCAATGTTTCGGTCACGGAGAATGTTACACGACGTATGTTAGAGGACACAGAATTTCTGAAAGAATATGTCATACAAAACCTCGCATTCATGAAGACAGTGCCAAACTCCGTCCAATACTGGGCCTCTCGCAAACGCGACCTCCTTGCAATAATTCGTCTACTTGGTAAACCAACCGTCTTCCTCACTATTAGTGCCAACGAAATACGCTGGATGAAACTGCTCACTATACTTCTCAAACTGAGCAAAAAATATCCAGGAAAAACAGCAAAAGATCTCAACACTTCTGAGCGCTGTACTTTAGTGAGCGACGATCCTGTTACGTGCTGCATATACTTCTACAAGCTCGTTGGTTCCTTGATGAAAATGCTGAAATCCAAACAGTCTTACAATCCGTTCGGCAAGTATTTCGTTAAAGATTACTTCCTTCGTATTGAGTTCCAGGATCGAGGAAGCCCACACGCACATATTTTATTGTGGTTGAACGACGACCCACGTGAGACCGTGTCGGAAAATATGCCAAGAACCATCGATCTCGTGGAAAAATTAAGTTCGGTTGCTCGAGATGCTGTGCCACACAATTCTATCTACGAAAACCAGATACACAAACATACTTTCACTTGCACAAAGCGAGGCGAGACAACTTGCAGATTCGGGATCCCGTACTGGCCTATGCCCACGACTCGTGTACTGGTTCCAATACCTCAATCTGATGGACGCCGCCAAACGTTACAACAGAAGGCCAAGGAGCTGCGTACCTCTCTCGGTGAACGTCGATACGCATGCATAGATGAGTTTCTTAATGCTAATGGTTTGACTTATATTTCATACCTCGACATTGTGCGTTCAACGTTGCGCAGACCGACTCTGGTATTCAGACGAAACTTCGACGAACTTATGACAAACACGTTCAATCCGTACCTTGCCGGCGAAGTCAACTCTAACATCGACATTCAGTTCATCTTGGATGAGTACAGCTGCGCAGAGTATATTGTAGAGTATGTAAATAAATCAGCCCGTGGAATGGGTAACCTACGTCGTGAGGTTACCACGATGATGCAAGAGCATCCCGACCAGGACTACACAGGCCAATTGAAAGCGTTAAGTATCAAACTGCTTAACGCAGTTGAGATGTCAGCACAAGAAGCAGCATGGTATCTACTACGACAACCAATGAGTGAGACAAGTCGTCAAGTTGTGTACATCCCGACGGTGTGGCCGACAGAAAGACAATGCCGCCGCAAGCGTCGTCAACAAATGGACTGCGAAGGCATCGATGGAGACAGCACTGATGTTTGGACCAAAAACGTAATACAGCGATATGAAGAACGACCTGCATCTTTAGAACAAGTATATTTGGCTGAGTTTGCTTCGTGGTATGCTAACGCTAATGATTTCGTTGACGAAGAAAACGACGTGCACGTAGATGACGATGAAGATTCTGAAGCTGTACCTGAAGCGAGGACGTCGAGAGCACCGAGAGAATATCGCAGACGACTGCTCGAACGAGTCATACGATACAGACGCTACGATATTGATGAAACTGACAATTATAAACGGGAGATGGTTCTACTTTACGTACAGTTTCGCAACGAAATGTCAGAGATTGTTGATCAAAATAATTTTTTGCAATTATTTGACGACAAAAAAGACACGATTATGGAACGCCATAGCCTATTCGAGACGAATTTAAACATTGAAAACGCCATGAAGGAACTTGAAGCGATGACGGTTTTGCAAAACGATGATAACAGCAATTTGCAAGAAAAAGAATCAAAAGCAGCGTTTGCCCAACGGTTGTTAGGAGAAGATGGTGCCGAGAACGTCGATGATGTTAAGCAAATCGTCCCCCGACAAGGATCTACATGATAACTTCTAACATAGATGTCGCTGATGGGTTGGTAAACGGAGCGATTGGTGTCTTACGACATATTGAACGCCAGCAATCAAATGTGTATCACCATTCTGCAGAAGCAGGACCATCGACCTGTATAACCTTGCCGGCATCTCGAGAAGAAATCATTACTCTATGGTTCGAGTTTCCGGAAGCAACAGCAGGTGCCAGTGCCAAAATTAAATGTCGACCTCATGTGCAAAGCAAGCCAAACACTCTGTCTCCCAACTGGGTGCCGGTGTATAAGAAAGTGGTGAACATTACACTGACAAAAACTATCAAATGCAAACGAAAAAAGTTTCCCTGCGTCCTTGCTTGTGCTATTACCATTCACAAGTCACAAGGTGGGACGTTTGATGTCATTGTTTATAAATACTCCCCGAAATAAACACAACAGTTGGGTACGTGGTGATGAGGCGGGTATCGAATATAGACGGCTTGCACATCATCACGGACAAAGATGCTCCTTTCATCTTCAAACACGGTCGAGATGGTAACGACTCCCAGACTGTGCGAGATATTGGTAACGAATACGTTCGACTCCGTGGACACGCACTTCAAACAATCACTAAGAAAGCAGTAAAATTCTGTGATGACACTAACAACGCTGGACTGTAGTGACAAACGTTAATTCTCAGAGTTTGTCTGCTCACTCCGCGGATATTGAAACGGATATAGTGATAACAAGGTCTGATTATTTGGTATTGACTGACACGTGGAGGCATGACAAATGTGATCCAGTTCCAGCCAATAATTACCATAGGCTGATACGGGGGGGGGGGGGGGGCTATGGAGCCATGACCCCCCCCCCCCCCCCAAAAGACCAAGGAATTCCATACTTTCGATTCAACTTTTCGTTTCAATTCAGCCGAAAGGTCATTCTCCACTCTACGCCGCTTAAAAACATGGCAGCGTACGCGGACAGGGGAGGAGCGGCTTAGCGGACTTGCACTCCCACACATCCACAGGGATGCTCCAGTTGATGTCTATAAAATTATAGATAGGTTTGCCAAAAGCGAATAATAATTCAAGATAATAAAAACGATTTTTTTTGTTTACTTGTGTGTTTAACCTTAGCTCCGAACCTTGTCAGAATGCCCCCCCCCCCCCAAATGAAATCCTGGATCCGGCCCTGAGAATTAAAAGTGTGTATCCCGGATTCCCGGCAGAATAATCGATCGGATTCTGATACAAACGCAGCTGGTGGAGTAGCAACCTATCGCAAATTATCATCGACATACACAACTCTTGTCATCAAAAACACTGGTGACGTGTGCTTGGCCGATATTCCATGCTTCACTGCTGATACAACGTTTACATTTACTTGGCGCCGTGTTTCCTGGAGCGAGTATGCAAAACATTGGTATGTTGCTGTCTCACTTGTTCCAGAGTGTGCCACCGTTCTTGATGGATATTGATGCCGATGTACCAATTCTTCTTTGCGGCGACTTCAACACAAACGTGAAAAATGATGACACGTTCCTTAAGTGTTGTTTATCAATATTTTTAGTGCCTGACAAAAAATAAAGCAAAACTCTTAGGAGGAGGAAATCAGAAAATCGTTGTAAACTTGTCCTTAATGACATTCTCTGTTCTCAACTGTTCTCAACTTCCAGCTGTCAAAAACCTACAGTCAAATAATAATGTTCATGTCTATGGACACTATTATTACTTAAATTTATCCTCAAATTCGGTTTTTTATTGATGGGTCTCCCTGTTATTCTCGTCACCTTTACAGTCCATTCTCGAGCAACAACCCAACAGCAACCTTAGTGCAAACAAACAACGATTCTAGAGTTTTCGAACAAGTCATGGTTTGTGGTTTTGCGGTTTTGCATACTTAATCAAAACAAATGTTTATTATCGTATCATCACAATAAATGATTAAATAATAATTAATATGATACTAGTAATATTTCTCACGATTTAATATTGCAATTTTAAAGTAACAAGCTTTGAATATAATAATATAATCAAAGGTAACAAGTTGTTTTAGAAGATTCTCAGATCTCTACTATGATGTTAATTTAAGATAAGATTTTGCATAAAGATTACCAATGAATACATATACTAAATTGCTAAATAATCTTATGAAGTTTTAAAATAGTTCCACAATACAAGATTTTGTAATTATTAGGTAAAGTTAGAAGTTATTTAGCAATTATGTACAGCCATCTCTGATTGGTCTATAATGGCGGCAGAATGGGCGGCAATTTTTGACATACTGGTAATATTGGGACTTTGGGAGACTATAAAATGGGTTACCGCCAATTTTGAAACGGGGACTTTATTATAACTGTTTGACGAGATAGGCCAGACCCTCAGTGTTATCCAATGTCCATAGTAATAGTATTAAGTTGAATTAAATCACGCTACATAGCGAACTTCTACCTATATTGTAAATTGGATTAAAATAATTATGATCAGCACGTCACTTGTGAAAGATCGACGGACTACAATGTTCATGTAAGTTAATTGATATTATAATATTGATTAATAATGCTGATAACTAGTTCTGTATGTGTTATACGTCATATAGGTATGTATAGCTAATATTGCTTTTATTGTTAAATTGAACTAAGGAATATTCATGTTTTTTTCTTTGCATTGATAAAGTTGCTAACTTTGAGAAACGGTCCTTGTGCTAACAATATCTAATAAAATGCTAATGTTAAAAGACTTTAAAACAAGCTGCCATGGAGTTTATTATCCTTCTTATTGACAAGCCTGAGTGAAATAAATGCCAAGTCTTGCCTTTCTGTGCTTGTCTTCATAAAATACTTTCCCTATACGCCATATTCATAGGTACCTACCTACTTTCATACATATTAAATAACTAGTAATCATTCTGACACTCAAAGCTTAATAATTAAGTGGATGCATGTAGTCTTTCATCCAGTTTCTAACATGTACGGTTGTTCTAGGATATACCCGGCAAGGATACTCAGCACGAGTTCGCAAGAGCGACAGTTATTCTATTAGCAATTTCTCAAAAGCAGTCCGGTTTCTGGATTTGTGCATGGTTAATGGAGATGGGCTGGCTCGCCCTCGCGCTAATGTGGAAATTACACATAACTGGTGAAATGTGGTTATCGTACAAGTATGTACCTACTTTTTATATTTGTGACTATTTAACGCCAGTAGGCGAGTAGAGGTTTGATATTGTCTGCACGCTCGAACGTGCTATTTACAAGGGTGGTTATCTAAATCTTACAAACATAGAGCAGAAAGTACGTTGTGCCGTTGAGCGTTCGTACTTGACACGGACTGCCGTTGAAAGCCGACACGCTTGTTTTATATCGTCTGTCTAAAGGTAAGTAGGTACCTTAGCACCATAATTCGTATCTGTGAGTTGAGGGTCATAATAACTAGTGGCTCTGTGAGCTGTCGATCTCGAGTCTGTCTTAATAAAAATCCATATAATTATTAAACCTACTCACAAAATTTCACGAGAATCGGTTGAGAAATGCGACCTGTAGAGGAGAACAGACATCCGGACATACGAAAGCATATTAGCCCAAGCTGAAACGGAGACGCTTCGAGCTCGCTCCGTCAATTAGTGATTGGCTTGTGTCAGTAAACTGCGATAGGCTAAGTTTTTTAGTTATATTTGGTACCTTAAGATCGCGTGGATTTCGCTGAATGTGGGAACCGCAGGTCCGTTTTGTGTTGACGTCATTGTAACATTTATAAGTAGGTATTTAGGGCATAGAGGTATGAGAAGGGGGTGTAAAGTTTACTCAACCCCATAGAAAAGGGAGGATCCTCCGACCAGACGGGTGTTGTGTCTGGTGACCTGGTGGGCTACTGCCCGACGATTGATGTCGGGACGTTGTATGTGATATACTAGACGCGCGGTAAACTTTGCTTGCGCGATGCAGGATTTTGCGTGACGCCGGTGTGATGCGTAGTTCGCATGTGGCGACGCTTGTGGGAGGCCTATGTCTGGCTGAAACAATGATGATCTCGCAGAGAGAAGGCCTGTGTCCCAGCAGTGGGAACATTATAGGCTAACCTATGCTTTTGTTGGTCATTGCAGAAAGAAAAATAAAACAAGTACAGAGCGCCATTTATTTTTTATTATAAAAATCATAACGAGTAATTAAAGTTGAAAGAATCTATCAATCAACAATACATTTTAAACTCATATATAATTATTTGAAATTCCAAATTCTCTACAATAAGTACTGTTCAGAATTTTCGAGCAAATACAAAAATAAAGAAATTAACCCCAAGTAATAATAAAACAGAAATATTGACTGACGTATTCACAGCAAAATTAAAACTTAACTTAATGATAATTTATAGTAGAAAACGTTATTACCATTCATTTCCATAGGAATGAAATTGACTTAACTGAATAGTCAATTTCAGTCAGTCTTGGGCAAGCGGCCCTCGTAAAGCAAATTAATTAAAACTACAAAGAACACATGTGATCGCAAGCCCTACTGCTGAGCATGGGGTCCTGGGTTCGATTCCCAGGCCGGACAAAGTGTTTTTTCAAACAAACTACCTAGTACATATTTTTTACAAAGTTTGTTGCGAATAAACTAGGCATAAGCTAAAAAAAAAGAAGAAAGTCTCAAATAGAATGTTGGGCTAATGTTACATTGAAGGTTTAAGTTACCAAGATTGACTGTATTGGGTTTCCCATCTGGAATATCTCAGTAGCAGCCCGGAGTCTGGAATTGTGTCCGGTTGATGGCAATAGGCTCGCCCCCTATTACACGGGACATAAACATAATTATGGGTGTTCTAATACGTACACCTCTGCCGTACCCTTCGGGGATTACAGGCGTGATGCTATGTTATGTAAAATGAAATTAAACTGTTTTATTTTTTTGTTGTATTGACGATTCTAATGATTATACATACATACATAAACTCACGCCTATTTCCCATGGGGGTAGGCAGAAACTACAGAACGCCACCTGCTACGATCCTTACATACTCCTTTTGCCTCGTTTACGTTCATACATCTGGTCATACACGCACGCCGGTTGTGAGTACTACGCACCTGACCTTTCTGAAGAACATCACCAATAAGGTCCCTATATGTCCTCCTAGGGCGTCCCCTCCCGGCGTTTCCACTCACATCTGCCTTGTAAATACCTTTTGTTAATCGCCCTTCATTCATCCTCTCAACATGACCAAACCCGACCCACCCCGACCCGATAATTCCGTAAATACATACTTGTTACGGTCGCGAATCATATTTTTTCATTTCTCATACTCGGAAAGTAGTGTTTCTTTGATCCGAGTAGCGGGTGGAAGACGCTGCTCCCCGTCTTAGGGCGGGGAAGACTCAGAGTAATTGCTTCCCTCTCTAATGAATTTCAAAAATAGAACAAAATTTGGTTAGGTAGTCAGCAACGAAAATGTTACCTAATTAAGAAAAATATCGATTAAGTAAATTAAAAATAAAAATGCTGCTTGATCACATAAAACTCATGAATTTGACAATCTTAAAATTAACTAATTTTTTCTTCATGAATTTCTATTTCCTCCGCTTTTATTTCTGTGTCTCCGATCAGTCTGCTTCTGAAACAAAAAAGATATTAATTTTAATGAGAGTCGAGTGGGGCGTGTGGGTAAATAATAACAGACGCATGGTTCGCCGCTTGCCGAGGTCGGTCCGTGGATGGGTGACCATTCATAATATATTGAGACCCCTCCTCGGAAAGCACGTTCCCCCGTTGCTCCCGGCTGTCATTCGTAGATCTTTGACAGTCGTTACGGGTAGGCAGAAGCCTGAAAGTCTGACAACCAGTCTTACCAAGGAGCACCAATCGTGTTAAGCAGTAACTGGGTTGTGGAGGTCAGATAGGCACTCGCTTCATGGAAAGTACTGGTATTCAGCTACATCCGGTTAGGCTGGAAGCCCACCCCACAAGGTTGGGAAAACACTAGGGGAAACTATAAAAAACAAGGTTGTAGCGGTATCTACACCGCCACATGCGAGCTACACGTCACACTGACGTCACACAAATCCTGCATCGCGCAAGCAGAGTTTACCGCGCGACTAGCATACATACAATGTCCCAACATCAACCGTCGGGCAGTTGCCCACCAGACACGACACCCGTCTGGTCGGTGGATCCTCTCTTTTCTATGGAGGTATGAGTGAATTTTACACCCTGTTCCTCATACCTCTATAAAGTTATTTCTGCAGTTGTAACCGAAAATATTCCTTAACTCAATTTTTGTTTTTCACTTTAATAGCAAAGTCAGTCTGGTTTCGCAATGCTATGCTCTTGATTGTAACACCATACAATTTCTATCAATACTTTTAAAGGAAATCGTTTTTGAATCTTGCTTAATTTTTATTTTTCCTTTTGTAGTACTTACCTATAGTTAATTCATTCTAGGTACCTACATCGTCTTCACATATAATTATAAATGTATACAAAATATAGTAAAAAACAAAGAAAGAATGAAAAATATTTTATTTGGGACACGCACAGGAAATACAAAGAGTAAAAATTAAATTAAAAAAGGAAAACATTGTAAAACAACAGTGTAACAGGTTGTAAAATATTTTAAAAGAGTAGCGGTGGAGTTTCTTGCCCATTTTTCTCCATTCGAAACTACCTTTTGGGCCTAGAATCAATTCTATTTTCTTGTAAATTTTGTCGTTCAAAAGTGCCTTTTAATTAGCGTTGCAAAACTTCGGAAGTATTCGGAATAATTCGGAAACATTCAAAAGAATACTTCGATTGGAAGGAATACTACCGCAGCAAGAATGCAGAGTAAAATAAATATTGTAAGGATGAAGTAGATGACCTACGTTTTATTACTTATTAAGAGTTAAATTGTTCCCAGTAGTTACGAATGTATGCGTAGGTAGCTTGAGGAGACTCGCCGTGTATTAGATATTTCGTCGGTGCGTTACGTGAATTAACGCCATCTAGCGAGCAAGAGTAAAACTGTAAATGGAGAACTTCCCTCGTTAGTCGCACGGCGACGCCAGCGCTTCATTCAATAATCAACGAAGTATTATTCGATGCCTACGTACCTACTATGCGGGAATAATTCCCTGTAAGTAGTTATCTACTTATGACTAGGTACTTATTATTTTATTTTAGTATGGATGAGTTTAAACTGTGTCGATTTTGTGCGGATGTTATGTACAAGCGTAAAAATGTTTTTAAGTACTTTACCTAACTAATGGTTTAAAAAAAAAAATAAGAAGTTAGGGTTACCTACGTACTTTTTTACGACGATGTTTTACCAAAAAGATTATCTCCTTCTTTTTAGAATAGGTAGTGTTCAACCGAAATCTTACTAAAGTACATACATAAAGAAACAATTGAAATAATATAGGTAATACTATTTATCTCAGTAAATAATAATATATACTATAAACTCATCTTAGTACCTACCTATTTATTTACCTTTATGTACATAGTATTCTCGCAAAACATCACTTGCACACCTAAACCGCATAAAAAAACTTATTACGTAAGTACATATCTAAGTAGATGAAAGGAAATATTCGGAAGTTTTCAAATCGTATTATACTCATTTTTATTAATGAACGCGTAATAATATATTTATAGCCACGGGCATTAACGCCCTCTAACGGGTAAAAGTAAAAGCTGTAACTGTACAACTTCCATCAGTAGTGCTCGCCTGCGTGCGCTTTCTGCTGCTGCAGTGACCAAGGTTAGGAAGGTAGGAAGGAAGAAAGATTCGTGGGTATGAATACACAATCACTAACGCGGAACATATGTAATTTGCAATGGTAATTGCGTCGCCATCTAGCGATCAATAGTCGAACACTTGCACGTGGCAGTGCCACCCCGCCCCGCGACTCGCAGCAGGTTCATTACCACTAACTACCTACACAACTACCTACTCTATGCGTGGCCAAACATGTACTTAGCTAGATATTTCTTCTCGGGGAATAATTCCGAATACTACTCAATACTTCCGAATGTTTCGCGAATAATTCGACGGGAATACTTCGGAATATTTCGCTCCGGCAACGCTACTTTTAATGTAGGTACCTACTTACTTCTTGAAATAAATTATCTGACTTTGCGTAAATGTGAAGTAAGTACTGTATAAACGGGGTGAATAAGGATGCAGGGATGAAACGAGACGAAACTTTATACTTAAGGGATTTTTACATTGAAATAATAATATAGTTTGTTGCCAACAAGGGCTCTTAATCGTTAATTATAATACAGTAAACACATTAGAGTCCTTTTCGGCAACAAACTATAATATTCAATGTTAAAATCCCTTTTAAAGTTTCGTCTCGATTCACCCCTGCATCCCTATTCACCCCGTTTGACGGTAGGTAGTTGACTTTGCGTAAATGTAAGATATACTCGTGATTGTACGTAGCATTCTGCACCGCTATGTTCAAAAGTCAAGAGTGAGGCATTGTAACTTGTGCAGTACTTATGTACTTACTCGTCCAGTTCTGCCGTGAGTCGAACGCTACTCGAGGCAGCCGTGGTCGAGGATTCGCCTTGTGTGTGTTGCCTGCACAAAATATACATCATTAAAAAATATACATCACTACATTATGGTAATACAAAGTCCCCCGCCGCGTCTGTCTGTCTGTCTGAATGCGATAAACTCAAAAAACTACCGAACGGATTTTCATACGGTTTTCATTAACGGACGGAGTGATTCATGAGGAAGGTTTAGGTGTATAATTCATTAAATGTTGTGTAAATTGTCTGTAAAATGACGATGATTGTTAAAGATTGTTGACTGGGAGCTGTACTGGCGTGCGCCTCGTAAACATTCGATGAAATTTAGCACACAGATTATAAACCCTGCATCTTCCGTAACACACTATCAATCACAATCTGAATCAATTTGAAGCCTATTGCTAATCCATTGCTTCATATGTTCGAAAAAATTCAGACAGACAGAGCTTATTTTTTTTTTTTTTTATGAATGTTTATGGTTTGTCTATACCATAACCTCACATTATAAAAATGTACTGACCTTGTGGATGTGACGTCACTTCTTTTTGGTATTTTTCTTGTTTTGCGTTTAGTTCCAGCAGGTTCAGTTGGTGCGGGTGTCTCGTTAGCACTGCAATCAAAAATAATAGAGAATTTATTTATTTATTTTTATTTTAGATGAGTTTGCTCTCTAGTCTAGGTCAGCAATGACGGAGACAAAGTCGAATTAGAATAATTAATAAGAATTAAGAAAAAGAAAATTAGAATTACATTATTAGTGCCTCTGCCAGGTAAATATTAGCAAGGGCAAGTTTTTTGACGCACGTATAACATAACATCACGCTTTGTTACCCAGAAGGGGTAGGCAGAGGAGTACCTATAGTACACCCACATTTCGCCAGTTATGTTTAAGTCCCATGTAATCACATGTAGTCTCAAGTAATTGTTAATGAATAAAATAAATGAAATGAATAGGGGGCGAGCCTATTGCTATCAACCGGGCACAAATCCAGACTCCGGGCTGCTACTGAGAAATTCCTGATGGAAAAACCCAATAACAGTTTGCCCGACCTGGGTATCGAACCCAGGACCTCATGCTCAGCAGTAGCGAGTTGGAGCCGTGTCAAAAATATACATTAATACATAATCAACATAATTTTTACCCACTGCTGGGATACAGGCCTCCTGCCTGTGAGAGTGGGCCGCAGTCCAGCTCGCGGGCACAGTGTGGCTTGGTAGATGTCACAATACATTATTTCTTTCGCTGTTTTTAGTGCAGTGATTATGAAAAAAAATATGCATAAAGTAAAATGTGTAGAGTAGTGGTGGCCCAGTGCTAACGGCTCCGACTGACGAGTTGTAGGTCGTAGGTTCTCGACCCCAGTCAGGGGCTTTACTTTGTGTAAATAATTTAATCACCACTGCTCTCAAAACGGTGAAGGAAAACATCGTGAGGAAGCCGACATGTCCTAGAACCAAAAATTCGAAGACATGTGACATCTACTCCCGCTCGTAGAGAGGAGCACCGAGTCCCAGCAGTGGGAACATTACAGGCTGATTTAGTAAAATACACACATCAAGTGTCTAGGGAACCAGGCATGTAAAAAAAAAAATTACTCTATTGAAAATAAATAAAAATATCTAGTTATTTAGATTGATTAAATAAAATGTTTTCGTATGTGTAGGCCTGCATTCCGCCTGCGCTGATGTCGGTCGAGTACGTCGCACGCGCGTACGCATATACATTGTTGTCGATATAGCAGCACACTGCGACGCTGACGTCAGCGGCGCGTACGTTGCTGCGACTGTACGCGACCGACATCAGCGCAGGAGGAATTCAGGACGGAGATCGACGGTGAATCCTCAGCTTCAAATTTTCTTTGGTTTCTTGCAAATTGCAGGTCTGTTTTACGTCGTATGTTGATCAAAATGCGTTTCGCGACTGTAGGAATGATATATTTACTGAATGAATTATCAATTTCATATCAATCGTCAAACTTTGGAAATTTGTTCCACCTAAGAATATTTCATATAAAAATTCTTAGGTGGAACAAATTTCCAAAGTGTGAAGTGAATAAGTATACACGATGGAACCGAAAACAGGAAACAAAAAAAAAACAAAATATAAAATAACTGAATGTCATGATAATGTATGAGGGAGTCGAACTTAAGAAGTATCGGTCGGACTTTCAGAACACGTTACAACCTGATTACAAATTGCTGCTCAACCAGCGTTGGATTTCGTGTTATAATTATACTATTTGTACTATATTTTCATGATTTGTAGTATATAGTATCGCAATGCCAGGATTGTATGTGAAAATACCATAATTTTACTTCCAAATATCTTATGCAAAGTCTTACGTCTTACCCAAATCTAAGCAGTTTATTTACGTTAGCATCGTCAAATCAGAACAAAAAAGAAAAGCTCAATGACTGAACCCAACACCTAGAAAACACGACTTCAATAATCTGTGGAAATAATCTTTGCGACGCAAATTTTGAATTTTGTTGCTGCCGTAAGCAAAAACATAGCAAAAACTAATTAAATTGTATGAAAAACTACCGCGTTTTGCAGTAGAACCTCAGCGGTAAGCTTCAGTGTGAAAACAATTGTAACAAAATCGATATAAAAAGAAAATGTGGTATAATTTTGAACAAACAGTACCTATCTTTTTACGTTCCATAGACAAAATTTTTCTGAAAGCCCAGTTCCAACACTGTGCTCAACAACAAAAATAATTAATATCTAGAAAAATAATTGCGCGTGCAGCACCGTACATGTGATAGAAGTGAACTTCAAAAAAATAAGGAGCAAGAGAGATTTAGTTTGAGAGACAGAGAGTTATATTGTTATCTTTCTTTTCTCTCAACTAACGAAATGTGCCTAAACGGGACGCGTCCTCGAATTCTCGTCCAACTATCGAAACGCTGCGCGCCGCACAAGAAGTTCAACTTCAATAATAAAAGATTACTTACTTGTCCAGTACATCAGCCCGTGGTTCTGTCTTCACGTCTACAGAAATTGGGTCAATTTGAGCTGGCTCCCTGAAAATACAATGCAAAACATCGCCTTAATAAAAATCTTAAATTTATACATACATAAACTCACGCCTTCTTCCCATGGGGGTACGCAGAAACTACAGAACGCCACCTGCTACGATCCTTACATACTCCTTTTGCCTCATTTACGTTCATACATCTGGTCATACACGCACGCCGGTTGTAAGTACTACGCACCTGACCTTTCTGAAGAACATCACCAATAAGGTCACTATATGTCTTCCTAGGGCGTCCCCTCCCGGCGGTTCCATCTTAAATTCATTCTATCACTGACAGACAATGCTGGGTCTAGAAGCATAAAATTTTGCACTACGAGTAGAGTTCCTTAGTATAGTAATAACCCGCACTAAGCCAGCGTGGTAGATTACAGCCCACTGCCTCTCACCGAGAAGAGGCCTGTGTCCCAGCAGTGGGATCATTACAGGCTAATTATGCCTCATTCGCCAGATGTGCAAAAGTGAAAGGAAATTCGTTCCAACCGGGTGTCCCACGACACCTCTCGACTGTTTCTTAAACCCGTAATGAACTAAGTTATGACTTACTTGTTCACTTCAATATCGCTGACTTCTACCTTCACAGCTGGGACGTACATTTCAGGTTCTTCACTGAAATTAAAATAAACGTTCTTAGAATACTTAATAATGTAAAAATAGTAAAAAGCGGCAACGCTGTAGTAAAGTGCGAGCCGGACTCCCGTACCAGCGTGTAATATTTAACACTGCATATTTCTTTAACACGTTTCTTGTATCAGGAACCCCCTTTAATTTTTAACCTTATTTTATTATTGTTGTTATAGCGGCCATAGTAGTACACAATCTGTGAAAATGTCATGTGTCTACCTATTGCGGTTTAATAGATACAGCCCTGTGACAGACGGACGGACAGCGGAACCTTAGTAATAGGGTTCCGTACCCAAAGGGAGCCATCCCTTTGGGTATGGAACCCTAAAAGTTGTAAAAATGGCACTTCAACTTCTAAAAATATTTCTGCTTTAATAACTGTCTGTCTGTTCACAACGTACGGGTCGGCTTGCAATCTTACCGGGTGCAGCTGAATACCAGTATGTTACATGGAGCGACTGCCTGTTCATTTATTTATACAACAATTGCCTGCTGCACTTACAGTCAACAACAAAACGCGCAGCAAGCCAACAACATAACGTTGAACAAAAAAAAAACATGCAAATATTGATTTACTGGTATGACATAAATATAATATGTCGACATCCGGCTCCTGAGCAATCAGGGCATTCAGCAGCGGCAGCGGCGGGCGTTTTTCTGACCTCCACAATTCAGTTACTGGGTAACACGATACCCCTTGGTAAGACTGCTTGTCAGACTTTTAGGCTTCTGACTCCGCGCAACGAATGTCAAAGATTTACAAATGACAGCCAGGAACAACTGCGTAACGTGCTTTCCGAGGTACGGAGGGGTCTTGCTATTTGTAACGGATGGTCACCCATCCACGAACCGACCTCGGCAAGCGCAGCTTAACCTTCGATCGACCCGTGCAGCTGTTATTACTTACCCACGAGCCCCTCACAATGCAGCTGAACACCAGTATTTTAAAACAAAAGGTAAACATGATGATCATAATGACTTACTTGTAGTATTCAGTAGGTTCCACCTTCACTACCAACGTATGCACCCTGAAAACACAAAAAAAAAATAACTTCTATCATATGCCCCCAACTTCGTCCGCGTGAAATTTCTTGCTCCGCCGACCCACCCCGTCGCATCGCAACGTCTGCCCGCGCTATCAATTCGTTTTCGCTTAGCGTTCTTTCTGACTTTTTGCCTTATTGCTCGGCTCCTAAGGGCCCTAGCTTGATGTAAATAGCCTATAGCCTTCCTCAAGAATTTTAGTTTGTTTGTAGGGGGTAATCATCAGAACTGCTGATCCGATTCCGAAAATTCACTAATAGGAAGCTACAGTACTGCCGAGTGTCAAAGACAAGAAAACAAAAAAATTTACGCGGACGAAGTCCCGATATTGTAAAGATACTTCAGATTCATAATATTTATGATAATTTTTTTAAAAACAAACTCACTCATGGGAGTTACTTGATTGATCGTTAGCATACGCTTTATCATCCGGACTGTCTTCTTCACTTGTACTGAAACAAAAATACAATACCTAAATTATAAATTGTTTTGTTTCTAAAAGTTGTAAATGTCGATAATCAATCTGCCGCCCGTTCCTAACTATGTAAGGGTAGGCTTCCAGGCTAACCGGATGCAGCTGAATACCAGTATTTTGACCTCCACAGCCCAGTGACTGGGTAACATCTACGAATGACAGCCGGGACCAACTGCTTGCTTGGTTTCATAAGCTCTTTGTGACATAGATGTCGCTACTGTGTGCTGTTTAGTTACAATAATACTGTGTTAGCACATACCTATCCGTCTGCATAGACCTCTTGCGAGCTCTACGTCGTTCCTCAGTCGATTCCTGTCGCTTGTTTGCATTCCGTCTCTCTTCCTCCTTCAGTATCTGAAGTACTGTCGTCTCACTCACTCCGGTGGCCAGCGCAGTCCGTTGGTGGAACTTAGACAGAGGAGTCAGGTCCAGGTCTCCATATATTGTCTTTAACTCTTCATACTCTTGCTCAAAGTAATGGTACACTTTTGCGATGAGTATTTTTGTTTGATCCTGAGGATTGTCAAGGACAAATCGTGACGAAAATTTTAATTATGAATGTAAACGGCTGTAAGAGTAGGGGAAGCTCAAACAAACGGAAGGTGGATCGTGTGATTGATGTAACCAATATTTTCATTTAAACGAGTGTCGAGAGGAGCCTTTACCATCAGGTAAGACTGAACTTTCTGTTTGAGATACTGTGGCTATTTTCGAGTTCTCCTAGCACTCACTCGGTAAATATTGGGTTTAAATTAAGTTTGACCTCAGAGACTGATGTTGAAGAAGAAATACTATTATGAAGAGAACTTAGGATGCATAATCGAGCGCAGCTCTATGTCTTAGCAATAAGGGCGATTTTTGAAGTACATACCTGTTGTATTCCTTCTTCGGTGTGCGATACTTCGGTGTCACATTTCGGGCAAAACACTTTAATTTCGTTGTCACTTTGGGAGGAGTCTTCCTGTAAACAAGGGAAATTTCAACTGTTAGTTATTAACAAATATTTTTTTCATAATTTTTTAAACTGCAAGAACTCTGTATTTATAATAAATCCGAAATTTTGTTGTTTTGTTTGAACGCGCTAATCTCTGCAACTATCAGTCGGATTTGAAAAAGTCTTATTGCATTTGATAGCCCAATAGGGTATTCTACTCCATATGAGAAAAAAACTAAAAATATATTATAGAGATAGCTTAGGCAAAAAGCAGTCGGAAAACGTTAGTTTTAAGTTCATAAAATAGCAAACTAAATTTTTAAATTCAATTCAAACTTTTCAGGTTTTTTGATCTGTTTCATAACACCTTAAATAGTAGTCGCCATGTTATTACGTCATACGGCTATGTAAACTTAGAAGTGTCAACAGACAACTATCATCCGTACCTTTATATTATTTTCGTAACCAACACAATTGTTATTGAAATAATACCATGGAGGAGGGTTTTGTAAAAGGAGACAACACAAATTTACCAAGAATAAACTCTTTGATGGTCTGATGGATGGTGGAAAATAAAAAACTGTACTGTTTTTGCCCCTGAAGTCGAGATGTTGTGGTGAATCTTAGTTCATGACAACTAATTTTATTCCACACCTTTTTAATCGCGATTAAAAATAGCCAGATTTAGTTAAAACAACCAAAATTTTAAGTGATAAACGTCAAATTCAGAATAGCAAAATAGCCATTTTCATTAATCTAATAAATCAGTACCATCTTAGTGCTGTCAAACTAAAATATAGTTAAGTTGTGTCACTTTAGTCTATTTCAGAATGATAAATCGTCTTTTGACAGGAATTAGCTAAATTTTTGTGATTTTTAGTCTAGTTTAGAGAAGTTTGTGACCAGAGATTCGGCACCATTGTTTTCTTTTAGGATTTTTTTTATTTTTCCAGTTCTATACAAAAGTGTGACATAAATTATCCAATTAAATAATTATATCTTTAAGTAGCCTTTTCTTTCCTCATAGCACTTTAAAGTTATCCCACATTTGGATTATTATTTTTTCTGTACAGGCAGGCTTTAAATAAATTTCCCTATCAAAAATGTTATTTGTCTATTTTCTCTCTATGTGGCCTAACAATGATCTTCAATGGGTGGGAGTATCATGCAGGTACCAAGTAAAGTAATAAAACCATATATTTATTCATTTGTTTACAATTTATTCAATTAAAGAATCTTGTAAATTTATTAATGCACATGAATGCTATTCTTATACATAAATCCAACATGCCAATTAAATTTTAATTTATAACTGAATGCAGTTTTAACATGCTAAATTCTCTTAATCTTCGAATCATCCTCTCCAAATGTATTCTAAGACTAGCAATTTGCTTTGTCTGTCTCACTTCTGTTTTAGATAGTTTTATTCCAGCAAGAACACTTGGTGGTCTTAGCAGAACAAATCGTTTTTGACACAAATATAAATCCAGGTGCTTAAAGCCCCTATCAGCTAAAATACATGAACCAGGTTGCAAGCATTCCAAAAACCTACAATGTCCTACCAAGTTCACATCGCTAATCCTTCCCGCATAACCATTGGACATAAAGTTAACAAGTCCATCAGGCGTACATGAGATATGATATTTTGTGGTATCTGTTTTTGTATACTCTGACCAGGTTAATGCTTGATGGATAGCTTTTGTAGGTTTTTGAATTTCAATTTCCAAGCAATCAATAATACATGTTACCTGGTTATATTTGTGTCTAAAAGCTAGTAGTTTTTTTTTATTGATCCTTTTGAAAATTGTTTTATAAATGGTGGGAGGACTTTCACAATCCCAGGCATGTTATTGAAAAATATATTGCTAGCTTGAGTCACTGACAAGTCAAAATCATTAGCTAATTGAGTAAATGTTCTGTTTATTCTGCTCAGAGAAATTTGTGTACTTTTTTATTAGATCAATGAGAAAATGTTGATTCTTAGAAAGCCCAATATATAGTTTTGGCTTATTCTTTATTTTGGATAAAGTACTTTGCAGATTTATCTTTTCAAGATTTTTATTTTCAGCTTGTAAGTTTGCATCTGAAGTTGACTTAGAAACACTTGCCTTAGATGGAGAATAATCTTGATCAACTGTTGACCCTACTAAAGATGGTGTACATGATGTATCACTATCACAGTTTTCTTCAATGAAACATAACTTTTTCTTTTTCTGGCTCAGAACTACTTGTCTTTCTTTATGTTCCTGTGCTTGAATGACTTGAACGGCTTTGTCACATTTATTTTTCATAGAAGGAACATCCACTGCTGTAAGTGAATCTGTTAGTGAATAATAATCAAAATGCTTGTATTACAAAGAATACTACATAAGTGATAAGTATAACAAGAAGGTATGCAGTGAGTGTCATTAAGTTTGTCAACAATCATTAGACCTTGGTGATTTGGTACTTGGCTGCTGTTATAAATTTTATTTACTTTTAACTTTAGTGAGTTAGATTTAATATGTTTAGGTACATGATATAAATGTAAAATTACCTTCAACACAGGATGATGATACTTTGACATTATCTCCTTCTATGTGATCTTGGACAGAATCATCAGATATAGATATTCTTAGCCTTTTAGCTTCTGCAAAATGAGATTCATTTGAAGCAGACTTATTTTTTCTATTCCAATCGAATCTGGTGGGTATGCAATCCGGTTTCAATCGCATTCTTTTTACTGAACCCATTATTTTATACTGTGTGTAGTTTTCCATATCGTGTGCCAACTGAAACGCAAGATATAAATAATTTAGCAACTTATTTACATACCTCTATAACCTCCAAATATGAACTTCAATCCAAAAATATGTAGGTACTGTTTCATGTAATCTTTTGTGAAATATATTTTAGATAGGTAATGCATATTACATACTTACAACAAAATGATCTTCACAAAAGTACAACCGGGTTTTTTCAGATAATACTTCTGGATCCCTTCTCGCAACTTTGAACCAAGTTTTCCTCATATTTATGTCAGTTGGCACTTTGATCCACAATTTGTCCGGTGTTTTTACACTAGTATTCTTGCATACAGGAACAGCACACCAACGGTAAGTAGAATAATAACTCATTTTTAAAATATAAAAAATTAACATAACATACAAAATATCATTGCATTTGTTTACACAGCCAACTGACGTCATGACCACAGAGCAATATGGCGTCCACTGCGTCCAGCGTTTTCGTCAAATTACGCGCGAAATTTGAAAATGCAAAATTTATATACATTTCTAGGGCACTTAACTTTTTTTAGTGGTTCATTAGCACTATATAATCGAATTGAGACTCTTTTAAAAAATGGGCGTAATACCCTATTGTTGAGGAAGTTTATAGGCTATTTAACATCACGCTACGATCCAGAGCCGAGTAAAAATAAAAAAACAGAAAAAGCGCTAAGCGAAAACGAAGTTACAGCCCGGGCCGGCAATGCGATGCGACGCGGAGGGTGCTCCGAGGGAGTTTTTAAAAAAATATGACTGTTATTCTATTAAATTATGTATCTTAAGACTTCCACGCGAACGGAGTATGCGGGCATTATTATAAACCCTGTTCAAGAGTAAGTTATGGACATTGAAGCGTAACGTAACACATTGTACGTCACTGTTTTATTTAAAAAAATTGGCTCGATCGGGGCAGCTGTGGTACAGGTAGTATGGGGACGAGGAAAATATTTATATTCTATCTATATACTATAGGTACTGGAAAATTATTATGTCGCTTGGCGATGACTGCTCGCACCAGTTTTGGGAAATACATTACCAAAGTAATATATATTTAATATCAGTCTTGGATACCCCTGCCATATCTGGTTCTATAGGGTCAGCAATCGTTTTAGGTATGAAACATAGAAGTCACAATCTGATTCATCACACTCTTCCAGAATCTTACCAACACAACAATATTGCGTCTTCTTTTCAGTCTCTATTAAAATAATACAGAAATCGTCTAATTTAGGGTCTCGGTGCAAAGGTGTCGATAAAATTCTTTCGTCTAGAATTATTTCATCGTCTTCGCTATCACTTACAAACTGATCTTCTCCAGAAGAAGATCCACTCGCGTTGAAAGTTTCTTCAGCGCTGCTGGTATCATATTCTATTTGAATAAGGTTTTTGTCTACTTTCTTTGATACTTTTCTTTCTTGAAACAAATCCGCTTCTTTTACGGTTTTCTTTTTCCTTTCTGCTATTTTGTCTTTTTCTGGTATCTTGGTTTTGCCCAGAGTTCGATGCCTTTTATTATTCTTTCGAGGGCCAGCTTTCATAGGCGGTCTAATATATTTTTTTGAAGTTGAGGCATGAGGTTTATCTAGAGCATCACCTGTCATTGGAAAATCTTGAATCCGTTCTGATGTAATGTTTAATAGAATTGATTGTGAAGAAGACTTATTTAAACCGTCTTCTACTTCAGTCTCAATATTTTCTTTGGATGGGTCTGGTCTATCTGTGACTAAGCTTGGTTGAAAATCTTCTTCTGTGAAAACAGAGTCATCATATGGGTAGATTCCACATTTTTTGAATGAATTGGTGATATTTATTGGCGCCATAGCCTTCATGAAAGCTTGTCCTACACATTCAGCGACGTGGTAGATAGTAAGTGCTTGGCCTGGATTTCGCAACAGCCACGAGTCAACCGCAGCGTTATAAAAACTTTCGAATGGTCCATTAATGCCAACGTCAAGCGGCTCAAGTTTTGCGGTGGTGTGGGGAGGTACAATAAGTACAGTTATCCCAAAAGACTTAGCTATATCTAAAGCCTCTAAAGAAAGGTGGCTTTCGTGATTGTCAATTATTAAAAGGGCTGGGTTTTCTTTAGAGGCGGAAGTGTGCTTAATAAAATGCTTCATGACATCAACAAACAACTCCGCATTCATCCAGCCTGTAGTCGTAGCCAAACCAAGGGTTGCGGAAGGAGCGCCATGAAGCATATGGGTATCAAAGTTGTTTCTAGGAAAAACCATTGCGGGGGGCAAGGCTTGTCCAGAAGCGGAAATCATCAAACACGTTGTAACCAGTTCGCCTCTATCAGCGCTTGTATATTTGCAGACGTTGCTCCCTTTTCGTGCTAAGATTTTTTGCGGACCCTGTACCGTGGTGATCAAAATTTCGTATAGATTGTATATTCGAGTTCCGTCGCTAAAAGCAATGTCCCGCTGCATAGCTTCTCTTAAGTTTCTAAAAAATGCTTGCACGTTTACTTTGTTGAAAGCTGCAGCACGCGCCAGGCTAGACGTTTCAGGTTTTCTCAGGCGTAACGTACTGTGCCGTTTTTTAAATGACCTTAACCAATCTTTCCCTGCTATATGGTTATTTATCCATGAAGGAGGGACTTTTAGATTAGTTGCATTTGCCATCTGGTAAGCCAATTGTCTGCATTCTTTGGAGGATAGGCCATAGAACATTTGCGCACATTCTGTGATATAATCCTTCAGAGCGTTTTCTTGATCGGCACTGAAGACTGAATTGGTATTGGGGATAAAATTAGCATCGGGATTCAATTCCAGTTTCTTTACATATCTCCTCAGTGTAGAATATTTTAATTTACACTCATCTGCAGCCTTGTGTATACTACGTCCCTGTTTTACCAAATCTACTGCCCTCTGCATTACTTCCTTGGTATGGTTGCCAACTTTTCTTCTTTCCTTCTTACTTCGAGCCATTCTGAAATATGAGTATCAGATAAATAATCGAATCAACTTTAAAACATTACTATAACGGAAAATCAAAATCCATGACACTTTTTAGCAAAAGTTAGGGTACACAGTGAACCAGTCCTTTGTATATCAACTACACTTTTCTCGAGTTTTTAGGTTATGCCTAATATAAACTAAATGCATTTATCGCGCGCACGACATATGAAACCATGTATATGTAGTCTATGAATAAGGGGTATAATCGTTATACATAAAAAGGTTGCCCAATGGTTTGAGAAACAAAATTAATACTTACATTTATTCCTGTTTTATAAAATGTAATTATAACAATTCACTCGCGACGCGTGTTTTCGGCGGGAGCGAGCCAGCGACTTTTGGGTGGGGCGGCTGGGGCGCGGCAATGGGTAAGTCTGTTCGTGCACAAAGCACGGGCTGGCAACCTCGCGTTTATGACGCACCGCGCACGTACGTCATTTCACTGTGTAGGTACCTACCGCTACCACCGAGCCACTGCTGACCACCCTATCCTACTAATAACAAAGCTGAAGGGTTTGTTGTCGCGGGCAGAAACAAGTATTATTATGAACACTGTTGGAGAGAAAGTTATTGACATCTAAGCGTAACGTAACATCCTATATGTATATCACTGTTTTAAAAAATTCGACGCCTTCTTTGGGGCCGCGGAAAATATTACGTTTTAATAAAAAGACATCACTTATAAACTTTATTAAAATGATTGCATCAGTATTCAAGGATAAGACAGTGTAAAAAATAGTATATACACATACAATTTTTTATTACTTCCTCTTGTCTAGTGGTGGCAAGCGCTCCTGTTGAGCATGAGGTCCTGGGTTCGATTTCCGGGTCGGGCTATGTTTTATTGAGTTTTTCCATCTGGAATTTCTCAGAAGCAGCCCGGATCTGGATTCGTGCCCGGTTTACGGTAATAGGCTCATCCCCTATTATAAGGAGCTTAAACATAACTGGCGAAATGTGGGTGTACTAAAGGTACACCTCTGCTTAACCCTTAGGGGAATACAGGCGTTTGCTTAAACATGTGTCATATATACAAGAAAAGATATGCATATAGGATGTCAACAACATTATTTTACTAAATAGGTACAGACATATTTGTCACATGATGTGACGTGAAAATTACAGATAGATTAATTAAAACATTCTCTTAAAAAAACAATAAATTTAGTAATTAAAGAATAATATAATTATAGTGTAATAAAATTTAATATCAAAAAAAAATCACAACAGAATATCAAAAACAAAAATACATTATTATGACCAGTCAAATCAAATAAGCTACTATGTCAATACAGATCTTTCCTCTAGGAACTCGTTAATGTTATAGTATCCTTGATTTGCTAAATATGTCCTAGGTTTTCTTTTCAAGTGTACATTATGAAGCTCCTTATTAAAGAGATGGCAGTATTAAAATATATACCTAAGTGGATATTTGAGACGGGGCAGTATAGCCCGATTCGAACTTTATAGCGGCTCGGAACATGAGGCGAGTGGCTGCGCAGTAACAAATTCACGTGTCAGCGGGGGTGAGGGGTGCGGTACTGCGCAGCGAGCAGCGCACTTCAGAGCCGCCATTATGTTTGAATCGGGATGTACCTTAACCACTGTTACTATAGGAAAACCGTCTTAGAAATCTGTTCTTAACTTTTTGAGAAATTTTGATCAGCATTCAAAAATGACAAACAAATATTTTCGGCCAGTCTTAGTTGTAGTAAAAAATAAAACATCACAATCAAAAAAAAAAAAAGAACAAGACTTCTCACTCTAACGAAATGAATTCTGACTTTTCTAGTAGGTACTCAAACCTCAGTTGGTCCAATAGATTTTTGGTCCATAAAAGAAACGAAATCGATTGGCAACGAAATAGTTTTTGTGAAAATCGGTCATTTTCTTGGTGTTTTTATTTTATTTTCAAAATATGTTAGTGCGGATTAAAATATTCCTATAGCAACTGCGGTTACGGTTAGTACTGCCCCATCTCAAAAATCCACCCCGTATATGAAAAAAAAACAATATTATGAAAAAAATTATATACAACTAATAATTGAGATACTAATTATAATTACTCACTATATTTTCCGTCTGAATTCCTTTGTCTTTCTTCCGAGAACGTTCTCGAACCGCACCTTGTAACTTCTGTAAGTCTGGCAAATTTAATGAAGGTAGAGCATTCTTTTTTAAAACCTTGCGATTTGTTGAAGCTAGTATGTCCTGTACTTTAAAATGTATTTCACAAATCCGGTAACTTGTATTAGGTTTATTTGATAAATCATCCCGACACATCAGCCGAAGCCATTCGGATAATCTGAAATAAAAATAGATAATTATTATCCATTTACTCGAGTTCAAAAATAACATACTATTTAGTAGAAAAGTTAAATAAAAAGGCCTAGAATCCTAGTAACTGGTGGCAAGCGCCGCTTGCTTCAATCATTACCTATGTTTGGGTCTTTCAAAACATTAACATTTCAAATAAATACAAGCTACTCGCAACTCCCTCCCACTCCCGCCGGTTTAGATTGCGCAGTGGCACTCGCACCCAAGTATACGAGCGCTCGGCCAGGTTCGGTAAGCTTCGTCTGTCATCGGTGCAGCAGCAGGTGCCTGGCGAGCATGGCGCGTGCTTGCTGCAATATCGTGTTGCATGAATACAACTTGATCGGGCGCGTACCGCAGTTTTTTTAAAGTTAACGCATAATATATCGTAAAGTAAGTCGTAAGACTCACGCACAATGGTCCATATGAAGGACTAAGTGCGGAAACTAGAATCCATGAAGAAGAAGAAGTCGTAAGACTCGTAATGAGACAAAAAACATAACTTTATCAACAACAGTAGGTACAGTATAACAATTTTCTTAATGTCCCTCGGCAAACTTCGTGTTTCTTCAGTCGTCGGAATTCTATCAGTTGCCCTTTGCACCTGCTGCAGACCGGACGCTCTCAGTCAACATCCAAGTCGATTAGTTAGCTACACAGACAACTTAGCCCCGTAGACACCTCATTAAGAACATTTTGTTCGAATATACTATCGCCAAACGTCAGGGGGGGGCCGAGGTGCAAGGAGAGATTTGATTGGTTATTTGAATGTCACATGTCATACGTCAAATGACTCGTAGTACTGCTTAGGGTTGGTATGAGACTCGATATTTTTATCGATAAGCAAAATTGGAAAGTACTTAGATTTAAAGGGGCTAAGTTGTCTGTGGTTAGCTACCATAATTTCTATGATAAAGACTAAACTGCACGGCTACTGACAAATGCGTGCACTGACTGGACAGGTCACCTTAATCTGTATGGTTTTTTCCTCAAAAGACCATTTCATACACCAATCTACATGGTTCTCAAACATTATGTCCGATTTTTTATATACACATTGACATTGTTCAATTTTATATACACAATGACATGAGTATTTACTTCTAAAGTATTATGTTATTTTAATTATTGTGAATGTGAGGATTATGTGGGTCATTGCTTTTTTTTCGCAGTTAATTTTGATCATGATCTTGCAGATTGAGTAATTTATGTGGCCTACCCAAATGTCCTTTCTTTGGTATTGTTCGTCAAATCGTTGAGCTCCTTAAGTCCTGACTTCCTGAGTTGAGCTGCACGATTACTGACAAATGCGTGCACTGACTGGACAGGTCCACTCAATCTGTGTGGTTCTTTCCTCAAAAGACCATTTCAGATACCAATCTACATGGTCTTCACATGATCGACCAAGATTATGTCTGGACTTTAAAAGAGACTGTGACCTCTGAGTTTGTTTCGGCCTTTCTTCTCATAGTAGTCAGATAGGAAACGCCGACCTCATCTAGTTTAAAAATATGATTGACGTGTAAAAGTGTTTGTACAAACCTACTTACAGAAATAAAATCATTTATCATTTATCATTTATCAAATACGGCAGCCTGGCGCTTCCCCCTTAAAGGATATACTATCTAAATACTCTAGTTCATTCATAAATTGATAAAATGTGACAGTTGTACGAAAAAAGTATGTTAATAATAAAGGTAGGTAGGTAGGTGTAGGTAGGTAATGTTAAATCCTTATAGAAATAAATTTGCTTATCATCAGATAAATATGTACTTAGATAAAATTTGCATTTAACACCAAATCAATGGGTAAATAATGTAGATTTCACGAACATGTTGTTGATCGCGGGACGCACGATAAAGACTTTTTGTGACAGACCGATGACCACGCGGGCGCAGCCGCGAGCAGAAGCTAGTATATTATGTATATTTTGTTCCTTCACTCGGGCACCGATCGCATGGAAAAAAGAGATACTCACCTACTAAGTACCTGTCAAGGACGTCATGCTCGTTACATAAATATACAACTACCTACATAACAGAGAAATAAATAAAAACTAATATTATTATTTCTATAGGCTTACCTTGCCGACTGAGTATGTAATTTAAATAAATAATAATTTTCTGGTTTCGATATTGTTGGATTCAAACTAACACAATACAGTCGATAGCTTCAAGACATATTTTACGTAAATAAAAGTGCGAGAGGTTCTTCCACCGTGCGCGTCCGTACGTAACTACGGCGCACTCGAGGCTGTTGCGTACTGGTGTACACTGAGATTTCAAAGCGCGTCGTTTCGGCCGTTTTGTATGAAGACGTAATACCACATGAATAAATAATCGAGCAGAATGAAAGCTTCGTAACAGAGTTCCAAATTCTTAACTACTGTCATAGGGCTGTCATTCGGTTATTATCACTACTTAATAATCTCTACATAGTATAAAACAAAGTCGCTTTTCGTGTCTGTACGCTTAGATCTTCTAAACTACGCAACGGATTTTAAAGCGGTTTTCATCAATAGACAGCGATTCAATAGGAAGCTTTATTGTATAATACATATTATAGCAGAGAAAAGCCGAGAATTTCAAGGATTTGTAATGTGATGTCGTAAAAAACATATTTTTGTGCGCTTACATTGCAAACTCTGATTAAACCTTACCAGATAGATCAAAATAATGTACAACGAAATTGTATATCTTAAAAAGATCTACAAAAAAACCCCCGATGTATACGTCTATCTCCTAAGGATAATCCACAGTAACCATTTTTACCTTTTACAACAAAAATAAAATGGGATATTTTTGAACCCATTTTAAACAATACAGTATTAATCCTTAACCAATTAAATATGTTGGATGCGTTGTGCACATAACGTAGATCACAATTGCCCTTTAGAGCATATCATTAAAATGAATATCTTAGAAGATAATTATGAAAAATTTAAAAGTGTAACAATGGGGGTCGATACAGACCACTTTGGGTATCATTAAGGCGGTACCCCGACCAAAACCTTGCCATAGTGCGTTATTCAGAGGCTATTAACTCATTCACTATGGGTAATAAACTACATCTAAAAGCACATTATTAATGTTCGATATCCTATCATCACATTGCACTTTCTTATTTGTTTTTATGTGTTATAAATACATTTAAAATCTCCTTGTAAAAAAGTGACTAAAATTATTGATTGCATGCATCTTTTACTAAAGGTGACGTTCTATTAATTTGAGTATTACACTAATGGATCGATAATTTAAAAATCTAAATAATTCACGTTTTATTTTATTTCAAAACATCGCTTGTCTTTTTTTATTAAAATAATTTCATTTTTTTTTGTGAGTTTTATGATAAATGAGCGTGCGCAGGGAGCGAGACAGAGCGAGACTCAGCGACGGGACAGAGTAGGACCGAACACTCAAGGTCGTTTGGTCGGGGAAGCGCCTTAATTGGGTAGTCATATTAACGGTCAAGCCAGCGCAGCAGCAGCAGGTAAAAACAGCTGTAAGCATACACTGAGACCACCATTAGTATCTACATACCACCCGTGCGACGCCGGGGCGGGTCGCTAGTATTATTATAAAACAAAGTCCCCCGCCGCGGTGTCTGTGTGTCTGTACGCGATAAACTCAAAAACTACCGAACGGATTTTCATACGGTTTTCACCAATGGACGGAGTGATTCATGAGGAAGGTTTAGGTGTATAATTTATTACGGTTTTGTGTAAATTGGCTGAAATATGACGATGATTGCTGAAGATGTCGGAAAAAATCATACAGCGTAAACCAATAGATTTATAAGAAAACAATTGATAAATGGGATATTTCCCGGCATCCACGCGGGCGAAGCAGCGGGAATAAGCTAGTACCTTATATATATTACCTTATGTACCGCTGTTGTTGTTATGGACAAATCCTCACTCTTGGAGATACCTATTTGTAGCAGTGGACTGTCATAAGTTGAAGATTGTGATAATGGTTGAGCTTCACTTGTACTTTTACCGACATAAGATGGAATGTTCAATGAAGGAAATGCATCGGCACTTAAATATTTTTTTGTTCTGTACTTTGAAAATACGATAAACTTTCTTTCGAAATGCTGTTCACAAATCCTAAAATCTCCAAGTCTCTCAATTAGATCTTCTCGACCTACAGCTGTAAGCCAGTTGTGTCGCCTGAAATAAAACACAACATTTTGAACTTAACCATCAACATTTTAAGGTTTAAAATCGTTTCGAGAAATTTGACAGTTTCGTGACCTGCTGGCGACTTGACATAATCATACTGTGAAATAATTATACACACAAGGATACGTAATACATGTTGAAATGAGACCCTCTCTTTTTTGAAGTAGGTTAATAAAACACGAAAATAAAACATGGGAAGTAATTATATGGTTCGCAATTATTATATTTGATAAGCAAGAAAAATCCGCAGTTAAATCCATTCGAAAATACGACAAATGATAAACGATTTTATTTCTGTAAGTAGGTTTGTACAAACACGTTTACACGTCAATCATATTTAAAAAACTAGATGAGGTCGGCATTTCCTATCTGACTAGTCTGAGAAGAAAGGCCGAAACAAACTCAGAGGTGACAGTCAGTCTGTTTTAACGTCCAGACATAATCTTGGTCAGATCATGTGAAGACCGTGTAAATTAGTGTCTGAAATGGTCTTTGAAGAAAGAACCACACAGATTTAGTGGACCTGTCTTGACCTGTTTGTTTGGCTTTCCAATATCTGATTTTTGATTTGAGTTCGTCGTGAATTCCTACATAATATTATTACTTATAACAAAACATCGTAGTAACTGTTGTAAAATAGATTGTTTTTTAATTAACTATGAAAAATTGACGACAAAAAATACACGACCAGAGGGCTGGCCTATTTTTAGCCCAAAGAATCAGCATTGCCATCCAACGTGGCAATGCCGCCAGCGTTTTGGGCACTTATCCCATTGACAGCGATGCGGACGAATTTTTTGATGCCCTATGAGCTCTTCCCTTACATTATACACTTGTAAATAGTATGTATATATATTTTAGTTTTAGCTTGTATATTATAATCTATGTTTAATTTATATTCTCATTTAATGAAAAATTTGTAATAAGCATTAAAAATGTATAGGTATATCTAGGCACTTAGATATAATTAATTACCTGACAATATCCTTTGGATATATAAAAAAAGAAATCTCCTTGTTTTTCTTACCACTATTTCTACATACAGTACACTGGTTTGGCATCTTTAAAAACAATATAAAAGTAAATGTCCGCGTCACGGTCGCGTCGTATCGCTGCCGCTGGCACTACTGAGCTGGTCGGGCTCACGGGCTGGCTCACAGCTCACACCGGTTTGTACCCGAGCGGGTGCCGCGCATGAGTAAAATAACGAAATAGAGACAAAACATCAAAGGAACGGTATTTTTTTTTACCTATTTTGGTAGGGTTGGCTGGCACTGGAGTACAAATCAAATAAACAACGATTACCAGCTTTTTAATAACAGCTATGATAGTTTTTTTTTATAAATTATATAAGTAGGTAAGTACCTGCTCTAAATACATATTTTTTGTAATTTTTTTTTCAATACTTTTTTGCGCCTTTTAATGGGGATAAAAACTGCCACTTGCTCCCTTTAGATGTCGCTGCTGTCCAACGTCCAAGAATTTGACAGCTAGCTGTCACTATCCGTACATTTTTCGTAAACAAGCGACTTCTTTGACGCATAATTAATTAATATTCCCCGTTGCGCAGCTGTTGAATGCAAAACACGTGGACCCGTGTATTTGCCAAAGATGTTACAAGACTAAAACTGTGCGAGAAAGCTCTCCGATAAAAAATTGGAAACTGGATGATTCGTCGAGATTGTGCTATTATTTTTAAACCTGAAGACTTCTATGGCAGAAATTCTTATACAGGTGTTGCTGCCAAGGGAACTAAGCCCGATTTTATTACCTACGGGCACTTGTAGTGTGATAATTATTACGTAAATATTTTAGAAGTTGCGAATGTGACATCATATTGAATGGAGAAAAACTAGAATTTGTTAATCAGACGGTTTTCCTGGGAATCACGCTAGACGAGAAATTACAATGGGGACCCCATATAACATCTCATGATAGGAAGCTATGACAGTTAACAGATGTAGAAACCGCGCGTTTGGTCTATTTTAGCTACTTCCACAGCATTATGTCATTATGGCATTTTACTGTGGGGTCGGGCTGCTGACATTGAATCCATTTTCATTTTGCAAAAGAGAGCTGTCAGCGCCATTTACAATCTACGTCGCCGCGAATCTCTTAGGCAACTTTTTAAAAATATTAATATTGTGACGGTACCTTGCCAATTCATTTATGAAAATATTATGTACTTATGTAAGAAAAAATCTAAGTAGGTACATCTTTTTAATAAAATAAGTGACAGACATAACTTTGATAAGTACACTAGAAATAAAGATAAAATAGTTCAACCATTTTTTTGATTATTTAGTCCATAGGTATATCATTTATTTGGTAAGTACTGTGTTAAATGTTACAACAAAATACCTTGTGATATATTGCAATTAAATGAAAGAAAATTAAAGTAAATCTCATATTAAAATTACACTTTGTAAACATGCATATTACAAATCATTCATAAGGACGCTATCACATTTTTTAAACACAAAAGTTTAGGCATTGAGTCGCAACACAACAACATTACGCGCACGCACACATTGAAACCGCTGCCCGCTCCATTTTATAGGTAACTTATCTAATCTTGGTACTTGAAGGTATTATTTCTTCATTTTACTGGTATTCATTGAGTAAAGTTAGTTGTAAGTTTGCAATCTAATTTTGATAACTGTGACTAAGTACTATCTGCGTGATAGTCATGTTTTTAGTATTTTTGATATTCATCAAACAATAATAATAATTAATAATTTAACTAACATAGGTATAAGTATTATTTACTAACAATGTATGGAATGTTTATTCTGAAATAAAATTATTCATAATAATAATTACGTAGGTAGGTACTCAAAAATTTCAAGCGCTGGCCTTATGGATTAAATACCATATTCTTACGGAAACTAACGACCTTAACATTTTGCTATTACAAGGATCACCTACGATTATCGCCCAGGCTACTTTTAGTTAGAAAAGATGTAAGTACTTGTAAATATTAATTTTGCTGATAACTGTTGGAGCATTACATAATCAAATACTAGCATGGGAGTTTATCCTAGACTCACTCAGCCTTATTACAAAAAGCGGTTTAACTAAAAACCCAGGTTTAAATCTCTATAAACTACGGTTTAAACAAAATTGATATTACAAAACGTGGTTTTTCGAAAAACCGTAGACCATTTCATGGTTTAAAAATTTAAAAAGTTTTATTTCAAAATTATCATTCCCTTATGAAAAAAGTAAGTATATTTACTCGAGCTCAGTATTTTTCGTCAAATTAAAACAAAAGTATGTAGTAAAAAGTATATTGTATAAAAGCAGGTAAACAATCGCAAAATGTACACAGTAGTGTACCTTACTGCGAACAATTTGGTAAAAAAAAGTGGATTATGCAACCATATCCAACGGAATATTGTTGAACCTTTTACGCATTATGTGTTTCCATCAGTATGTTTGTGCGTATGTGTGAGCTATGATCTCTAAGATTCATAGACCTCGTGTATCGAGGGTTAACTAGTCCTGGTAGTAAACAGTTATTGGTACTGGCATTGGTTCAGCAATTAAGTGGGAATAAATAAGTCCATGATCAGGTAAGGAACATTTAAAACCTTCCGTTATAATTGCAGCTTCAATGTGCTTTAAAGCAATGTGTGTTTTGGTGGCTCTATTCCTTTATTTACTGAACGGGAACATGTCACACAATGTTTATTTTTCGCCCCACAGTGAAGTACTTTTTTGCTGTGCTGTCCAACAATTGCCGCAGCGCCAGAAGAAGCTTTGTAATTTGTGCCGTATGAACGCTTACTCCAACATGCATTCGCAATTATGTCTTTCATTGGCACTCCTTGAGATGTCACATTCCCGATACTTTTGGCATGCTCGACTTCTTCTTTACCTGCCTTAGTCATAAAATGGTCCGCCGTTTATTCCCATCATTGGCAAACTCGATCGTGTGTAAGTTCATACGACCGCAGAGATATCGGTGGGATCTCAGCATGGGCAAGGACAGTATTAAGCTGGGTGTATCCAGCACCAGTGGACATAATTCCTGCTACAACTTCCTGATTGATGTCCATTTTATTATCGTCTTTGCGCACTGTTTCAAAGTTAAACTTCTCACCACACATTTTGCAATAGAATGAAGGACAGCTCTTACAACATATATATATATATATATTTATCTAGAAGTACAAACCATGTTCAGCTAGAATCACACTTAGTTCTGTAGAAAATAATACTTTCCAGATTTATTATGTCACGCAGGGGGACGTCATTACGTCATTCGAGAGGTGGTTGCTGAAAATCAGCGCTGTTGACGATAGGTTCGTCCGAAGTCACAGCATTTTGCTGAGCAACGACCTGTTCTTGCACAGATGCGACGCACGGCTAAATTGTTCATAATATTGTTGCTTTTTTGTTACAAAAGTAGTCATTTTTTCACTCTCCTATCGGCATTTTGTTTTTGTTTTCATCGTTTGTTTGTTGTCATTAGCGAGTGTCGTAACACAGAGCAAATTATGTAACCTTGCAGAGCAAAATGTATTGTCTTTGGTCCCTGGCCATGGACAAAATTGTAAACCTTTTAATTTTTGGGTACGAGGCTTTTGGCTACATTCTATGTTTGTATTTTTATTAATGTAATTTTTTTGTAATGTGCGTTTTGTTTGTGCAGAATAAACTTTTTTTTTTTTTTTTTTTTTCTCTTTATTCATGATTAGATACTTCACGCTGCAATAAAAAGAGAAGTGTGGCTACCTATAAGGAAAAGCTGCTCAATAAAGTAACCATTCTCGATTATTCTTCTGCCTTTTAGCGTATATTCTTTTATTGTGCATCCCTGCTCTTGGAAATAAAAATGACAACATTAGTAGGTACCTAAGGTAAATCAAATTAAACAAATTACCAACACACATTGATATAACTTACAAGTGAAATTTCATTTTCCTCATCATCGCCTACGGAGACATCTAAGCTCCCCCTGTTAAATAAAAAAACCTATTATATTTTCTAATACAAGACATAACAAAACTCCAGAGTAGAAAAGTGATTTCTGAATGAAAATACTTACAGTCTCATTACTTTTGTTTACTACTACGTGGGAACCTTTTTTTTTCCTTTGTCCGAATTTCCGAATTCGTGGCATCTATAATAACAAATATAAATATTTTAGCTATGCACAACACAAACAAAAAACCATACTTGGTGTCGAAAGTTATTATAAGTTATAACCATCTACTATTCTAGATTTATGAATTGACAACTAAGTCGATATAACACCAAAATTTACATCCGCCATCTTGATTTAAAAAATGGATGACAAACTCAAAGCATTTATTTCAAATAAACCAATTACAGGCACTTTTGAATTGTCAAAGGGTCAGTCAGTCAGAAAAATGAAGCTAGTTGCCCATTCCAAAGCGTTTCAAGTTTCTTGCCCGTTCTTCTCCATAGGTACCTACCTATGGAGAAGAACGGGCAAGAAACTCAATGGACCCTCTTTTAAATCAACATATAGTTACAAAAAACAAATTGTTTACATCATTCATGTTCAACTTAAAAATGTGAGAACGATGTAGAAAGACGTGCACGTTTATAGTATCCATAATAAAAAAGAAAAAAAAAACAATTCAAAAATTTAAATTAAAATAAGCCGTGGCAGCCAAGAGTTGACCAGTCCCTACTGACGGCGCCCGTTCACGAACATGACGTATGGATCAGCACCATTCAGCTCAACCATTTTGAAGGGAACTTAATGATCCAACACACACGCCACCACCAGCGAGACATTTGAGTGAGCATGACATACTCTCAGCCGCCAGGGCACATTCAAGTCAATGAAAGACGAGTCTAGTAAATGGTGGCTTTATAATAAGTATTTTTGGAGTTATGGAGATTATAGATAATATAATTATTTACACAATGATTATCCGTAATCTACAAAAAATAACAACTACGTAAGTACTTATTTCTAAAACAGATTCCAATAATCGTACTTACTTTTAAATTTAATTCGGTCCGAAAAAGTATCAACTTCGTCCAACCACAGTATGCAATACAGTACACACTTCTTTACGTAATATTTTATTTGCCAGAAATTGATACAACCGTGCTTCCACGGGCGCGTCCGACCGCGGAATGACGAACCACAAGAAGAAAATGTATGGAAAAAGAGGCCGTTTCTTATTTTTCTCATAAATGAACAAGTTATTTGTTTACCTACAAAATATTTAGCTATCGGTATAGAGGACTATATAAGCAACAATTTCTTATTATTTTTAAGTTTAATAATGCAGTAGATTTAGCTGTAGTGGTTCCTAATCAGACCCCATCTTTTTAAATTTGTTGGTGTTATTGTGATGGTTAAAACCTACTTTTATGAAAATTTTGTATGTGGCTATACAATTTTTATGAGCTCATTCTGGAGACGAATATATTATCTTTCAGTTGACACCGAGATATCCTCGCAATAGTGATCCTAATTCATTAAAATGGTACTTGAAAAGCACTGATATTTGTGGAAAAATGTGATAGCGTCCTTAAAAACAATACAGGATGAAACTTTAACTAGTACGCAAACTGTGGCCATGAATTCAGCATAATTATGATTCTAGAAATCTAGACCCCCCACCGTAGACATTTTTCTTCCTGTATAAAACTGTCCGCTTACTGAGTTGGCACAAACCGGTTTGAACCCGACCCGAGCCGCCGAGCGGGCCCCTCGCGCCTTGTCTGTGACAGGTCACGCACACATAGCTGTACGTGTAGTAGTGTACCCGCGCACGGCGGCGGCGCGCGACGACGGTAGTATGAAGCTTCATTAATTCTGCTCGGTTTTTTTATTCACGTGAATATTGCATACTTTTTAATTTACTAGCTTTTGCCCGCGGATTTCGGATATTATCCCACGGGAACGTAAGTTACCGGGATAAAAGTATCCTACTTGTTAATGCAGGTTATAAACTATCTGTGTTCCAAATTTTATCCAAATCTGTTCGGTAGTTTTTGCGTGAAAGAGTAACAAACATCCATCCATCCTCACAAACTTTCACATTTACTGCTTGAATGAGTGAAGTGTGGGGGCTTGTCGAAGGCAACGACCTCCGCACACGTTCAAGGTCGCGCGATCGATAATAATGTCGACTGGATTCTATTTGTACACAACAAGCCGGGCGCCCCGCCGACACAGCGCTTTGTTTGTTAGTTCATTTATTTGTCAGAACATAATATTTTTACAGAGTTGATAAACGGTTTATAATATTCTGCCGTTTCTGGCGTAAAAATAAATGTTCAGGGTTTTGGTGTATTTATTATAATTATCAGGTACCTATTGAATTAAATTCATTAGGATCGATAACATTCAAATAGCCGGAGAAGGCAACACACAGGGAAGACTGGAGAGCTGCAGGGGTAGCTTCGCCCAGCTGTGGGACAATACATACAGGTAGAAAAATAAACTTTCAAGTTGTAATTTGCACAAATATTAGGTACCAAGTATAACAGTCTGCCTTTTCCGTTGGGGTCGGCTTCCAGTCTAACCAAATGCAGATGAAGCCATAGAATAATATAATATATAATATAATATAATAATATAATAAATAATATATATAATATAATATAATAATATAAAAATAAATACTCTAAGAATGCAGCTGGCCGACTGGCTATCTGACCTTCACTAACCAGTTACTTGCGATATCCCTTGGCAAGACTGCGGGGTAATAGCGTAACACACTACTTCGATATTTAGGTGATGTGTTTTTAATAGGGACTCTTCCTCCGTTAATCTTATTACACCATCCAGCGGGGTATCTAATTGAGTAACACACTACCAGAAAGAATGGCTTTCATTTTGACAGTTCAACAACATTCATTGCCATAATTACGTTGTTGAGCAGACAATTTTTTCGAACACATGAAGCAATGGATTAGCAACATCCTTAAAAAAAAAATCAAATTGTGATTGCTAGTGTGTTGCCCAATTAGGTTGGCGATTTAGGGAAAGGGGTCGCTGAATATCGCGTACTTAGTGTAATAACAATAACTAATAAAGCTTTAAGGCGCAGATATACGACTTTTAATGATTTCATATTGAACATCACGTCTAAACGAATAGTCTTATTTGTTTGAAAAAAATATATGATAAACTAGACAATTTCTTTTTAATTTGATATGTGATTACTTGAAATTATATTTTTATAGCATAGTGTAATTAATTTGTAAAGTAATGTCTAACGCGAACACAAAAACGATAATCACGCATAAACTATCGGGCGTATTTTCATGAAATCTGCACCATCTAAAAGACAATTTAATTACCCAAATTTTTGCATACGGCTTTTATTTGAATTGTGTTTGATAAATCAAGGGGGGTTGTTTTTGCGAAAAAACTTGATGCGCGTTGAAGCGGGGGCTCGTGCGGGCGACAGCCTGCAATGCATCGCTGACCAATGTCCGGGTAGACGCTAACGCTCTGTGCAATTTGATTCGCTTAAAAGTTTCGCATGCTCCTCCCACTCGGCTCAAGGTCGCTGGCACTTATTGTCGCCTTAAGTCACACTAGTTGTGAGTATAATTTGCTCCTATCACAAGTAAAAAGAGAGATACTTACTCACGTACCTACTAAGTACTGTGACCGGCACGACACTTGAGCGCTCGATAAAAGAGTGTTTTTTTTTAAGTGAGTTTGTTTGTTACGCTTTCACGCTAAAACGGCTTAACGGATTTGTATGAAATTTGGAACATGGGTAGACCATGACCTGGTTTAGGACATAGGATACTTTTTATCCCGCTATTTTGACGGGGTCGAGACTTATGTGGGTGGAGCCGCGGGGTGCAGCTAGTAATATTTTTTTTTAACTAGTAATAATCATTAAACATTACACATTCAATTACAATCTGAAACATGCATAGGCTAAAGTCACTCTGTCTGTATGTTACCTTTTCACGGCTAAACCACTGAACCGATTTCGATAAAACTTGGCCAGGAGATAGATGGCATCCTGGGGACGGACATAGGCTACTACTTTTGTCCCGGTAGTACGTTCCCGTGGGATAATTTTCGACATCCACGCGGACGAAGCCGCGAGCAGATAGTTAAAAATAAAATTACATAATTATGTTTGTTGCATCATTCCAAGCGTGCTACGTGTCACTCAATAGTGAGTCACGAATTCACGATTGCTCACGTCATTATGGAACAATCCATGGTCTAAAAAACAAGGTCTGGCATTCCGGGAATGACAAATGCTTACGTCACTATCCAGTTGCCACTTTATTGCAACAAAACACTAATTATAGAAACTTTTTCAGTCACCATTCTGTTAAAAAATATATAGGTACTTAGCTACATAAACCATTTAAATTGTTGTTTCATTTTTCTAATCAAACAAAACAATTTAATTTAAACATATAGTACCAAGGTAATTGCTAGTTAAAAACTCTTTGTTTTATCAGATTCTCACAGGTAATAAAGGCGATTTTGGAGTTATTATAACACACTACTGGTAACACAGCGGTGATGATGACGTAGGCTTGTCACCCCCGTGACCGGAATGCTATAGGTACCTGGCGAAGTATATTATTATACCATGAAACAATCAATTATCCCCGAGCGCACAAACCGATCCCCACTCTTAAATCGAGCGCTCGACATTCGTGCCAATCACTGTACCATACCAGTTAATGAAGTTATGCTCGCTACGCTACAATAAATACCTACTTAACACAAATAAATTAAAACTAAAAATAATGGGTTACCTTGCCGAGTGAGCTGGTAATTTAAAAAATGTTAAATCTGGTTTCGTTACAGATGAATTTAAACATCCATACACTGAGCAATACAGTCGATAACTTCGTGACATATTTCACGTTGTGCGGGAGCGTCTCGCACCGTCCGCGTCCGGAGGTAACTGCGGCGCGCTCGCACGAACTCGAGATCGCTCTGATTACCGAACTTTACCGAAGGCTACCGAGAATTCCACACGCGTCGTTTCGGCCGTTTGTATTATGCCATAATACTGCTGACTTTCGTCACAGTATTACAAATACAAATGGTGGTTAATAAAACGTTAGCGCCAAAACATAACACAATAAGTGTAAATAAAATTTAGCGTTTGGTATATCGGCTCAGACTCCGCGCTATAACTATAACGCCTCAACCCTCAACAAACTAAATGCGCACTGTGGTGCCAAAACGGGACAGCGAAACAGCGCGCCGCGCCTAGCGAACTCGGGCGGCGCGACGCAGCGTTCGGCGAACACCTTGTTTGTAATCACGGCGCTCGCGGATCGCGATCTTTGTCATTTTGTGATTTTGTTGTTGTTTCAATATAATACAGTAGAGTCTCATTAATCCGGCACTTAAAAACTAAGGGGTGCCGGATTATTGGAATGTTCGGATACAAAATAAAGCTTTTTCGGGCAAGTTGGAACTTTTCATAAACTTCTTTACTTCTGAGTCAAACTCTATATGGAACAATTCACTACCTAAATACTTTTCTCGTGACTAGGGCATACTATCCGGATATCCGAATTATAGATTTGATCTCATTATGACGACAGTCATTTATTATTTGATAGTATGTACTTAAAAATATAAAATTGTTGTTATAAGATATTACCTAAGTGTGCAATTTTCTGACTTGTTTTGTTGCCACTTAGGTTTGATTATTTTATTTTTACCATGGTTCGTTAGACTGATTACTGAATATAAATTATTGATAATATTATGGTTAAATTTTATTTTTATCACTCCTTCCCAAATTATCCGTATTTATCCGGATAACGTTATCCAAGTATCCGAATTATCCGAATATTAAAATGAGCGGATAATTGCATGCCCTACTCGTGACCCAACTTTAAATTGGTTTCTGTGGCAGACTAGCAGACAAATATTCTTGAAAGCTCTATGATGTTTAGCTTTACCAATCACCAAAAAATAAAGTTTATGTGTTCCACTAGCATTTGAACATGGCATAAAGGTGATTCTATCCTTACTTACTTTACGGCCTGGTGCGCTCACTTCTTCAGAGGATACGAATGTTTTATTGGACAACAGTTTCCAGAGCAGACCACTCTCGTTTGCATTGTAGATTTGGTCCGGAAGAAGACCCAGTTCCTCTACTTTGTCTTTAAAACGCTGGATAAATGGCTGCACTGCAGATTCGTCGCTTGAGAGCTTTTCACCCGATACGGCTAACAAACGGATACCAAATCGCTTTTTAAATTTATCCAACCACCCGACACTGGCACGAAAATCATCTTTTTTGGTAATTTTTTGATATAACTCGATAGCTTTTGCTTTCAACTGTTCTCCAGATATAGGAGCGTGTTTAGAACGCTCTTGCAGGAACCACATGTAGAGAGCTTTTTCCATCTTTGGACAGTTACCAACTCTTAATGTTTTACGCTTTCCTGGTCCGGATTCCATCGTCTTCACGTGTTCCGTTATCTTTTGTTTATTGTTTTTAAGATCGTGTATTGTAGCACGCCCAACTCCATACTCTTTTGCCAATTTGCACATGTTTTCTCCACTATCTAACTTCTTTAAAATATCCATTTTATCTTTCAAAGCTAGAGTCTTATGTTTCCGTTTACTTGACATTTTTAGGTACCTTCACTATTTAATTAAACTTTTCACTTAAAAACAGCAGCGGATGGTATTAAACTGGAATGTGTGCAGAGCGTAAATACATACGTGCTATTGTGATAAGTTTTTAGTTCACACTGATGCCTCAATGCCTGACTGCCACGGTTGCCGCCATTGCCGGAGAGCGAGCGCGGAGCGGGAGTAGGGAGCGGTGAGGAAGACGCGGGCCGCGCGGGCGGTGGGTGCCGGATTATTGAACGTGCCGAACTATTGAAGTGCCGGATTAGTGAGTAAATACTGTCACGATCACACTAAAATTGACGCGCGGAGAGTGTAAGTAGGATAACAGACGCGAGGAGAAAATTATAATATTAAACGCATTTATTCAAGAGCATTTTTTTTATCTGTTTTGTTTTAAGTTTTAATAAGGGATACCGGAAATAAAATTTCGAAATATGGTAACAGTACAATGCATGGGATCGTATTCCGATTATCATGATATATTTTAAAACAGTTTATAGCTAAACGCTTAGAATAATAGCGCATAGAAGCCGCGTCTAGAATAAAACACGAGCGTTATCGTGCGCCCAGTTCATTTTCTTTGTGTGCGTGAGCCAAATGTGTCTACGTTCCTCAAACGCACACAAATATAGCTTTCAGTGATACCATTACCAGACCGTTACCCAAAAATATGGGAAAACGCACTACTATGTTGCTGGATCAAATCAAGATAAGTATTTTAGGAACTGGATAAGATGAAGACGATTTTTCATGTTATATGACATATTTTTACGGAAGGTAAAATTCAATTTATTTCAAAATAAAAGGAAATAAATGAACCATTAATCGCATGCAGAATAGGATACCGTACAATGCGGTTAGAATGTTTGATGTGTGATGTGAACTGATGTGTTATAATAATATTATAGGCTTGTATTAATTGCTGACATGTAAAAAAAACGGGTTTTATATCATTTAATAGTAAGTGTTGTAGGAAAGTATGATCGAGAAAATTATAAAAGTGAATTAATAATTTTATAATTTTGGTTACTGTTGATTCGAATATTGTAATCTTTATTTTACCACCCTTCGAACTAACAGTTTATGCTTATCATTTAAAAACCTTGCAGTTGCAACTGCTTCCTAATAAGTTTCCGCTTTGACTCAGTCTCTTCTTCATCTAAAAGCACATTATTAATGTTCGATATCCTATCATTACATTGCACGCTCTTAATTGTTTTTATGTGTTATAAATACATTTAAAAGCTCCTTGTAAAAAGTGACTAAAATTGTTGATTGCATGCATCTTTTGCTAAAGGTGACGTTCTATTAATTTGAGAATTACACTAATGGATAGATAATTTAAAAATCTAAATAATTCACGTTTTATTTTATTTCAAAACATCGCTTGTCTTTTTTTATTCAAATAATTTCCTTATTTTTGTGAATTTTATGATAAATGAGCGTGCGCAGAGAGCGAGACAGAGCGAGACTCAGCGACGGGACAGAGAAGGAATGAACGCTCAAGGTCGTTTGGTCGGGGAAGTGCGTTAATACGTCTTATTGTGGAAAAAAATATGTTAAAACTAGGTTTTTTTATATCTCAAAAAGAGAAAATACTTAGTATTTTCTCTTCTTTAAAATTCACAAAAATAAGGAAATTATTTGAATAAAAAAAGACAAGCGATGTTTTGAAATAAAATAAAACGTGAATTATTTAGATTTTTAAATTATCTATCCATTAGTGTAATTCTCAAATTAATAGAACGCCACCTTTAGCAAAAGATGCATGCAATCAACAATTTTAGTCACTTTTTACAAGGAGCTTTTAAATGTATTTATAACACATAAAAACAATTAAGAACGTGCAATGTAATGATAGGATATCGAACATTAATAATGTGCTTTTAGATGTAGTTTATTACCCATAGTGAATGAGTTAATAGCCTCTGAATAACGCCCTATGGCAAGGTTTTGGTCGGGGTACCGCCTTAAATTCGTTTTATAGATACGACCGCATTTAATTATGTACATTACCTCGGCTGGCACAGCACCACGGCGTATTCTTCGAAAACCTTTTTCCGTTGAATACATATCCTCGTCGCGGAAATGCATTGAGCATATCCTTGTATTTTTTGTTGGTTTCCATGAATCCTCTTTGCGATTTCTTCTAATTATTTGTGTCCAACGATTTGCTATCACAAAATCGACAGGAAAGCTAAAAAAACAAATAAATGGAATGCTCATATTGCATTAAATACACTTAAGTGGCAATCAGAATAGGCACACCAGGTAATTAATACAGCACTTGGTTTATGTACCTAATCAAACAACTACAGGAAAATAATCTCAAACAAACTTAGTTATTTGGTCCGGTTTTGTCTAACTACAGTAAATTACTAATTAACTTTTAGTTTAAAAACACTGTAGGCATCAGTGTTGATGACAGCCATAATTTAGAGGCTGTAAATAAATATAAGTACCTAGTTTAGTTTGATGCAAACTGAATTGCCACCAGTATCATAATTACAAAGACTAATATAAAATACCCAATGGTGCCGATTCTCTTGTCACAAAATTCTCTAAACTAGACTAAAGTGACACAACTTAACTATATTTTAGTTTGACAGCACTAAGGTGGTACTGAATTATTAGTTTAGTGAAAATGCCAATTTTGCTATTCTGAATTTGACGTTGTTCACCTAAAATTTTGGTTATCTAACTAAATCCGGCAATTTTTATCGCGATTAAAAGGGTGTGAAATAAAATTAGTTTTCATGAACTAAAATTCCCCACAACACCTCGACTTCAGGTGCAAAAACATTACAATTTTTTTTTTTTGCTTATATCTCGAAAATGGTGTCCTATCGCAAAAATAATGAAAAATTCGACCCTCTTTATGAAACCCTTAAACCCTCAAGACTCTACACGTAGGTAACATATTTTTTAATATTTTGCACACAAAACGTTAAAAAATCCATATAGAACACGTCGACGCTGCCCCCACATGCGTGTCTCCGGCTCTAAAAAAAAATCACGGGGTAGGGCAAACAAGTACCACGTGGAGTCGCGATTGTCAAATTAAATTTTAGTTATGTCAAAATTGTTTTTAAATTTAGAGATATTAGCTGCAGAATAGCTTTACGATTCTCATAGCCAAAAGTAAGGAATTTTAGTGATAGTTTAGTTAGTTTAGTTCGGTATAAAAGAGAATCGGCACCAATGGCAAGTTAGTTTCTCGAAACTGGCAAAATGTTATATCGTATTCAATTGTAGGTAGTATATACATCAAAAACTATGTTTTTTGCTAAACAAAAATAAGAACAAAATTGAAAGCAATGTGGGTATTTTTTTCCTCACTTATAGCAACATTGTATTGTGATAAGTTAGGTTATTAGGATTTGATGATCGATTTACGTAAAAATAATGTATATAATGTAAGTACTTACTTGTGAAATGTAATTTGATGACATTTTTTTTGTTTTCCTGATGTGCTATGACATCCCTTCATGCAACAAACTGTCATTTTCAATTATTTTAAATTAGATACTCGCGAGCTGTGTTCGACGGAACGTGATCTTGAGTACTGACGGCTCGCTGAGCAGAGAGAAGTTAGCCACTATCTAAGGCTAAGTTTTAGTTGCCTCACTTTTTGCACTCGTACTAGGTTTGTATGCGTTATTATTCTAAGGCTAAAAGTAACTGAGATAAGGACTTTAAAATACACCTTTTGAGTGTTTAACTAACAAAGCGGTAGGGGGGAGTCATTGTCATTGTTCCTAGACGCTATAAGTAAATGAATATGCTTAAACAGAAACTTGCTAAATTTTGAATAAAACTATCATTTATCATTACCAACATTTTAAACAATTCAACCATTACATATGAGTTATGTTGCTATTTTGTTTTTTTTGTAAAAGGGCTCTTAAAAAATGTTTAGTTTTCCATTAATCATTATCATAATAAGTATATTTTTATTTGTGTAACATAGGCTGTGAATACAGTTTTAAATTGATGTTTATAGGTCGCCGTGTTATTAAAAGTAGGTACCTACTTACTTTATTTAAATGTTAAGCATAAAACATTTAGACTGCCTGACTGCCTCGTTGGTCTAGTGGTCGCAAGCGCTACTGCTGAGCATGAGGTCCTGGGTTCGATTCCCGGGTCGGGCAAAGTGTTATTGGGTTTTCCATCTGGAATTTCTCGGTAGCAGCCCGCAGTCTGGATTTGTGCCCGGTTAATGGCAATAGGCTCGGCCCCTATTACATGGGACTTAAACATAACTGGCGAAATGTGGGTGTACTATAAGTACACCTCTGCCTAACCCTTCGGGGAACACAGGCGTGATGTTATGTTATGTTATGTGTTAAAACATTTTAAATAAAAATATGTTTTTTTTGTTTTTTTAACCTCAAATAATGGTTATTTGTAGACTATCATTGTAATATTAAAAAAAAAAAAACAAGAAAATTGTAAGGTTTTTTTTGGGCTGGCTTTTAAATTTTTGGGTACGAAACGAATCCTTTCTACATTTATATCTGTAATTATTATGGTTTACGTAATAATGAGCCGTTACCAAGAGCATCGGCACCAATATTATACAGTTCACTTATTTTTAAATTCCTTCTGTAGCCGCAACGCAATGCATCCATTCAATCCGAAGAGATCGCCGGTTTTAGTTCCATTTTCGAAAATAAAATGTCCTTTTTTATGAAACAGTAATAAATCGAGTCTTATAGTCATGATTATTCTACATAAGAATAAATACTTTTTCGTTGTTGTAGGCTCGGTGGTAAAAGAAAAAAAAATAACTTTCCCCTTGAGGAAAATATGCTATTTTGTCCCCGCTCTGTTACGCTAACAATGACGGGCTTTTTGAGCAAGAGGAGTGAAAACTATTTTTTTGTCGCTAAGGCTTTGGCAAAACACGTCACTTCTAGCGACAGAGTCGGTAAATTGAAATTGTCAAATCATTCACAAGCTCACGTAACATTTAGTACCTACTAGCTTCTGCCCGCGACTTCGTCCGCGTGAAATTTCTTGGCCCCCGACTCACCTCACCTCGTCGCATCGCATCGCCTGCCCGCGCTATTACTTTGTTTTCGCTTAGTTCTTCCTGACTTTTTTTTTTCTTAACGCTCAGTGCCTAAAGGTCCTAGCGTGATATTAAACAGCCTTTCTCAAGAATTGGGCTATCACATGCAGAAAGAATTTTTCAAATCCGACCGATAGATAGTTCCAAAGATTACCCCCCTACATACAAATACAAATTTTACCTCTTTATTTATACATAATATTATTAGAATTAGTTTAAATGACACACTTTCCAATACTTACGTAGGTACCTACTTAAAGAAAAAGTGTGTGTCTGTGTGTGTGTAATACACACACGGAAGAAATAAAAAAAACTTGAGAGGTGTCAAGGGACACCCGGATGGAACGAAGATAAATTAAAAAAAAATTATATATATAAAGAAAATAACTGGCTTGCTTTCTATGAGAGAGAGAGAGAGAGAGAGAGACAGAGAAACACGCGCACGCCGCACGGCTTACAAATAAAAAAAAGTGTCGTTACAAAAAGTGTCGTTACAACTTTTGGTCTTAATTTTTTCCGTCTAGCCCTCTTTCGCAACGCGCGATAAGGAACTTCGTTCCAAACTTCAGAAAAGTAACCTACGAGTAGGGTTCCCATTTGGAAATATGAAAAGTTACTCAGGAGTCCGTCTGTAATAGTCTCTACATTATATAAACTAAGACATCGCCCGCGACTTCGTTCGCGTGTATCTCGTACTTTACCACTACACATTCCAGCAACCTTTACGGCCAGCGTGGCGCTACTTTTAAAGGCTCCTTCAAACAGACACGACACGCGACGCGAATCGCACGCGACTTAAAAGCAGCGCTCGTCGCGCGACACACGATGACTTTGTGTCGCGTCACTTGTTCCGCCTGTCTGCAGGAGCCATAATGTAGTTTTCGAACATAAAAAATACTATCTTAAATATCATCTTAATAAAGTTTTTATTTATACATTGTGTAGCTGAATTAGGTACCTAATGTACATTGTAAAAGTCGTTTGTTCAGAATCGTTTACTGCATCGATTTCTGTCATTTTTAATAAGTAGGTACCTATAGATAATTTTTTATCCCAAAAATAATTAAAACTACGTACTTAAGTAAATTACATTCACACTTCCGCTGTACAGTCGAAACAAATCAAAATGGCCTATAAAGGCAAGGACAATTCTATGAAACTTCATGATAACTGTTCTACCAGAATCACATCGCACCCCGTCGCGTCGCGTCTGACTGAGGGAGCCTTAAATCAAGCTTACTTATAAGTTTTTTTGAGTGTGTGTGTGTGTGTGTTTATGTGTGTGTGTGGTTTTTTATATGTGTACCCACTCGTTCTTTTTTTGTATTTGTGTGTTTTTTCTTTGCGTCATGTTTACCGCAAATAAAGGCTTTTTTTAATCTGACCACATTTTTCGCCCATAATCAGTAGGTACCTACCTAAATAATTTCATACATAATAGTAATAAGTTTTATACGTAACTAGCTTTTGCCTGCAACTTGGTTCGCGTGCAAGTCGTAACACACCACGATATACTAATTACAACAGTTGTAACAGCCACATTTCCTGCTTTACTTTCCTTACTTCGTTTTCGTTTAGCGCGCTTTCAGACTTTACTGCTTTTTGCTCGGCTCCTAATGGTTGTAGCGTTATGTTAAATAGCCTATAGCTTTCCTTAAGAATTAGGCTATCAAATGCGAAACTATATTTTAAAATCCGGCCGGTTGGTCCAGATTAGTGCGTTCAAACAAACAAAAAAACAAACGAACTTTTCAGCTTTATTATTAGTTTAAACAGGGTGATCGGTAAAACACTAACATCCTCTTAAGGGGTCATCGTATTCATCATTATGAACGAAATGTAGGGAACAGCTGATTTTTTCTTTGCGATCGCAGGTTTGTTCTCATAGTAAAATTTGTCCATAACGATGAGAACGATGACCCCATAAGAGGTTGTTACTGTTTTACCAATCAACCTGTATGTCATGTAAACATCACTCTACACAACATATACACAGGATATACAGGGCTAGTTTTCAAACACCTGCACAAATTTTCAGAGATGATTTAGAATCAATATTTTCAGTTTGTGGAATAAAAAAACATGTGTGCAGTTCACACGCGATAAGGGTCCCCGAAACGATCAATTGCAATGCCAATGTTTAGGTGATTGATACACATTTATGCGGAAATTATCGTCTACTAAATGCAATTGAAGCGAATGACAATATTAAGTACTACGAAATTGAAAGCAAATGACAAAAAAGAATGATTGGTGACAATTGACGCACCGTGTGTGTATTGATGTTCAATGACAGCAAATGCCAATCATTATTTTAAAATTGACCGCGCCAGCATACCTACATGACGGACGTAATTTTCTGTCTCATCTCAATTTATAGGTATTATTTTTCATACCAAACGTCTATAGTTTCTTTTTCTGAATTGAAACCGCAAGACTTATTGTAAGAAATGTCTTATTTGCGTTTGAAATCCTAATGTTTATGAGTGACGCGACTTTACTCAACACAGTTCAGAAATCGAATGAGACAGCGCAAATGATACACCTTCAATTGGAGCTTCATTCGTCTATCACTTGAAATCTTCATTCTCGTAAACATTGACAATTGCAATTGATCGTTTCGGGGACCCTATAGAAGTGAAACCTTAAAATTGTGCACATTTAATGACGCCTTCCGGCGTGCACGAAATTTTTGAACACGTTCCGTTGAACTTTTTGCGGTCTTTTTAATCTTGTTTTCTTTTCTTTTTTGCCGATAATCACGACACCTTTCAGCATTAGTTTTCGGCATACTTGCAAAATCTTTTTATTAAAATGTAATAATATTCATAGGATCGATACACGTGAACAATATACACCACGCTGGTTATGACGCCTTTCCCAAGGCTTCGTTATACGCAGCCGCACACACACACGTACAACGTTCGGACCAGAGTGTCCACCGCGGACATCTATGGTGTCCACTGTGAGACTGCCTGTGAGTCTGTGAGTACTATATGACGCCGTTTCTCTCGGTAGACAGGGTGGGGAGGCTACGAAGCACCTCGCACAAAGTGGCCGCGAATATAAGTAATACTGTAGGTATATTATTCTATCTCATTCTCTCGCACGTTAAAGCTTATAGATGTATGTGTTTGCCTCTTTTTAATGTCGCTTCTTCGTTTCATCGAGTTTCAAATCACTACGGCGCCGGGGCTGAAGAAGTTTTCACTTCAAACACATTTTACACATTCCTATATATTTATTTACAACATTTTTAGTTCTGTCGGCTTCTAAAAACAAGGAAATCCATTCAGTTCAACAAGCTAGACCGCACGCGCTTATAACTATGTAGATCAAACAACTATTTTATTTCTCAATGTCTGCATAAGTATTTTAACATATGAAGATAGGCATATAGCATACGTTGTGTACCTTGTCTATGGAAAGCATTGATGGAAGAGCATCTTCTTTCAGATGTTTAATTATTTTAATTGAAGAAACTTCGAAATGTGCGGAACAAACTCAATGGCTGCTCCTCTTCAAATCTTCTCTTTGTAATAAGTCTTCTCTGTCGATTAATGTTAACCATTTCCGGCGTCTGGAATATGAAAGTAAAACTTGCGGTAGATTTTTTTTAAAACGATGCTTTGTGTCTTGTTCTGTTAGGTAACGACTACAAATTAAATACTCACGAAAATATTTTTTAGACCCTAAGACTAAGTACCAAATAAAATATGTTAACTTCAAATAAAATAAACCCACTCTATACCGAGGTGCCTAAAGAACAACGTTTTAAGTTTCATAATAATTATACACTCATCAGAATAATTGTACTTACGTGTTGTACTCGTATTTATATTATTTTTGCCTACCAAAATGGATAAATGCTCACCAAATCTTGTTTGAGTTGCTCACCAAAAACAAGTTTGCTTCAAAATGCAGGGTGGGATAGGATGCAAGAGCGAACGAAGCGAGCTCGGGACTTGGGGCACGCCGACTCGGACAGGTTTCGTTAGAAATATGATTCGCGACCGTAACAAATATGGCTTTACAGAATTATAATCATTAGAATCAGCAATACATCTCTATAGGTTCATAATACCCTATTGAATGAATATTTTATGAAATCATGACATTTGAGGGCAATTCAAACTTAAGGAGTTGTATTGCTGATTCTAATGATTATAATTCTGTAAAGCCATATTTGTTACGGTCGCGAATCATATTTTAATAAAAATACAACCTGAAAGTGACCTGCAAATTGCATAAAACGTAACAAAATTTGAATTTCGCGGGCTACCCTGGCGCTTCCACCTTAACAGTATTTTTTATGTCTCATTACATAACTATTATTAAACTCTAATAATGAATTATGGTTACAAAATACCATTATTTCACATTTTACGAGATTATTGCGCTCATATTTCTGGTTAATTAAAGAAAGAAGAAATGATACATACTATTTTAAAATATAAGAAAAGACAGAATCACCGAGCAACACCTGTTACCATTTTTCAGCAGTCAATTCAGCCACACATTTTTGGTGAGAAAGAGCATTTTTTTTTAAATATAGTATTTAGGCCTCTAATATAGTAGGATACTATCAAGGGCGGATCCAGAATTTATTTCTGGGAGGGGTACATGGGCCAGACAGTTAAGAAGTGTCTCCCACATCTAGTAGGTATTGCACTATGTTGTTTTTGGGATTAATTCTTTTTCAATAAATTTTAAGAATAACTACAAACAAAAATGCAATTTTTGCACCCCGCCTCGGATATGATTGATTTTCTTATGACCATAGATACAGAAATAAGAGTAACTTTGTCGACATAGGTAGTAAAGTTTAAGCATTAAGAGAGGGTCTCTTTAATTCTTAAACTTTACTGCCTATGGGCTGCCTATAATTTCAGCACCCCACCTCGAATTGGTTTGGTTAGTTTTTCTTTTGACCATTCACAGTATTAGCTAGATATGTTACATGAGTCGAAGATAGCTGTAATCTTTTGACGCGCGAGGCTCCTCAGACCGCGCTATCGTTTTAGCATTTTATGTTATCCTGAAATCCTCTCGCCGACTAAATAGGCCGGTGCATAGTTGGCATAGCAGACCTCCGTGTCCGAGCACGAACTGACTGCACCCCTTTGAACCTTAGTAGCTACGCCACTGCTGCTGAAGATATAGTAGGTACTGCTTCAGCGTTCATCCTTGAAGCAATGTCATGATGGATATGCATTCAGGCCAGTCTATCCAAACGGTTCGATTATATTTCACTTAAACCGTTTGGGGGGGGCACGTGCCCCCCTCCCCTGAATCCGCCCTTGGATACTATATTATATAATAGGATTGGCAACCCTAGTACCTACGTAGTACGTACCTACTTAATTATTATTTAATTACTTATAGGTAGACGTGCATTTCTTTACCTTTCGATGTCCTTTGGAAGTGTGAAAAACGTGAGTTTCGAATCCTTGTTATTATTTAAGCAGCCGAATGCGATGCAATATGCTTTTGCCTTCATTTTGGACGATGCGACGCGACGAGTGAATGAGTGAGTACGTATCGAGCTTACGTGCGACCCGGCCGGCGCGCGGCAGCCCACGGAATCTATCACTGTGAATAGGCCCGGGCCCGACTTGTCGAGTCCGTCGAGTACGGAGATCAAATGTGGAGTGCGCCTGGCCTCCTGAGAGGAGCACAATTTTTCCGTTAGTAGGTATATCACGCAAATTATATCGTTTCTTATTTTTTTTTGTAAATTGCAGCTCCAAGTTAAGTAGGTACCCGTAGTGTGTTGATCAAAATTCACGCGGCAATATGTGTAATCACTACACAGGTATTATAAAACAACGTCCACCGCGCATGGACGAACATGAAGTCGGAGTTACGTCTAGGACAAAACTGAGTCCCGTTTATGTGTGAGTGTTGCCGTTTGAGTGCGTAATGGCCGACAGTCGACTGACTAATGTGTGAATGTGTGCGTACAGCCAGCGGCCTGTACGTACAGCGAACTGGCCGACTTGAGTGACACAGATTTTTGTTAGTGAGAATCTGTCCGACTTTTTTTGTTCGTGCATGCCGCCCGTTCCCCGTCTGTCTATCTATCTGTCTGAACGCTCGTAAACTCAAAAACTACCGAACGGATTTTCATGTGGTTTCACTAATAGACGGAGTGGTTCATGAGGTAGGTTGAGTGGTTCATGAGGTAGGTTTAGGTGTATAATTCTTTAAGGTTTTGTGTAAATTGGCTGAAATATGACGATGTCGGAGAAAATCATGCCGACTGGGATTTACTGGCGTGCGCCGCGTAAACTCTAGGTATATGAAAACCCCGCAATAAATCCCGGTAGACCCGGCAGTACGTTCCCGTGGGATATTTTGTGACATCCATGCGGGCGAAGTCGCGGGCAAAAGTTAGTAAATAGTAATGCATTGTTTAAAAAGACTTCCAATACCAGCACGTAATAAAAAATATTATAAATAAATAAATTTGCAACAGTTAGAATAATAAAAATATAATATCTGGAACATCCACCAATCGTAGCATAGCGTAGCATCACCAGCTGTAGTAGTGAAGTCTCGTAGGCCAAGAAGTTAATTCATTACGACTCACAGCCCGGGGGGTGAGACTGAAAATTCGGCTTGATAAACACCGTCAATACCGTTTTGTTTAAAAAAAAATCTACTGCTATCTTAATCAAATTGGCTTTCATGTCTGCCTATAAAGTGTCAGTAAAAAAGTAAGCCAGTGGTAAGTTCCAACCATCGTTAATTGCAACCAACATAAAGCCGTATGCCTGAGTAGCCTTAATAATAAGGTTGTTACCGTCGCTGCTCAAAGCCCATGTCAAAAAAAAATAACCTCAATTAATTATCCTCAAAGACGCGAATTTACGTTGCTGTCAACTAAAAATAAAATTATCACTGAGCAAAATTATTGTAAGGGAACAATAAATATTATGTAGGTAAGTCTTTTTTTTTCTGAAACGATTTTGCGAAAATTAAAATGAAATTCTGAAAATATATACTTAACGCATAATTTCAATTAAATAATAATGTATCACCTCACACAATTAATTAACGATACCTACTGCTGAATAAAAATGACTGACCTGCACTTCAATATCAGATACTGAAAGTTTAGTGTTGGGTCCTGACAATTGCGGGTCCTTCGACGGCAGTAGAATCTGTTTTTGAAAAGACTCTTTAATAATAAATCAAAATTAACTCCAATAATTCAATGGTTTGTCGTGTTACAAATACAAAAAATTACATTTCGATTGTGTATTATTAATGAATGTACCTGTAATTTAGGAACTGCTGTCTTATCCAATCGACGTCGGTTAATATTTCCGGATATATCCGATTTATCAAAGTGATCTGAACATATAACCGAATTCTTAGCTGGCTTATAAAAGTCATCATTTCTTTCTCTGGCGACAATCGAGATCCATTCTGCACACGTAAACGGATTGCTGGGAAAGCTAAAATAAAAATAATAAAGCTCAAGCTCAGCTCATCTAATCAGAGTCCAAAAAACAGACACAAACATAGCATGAACCAACTTTAAAGTTCTGGCTTCGATCAATAATAGCACTAGATTCAGGATCAGGAACAAAAACAAGTCGCTGAAGTGGCCACGTTCACACAAACATAAACATTTACATTTCATACTACGTTAAATAGACAAAAGTTTTATAATATTAACAACGAACGTTAATCTCAAACTCAAAGCATTTATTTCAAATAAACCAATTACAGGCACTTTTGAATTGTCAAGGGGTCGGTCAGTCAGAAAGATGAAGCTAGTTACCTCATTAGTCAGTTCATTATAAACCTTAATACTCAAGCATAAAGTTTAATTACGATTGCAAATATATCTAATTTATATGTAAGTTCTTCTGTCATCGGAGAAATGTCAAAGCAATAAATAAAAAGTCATTTTTATAGTAAGAACAAAAATATTTTTTCTAAAATCAAACTTAAATCCAAAGCAATAAGGTTAAAAACGTTTTGTTGTCAATTTCATGCTTACTCTATTTTGGAACTAGACGTAGTTCTTGTTCAATGCTCAGAACACAGTAAGTATTGAAGGACGTAGTTACAGTTTCGTTTTGTATGGTAGAAAATATTTTTGACCGATTTAAAAAAGTTGTAGGAAATTGCTATTAATTGTCTGCGGGTTGGGTCATTGTAATCAACCCGTATAAAAAATTGGTGCGTCTACTCATGTACGCGATTTAGAAGTTATAATAAATATTTGTATTAAATCAAATTACTTTTTCATTTAAATTAAACTGCAAATAAGAGTGCATGGTAGGTATACAACCATGACTGAAGGTGCGTGCGAGGTGGATGCTTTATCAAATGTATCCGGACAATCGTAATCGGTCTCTTTATGGGGGATATGCTAAGGCAGCCCGTAAAATTCAAATTTTCTTGCGTTTTTTACAACTTGCAGGTTAGTGTAAGGTTGTATCTTGATCAAAATATGATTCACGAGAACATAAGAATTATCAATACATCTCTCTAATTTAGATTTACTCCGGATTGGTCTGATTTCGAACCAATCCGGGGGAAATCTAAATTAGAGAGATGAAAAATAACATAAGAAGTAACAATACTACTCCATGCATTCCCTGTTCCAGAACAGACGATGTTTGTTTCAATAGCTGGCGCGTTGTCGCAAACATTTATCAAACAATCATAATATTTGCTTAATGATTGATATTTACTATTTAATTATTTTAATTCTATGAAAAACACATACTTAATGATATAAACTTACCGAAAAAAAGATATTCCATCCAAAATCTTGGTGTTACGGTGGTTATTTATACAACTTTTGAACGCTCACTGTGGCATATTGACGTCTTAACGTTGGCTATGTTTGGACAATACTAATTTGAAATAATACCACAAACGTATTTGTGCTCTTATTTTTCGGGCGGTTTTTAAAGCGCTTATCGGGAATCTAGTGCTATTATTGATCGAAGAGTTTAAAGCTTATATAACTTATTCTACATGTACTTACCGAAAGTAAGAATCTCCGGCCGTTAAATTGTTTTTTCGGGGATTATTTTTGCAACCTTTGAATACACATTGCGGCATTGTGAAACGTGTTTACATTGGCTGTGTTTCAAGCGAACTCGACAAAATAAGAGCTCACGTCTCAAGTGCGCTGTTATTCACCGAGACGTATTTTTTGCGCCGACCCGATATCTAGTCGGTATTGTTGATCGAAGCCGAGCCCCAAGATACATATCTAATGTCCCTCGGGAATCATCGCATTTCCGAATACAAACGAATACTAATTTCCATATCCTGTGATTTATCGTGGAGGTATAATAATTTGAATTCAGAACAAAGTAGCTACTTTATTGTTGTTTTGGACGAACTGTCTAGTTTGGGGCTCACTGGCAAATAATATATTGTCCTAACCTCGCTGTAGGTAATATTTTGAGCTACTCATTTTGTCTCAACTGGCTGACGTATGTAGTATCTCTATGCAGTCTGTGACTTGCTGCTAACTGTGTTGCTGTGTTGTTGTGTTGACGGTGTTGTTGTGAGTTTGTTCAAAATTGCCAAGTTAAAACGTTTTAAAATAACTGCTAGACAAAGACGGCACTATAGAAGTGACGTCACGACTGTGTAACTTCATACTAGTGCCGTACGTTGTCCGTACCGCGCGACAAGGACAGGAATAATAGGTAGGTACCTTCCAACTATTGTAGCTTCATCGACCCACGCCGCTTCGCATCCCAGTGCCCGCCCGCGCTATTACCTATTACTTCGTTTTCGCTTAGCGTTCATTCTGCCTTATTTTCTTTTTGCTCTGGTCCTACGGATCGTAGTGTGATGTTAAAGCCTTTAACCTTCCTCGAGATTCCTAGACTAAACCATCAAATGCAGTTTTTTTTTTCAAATACGTGTTTCCGACATAAAAACAAACTCTTCAGCTTTATACTAACTTTTGCCCGCGGCTTCGCCCGCGTGGATGTCGGAAATTATCCCACGGGAACGTACTACCGTGATAAAAAGTATCCTACGTGTTACTCCAGGTCATAAACTATCTGTGTTCCAAGTTCCATCCAAATCCGTTCAGTAGTTTTTGCGTGAAAGAGTAACAAACATCCATCCATCCTCACAAACTTTCACATTTATAATATTAAGTAGGATTAGTAGGATTTATAATATTAGTAGGATAAGTAGGAAGGATATAGATTTTCTATTTTTTTTATTCCTTAACGCGGTTGTGCTTTATTGGACCAGTGCGTAAGACACTTATAATCACAATGTGAATGTTTTTGAAGGATATTGCCAATCCATTGCTTCATAGGTTCGAAAAATGTGTCCGCTCAGCAACGTAAATAACGCAATAAATTTTGTTGAACTGTCAAAATGAAAGCCATTGCTACTGTTAGTATGTTATGCAATTACCCCGCAGAGAAGTGGTCGAAAGCGAAACTGATATTCGAACATTTGAGCGGTGAACTCAAACTCAAAGCATTTATTCCAATAAACCAATTACAGGCACTTTTGATTTATCAAGGGGTCGGTCAGTCAGAAAAATGAAGCTAGTTGCCCATTACAAAGCGTAGTAGGTACCTATGGAGAAGAACGGACAAGAAACTCCATGGACCCTCTTATAAATCAACATATAGTTCCAAAAAAAATTGGTTACATTATTCATGTTGAAATTATATATGTGAGAACGATATACTTAGAAAGACGTGCACGTTAAAAGCGTCCGTAATAAAAAAGGATAATAACAACAAAAAAAAACAAGTTAGAAATAAAAATAAGCTAAGAGATGATCAGACCCTCCCTACTGGCGGCGGCCGAAAGCGTCAAAAGTTATAAAAATATTTTTAACCTCATGGGTCTGGTATATAAACTCAGACGCATGCTACCTCCAGAATTTGCGGACATTCTAGAATCATATTTATGTAACAGAATGTTTAAAATAAGGTAAGAGGACGCATATTCCGAGCTAAAACTATAAAAGCTGGGCTCCCACAAGGAAGTGTGTTAGGCTCATTCCCGTACTTGCTATACACATGTGATATCCGAGAGCTGGAAAACAACACCATTGCGACCTTTGCAGATGACACTGCTATTATGGCTATCGGATTAATCCACAAAGAAGCAGTAGAAAAAGTTCAACTAGCTGTAAACAAAGTTTATGACTGGACACAAAAGTGGAAGATCAAACTGAATCAGCCTTATTACAAAAAGCGGTTTAACTAAAAACCCAGAACAACATAACATAACATCACGCCTGTATTCCCCGAAGGGTTAGGCAGAGGTGTACCTATAGCACACCCACATTTCGCCAGTTATGTTTAAGTCCCATGTAATAGGGGGCGAGCCTATTGCCATCAACCGGGCACAAATCCAGACTCCGGGCTGCTACCGAGAAATTCCAGATGGAAAAACCCAATAACACTTTGCCCGACCCGGCAATCGAACCCAGAATCTCTTGCTCAGCAGTAGCGCTTGCGACCACTAGACCTACGAGGCAGTCCAAACCCAGGTTTAAATCTCTATAAACTACGGTTTAAACAAAATTGATATTACAAATCGTGGTTTTTCGAAAAACCGTAGACCATTCCATGGTCTAACGCTAAACCTTGGCGGGCCCTAGTTTAAACTATCAAACTATGGTCTAAATCGTTTCTGTCAAAGTTTTTCTTATAGGTTATCATTAGGCATCTTTTTGATTGTGTTGTGTTGTTTTTAACCCGAAAATGGATATTAACACGATCGATTTAATTGATATTGAGGATATTGAAGCCGATGAGTTATTAGGAACACCACGCCGACACAACATAGATCGTGTTCGAATAAATCCCTTCGTAGAATTATCCGATGAAGATTTCAGGCAAAAGTATAGGTTTAATAAACGTTATGCTATGAAAATAGTAGACTTATTAAGAGAAGATTTGACTAGAGATGCTCGAGGATCCTTAATAATGTTAATTTATGTTTACTTACTTTTTACTCGGTACTCCAATTCTCAGATCGTTTTTTCTTTTGTTGGTCCATAACGATATAATGTTAAAATTACTATAGAAGGCATAAAGAGGCATTTGTTCTAATATAGAATGATAATTTAAAAATTCCAATTTAGCATTGGAATTTTTAAATTATCATTCAATCATTAACTTTGTTCAACTTGCGATAGTTTTGTATAATATTATGGTTTCATATAACGCGCCAGAATGTTACGCTTCGTTACACGTACGTAGATGTATTATTAGTAATTAATATGACACTAAGTAATGTGCTTAAAACTACAATCGACGAAATAACTAATGTTCCATGCAAATTAACACTCTCAATATTTTTAATACTCCTAAACATCATAATAATCATTAGGGTATTAACAAAAAGTTTTCTTTTCTGAGCATACGGAACGTTGCAATAGAATGATATCACTGTGAACGAATAATATGTGTATTAATCTGTGGTTGATATGTAGACAATGGTTTAAATGACGGTACTAAGAAGACCACGGTTTTTTTAAGTTTTGTAATAAGGACAAATTTAGACCATGGTTCTGCAGATAAGCCTGGACTTGATAGGACAGGTTTAAACCAAGGTTTATTTAGTTTTTTGTAATAAGACTGAATGAGTCAAAATCAATTCATATTGACTTCACTAACAAACACTGATTACCACCCAATCTATATACCTAAATGGCATGCAAGTGGTAATACAGCCAAATACCTTGGCATAACCCTTGACGCCAAACTGCGTTGGAAATCTCACGTCAAAATCGGAAGGAAATCCTGCCTATCAATACATAATAAAATTATATTATACAAGCATATTCTTATGCCAATTTGTACCTATGGCATTCAACTTTGGGGTTGTACTAAAAGAAGTAACGTTAAAATAATCCAACAATTCCAAAATTAAGTACCTACTCAGGTATGCTGTAAGTACACCATGGTACATTAGAAATGACGACCTCCACTGCGACCTTAAAATGGAACTCGTCACCTCCGTCATCCAAAAATTTGCTGCATTATGCTGCATAATTTACTGCATTCGCTAGGCATCCAATCAAATTCGTTTCTTTCCAAACGAACCGCAGTTACCCATTTTTTCCGCTGTTTTTCATTTTTCGGGAATCTATGACATTAAATTTAATTTGTAAATACTAATGCATATTAAAAAAAAATCCTTTTACCTTATAACTAAAATCAAAAACCTCAAAATTCAAGTGAAATTTCAAAACATGTAAAATAAACTTTCATGTTGCGTTCGTATTGCATAACACTTTCCAGTCGTAAGTATAGGATTTCAAAATTAATGTTCATTTACTCACCTATGAAAAGTCATCCCAGAATCCTTCATATCCTTCTACTACACCACTTCACAACACATGACGGCATATTTTCAGTATGTAAACAACGCAAAATACAATAATAATCACAATCGTAAATACCCCATGTGAGCGTATAGACTCAATTATTCCGGCGAACTGGCAGCGCTGCGCGGTACAGTTTTCGGCCACGCCCACCGCGGTACAGTTTGCATGGTGCCGTTTTTGAGCTTGAGTTACATTTCTTAAAATTATGAATGACATTCAGGTAGCGTTAGCAAATAATATCAGGAAAAAAAACCAAGCTTGGTTTTGATTTTGTATTACCTAAAAAAAATAATGACATAATTAATTAATAAAGGAATGTTTCGAACAATATTTCGAATATTAACGAAACTTAATTGGCTCGATTTTCGATTAAACAGTTCTCACGAGGATCGTATACCACAAGCGATCGACGTGACGTTGGTATTTAGTAAACGTATTGCTGTTTCCACCGAACGTGAAATAGCCCTATACGAGCGAAAGAGAGAGTTGCCGCTCGTGAGTTAAATTAGTGCAGTTTTTGATAGAATTTTGCGTTTTGCGGCGAAACACTTTCCACCCACTAAATTGTGAAGAAATGTTTTGTTATTTTACTCAATGGCTTGAATATAATATAATCTAGACTTATATGCCTTCAAATAAAGATAATATGTTTCGTTTTTGTCGGTTTGTTGTACTTTCTTGATATTGCTGGATCTATTTTTATAAAAATAGTAGACTCTGACAACACAATATTTCTCAACTATTGCCTTCGAAAGTTGTATTCTGTGATTAAATGTGGCATGTTGAACTAATGAATGAACTTTTAAAGCAGACAGAACATCTGATTTCACAAAAGATTGAATAGCATTTAATTTTAGCCGAAATATTTGCGTACCTGAAAATAGGGTACAGCTTCTGATGATATCTTTATGAACCCTTTGTTGGTTGTATATGCATCTTCAGGTAGGAAATGTATTGAACATACTCGACTATGTACTGTAGGTGTCCAATCACGTTCCTGTCTTTGTTTTCGAACAAGAACAATCCACTTTTGTCTCCTTAATTCATCTTTAGGAAACCTGAATAATAAAAATGTCCATATCGTCAGACGTTGTCTACCCACTGAACAAAGTAAACGTCATCATGTAGCTATTGAAACTAATAATTTTGTGATCTGGTCACACCACATATTATTATTACATAATGGCATGTTTTTTAAATTTTACATGACGTCATATAGCTTCTGTTTAAGATGATATACGGCATACTAAAATAACAAATACCTTAATATCGAAATATAATGTCATTTTGTATGAAGAATGCCTTGTGGGATTAAGTCTCCCTTAGGTACCAGCATTGTGCATAAAAATAAATAATATGATATGCATTTAGCAATAATGAGGAAGCGTTGAAATCGTAACCTTTTGCTTTGCCGTAGTCGGGTAATAGATAAATATAAAATTAATCCACGCTAAAATGATTAAAAACAGCAGACTATATTTTTACTTATTATTGTATCTACTTATTCTTTTTGAATAAGAATTTTGTTAATTTACAGAACTATTAAAATATTAATTAAATAAAATCAATTCGTGTGTTTATGATAGGTATTATTTTTAACTGACATTTAAGGTAGTTTTAATTCGTAATTATGCAATCAATAGTGTTAATATGTACTAACCTAATAATCTCTGTCCTGTAATAAAAGTGTGTATTGCCCGCGACTTTGTCTGCGATCAAGGAAGAAAAGTAGCCTATGTCCTTACCCAGGGTATAGTCTATCTGTGTGCCAAATTTCATCCAAAACCATACAGCCGTTTTGGCGTGAAAGCGTAAACACAAACAAACTTCTTTTTGCATTTTTTGTAATATTAGTTAGGAATAGGATTTGCACGCCAACCTTTGGCAGAATGTGATTAATGTTAATGAAAGAATTTTTTGTTGCTAACCTTACCTAACTTTGACGGTACCTACGTATCGTGCAAGAGTCGCGCGATGCGTCGCATCGTGTCTCTCGCGCCGGTTCTGTATTTATTTATCTCGCTCTCACAAAATAACGAAGCAACAATAAATTAAATTATAATTTTCAACAAACTAACATTGTTGACTGCACCTACTTACGAGTGAAAAGTGATCCCGTGTGTCTTATTTTTGGTTTTTGAGTGATTGTAACACTTATTAAATACGTGAAGTATACTTACATGAAGGCATTTTGGTTCGTATTTAAACATATAAGTATTACTTACTTATAGGAAAAAAAATTGAGCTGTATCGACATGCGCTATTTATAATAGATGATGGTCCGCGTGTAACTGCGTGCAATAATTGTGTCTCGAGACCTAATTCAAAAGGACCGCGCGCTGTTTTCAAGTATCGTACCTACTCCTAGTTTATATCGATGCTGTGTCACAGTATAAATATGCCATATTTCGATTGAGGTTGTGTTGACAGAAATCCATCGCCTGATAAGCGGCGGCGTCAAGCCAGAGGTTGATAACCGAAGCGTCAGACACAGACCGCAGATGGATTGTAATCATCGCACATGGCATATTCGTAAACATCGCGCAGCGTTGCCAGCCCGCGATAACAACATTACGCCGCGCGCCGCGTGCCCCCCCTCCGCCTCAGTCTATGCTGCGGGCTGCCGCTGCCGCGTTGTAGGTAGCGAACTGGCATCGCGTCTGTTCAATACACGCGTACCTAGCGCTACATTTTTTTTCAAGACCAAACCAAAACAAAACTTGTTTGTTCAGCTCTTGTCGTCACGTCACAGGACTCGCATTGTTGAAGGAAAACCGCCATTTAAAAGTAGGTAAACATAGGTAATATTATAACAACAATCATATTACCTACTTACCCGTAAAAACACTGCCGGACTTTTATATAGAGCCACCCTGAACTTTTTATAAAGAAGTTTACCTATAACTTTAACTTGATTCGAATTCGGAACAACGACGATAGGTACCAAAATGATGGCTATTAGTTGGGCATCAAAAAGTGCTTATAAACATTTTCTTTGACTCATGTTTATTTTGATGTTTTAGCGCTATAAACAGGGGAGTGTTATAAAACTATACAAAGGTACGTACTTGTTTTTTCTGCGAAAATGACAATGCGTACAAAAGCAGTAAGTCTTCCACATCAGAATCACTTGACATTTTGCGCGAAGAGAAGGGAATACAATTTAATTATAGAAAAACAACCGTTCTTCAACAACAAACTACGAGTGATCTGTTCGTTCTTTTTATGCTACATTTTGCTTTCGTTGTTGACAGTAGCGACATCTGTTAGCGCATCATTAAAACATTTTAGTTACAATAAATTACAAAAGATGATGCTCTCTTCGAGTTAATTTATATAGTTCTAAGAGGTATAAGCATTAATATAAACTAGCGGTTTACTGGTACGCTCTAGCATCGCAATTTAAACCTGGGCTCGGTGTACAACTACATGCAACGAAACGCCTCTGTGATCTGATCACTGATCTGTGTTGCACAGTTACTGATAGACAAGGACAGAGATAGGACCCGACACAGTCGTGCGAGCGCAACCGCGTTAGCCGCCGAATGTTTACTAATGACATTGAGGTAACGTTAGCGAGAGTCGCATCGTGTCTCTCATGCTTGTTTTGTATTATATATCTCGCTCTGCCAAAAATGGCGAAGCAAATAATAAAAAAAATTATAGATTTCAACAAATTAACATTTTTGGATGTACTTACGCGTGAAAAGTAATCCCGTGTGTTTTATTTTTGTTTCTTGAGTGATTAGAACACTTATTAAATACACAAGAAGGCATTTTGATGAGGAAGTATAAAAAACTGAAATTATTCCGCTGTTTAGGCTATGGTCCGCGTGTGACAGATTGTCAACTCACTGTGTCCATTGGACTTGGTTCAGTAGGCTCGCGCGCTGTAATCAAGGTAGGTATCTCCGCTTTTAAGTTTATCCATGGTGATATTACATAATTATCAAATGTCATAATTAAGTCATTAAACAATGCTAAAAACTCAGAAACATTCAAACCAACAACAACAACATAACATCACGCCTTATTCCCCAAAGGGTTAGGCAGAGGTGTAGGTACCTATAGCACACCCTCATTTCACACACATTTCACATTCAAACCAGTTTCATAATATTGTATTAGGTACCTACTTATATCAGGTGATGGCTCCCAAGTGCAAATGCATTTTACATACTCTATCAGATATTGGGACATTAAACTTGTATCCCTTTATCAACATAACCTTAATATAAGTGGGCATTTAGTGCCCGACCACACGTACCACAACCACAACCACGCCACAATGATATCACGTGAACGGGCGCTAATTTGTATGACAATGAATAGTTTATTCATGCGGACCACATTTGGCAGTCAAAATCAGCCGTGTGCTTACACGGCTCATAGACCACGTCTCATAGACCACGTCGCAAGCACAACACAACCACCAGAAAGACCGCGCACTAGCGGCCGGCCACGTAGTAACTACAATGCAACCACCAGTAAGACCACGCACTAGCAGCCGGCCACGTAGTAACCGCAATGCAACCTCCAGCAAGACCGCGCACTAGCGGCCGGCCACGTAGTAGCCACAACGCAACCACCATCATCTATCAACCCGTCAGGAGTGGCCCCGATTAATTTTCGTCTTATCTCCAACCACTCACTATTTTCCCTTTGCAATATAGTTGCTCGTTCTATTGCCTTTTTGTCTGCGGTAGGCGATTATTATGAATTCTTCTTTCGCCATTTGTAGTTCTTCTTGTGACATATCTGGTGCAGAACTGGCAGGGCGTAATCGTGTTGTTTTTGTTTGTCTCTTTCAATGCTCGTTTTTGCTTCCCTGGGTGCTCTGCAAAAACTTTTGTTCAAACAAAAGTGCTCTTTTTTCCATCTCTTCAATTTTACCACCTGGATCTTTGCCTGTGAATGCTTTTTGGAAGGATTAAATAGCAAGTTTCGTGTTAAACGAGACTACTACCGCTGAGCATCTACCTCGGTCGCCTCGTTTCTGGCCTAAATTTGAGTTGACGCGAGTTGAGTTGATACAGTGTGTGTCGCGGAAGATTCAAACGTTCCCGCGACCCCCGGCGCATGTGTGAGATGGAACACCGGGGTGGTTTTTAGTCAGAAAGAGTCTGACAGACCCCTCCGCCCCCCCAGGGCGGGGGACATCCATGAGGTTTCTCCAGCCCGGATAAAAAAACAAAAAAAAAAAGAAGTGTGACATCACTGCGTCAACTGTGCGGAGGCCACGGCGGCGGCGTGGCGTACGCTGGCAGAGTGTACCGCATGGGAGGAGCCGCGCCGTGCCCTCGTGTCAGAAATCGGAGCAGACTTGTCGCTGCTAGCCGTAGCTTGTTTGATGGTCGGGAGCGCCGAGTCGTGGGATGCGGTGATCTCCTTCTGTGAAACCGTCATTTCACAGAAAGAGGCTGCGGAAGGTTGAGGGAGGTCGACACCACTCTCCCGATCCCTAGCAGACGTGCCGGGCGTCGGCGGAGGGCGGACAACGCCCTCTTCCAGCCCCATAAACCGGTCCAGAGGGAGGGAGCGGGGGGATCCATGAGGATCGTCCAAACCGGAAAAATAAAATAAAAGTAGGTACGTGTTTGTCACTCACGTAGTACCTACCTAGGTGCCTGCTGCGCCTGAGCAAGGAAAATTTACTGACGATGATGTCGCGTCGTCGTCATTCTAAATCCCATTCCCTAGCTAAAAAAAATCGAGTTAAAGTTTAGGTACCTACTACTTACTGTTCGCCTGTACATTTTTTTTGTAAATACGCCTTTATATCTTGATATCGATGAACTGCAAACATAAAAGATTAATTAGCAAAAATAAAATGAACCTTAGAATATTCTTTTAAACGTTATTGCCTATTTTTTAAACATATTTAGTGGGAGTAAAAGTTTGGTCTACTTCAAGTACGAGTTGAAAAACGATCAAAAACTTCCCTGTTTTCGCGATTTTTTATGATCGAGTGAAGTTGTAAATATCGTGTTTTGAACCATAGAATAATCAAGAATGTTTATTAAACTACAACATATATTTTTATTAGATCAAAACAAAGAATATTTCTTTGTTTTGTTGAATCAAAAATAGGTCGATTCTGAGAGTCATGTTGTTCGCGACGATGTGTCACCAAACAATAAATAGTACCTATTTAAAATTGTATAAGAACTTAGAGTCATGCGTATCATAGTATTAGTTAAGGCGGAACCTTCAGGGTAACCCGCGAAATTCAAATTTTCTTACGTTTTTTGCAATTTGCAGGTCACTGTCAGGTTGTATTTTGATTAAAATATGATTCGCGACCGTAACAAATATGGCTTTACAGAATTATAATCATTAGAAACAGCAATACATCTCTATAAGTTCATATTACCCTATTGAATGACTATTTCATGAAATCATGACATTTGAGGGCAATTCTAACTTAAGGAGTTGTATTACGTTGTGTTGTGTGTGTTGTGTTGTTGTTGTTGTGTGTATTGTTGTGTTTGATTATTATTAGGCAGCGGTAAACTGGCGGGAAAAATACATCACCGGTGGAAAAATAAAACGAAATCGTCCAGAACAAAATGTATATTTTTATCAAGAAAATATAATATGAGTAGTTTAAATTGAAGCAATCAATCAATTCACATTGAAATCGACAGTTTTTTTTTTTTTTTGCAAATTGTAATTACAGCAATTATAGGGGAAGCGCCAGGTAGCCCGCGAAATTCAAACTTTCTTAGGTTTTTTTTGCAATTTGCAGGTCAGTGTCAGGCTGTATGTTGAACAACATATGATTCGCGACCGTAATAGGTAGGTCTGTATGTATTAACAGAATTATAATAAGTAAGTACCTAATTAAAATCATCAACACAACCCTTTAGGTTCATGTAATATTTGTTTTATGAAATTGTAATTATTTAGAATTACTATTTCAATTTTCTCTCCTAATCATACAATGGGATTACGTATATGAATGTAGGAGGTTGTATTGATGATTTTAATGATTATAATTCTGTAAATATATAGGTACCTACTTGTTACGGCCGCAAATCATATTTTATTCTACATAATATAACCTGACATTGACCAGCAAATTGCAAAAAACATAAGAAAATATGAATTTCGCGGGCTACCCCTTAAGGGGGCGCCCAACGGTCAACTAACGCCACCCTTTTAAAAAAATGTTATATCGTGACTGAGAAGGAATTATGAAAAACGCTCAGTAGGGAACCTAGGCTCGGTAAGTGTGTCAAGAGTTTTCTAATACCTTTGATAAAGTTTCATATTGAGACACGAAACAACAAAATACGATCTAGAGGAATGTGGCCGTTTTAATTTATATCGAATTTTGTTGCTTCGTGTCTTAGTATGAAACTTCATAAAAGGTATTAGAAAATTCTTGACACATTTACCGAGGTTCCCTACTGAGCGTTTTTCATAGTTCCATCTCAATGACGAGATTTTTTTTTTTTTAAAGAGTGGCGCTAGTGGACCGTTGGGCGCCCTCTTAACATAGCGTATTAGTCAAATAGGTACTTACAAAAATAAAGAAAAACAGTCAACAGGTGTCGTGGAACACCCTCACCCTAATTACGTAACACACTATCAATCACAATTTCAATCATTTTGAAGCCTATTGCTAATCCATTGCTTCATATGTTCGAAAAATTTGTCTGCTCAACAACGTAAATAACGTAATGAATGTTGTTGAACTGTCAAAATGAAAGCCATTCCTACTGTTAGTGTGCTACGCAATTACCCCGCTGATCGGGACGAAGTTTCTGTCGCTTTTGCACACTTGGCTACTGAGAAAACTAACAATTCGCACCTTCGGTAGAACAAGGACATAACTGCACTTTTAGTGATTTAACAGAAGTCATTTTAAGATGTTGTCGCGCCAAGATAGTCAAACACATGCACCAATATGACAAAGACACTGTTGCCCTCTGGCGGCAGTAAGGGGACTACATGACCTAAACGCAAATTTATAATGCCTAAAAATATATGATCCACTGCAGTAACCAAAATCAGAAAAATATATGATATTCTTCTCGATATATGCTAGTTAGATAGTGTGTTGAAAACAAAATACAATTAACTTGATATGATAGAGAAAAATCACGATGATACATCTAAAACAATATTTAAACGATTAAAAACCATACTAATATACCTGCAAACATTCAGATTTTTTGTCAGATTATTCTACAAGTAACATACTAACGTAATAGTGTTTTAATTTTTTAGTCCAATGAATAGATTTTTTGTAAATCCATAATTGCTTCATATTTTGCAATAAATTACCAGCGTTGTGCCATCGCGCGTCTCTTTCTTTTCTATGCAATCCGACAGTGACCGCGCTTTAGCTCTTGTAAGCCTATAAGCTGATATTGATACGGGTCTTTGTTCCTTCAGATAAAAGGGACTTTTTAAAGCGCTTTGGCCGTACTTTAGTCATTTTTCGATTTTTTGTCAGTTATGCCCTTGTTCTACCGAAGCTGCGATTTGTTGTGACGGCCAAAGTTACTTATTTCGGTCTAGGTGTTGTCGCCAAATGTGCAGAGTATAACGTGTGATATGAGACTTCGTTCAAGTAAATTTAGCGTCTAAACAATAAAGTAACTATAAAATATTGATTGTAGGTGTCTACGGTACCTAGCTATTCACAGCAAAATTAAAACGTAACTTAATTTTTATTTAAAGTAGAAAACGTCAAAATATTAATTTCCATAGGAACGAAATTGACTTTTGACTTCATAAGTCGTAGGTATTTGACCACGTACATAAGTGAATAAAAACAAAAAAAAATGCGATCAAAATTAGAATAGTCGTCCACAAAGACAGTAGTTAACACTTCCGAACTATCTTTGAAAAAAAACTAAAGGATCCTACAAACAGGCGCGACACGCGACGCGAATCGCATGCGACGCAAAGGCACCTTGTCGCGAGACAACCGGCGCCTTTGTTTCGCGTCGCTTCTCGCGCCTGTTTGAAGGAGCCTTAACATTGATAAAACAGCTCATTGTTAACATCAAAGGCAACAAATCGCCAAATTACAATACGACCGATTAAGCTCGGGCGGTTTAAACATAGGCTCTCCGAATTTTCGCGCATGTCCTCTCACTCACACTCGCTTCATATTACCGTTTGGTTCCTAAAAACTTATTGCGCAGCCTTCTGCGCATAGTTCGGGCCGGCCATGATTCATAGCCGGTATTATAAATATGGCGAAAAATAATAGTTAATTTTGATCATATAAAAATACACTTCACAATCTTATAATTAACTAAATCCTTCTTCTCCTATTTCTATTTTCTCCAGTTTAATTTCAGTCTCTCCCAACAGACCGCTTCTGAAACAAAGAAGATAACATAACGCCTGTAATGTATCAAGGGTTAGGCAGAGGTGTACCTAGCTACACCAACACTTCACCATTATGTTTAAGTCCCATGTAATAGGGGGCGAGCCTATTGTCATCAACCGGACACAAATCCAGACTCCGGCCTGCTACTGAGAAATTCCTGACGGAAAAACCTAATAACACTTTGCTCGACCTGGGAATCGAACCCAAGACCTCGTGCTCAGCAGTAGTGCTTGCGAGCACTAGAACTTGTACTTTATTATAATTATGATTCCTAGCATGACCAGCCTATAATGTTCCCACTGTTGGGACACAGGCCTCTCTGTGAGAGAGAATGGGCCGTAATCCATTATGATACCTTAAATGACATTTATTTTGTAAATTGGTTAAAAATAACTTTTACATGTTTTTTTTTTTTAATTTAACCTGTATGAGGTCGGTTTTTCTTATCCGAACTTTCAGAAGAAACACCGAAACAAACTCGGAGGTCACAGACCACAGTCTCTTTTCAAGACCATTCAATTACACTGTGATGGTCAGGTCATATGAGGCCCATGTACAGTACGATTCACGAAAGATGACCACAAATGGCGACCGTCTGCGCACGTACACTCATGAAGAAAAGACTTAAGACAAAATAATATTTTAATGTTGGTTAAATAATTTGTGTAATGTTGTAAACGCTGATTATGCAAATAAATCAAACGTAAGTAATTTTAAATGTTTATTAAAATAAATTGAACCAAAAATATTATAAATATGTGAAACACATTTAGTCGCTATCGCTATTCTCAAGTTCCATGATTCCCTCTATCATAGAACTTGAGGGAATCGTGGAACTTGAGAAACTGGGGCCGGGTTCCATATTAAAGTCTTCATCTTCCGATGATTCAGGAAAATCCACATCTGACGAATCTTCGCTCTCGTCAGATTCTCCCACACGTATAATTAATTCCTCCGTAAGCACATCCACGATGTGGTCACTTTTTATATAGCTTTCTTCTATAGATTTTACTTTGTCACATAGTTTTTTCCATTCCTCTGGTCCCATCAGATTCACTTTTTCTTTAATTAAATCTATAACGCAGCCAATATTCCACTTTACGTTTTTACTACTCACATAACCCTTTATAGAGGCCCAAGCCATTTCTATCGGATTTAAATCCGGATGGTACGGTGGGAGACGGAGAACATCGTGACCATTTTCCATCAAAATTTTGTCAACGGAGTATTTCTTTAAACGAGGTTTGTTATTTTTTATTATATCGTACAATTGAGGTTTCAACATATTGGAATCAAAGCTGATTCCATTTTTGGTAAGCCACTCTTGCATGTCGGATTTTCGGGAATTAGATGTGGGAGCCATATCATATTCTTTATTGTGGTATGGGGCGTTGTCTACCACAACAACGGAGTTCGGTGGGAGATTGGGTACCAATTGAGTTCGAATCCATTTCTGATAATTTTCAAAATTCATGACGTCATGATAATCTCCTGATTTTGTGCCCGACTTGAAAGTTAATAATGCATTGGGCACAAATCCAGCCTCTGACCCAGCATGAACGATTACGACTCGTTGGCCTTTTGAGATAGGCTTTTTCAGACCTGATGTAGAACCGTCAGCCCAGCCCATGGGTTTTGCATGTGTAGCATGGACGTACGATTCGTCAGTATAAATGATTGGTCTATTTTGTCTTCGATATTCTTGGAGTTTTTTTAGGTAATTGATTCGTAACAACCGAATAGCTGATGTTTCTATTAAAATATTTCGGTTATTTTCTGTTTTTTTCCACTTAAATCCAATTCTTTTTATTAATCGACCCAAACTTGTTTTGGATCCTTTAAAGTTAATATCTTGATGTAATTTTGCTCGTAACTTCTCTAAAGTTGGCAATTCTTTTTCAGTTAAATGAAAGTTATGGATACATCTCTTAATTACCCCTTTGTCAAAGTCGTCAACGTCGGAGGCAGGGTTACGGCGCGGTCTCTTTTTACCAGGGGTTCTAAAAACCACTAAAAACGGTGAAGATTTACTTTCTTTTATAATTCTTTGTACTGTCGATACAGACGTCTTTGTTGCCGCGGCCGTTTTTTTGTAAGCTTCGAGTATTTTAAAATCTTGTGAAAAATATTGAAACACGTTGTACACCAAACATCTCGACTGTCTATTCAAAGTATTGCCTTTTCCTCGCGGCATTGTGATGGCTTAAAATAGCAAATAAGTTCAACACAATAACAAATCTCAACAAAAAACTTAACAAACAACGAAAACTTAACAAATAAAAAACAATTTAAAACAAAGAAACACTTCTTTTCGACTGTACTCGAGAGCAGTGTGAGCGCGTCGACGCCGCGATAGACGAATAGCGACTGAGCAGCCTATCACGAGACGCGCGCGCACCAATGGCGTCGCTCCGGTCTTGACGCATTCCGCCCGCGCCTCACCTCGCACCTCCAAAGGGACCTAAAATATGCCTTCTGCGCCGTGGTCATCTTTCGTGAATCTTACTGTAGGTTTATGTCAGGTGGTCTCTTGAAGAAAGCACCACACTGGTTTTTGTGGACCTGTCCAGTCAGTACAGGCGTGTCGGATATCGTGTAGCTCAACTCAGAACTTAATATGCTCAACAATCCGACGGAAAATACCAAATTAAGGACATTTGGCCGCATGAAGTACTCATATTGCCAGACAATCATGAAATCTATCCGTAATACAATGACGTAATATACTATGTACTTACTCGTCCAGTTCTGCCGTGAGTCGAACGCTACTCGAGGCCGCCGTGGTCGAGGATTCGCCTTGTGTGTGTTGCCTGCACAAACATATACATCATCATTTGCCTTTCCTCAGCTAGGCTGGGGTCGGCTTCCAGTCTTAACTGGATGCAGCTGACTACCAGTATTTTACATGGAGCGACTGCCTATCTGACCTCTACAACCCAGTAAGTGGGAAACACGATACCCCTTGGTAAGACCTGTTGTCAGATTTTCGGGCTTCTGTGTACCCGTAACGACTGTCAATGATCTACGAATGACTTATCGTGCTTTTCGAGGCACGGAGGGATCTCAGTACGTAATGTATGGACACCAATCCACGGACCGACCTCGGCTAGCACTGCTTTACTTTGAACGTGCAGCTGTAATCACTAAGCCAAGAGCCCTACTACTAAGCAAGACATTTTGGGATTTGGACATTTTGACAATTGGTCATTTTGCCCCTGAACAATAAATACTACGCTTTGCGGCTTTGGAATGGGCAACTAGCTTCGTATTTCTGACTGACCGACTCCTTGACCATTTAAAAGTACTTGTAATTAGTTTAATTGAAAAAACTAAATGCTTTTGAGTTTAATTAGAACTTTATCGTTGTTGAAATCGAGTTCGAATATCAAAAATAGCTCGACAGTTTAAACATGGCTCTAAATCGTGACCTCCGCAAATGACTAAATGTACTCACCGTGTTGATGTGACGTCCCTTCTTGGTATTTTCCTCGCTTTACGTATAGTACCAGAAGGTTCAATTAGTGCGGGTGTCTCGTTTGCACTGCAATTCAAAATAATAGAGAATGAGATTATTAGTGACAGTTAAAGTTAAAATATTTGGCATCTGTCCCCGCGCCGGCGAGTAACGAGAAGAGAGTAGAGCTAGCGACTAGAAACGATTCAAGAGTGACGACGAGCGATTACTCGCCGGTATGCGTAAGTATGTATGCACTGTCACCAAAAGAGATAAGAAACCAGCGTCGTTGATATAGTTGAAGTTTAGTAAGTCACTTTAATAAAAATTCCATCTTTGGATGACCATCAAGATGCCATTGGAATCTTTTGCGACCTCTCTAAGGCGTTCGATTCCGTAAACCATGAGACACTTCTGCTGAAACTAGAGCACTATGGGATTAGGAATACAGCTCTTGATCTACTAAGATCATACCTGAAAGATAGAAAGGTTAAAGTTCAAGTAAACGGCATGAACTCATTAGGGTTTGAAATGACAATGGGCGTTCCTCAAGGTTCGATATTGGGTCCATTCCGCTTTTTAGTTTACATTAATGATTTAACCCAATTACTGCAGAATCAACCGAAGTTTGAAATAAACGATTTGACTTTGACTTTGACTGTAAGAAACCGATGAATGTTTTCGAATTAAATTAAATTTAATTAATAGAAAACAAATAGGTCATTTATCAAATTAAATTGCGTTCGAAAACATCCATCGGTTTCTTACTAAACTTCGACAATATCCGACGAGCCTGGTTACTTATCACATTTGGTGACCTTACCTAGCGCGAGGCTCTCAGCGACTGTTCTGCCCGCCACGCGAGAGTTGCTAAGCGAGTACTCTCTTTGATAGCTCTTGTCGCTGCGAAAAACGAGAACTCGCCCGCAGTGTAAACACTCAGCGAACAACGATTAAGTAATATTGAGTAAGTATTTCTTTTACGTATACGGGATTTACAGTCTTTTGTACGTTTCTCGAGTCGCTTCCTCGGCGGCGATGGGACAAGTGATTTAAACAGGCAAAATTTTAGAGCTTATGGAAAAAATATACGAACTGAAATTTTCGGTGAGTAGGTTTTTCAGGGTCGTTAGAGAAAAATTACAGGGTGATACTTTCAGTGCTCGTGAAAAATATACAGAATGAAAGTACGTCAGGGTCACAACAGGAAATGTATAGAATGATATTTTTCGTGTAAATGAATATGATAATATTTTCGTTGGCACTATAAATATAAACACTGCATAAACAGAACAGAAAAAGATAGAATATGAATTTGAATAGCACTATATACATTCATGAGGAAATTGGCCATCTAATCTGTGTTGATCAAGATTTTAGAACACTCGTACTGGTATTAATGCGATGCTTTTGCCGATTGTAGCAACTAGCACACTTATTAAATCGGAAAGGGATCGTCCGTCACCGTATCAACTCGAGCCATTCAGTATTCTTTGTATGACATTCCGTACTGCAACGCAAACTAATCGGAATCGTGACGTAATTGCCTCGCCACGGGACAAGCTCATGAACCACGGTGCAGTGCGTGGTCCACTTGCAGTTACGCGCTTACGTCTCTCCGTACCCGAGCTTACGTCTCTTCGTCCACCCTTGCCCCTCTCACCCTCCCGCAGCCTTCCTGCAGCACACTACTGTCGCCACACGTGCTGTCATTTGATCGGCGAGCCGTAAGCGCGGCGTCGTCGCCTAGCCGAGTCAACGTATCGGAACTTTTTTTTTTTCGGGCGGGAAATCATCAATTGACCTCCCCCGCTCTGGGCGGAGCGGAAGGGCGTGTCAGACTCTTACTGACTAAAACCTCCCTGTGTTCCTTCAGTTGCCTGTGGTCCAGGGCCCTGGTAACTCTTTCGAACAATCCGCGACCCCGGCGGCATCGGCCATGGTGGTCAATGGTGCTGACATCTCTTTGAGGCGCGCCTGGAACACGACGCGCCGCCGACCCGGGCCTGGTCCTTGCCGGACGGCGAGCTGCCCATTGCTCGCCGTCCGCAAGCCCGCGCCTACGGTGGCCGGGAGTCGGCTATCGACTCCCGACGCCCAGGGTGTCTCGTCCTGCGGCGATTAGGGGGGTGAGGGCGCAACGATTGCCTGACCCTCACGCGCTCCGCCTCCTCCTTCGCTAGCATTACTGCTTCGCAGAAGGAGGTGATAGCTTCCCATTCCGTCTCGCTCCGTACTATGGCCTGCACCAGGGCCGGACGCAAAAGATCGCCGCCGCCGATCGCCGCCACGAGGACACGGCGGTGCTCCGCCCAAGCCAGGCAGACCTCCACCCTATGCTCCACCGTGTCCTCCAGTCGATCCACACAATGACAACACCCGGGCGTTTCCTCCCGCCTTATCCGAAACAGGAACCTCCCGAAACAGCCACGTCCGGTGAGGACCTGCGTCAGGCGGAAGGTGAGGACGCCGTGGCGCCTCTCAAGCCACTCCTCAAAGAGGGACTTACCGCCGCAATTGTGGCGTGCCCAGCGCTGGGTTGCGACAGTCGGACTCTCCATGCCGCCAAGAGATCCCGCCGGAGCTCAGTCCACTGTGCCGCGATTTCTCGTGGCAGCGGAGTTACGCCCCGGCGTTTCGCTTCCTCGCGCGACTCCCAAATGTGCGCAAGGACTTTTGCCTCCAGATCCCATGGCGGTAATCCGGCAAGGAAGATCGCCGCTTCGCAGGAGACCGTGCGGTATCCCCGGACCAGCCGGATGGCCATGACCCTCTGGGACGCGTTCAACCTGCGGGCTGGTCGGCGCCTCAGTGAACGCGCCCACACCGGTCCCACGTAAAGGGCACGTAAAGGGATGTCCCACAGATGCGGCCCCAGGACCGATCCCAGTGGGACACCGCACGACATCTCTCGCCAGTTCCATTTTCCCTGGTGACCGGGGTAGATGACGGCCCTGTCCGTCAGATAGGCCTCGACTATACGACAGAGGTAGGTCGGCATCCGGTGATACCGGAGTGCCTCCCTGATGCAACTCCAGGGCAGGGTATTGAAGGCATTGACGATGTCTAGAGATACCGCCAAGATGACCGCATCCCGGGGCCACCGCATCCCCCGTCGTGAGGGCTCGCACGCGCATGATGGCGTCCACCGTAGAGCACCCCCTGCGAAATCCAAACTGGCTTTCCACCAAATTCGGCCCCACCCGCACCAGCTGCCCGAAGAGGTGGTCTGCAATGACTCTTTCAAAGAGCTTGCCCACCTCGTCGAGCAGCACGATGGGCCGGTAAGCGGACGAAGAGTCCGCAGGGCAACCCGGCTTCTTAATGAGGACCAGTTTCCCCGTCTTTCAACGAAATGGGAACTGGCCCCCCAAAGCATGCGCTTAGGAGCCCTCTAAGTCGAGGCCCGAGAGCCTCCAAGGCCAGGACCCAGGCTTTTCCAGGTAGGCCGTCGGGTCCTGGGGCGGTATTTTTAGCACTTAGCCTACGTACCGCCACTCTCAACTCTACATCGGGACGTATCGGAGCTGCTGATTCGCTTTTGTTACGTGCTTATGTTAGGTTTACGCCTGTTTGACAGCGAGGCGAAAGGCGATACGGTGACATTCCCTTTCCGAGTCTATATAATATGTGCTATGAACTATATTTAGTAAAAACCTCACAGTAAAAACTTTGGTAAAGTGAGTGAGTTGTCATTTCACTTCGATTTTTATAGAATAGATCAGCTGGTCTGATTGGAACAACTTCTAAAATAGTGAACAGAGATTACTTACTGGTTCACGTCATCGGGTGGTTCTGCCTTTACTTCAGCCGAAATTGGGCACGTTTGAGTTTCTTCCCTAAAAATATATATTTTTTAAATGTTCTACGGAAAAAATTAAATAAATATGTTATAAAAAAAAAGTGAGCCGTCGCGAAACGCCTGGCAGATGTGGAACATTGAAACTGTTTTGTATTGAAAATATACACGAAGGGATGGTTTATTAAGGGGGATCCTCAGCTGTAGCCCGCCAAATTCAAATGTTCTTTGTTTTTTTTTGCAAATTGCAGCTCTATTTTACGTCGTATGTTGATCAAAATTCGATTCGCGACTGCAGGAATGATATATTTACTGAATAATAATCATCAATTTCATAACAATCGTCAAACTTTGGAAATGTGTTCCACCTACGATTTTTTCAGAATATTTCATATGAAAATTCTTAGTTGGAACTAAGGTTAGGAGAGTGATGATAAGGAAAACTTGATGATGATAATAAATACTTACTCGTCGTTGTCAGGAGGTTCTAACTTCACTACCAACGTCTCAATTTCAAACTCACTTTGTGCTCTGAGAAAAATAAAAACATTATAAACTTGTGTATTCGCGACTCTTTTGTGCTGCCACTGATCACAGTGACCACACTATCTTGTGTGAATCATCATCTACGTTGCCATTTCCTATGTTGGGGTCGGCTTCCAGCCTAACAAGTTGAAGCTGAATACCAGTATTTTACATGGAGCGACTATTTATCTGACAGTATTTTACATCTTGGGGGTCAGTCGCCTCGAGGGAAGCCAGTACCTGCCAAGCTGCAAGATGTACCTCACCCGTAAGGGCGGTAAACTATTAACGAGTCCGAATAAAAAGTAAATGACCTCCAAAACCCAGTTACTGGGTAACTCGATACCCCTTGGCAAGACTGCTTTTTTGACTACCCGTAAAACCTGACGAATGATAGCCGGGACCAACGACAACGACATCCTAAACGGATGCAGCTGAACACCAGTACTTAGCCCGAAAGTCTGACAACCAGTCTTAAAAAGGTAAGACTGGTTTTCACACTTTCGGGCTACCCGTAACCTTACGGATATTGTGTGTAAATATTATGTTCTCATAACTCGATGAAATTCTATTATAGGTACACTAGGTGTTTTCCGAATATCCAGGATGAACGCAAAGCAACCTATATCCTTCTCCTGGTCCCAAGCAACCTATCTGACAAACACAACGAACGGTTCTGTGGTTTAGACGTGAAAAGGTTACACTGATACACAGGAGTTACTTCCGCATTTTTAATAATATTAGTATGGATGTTGTGGAGCTTGTGAAGGCCGCCGGAATCCCGTGGATGCGGGAACCGCAGAACCGGTCGAAGTGGCGGTGCTTGGGGGAGGCCTATGTGCAGCAGTGGACGTGTTTCGGCTGAAATGATGATGGATGTTTAAAATAAATCAAACTCACTCTTGATCGTAGCTGGACTGCCCGCCATCGTCGACGTTATGATCAGTAGTGTCTTGTTCGCTTGAACTGAAACAAAAATACAATATGGTTAGAAAATACAAAAATTTAGCTTAGCTTTTTTGTCACAGAAACACGTAGTACATACCATTGGCGGATACAGGGGGACCCAAAAGACCCAGGAATTCCATGCTTTCGAGTCGAAACTTTTGTATTCAATTCAGCCGAAACGTCATTCTCCACTCTACGCCGCTTAAAAACATGGCTGAGTACGCGGATAGAGGAGGAGTGGCTTAGCGGACTTGCACTCCTACACATCCACAGGGATGTTCCAGTTGATGTCGATAAAATTATAAATAGGTTTGCCAAAAGCGGCACTAGGCGCGATAACTTTATTTTGTAAAAATTCAAGCTAATAGAAACTTTATTTTTTGTTTACTTATGATTATGACTTTAACCCTAGCTCCGAACCTTGTCATAATGCCCCCCCCCCCCCCCAAATGAAATCCTGGATCCGCCCCTGGTCCATACAAAAGATAATTAGCACTGATAATAATGAAAAATAAAAACAAACAAAATAGATCTATAATCACGAGCACAAAACAGAAATAGTCGACAGCTGCACGTCATGACTGTGACAAGAAGGCTCCACTCAGCATGATGCTGTGCCGGTGTGTGACTTTGGAAATTTGTTCCAAATAAGAATTTTCATCTGAAATGTTCTGAAAAATTCTTAGGAGGAACAAATTTCCAAACTTTGACGATTGATATGAAATTGATCATTATTATTCAGTAAATATATCATCCCTACAGTCGCTAATCGCATTTAGGTCAACATACGACGTAAAACAGAGCTGCAATTTGCAAAAAGATAATTTAGCGGGCTACAGCTTACGATTCAATTTAAAGGAAAAACCCAATAACACTTTGCCCGACCTGGGAATGAAACCCAGGACGTCATGCTCAGCAGGAGGCGCTTGCGACCGCTGACCAACGAACAGGGTTGGAAATGATAAAAATGACGACAAAATAATATGCTTGTCCTCGGATTGTACGATTATTTAATATAAATTGATGTGTACTATAACCGTAACTGTAATAGCGATACAGGAGAAATTACTACTAATAATTATTTACGGTGTTCACACACGGCGAGTTTTTGCAGCGATTTAGTAGCGCGTTTCGTACGCGCCGTCTGCATCGCTACTTGTGACCGTTTGTCGCATATGCAACGCGCGACAGAACCGATACAATCGCAAAGTATCGATTCAGCACCGCTACTGTCGACCGCCTTTAGAGGAACGAGGTGTTGTGCCCTTTCTTCTTCTTATACTCGTCCAACTTAACTTTAGCGTCAAACTTTGCTTGCGCGATGCAGGATTCAGTGGCTCCATCTGTCAACGATGCCAACTTCACACGCCGTGTCTTTTAATGATTTTTAAGTTGTGACATACATATCGCTACTGTGTGCTGTTAAGATAAGATAAACAAACAAAACAAACCCCAACCAATCCCTAATACTATAATTAATACGAAAGTAAGTTTGTTTGTTTGTTTGTTTGTTACCTTTTCACACCTTAACCACTGAACCGATCATCACGAAATTTTGCATATACGTTGTCAGGGATACAAAAAGGGTCTTAAGGTACCTTTCATCCAGAAAAAAGTGCTGTTCCAGAGGGAAAGAACAATAACTTTCGTCGGTCACAATTGCTTTTGGACGGTAGATCGCGCTACGTAATATTTCGAATCATGATTGAATTATATTATTACGTAAAAACGTTAGTAGGGTGTTAAAAGTTATATTTTTTTAATATAAGTTGACACCTTGAAATATTCACATTTTGTGAGTCTAGAGTGAACTCCAACTCCGTTTGGCCGAACACCATGAAAGATGGCACATAGGTACCTAAGTATTTTTAATGGAGAATGATTTACAGGATTTTTTTCGGGGGCATAAGCTAGTACCGCAATACAGTGTTAACGCATACCTGTCCGCCTGTCTAGGCTTCTTGCGAACTTTGCGCCGTTTCGCAGGCGGTTCCTGTAGCTTGTCTGCATTCCGTCCCTCTTCCTCCTTCAGTATCTGAAGTACTGTCGCCTCACTCACTCCGGTTGCCAGCGCAGTCCGTTGATGGAATTTCGACCGAGGACTCAGGTCCAAGTCTCCATGCACCTTCTTTAACTCTTCATAGTCGTGCTCAAAGTAATGGTACACGTTTGCGATGATTATTTTTATTTGATCCTGAAGGAATATTAATTACATTATTGTGAATTGGAATCTATAATAAATAGTTTACTAAAACTAAGTCGTTTTTCGTGTCTGCATGTGTCCTTAGTTCTTCTAAGCTTCCCTATGGATTTTGATGCTGTTTTCAGCATCATTAAAATATTTTTTTCTGGAAGGTTTATGTGGATCATGCATTAATATTTAACTTGGGCATAGCATATATATCTTCATCAGTAGATAGCACCCGAGCGAAGCAGGGGCACTCTATCGCTAGTTCTACAGAAATGGTGAAATGGGAGTACTCTATACGCTACTGCATACCTGTTTGAAGAATACTTACATAATTAAAATATATTATAGGAATTAATATGACCAAGTACAGTCACCAAAAGAGATAAGTAACCAGGTCGTCGGATATAGTTGAAGTTTACAAAAAAACCGATGGATTTTTTCGAATGAAGTTTAATTTGATAAATTAACTTTTCTTTTCTATTAATGAAATTAAATTTTATTTAAAACATCCATCGGTTTCTTACTAAACTACAACTATATCCGACGACCTGGTTACTTATCTCTTTTGGTGACCGTACATTATCATCTGCCTGCCTTTCCCAACTATGTTGGGTTCAGCTTACAGTCTGACTACCAATACTTTACCTACTTGTTGCGACCTCCCTATCTGACCTTCACAAACCAGTTAGGTACTGAGCAACACGATACCCCTTGGTAAGACTAGCTGTCAGACTTTCAGCCTTCTGACTACCCATAACGACTGTCAAATATCTACGAATGATATGACCTTGTACATTGTATTATACTCGTAATAATTTTATGTACTATGGTGGTATGTACCTCTTGTATTCCTTCTGCAGTGTGCTGTACTTCCATGTTGCATTTTGGACAAAATACTTTGATTTCATTGTCACTCGAAGGGGAGTCCTGGTTCTAAAAAAAAAAAATGAATCGTTATTATCAAACTTCATAGCTTTCTAGAATGTCGTGAAGATATTATTTTAAACACAGTTGGAGTTCATTGTAATTGGAGCGTAGCGTGACAGCCTGTATAAAACTGTGTTAAAACTCCTTTAAACAGGCGCGAAACGCGACGCGATTCGCACGCGGCACAAAGGCACCGCCTGTCGCGCGACGAGCGGTGCCTTCGCGTCGCTTCGCGTCACGTGTTGCGACTGTTTGAAAGAGCCCTTAAAATATTTAACGCGTCGGTTGGAACAGGGTTGACTGTACAGGTTACACCGGATGTACTACTGAAGTAATGTCGTTAGCAGACCTTTTACAATACATAAATAAAAACTATTTTTTACGAAAAGAAATATTTTATTGGTACAAAACATTGTGTGGTCAGTTAACAGTGAGAACGGAATTGATGAACAAAAGCCCGGATGACTTACAATATAGATTCGTATGTAGCTTGCATTTCCAAAAAACTATGTATGACAAGAAGAATTTGAAGAAAATTGCTGCGCCTAATTTGAACCTACCAATCTCGAAAAGGGTAGTGACAGCGGCTGTCAGAAATAAAATTCTAAAAGAATGCCCTTGTCAGGGCAACGGTAAACAAAGTATACTGTACAACAATCTGTACGTACACAAAATTATCAATTATTTTTCAGTTGTAACAGTGTGTATACAACTGAAAAATAATTGATAATTTTGTGTACGTACAGATTGTTGTACAGTACTTTGTTTACCGCCGCCCTGACAAGGGCATTCTTTTAGAATTTTATTTCTGACAGCCGCTGTCACTACCCTTTTCGAGATTGGTAGGTTCAAATTAGGCGCAGCAATTTTCTTCAAATTCTTCTTGTCATACATAGTTTTTTTTGGAAATGCAAGCTACATACGAATCTATATTGTAAGTCATCCGGGCTTTTGTTCATCAATTCCGGTCTTAGGCATGCTTTGGCCCATTCTCTGCATCTAGAATTACAATAAACGATGTTGATGTCAGTAAAATAAGAAAAAATAAGTTTAAATCGTAGATTCGCTTTGCCGCGTCAAAAGATGGCAAAAAGTTTGGCTTTGTAGTGTCGTCTCTCTCACACCCTGACAGTCTCTCTCTAAGGCACATGTTCCACCCCCGACGAGGAAGCGACTAGATCTCAACGATTTTCTCGCTCAAGAAACATACAGCCGCCAGCACATCAAGTTACCCCACTTTGGCTTCGAACACGTTATGAGTAGAGATGGGCGGTGGGTAAAATCCCGACGGAAAATACCCATATTTTTACCCATCTTGGGTAAATACCGGGTATTTATGTGGGAAAAAACCCAATAGACGGTATTTTCATTATATACACTCATACAATAAATAGCCGATGACCATTACATTTTACATATACCTAACCAAAAAATAACCAAACTGCACTATGTATAATGTATTTAATTATAAAAATAAATAAAGTTAGTTATCAGTTTATCAGACAGAACTTGCACAGTTAGTTAACTTTATTTATCAATATTTCGAATTAGAAAGAAAGAAAAAAAATTTTTTTCATTCTGTACTCAACCTTACCATCTCTACATATTTATTACTTTCCGTACCATCTGATACCTACTCGTACAACAATATTTGCTTTATCACTTTAATCACTTGACCCACTTATCGATACTTTAAAGCTTGTGTACAGTCGCCAGCACATCAAGTTACCACGAACTGTCAGATTTTCTCATTCGATTTTGAACTTAACCTTCAACATTTTAGGGTTTAAAATCGTTTGGAGAAATTTGACAGATTCGTGTAGCTTGACCTGCTGGCGACTACGTAAAATGTGGTAGTGGAGTACGTCATTTCAAGTTAGACAAGCTCTAACTAGCAGTAATAAAGTTTAAAAATTATGCACTATTTAATGTATGTGTATCTAAATATTGCATAAGCTAAATAAAATTTATTTATTTATTTATTTTGCATAATGTACACTCAGTTACAGGCTAGGCTAAAACTTAAGAGTACATGACCCCGTTGGGGCGCAGCAAGTATTATTACATTTAAAACTTATTACTAGGTTCTAACTTAAAAGTTAACATTATATTGCAATGCCTACTACTATTAACAATATCAAAACATTCATTATTACTACCAATACATACTAACAACTGTTTATAACATAATATATTTAACTTATAATTATTAAAGTAATTTGAAATATATAGTAACATTAATAAAATTATTTTATACATAGATACTTACATAACATTTGTGCTTTATTTTAGCTGCTTATCTTCCATAAACTCTTTAATATTATAATAACTTTTCTCTAAAAGTAATGACTTAAGTCTGAATTTAAATATGCAAAGTGTTTTTGTGGATCTTATATGTTCAGGTAAATTATTATATATTTGGATGCTTCGGTATTCTGGGCTATTTCTATACATCTCTAGTCTAGGAACTGGTAGAATTAATTTAGTTTTGCGGCGCTCATTCTTATCAAAATTAAAGAGTTGTATATTCTTTTTGACAAATATGGCTATTTCTAGAATATAAATCGAGGGTAACGTTAGGATTTTTTCCTTGATAAAGTGAGGTTTGCAGCTATCTCTTGGTTTAATATGATATATTATTCGTAGACATTTCTTTTGGGCAATAAATAAATCTTTAGCATCGACACTGTCTCCCCACAGGATAATTCCGTAGCGTAGCCATGCGTAGGCATACGCATAGTATGCAGTAAGAGCACAGTCTTTTTTTGTGTTTGATTTGAGCACACTAAGTCCATATGAAAATTGTGATAGTTTTGTTTTGATTTTGTCTACGTGTTTTTTCCAATTTAAATGAGTGTCCAGTGTAATACCTATTAAATTAAATTCATCGACTTCTTCAATTTTGATATTATTGGTTATAGTTTTTAAGTTAGTTTTTAGCTTTTGGTAGGGTTTGAATTGTATTATTTTGGTTTTCTTATTGTTTACTTCTAGGTTATGGTTCTGTATTTCTCCAATCGAATTTACCCAATTCTGGGTTTTTACTGGGTTTTTATAAAACGTGTAAAGTGCATTATTATTGCCTGACTATTTTGATTGTTTGATGATGACAATAATTACGTTTGTACGGAATTGACATCTTCAGTTACGGATTTGAGAATACTTTAAAATTAGTCCGTAATTACGTAATGGAAGCCCTACACATCCCTACCTCTCACGCCGCGCCGCACTCTTTATGAAAGGGCTTTTCAATAACTGATTTTTGATTTGAATTCGTCGTGAATTCGTACCTACTATTATTACTTAGAACAAAACACCGCACCACACAGTAACAGTTGTTAAATAGATTGTTTTTTAATTGACTATGAAAAAACTGTCATAAGCATTAAAAATGTATAGGTATAAGTAGATTTGATTACCTGACAATATCCTTTGGATATATAAAAAACCTTTTTACAAAAAAATAACGGACTTCCCAAAAAAACACTAAAAGACGGGAAAAATAACTTTAATTTCGGAAGTCGGTGTCTTTGGTTTTGTATTTTCGTTTTTGGCCACTGACTTCCGAAATTAAAGTTATTTTTCACTTATAATGTTGTCACTCGTCTTTTAGTGTTTTTTTTGGAAGTCGGTTATATTTTTGTAAAAATGTTTTTATTTTTCACTTTTTAATTGCGTTACCTACCCCACACAAATTCGTATACCACTACTTGGTGTGTAAATAACAGTGACAGGAAATTATTAACACACCATCCATATAAACTAAGTGGAAAAAATATGCAGTATTAAGGATAACTCAAAAACTGCTGGTCAGACCTTGATCAAATTTAAATGGGACCACATGTGAAGCACCACCTATCAAATAAAAAAAGAATCATCCAAATCGGTCCACTCAGAAAAAAGCTCTGAGGTAACACACATAAAAAAAAAAAACATACAGGCGAATTGAGAACCTCCTCCTTTTTGTGAAGTCGGTTAAAAAAATAATTTCCTTGTTTTTCTTACCACTATTTCTACATACAGTACACTGGTTTGGCATCTTTATTAACAACATAAAAGTAAACGACCGCGTCGCGGTCGCGTCGTATCGCTACCGCTGGCACTACTTCCCAATCTATTACTATACTCTATGGCTGGCTCACAGCTCACACCGGTTTGTACCCGAGCGGGCGCCACGCGCCGGCGCGGGGCCCCGCTGCGCCGCCGGCGCATGAGTAAAATAACGAAGCAAAGACAAAGCATCTAAGGAACGGTAATTTTTACGGTTTCGCACCCAAAGGGTAAAACGGGACCCTATTACTAAGACTCCGCTGCCCGTCCGTCAGTCGGTCTGTCCGTCTGTCACCAGGCTGTGTCTCATGAACCGTGATAATTAAACAGTCTAAATTTTCACAGATGATGTATTTTTGTTGCCGCTATAACAACAAATACTAAAAAACAGAATAATATAAATATTTAAGAGGGCTCCCAACTCCCATACAATAAACGTGATTTTTATGCCCTTCGTGCGCGAGTCCGAGTCGCACTTGCCCGGTTTATTTACCCGTTTTGGTAGAGTTGGCTGGCACAGGAGTAGAAATCAAACTAACAACGCTTACGAGGTTTATTTTCACAGATGATATATTTTTGTTGCCGCTATAACAACAAATACTAAAAAACCGACCAAGTGCGAGTCGGACTCGCGCACGAAGGGTTCCGTACCATTATCTATAAATTGAATGAAAGGTAAATTGCGGTTTACGATTTATGACATATTAAAAAAACTACTTACTAGACCTCGTTCAAACCAATTTTCGGTGGAAGTTTACATGGTAATGTACATCATATTTTTCTTTAGTTTTATCATTCTCTTATTTTAGAAGTTACAGGGGGGGGGGGGACACACATTTTACCACTTTGGAAGTTTCTCTCGCGCAAACTACTCAGTTTAGAAAGAATATATATTAGAAACGTCAATATAATTTTTGAAGACCTATCCATAGATACCCCACACGTATGGGTTTGATGAAAAAAAAAATTAGTTTCAGTTATAAGTATGGGGAACCCCCAAAATTTATTGTTTATTTTCTATTTTTGAGTGAAAATCTTAATGCGGTTCACAGAATACATCTACTTACCAAGTTTCAACAGTATAGTTCTTATAGTTTCGGAAAAAAATGGCTGTGTCATACGGACGGACAGACAGACATGACGAATCCATAAGGGTTCCGTTTTTGGCCATTTGGCTACGGAACCCTAAAAACAGAATAAAATAAATATTTAAGGGGGCTTCCAACTCCCAAACAATAAACGTGATTTTTTTGCCCTTCGTGCGCGAGTCCGACTCGCACTTGGCCGGTTTTTTTTACCCGTTTTGGTAGGGTTGGCTGGCACAGAAGTATATACCAATTATCAACGTTTACCAGCTTTTTAATAACAGCTATTAGGTATAGTTTATTTTTTTACAAATTATTTATGTAGGTACAACTCTAAATATATTTTTTGTATTTTTTATTTTTCTATAATTAGTTGTGCCTTTTAATTGAATGGTAAATTCTAAATCTGACACATTTATTTTTAAATAATCTATTTGGAATGCACTGGCATTGTTTACGAGAGGTAAGTACCACCTACCAACTTATTCTGTGCAACTTACCAACAAAAAACACACTAACTTCAAAAAATTACAATAGAACCTACTAAATCGATCAATACCAAAACGTTTTTTGCACCACCTGGTTGTTACTTTCGATGTTGAGGTTTAAGTAGGTAAGTATATGTATGAGGTATCTATCTAAGTATGAGTATGCCGCCGATATCCAGACAATTTTTGTTTTACAAAAAAGGGCAATTCGTTCAATCTATAAATTAAGTCCCAGACACTCCCTCAGAGATAAATTTAAAGAGATTAATATAATTACTGTGCCTTCTCAGTATATTTATGAAAATCTTTTGTATGCACATAAAAATATTAATCTGTTTAAAAAATACAGTGATATCCACCATATAAATACTAGAAACAAACACAAATTGATTGGTCCTACAACCAGGCTCAAGAAAATAGGTGGCTTGTTTAGATGCCAATGTATACGTTTTTATAATAAACTTCCTAGCCACATTCAAGATCTAAGCTTTAATAAATTCAAATCTTTTATAAAACGGAAACTATGCCAGAAAGCCTATTATACTGTGAAAGACTATATTGAGGACAAAAAGGCTTGGGATTGAGCTACTCCAATAAATTGACACGGTGAATGTTGATTTTAATTTGCTAGCTATTTTAGACATGAATATTTACTGTAAAAAGTATTATATTATTTTCATTATTGAGAATATGAGGACTATGTGGGTCATTGTTTCAGTTATATTCTTGATCTGGCAGTTTAAGTAGTTTATGCGGCCTACCCAAATGTCCTTTCTTTGGTATTGTTCGTCGAATCGTTGAGCTCCTTAAGTTCCGAGTTGAGCTGCACGATTACTGACAAATGCGTGCACTGACTGGACAGGTCCACTCAATCTGTGTGGTTCTTTCCTCAAAAGACCATTTCAGATACCAATCTACATGGTCTTCACATGATTTGACCAAGATTATGTCTGGACTTTAAAAGAGACTGTGACCTCTGAGTTTGTTTCGGCCTTTCTTCTCAGAGTAGTCAGATAGGAAACGCCGACCTCATCTAGATTAAAAATATGATTGACGTGTAAAAGTGTTTGTACAAACCTACTTACAGAAATAAAATCATTTATCATTTATGTTTTTTGACAATGACAACACTTCAAGCTTGTTAGCACAATAGCAATCTGCTCCACAACTTCAATACAAAGCGAGTAGGTATTTCTTTCAATCTTTCATAGTTTTTAGAATATAATTTTTTCAGTTTCTCGTTCCTCCTACATAACAAAATACAACGTTAGGTCTTACACACACAACAGACTTATGCGAATGAATGATATTATTACTTAAATACCTATGTTTTATAATACCAATATCCACTACTTCAAAATACCACATGAAGGCTCCCTCAGACAGGCGCGACGCGAAAGCGCGGCACAATTTGTGTCGAGAGCGATTCGCGTCGCGTGTCGCGCCTGTTTAGGAGCCTTGAGTGAACTTCCAACTATGTAAAACTATAATCTATGCATATTCTGATGTTTATACTATATGTATATGATTAGTTTATTAATAACTTAGCTGACACAATATTTTCAGAAAAAGAAGTAATAATTTCAGCAAGGTAGAAAGAAGTTACTAGATTACAAATCCTTGAAGTAAAACACATGTTTGATGTGCAAAATAGACGGATCTAGCAGCAAACAAAAAAAAGAACAAGCATCGTACAGCATTGAAAAGGAATTCAATGCCACATTCAAAAAAAAATAAGACAAACCGTAACTGTAGCCCTTAACCGCCCGAAATTGAGCGGTTAATGTTATCGTTAGTGACGTCATTTTAACTATTGTGAAAATGGTGCAGCCCTGAGGGCCTAAACAAATGGCATTCGCTTCGGAGGGATTCTATTTCTACAATCGCTATCACTTTCGCTAATGATTCCAAAAACTAACAATAACGCTCGTCAAAAAGTGTCCCTTGGCTATGCATCTCTGTGGAAGTACCTAATCTTTCGACGCTGTCGATTCATTTCATAATCGAATGTTGTGTAAATTGTCTAGCTAATTTTTATTCCTTGACCTATGATCACGTGACATTTCGATAGCTTATGTCAACCCCATACATTTTAGCTTTTCTACTAGCGTTATCGTTAATCGAATGTTACTTTGTCTAGGCCCTCTGTTTCGCTAAACCGGAGATTTGACGGCTGACAAGGCATTTCTTATCGTTAAAGTTACTTGGTGCAAGTTTAGCTAGTAGAGTAATTTTAACTAGTACACAAACTGTGTACATAATTATGATTCTAGACCACCTCGCATAGAAATTTTTCGTCGCTGAATTTGCTGTTTTATAGAAAAGTGCAAAACGTATGGAACAACGAATTGATTTTTATAACCGACCAACATTTTCTACGCTAGGGGGTCTAGAATCATATCCTGAATTCATGGCCACAGTTTGCATACTGGTTAAAATGTCTTCCTGTATAAAACTGTCCGCTTAGAGAGCTGGCTCAAACCGGTTTGAACCCGAGCGAGCCGCCGAGCGGGCCCCTCGCGCCTTGTCAGTGACCGGTGACAGTCACGCACACATAGCTGTGCGTGTAGTAGTGTACCCGCGCACGGCGCGCGGCGTTACTATGAAGCTTCATTCTGCTCGGTTTTTACCCGACTGCGCGACGCAAAGGAGTGGTAATGTGTTTATCAGCCTATATATGTATGTATGTTTGTATGTTCCTTTGAAGCACTATACAGACCAAACGCCTGAGCCGATTTTTATGATTCACACGTCAATCGTTTCCTCTTAGTCCGGAGAGTGTCATTAGAGACATGACGTCAGTGAAAATTCATTAAACAATTCACAGTCATCATCAGTCATTAAACTATGTCAAGTGGGGTATCGTTGAATAGGTATTTAAAAATCATTTTTAGTTTACGCTCAACATTTTTCGATTCGACTGACCGTTTAGGATCTATATCGATTTAAAGTTGCGTAACAACTATTCTCACCTAAAGGGTTTTTAGACAGTAGAAATTTACGATGAAAAGACGAAAACTTCGAATGACTGTGCGTGTGAATGTGGATGGACATATACTAAATAAAGTATCTAGTAGGAATATTGGACTACCTAAAGTATCTAATGTCTAACAAACTACCCTGCTCCAATAACAACTGAACTGAACTGTGGTGTGGTGTAGTTTTGTTGTGCAGTTGTTGTGTTGCTGCTGCTTGCTGATAGGAAATCTAGTCTGTTAAATAGCTAGCTAGGTACTCATAACTAAAAACTATAAAATAAAATAAAACCCGACTGCGTAAAAAGTGACACAAACTACGTAAATATTAAAAAAAACTGAAAAGAAAAAAACAAGCACTTAAAAGTCCGGTGGTCTAGAATTCTATAATACAGTGGGTTGCCAAATTATTAGGGACAGTTACCTTTTTTATCAATTTCTTACTTTGGGCGCACTTGACTGCAGTTTTAAGTGGTACAAGGGTTCCAGGAATGTATTATTTATTTTCCTAATGTGTCTGTATCTCAAATTAGAAGTGGATGTTGAGATATAAGGGTATATTTATTTTCTACAAATATTTAAGTTACGTGAGAGCCCTATTGCACTTTAGACGCTAATCAGTGAAAGACGAATTTGAATATTTTTACAAAGTTATTTTTATATTTGTGTTACAAAATTTTGATAAAATGTAAGTATTGTTATTATGTTATTATAAAATTAAATTATTTATCATATAACGGTAAAATTTTTTTTTTTTTTTGGTTTTGGTGTTGGTCAGGGGTGCGAAAACCCTACTCCAGCATTCCAGTCATTCCCAAAGGACAATAGCAGACATTGCTGGTGTTTCTAAGTTGGCATTCAATAAAATAAAAAATTAATTGGACCATAATCAGCCAATTTCACCTAAGAAAAAAGGCAACTGCGGCAGAAAACGCATTACTACCCCACTTTCGGATAGGAAAATTAGAGACATCTGTTCTCAAAACAGGAAAAAAAGTGCTGGACTGCTAACTCAGTTAGTCCAGGAATCAGGAATACCAGTTTCCAAGAGAACAGTGCATCGCAGATTGGCAGAGGAAGGCTTGACAGGTCATCGTCCTGTGAAAAAACCGCGGTTGACTGATGCAATGATAAGGAAACGCCTTGCCTGGGCTTGGGAACACCGCCAAAAGACAGTTGAGGACTGGAATAAGGTCAGTTTGCAATATTACTGATATATTTTACTTTAAAAAAAAACCATAATTAACAACTATCTTATTTTTCAGGTGTGTTTCTCGGATGAGTCAAAATTCGAGATTCTAACCGACAATAGCAGCTTCGTCAGGCAACGCGGACGCCCAGGAGAAAAATACCACCCCGACTGCATCGTGGAAAGGGTAAAACACCCTGTTAAAATAATGGTGTGGTCTGTAATAAGCGCCAAGGGGGTTGGGCGCCTGTACATTGTCCAGGGAACCATGAAACAAGACCAGTACAGACAAGTTTTACAAACTCACCTGTTACCGACACTCGAAGAATGGTTCCCTGATGGTGAGGAATTTATGTTTATGCATGATTCAGCGCCATGCCATAAAGCCAGAAGCGTTACCAAGTTCTTAGCAGACCATAACATTCCAGTTTTACCTTCGCCTGGTAATTCTCCTGACATGAACCCAATAGAAAATTTATGGGAGATTACCAAGGCCGAAATAGCAAAAGAAATGATAACCACCAAGGTCAGGTTGATAGAAAAGCTCATTAATTTTTGGTAGTACAACCCTATGATAAAAGAAAGTTCCATACAGTGCATAGAAAGCATGCCCAGGCGTACAGACGCACTAATTGAGGCGAAAGGAAATGTCACTAAGTACTAATCACTACTAAGTAACAATTATTTTCGCTTATTCATGTACGGTCACCAAAAGTGATAAGTAACCAGGGTCGTCAATATAGTTGAAGTTTACTAAGAAATCAATGAATGTTTTCGAATAAAATTTAATTTAATTAATAGAAAACAAACAGGTCATTTACCAAATTAAATTTGATTCGAAATCATCCATCGGTTTCTTAGCAAACTTCAACTATATCCGACGACCCTGGTTACTTATCTCTTTTGGTGACTGTACTTAATTATTATTTTGGTCTTATTTTACTTCGTTAATAACTGTTTTGTATAATTAAAGCTTTCCTCATTAAAAAAAATGTTTTTTTAATTAATTTAAGACTCATACTTCACAAATAAAAATAATTCGTGACTGTGCCTATTAATATGGCAACCCACCGTATATTATTGAATGAATAATAATGAAGAAAATAAAATATAACCTACTAATGGAACATAACAACTGAACAGTCAGGATCTATTATTCGACAGCCAATCTAATGTTTCAATGGATCCCTACTGTTCTGTGTGGTGAATGTAGTCTCGCAACGCGTTGTACTCTACACGAAAGAATATAATAATATCTCCTATAGCGGGACATTCCTTCATACTTTCCAGGCTTAGGACTGTCTATAATAAAATTGATTCAATGCTATTATTAAACTTTTGTAAGACATTTATTATATTAAAGGCGTATTTATTAGTTCATTGATTGTATTAGCACGACGAACGTACGAAATATGAGAATTATAATATTATTTAAGTACCTACACTAATTTACAGTCCTGCTGTAACACATACCACAAGAACAAAATAACAATTTACAATACGACTAAACAGAATCGCGATTCTCAAGTGCTGTGTTTACAAAACAAAATGCGTAGCTACGCGTCATACAGATAAAGCGGGCCGACTGCCGCTCGAATTCACTCGACGCGCTGTGCTGTGTTACTTTAAAAGACTATTATACTATAATGCTATCCCGTTCTGGCCCCGCTGTGCGCGTTTAGACGTTTAGTTTGTGGAGGCGTTTTAATTACAGCGCGAAGTCAGGTCAGAGCCGATATAGTAAATGCTAAACGCTTTGTACACATAGTCTGTTATGTTTTATCGCTATACGTTTTATTAACCACCAGAAGTTGGTGGAGATCCTGTACCTTGGGATGCTGCATTTCTTTGTGCAGTAGCCGCCACACTGTGGAGTGGTGCACTCCAAACCGTCGACTAGCCTCCCGCGTGCTTCCCCGTGGCTCTCGCCGGAAGAATTCCAAGATATCTTCCTGCAAGGCGACAGGCAGGCCTTCGTTGCCGCGACCTTCAGCATGATGGGGAACGTCGAACTGCCGATGATCGCGCAGTCTCTGCGTAGAAGCCAGCATTACCCTGTGTGAGGGACGTTGCTGATTGGGAAATAACTCCGCGAACATTTTGATGGCTCGAGATGCATTGTCTCCACTGATGGCATACAAGCGGACCATCTCCACCAACTCTACATTGGAGTATTTGTCCGTCATCTTTATAACTAGGTAGTAGGTACCTATCGCGACGTTAATCGAAGGCGCACTTTGGGCGGAATTTGCAAGCGTATGCACACGCCGGCGTCATCAATTACACTAATAAATTGCCCCGATTTATGTGCTTGCGAGTTGCGATGGCCGCGGGGGGGCGTGGCTAGTGGGAGAGGGAGAGCGCGGTGGTTGGTGCTTTGGATCTATGAAAGAAATGTCGGTTGTGTTTGTTTGTGTGTGTGAAAGCGCAGTTTAAGGACACGTACAGATTGGCCGCGTTTTAAAAATGGGAGTTCACACTTACCGATTTTCGTAAATAAAAATAAAATGAAAGAAAAATACCTGCCCATTTTATTGTTGATTCGGGTCGAGAATCACTAACATAATTACCTCCTAAAATGTTTTGCAGATCCAAAACTGCACCTTGTATATAGTGACACGACGCGCGATACATCGCAATGGGTGATTCTGTTTTTTTGAAGAGGGTTATTAAGAGAGTTATTCTGAAAAACAATAAAATTGAAAAATCGAAAATAAAAAGTATTCTTGATTATTGACTTGATATCGTATTGTTATATGATTATTTACGAGTCTCATAACAACCTCCTGAAATGTTTTGCAGGTTCAAAACTGCACATTGTATAAAGTCGGCAGTGATGTGACGTGGCTTGTTTGATTTCGCCCGTGGAAATATTTATAAATACTACTGTCGAAAACAATTTGTGGTCAGTAAAATATGAACTTACTTAATTACTTTATAACAAAGGGAAACTTGAGCTATGTAGCCCTTTAGATAGGTGCCGATCCGGAATGAAATATTTGTTGTTGTTGTTTACCAATCCTTGTCGATAATTATTATATTCCCATCTCTACAAAAGTTGTCACTGCCCCGAGCGCCACGGACTACTGTAATAGTCGTTCTGTGACGTCATAAAATCATAGCAGTTTACGCGCGTGTGAGAGTATTCATATTTAGAGGCGAATAACTGATTGATTATTGATCACAATTATTGATGTTGTCTAATGATGTAATCTAAAATCACACTAAGATCGTCAGCTGTCAGATGATAATGACATTGACGTATGGAAACGTTCCATTTCAACATTATTTTATTAAACGTAGATCATTATTTTTAAATAGAAAGGTCTTAATTTAAAATATATGTTATTAACATTTATTTAATTGATATTTCATAGACAAAAGTATTTAATGTAAATTGTATTTATTCTGACTTAAAAGGCCGCTTCACAAACAACGATTCTAGAGTTTTCAAGCAAGTTAGGTTTGGTGGTTTTACTTATGTAATCAAAACAAATGTTTATTATCTTAGCATTACATCAAAAGATTAAATAATAATTAATATGACACTGGTAATATTTCTCATGGTTTAATATTGCAAATTAAAAGTAACAAGTTGTTTTAGACGATTCTCAGATCTTATACGATGATGTTAATATAATATAATATTTTACTTAAAGATTACAAATAAATACATACTAAATTGCTAAATAATCTTATGAAGCTTTAAAATAGTTCCACTATACTAGATTTGTTAATTAAAACCTATATTAGAAGATATTTAGCAATTATGTACAACCATCTCTGATAGGTCTAAAAAGGCGGCAGAATGGGCGGCAATATTTGTGGTACTGACTGGTACTAAGAAGGGATTTTAATGAGTTACCGCCAATTTTGAAGGGGATCTTGGTTCGAATGGTTGGACGAAATAGGACAGACTCACAGGTCCTGAGTGGTGTCCATTCATCCATTGTCCATAATATTAATTTGCTAAAAGCCAATGTACATAGGGAAATCACGCTGCGTAGCGAAGTTCTTCCTATATTGTAAAATGGATTGAATTATAATCATCATATTATCACTTCTAGTGAAAGATCGACTGACTACAATGTACATGTAAGTTATGTAGGTATATAATTGATATTATAATATTGATTAGTATTGCTGATCTATGTTTTTATGTAATGTGTTAAACATATAGCTAATATTGCTTGTGTGTTAAATTGAATTAAGGAATATTCATGTTCTTTCTTTACATTGACAAAGTTGCTAACTTTGAGAAACGGACCTTGTGTTATCAATAATAATATGATAATGTGAAAATGTGTTGACAAAAGACTAAAACAAGCTGCCATGGAGTTTCTTATCCTTCTTCTCCATGAAGACCTAGTTTTGTAACGGATAATAGCTTTCTCACTAACGTTACCTACCTATATTTATTGACAAGCCTAATTGAAATAAATGCCTGGTCTTGTCTTTCTGTGCTTTTCTTCATAAAATCCCTTCCCGACACACCATAATCATAGATACTTTCTTATATATTAAATAACTAGCCATTCTGACACTCAAAGCTTACTAATTAAGTGGATGCCAATACCTATAAATGTAGTATTTCATCCACTTTCTAAGACGCGCGTTTGACAATTTGTGACATTTTGCGATAATTTTCATTCGAGAAACAGGTTCTTATAATATGGCTCATATAGTGGCTTTAATAATATTTACTGCAGTGGCTTTGATTATTAGTGGGCAGTGGTCAAATGGCGGGAAAAATATATCACCGGTAGTGAAATAAAACGAAATCGTTCTTAGCAAGTTTCTTTTATTTTTATCAAGAAAATATAACATGAGTAAGTCAAATTGAAGCAATCAATCAATTCACAATGAAATTGACTATTAACATTTTAAATTGCTGATTGTAATAAGTCAATAAACAGAGCTTTATAGTCAAAAAGGTACAAAAGTAAAGAAAAATAATCCTTAGCTTCTAAACAATTAAGTACTTAATTATAAAATTATGACTCTAGATATCTACCTATTCACAGCAGAATTAAACTTAATTATAGCATCACGCCTGTGATTCCCGAAGGGTTAGGCAGAGTTGTACCCTAATGTACACCTACATTTCGCCGGTTATGTTTATTTACTTAACTTTATTTTTATTTTTACTTCCGTAGTAATCGCAACGGGCGTGCGTGGATGACCAGCGGGGTAGGTAATTGCGTAACACACTCGCAGTAGAATGGCTTCCATTTTGACAGAACAACAATATTCGTTGCGTTATTTACGTTATTAAGCAGACAATTTTTTCGAAAATATGATGCAATGGATTAGCAATAAGCTTCCGAGTGATTCAGATTGTGATTGATAGTGTGATACGTAATCAGGGTACAGATGTATGAACGTAAACGAGGCGAAAGCAGTATGTAAGGATCGTAGCAGGTGGCGTTCTGTAGTTTCTGCCTACCCCCATGGGAAGAAGTCGTGAGTTTATGTATGTATTAATTATTATTTAAAGTAGAAAACTATAAAATATCCATTTCCATAGGAATGAAGTTGACTTAAGACTTATAAGTCGTAGGCATTTGGCCAAACGCAGCGCAAAAGCAAATGATTAAAAACAAAAAAGAAATATAAAAAAACATACGATCAAAATTAGAATAGTACAGTCGGCCACAAAAACAGTTGAAACTTCAGTTTTGTAAATAAAAATACTGACCATCCATTATCAATTTAATAAAAAAACTAAAAATAATTGCTAAATATGCAATTAAAACTCAAATTCGTGACTACAAAAATCAATAGATTTTACGTCCTTTTTGAAAGCAACCGCCTATCTGATCTCCACAACTCGGTTACTGGGTAACACCATGGTATAATAATATACTTCGCCAAGTATAGCATTCCGAGACACACTGGTCACGTGTGAGACACAAGCCTACGTCATCACCGCTGTGTTACCAGTGTGTAATAATAACTCCCAACCGTCTTTATTACCTGTGCCAATCCGATAAAACAATATGGTTTTAACTAACAATTACATTGGTATATGTTTAAATTGAATTGTTTAGTTTGATTAGAAAAAGGAAACGACAATTTAAATGCTTTATATGTATATGTATATATTTTTTAACAGAATGGTCACTGAAAATGTTTCCATAATTCGTGTTTTGTTGCAATAAAGTAATCAACTGCATAGTGACGTAAGCATGTGACACTCCCGGAATGCCAGACCTTGTCGTTTTAGACCACGGTTAAACACGATACCCCTTGGTAAGACAGGTTGTCAGACTTGGGCTTCTGACTACCCGTAACGACTGTCAAAGATCTACGAATGACAGCCGGGAACAATATTTAACGTAAATAAAAAACAAGAGTTGTCAGACTTTCATTAATGACCGTAACTATCCTTGAAACAAACTAACGTTGATGAAAATGCTCATTCTTAACATCAGAATCAAAAAACATACAATTACAATACGGCCAATGAATCATGGCCGGTCTGAACATAGGCTCTCGGAATTTTCGCGCATGTTGTCTCACTCACACTCGCTTCAGGTCACCATTTGGTGCCATTACTGCGCAGCCTTCTGCGCCATGTTCGGATCGGCCGTATTGTTGGTAAATTAATGACGAAAAATAATGGCTAATTTTGATCACATAAAACTACAACTACTTGACAATCTTATAATTAACTAAATCCTTCTTCTCCTATTTCTATTTTCTCCAATTTAATTTCAGACTCTCCTAACTGACCGCTTCTGAAACAAAGAAGATAACATAACGCCTGTAAGTAATCCAAGTAGGGTTAGGAAGTGGTGTACCTAGCTACACCCACATTTCACCAGTTATGTTTAAGTCCAATGTAATAGGGGGCGAGCAAATTGCCATCGGGCGAACAGAAATCCAAACTCCGGGCTGCTACTGAAAAATTCCTGAAGGAAAAACCCCCACCACCCCCCCACTTTGCCCGACCTGGGAATCGAACACAGGACCTCAGGCTCAGCAGTAGTGGTGGCGATCACTAGAACTTGTACTTTATTATAATTATGATGCCTAGCATGACGAGCCTATAATGTTCCCACTGCTGGGACACAGGCCTCTCTGTGAGAGTGGGCCGTAATCCATTATGATACCTAAATGACAATCTATTATGTAAATTGGTGAAAAATAAAACTTCGACGTGTCATTTTTTTAACTAGTTTTGTCGGTGTTTCTTATTCGACCTCTGAGGTCACAGCCTCTTTTCAAGTCCATACAAATACATTGTGACGGTCAGGTCATAAGTGGCCCATGTAGGTTTATGTCTGAGGTGGTCCCTGGAACAAAGCACCACACTGGTTTGAATGGACCTGTCCAGTCAACACGTTTCAGTTATCGTGTAGCTCAACTCGGAACTGAAGGAGCTCAACAATCCGTCGAAAAATACCAAATTAAGGACATTTGGCGGCATGAAGTGCTCGCCAGATAAACATATAATCTATCCGTAATATACTATATACTTACTCGTCCAGTTCTGCCGTGAGTCGAACGCTACTCGAGGCAGCCGTGGTCGAGGATTCGCCTTGTGTGTGTTGCCTGCACAAACATATACATCATCATTTGCCTTTCCTCAACTATGCTGGGGTCGGCTTCCTGTCTAACCAGATGCAGCTGAGATACTAGTATTTTACCTGGAGCGACGGCCTATCTGTTACTGGATAACACGATACCTAACCCTTGGTAAGCCTGGTTAAGGGGATGCGTTCAGGTAGCCCGCGAAATTCAAAAATACTTACGTTTTTTGCAATTTGCAGGTCAGGTTGTATGTTGAAATATGATTCGCGGCCGTAACAAATATGGCTTTAAAAAATTATAATCATTAGAATCAGCAATTCAACTCCTTAACTTAGAATTGGCCTCAAATGTCATGATTTCATAAAAAATAGTCATTCAATATGGTAATATGAACTTAGTGAGATGTATTGATGATGTTTATGATTATAATTCTATAAATAAATATTTGATACAGCCGCGAATCATATTTAGATCAACATATAACCTGATACTGACCTGTAAATTGCAAAAAACTCAAAACTCACATGGCTCTAAATATAAACTTTGTTTTGTAATAAAGTGGAATAATCTACTTTAAAATGTCCACCCCGGAGTCTGGATTTGAGTCCAGTTTATGGCAATAGGCTCGCCCCCTATTACGTGGGACTTAAACATAACTGGCGAAATGTGGGTGTGCTATAGGTAGGTACAACCCTGCCTATCCCTTCGCGGATTACAGACGTGATGTTGTTAGGTCTAAAAAGAAATGTACCTCCGCAAATGACTAACTGTACTTACCGTGTTGATGTGATGTCACTTCTTGGTATTTTTCTCGCTTTACGTATAGTACCAGCAGGTTCATTCAGAGCGGGTGTCTCGTTTGCACTGCAATTAAAAATAATAGAGAATGAGATTATTAGTGACAGTTTAAGTTAAAATATTTGAATATTTGGCATCCGTCTCCCCGCCGGCGAGTAACGAGAAGAGAGTAGAGCTAGCGACTAGAAACGTATCAAGAGTGACGACGAGCGATTACTTGCTGGTATGCGTATGTATGAACAGCCCGATTCAAACTTTATGGCGGCTCTGAAGTGCGCTACTCGCTGCGCAGTACCGCACCCCTCACCCCCGCTGACACGTGAATTGGTTACTGCGCAACCACTCGCCTCATGTTCCGAGCCGCCCTTAAGTTTGAATACCTAGCGTGAGTCTCTCAGCGAGTGTTCTGCCCGCCATGCGAGCGTTGCTGAGCGAGTACTGTCTTTGATAGCTCTTGTCGCTGCGACGAACGAGTACTCGCCGGCGGTAGAGAACAGTCATCGATCAACTATTAATATTATCTCTTTTACGTACACGGGACTAAAGGCCCGTTGTTTGATCAGTAGTCAAACATACTAATAGTTAAAATGCGTTACTTAAACTAACAATTTGTTAAAAATAACATAAGTATGTTGCTTGACAAATGGTTAAGCTAACTATAGTTAAAAAATTGACAATTTGCAATGAAAGTTGACCATGCGTAGACAGAGTAGGTAAACTTTAACTATTGTCAAGCGACTAATTGTTAAATTGAATATTAGTAAGTTTGGTTTAGGCGCATTTGGGCTAATTCTCATTTTGGCAACCGACTCGCTAATGGACTACTTCTCATTAGGGCTACTTCTCACTTGGGCTACTTCTCCCTTGGGCTACTTCTCACTTGGGCTACTTCTCACTTGGGCTACTTCTCACTTGGGCTACTTCTCACTTGGGCTACTTCTCACTTGGGTTACTTCTCATTAGGGCTACTACTCAAAATTTGGGAATGTTTATTGAAATAAGTACTGTATTGAAAACAAACATTGCATTCATTGACATCATTACAATAAAAACAAACGCTACACAATCGGGGATAGGATGCAAGAGCGAGCGAAGCGAGCTCGGGACTCGGGGCACCCCGACTCGGACAGGTTAGGTTAGAAGGGGATGGCGGGGTCTGAAAGACCCCGCCGTCCCCTTCGTGGTTATTTTTTTTTAAACCGCCCAGAAGTAGGAGCCCCGCATAGCGGGGCTCCGTCGGCTACGCCTTATTATGCAAATCAGATAAAACCCAGGATAAACCAGGATTTATTTTTTGTCCAAAAATAAAAATTCAGAAATAGGAGGCCTCGCCAAAACAGAAACTCGATACCAGTTTAAATTAAAACAAAGCTAACAACTGATTATTAAGCTGCTACTTTCCACCAGGATGGATAGAGTGTCGTAGAAATGAACCTATTCTCCTTTTTTATTTATAAGGCGTAGCCGACGGAGCCCCGCTTCGCGGGGCTCCTACTTCTGGGCGGTTTAAAAAAAAATAACCACGAAGGGGACGGCGGGGTCTTTCAGACCCCGCCATCCCCTTCTAACCTAACCTGTCCGAGTCGAGGTGCCCCGAGTCCCGAGCTCGCTTCGCTCGCTCTTGCATCCTATCCCCGATTGTGTAGCGTTTGTTTTTATTGTAATGATGTCAATGAATGCAATGTTTGTTTTCAATACAGTACTTATTTCAATAAACATTCCCAAATTTTGAGTAGTAGCCCTAATGAGAAGTAACCCAAGTGAGAAGTAGCCCAAGTGAGAAGTAGCCCAAGTGAGAAGTAGCCCAAGTGAGAAGTAGCCCAAGGGAGAAGTAGCCCAAGTGAGAAGTAGCCCTAATGAGAAGTAGTCCATTAGCGAGTCGGTTGCCAAAATGAGAATTAGCCCAAATGCGCCTAAACCGTAAGTTTTAACTATGTATCAAACAACGGGCCCTTAGTATTTTGTAGCTTTCTCGAGTCGCTTCCTCGTCGGCGGTGGGGCAAGTGATTTAAACAGGGTGACTTTTAGAGCTTAGGGAAAAAATATACGGACTTTTCGGTGAGTAGGTATTTTAGGGTCATTGGAAAAAATTACAGGGTGACATTTTCAGTGCTAGTGGAAAAAATATACAGGGAGTACGTTAGAGTCATAACAGGAAATATAGAGAATTACGAGTATATTTTTAGTGTAAATGAAAATGATATTTTTTTCATTCGCACTATAAATTTGAACACTGCAGTATAAACAGAGAACGTGTTTGGCTAACATCGAACCTTTGGAAAAAAAGGCCAAAAGATAAAATATTTGAATAGCAAAACATACATTCATGAGGGAATCGACCATCTAATCAGTGTTAATCGAGCTTTCAGAACACTTGTACTTATATAAGAGCGTCGCTTCTAGCGATCTATTTTGTAAAAATCTCACGGTGAAAACATTGGTGAAGTGAGCTGTCATTTCACCGGATTCTAGAGATTGACATTATTGACAACTCACTTCATCAGTCTTCATTGTGCGATTTTTATAGAATAGATCAGCTGGTCTGACTGAACCAACTTCTAAAATAGTGAACAGAGATTACTTACTTGTTCACGTCATCATCAGGTGGTTCTGCCTTTACTTCTGCCGACATTGGACATGTTTGAGTTTGCTCCCTAAAAATAAAATAGTATAGTTTTTAATGCAGTAATTGGTGAAAAAAAGAACAAAATTAAACTGTCGCGAGATGCCTGGCAGATGTGAAACATCGCAACTATTTTGTATTGAAAATATGCCTGAAAGGATGGTTTATGAAAGGAAATAAATATGGCATAATCAAACAAAAATTGAGCCGTCACGGGACGCCTGGCAGATGTGAAACATACCATCGCATGGCGTGGCGACGTGTCGCCACGGAAAGTTTCGCCACACCAACAATCGGTTTTAACCACGGCTATAGATGTTTCACATCAACAATAAATTCAGATTTAAAAAAAAAAAAAAAATGTGAAACATCTATTGCCGCGGGTAAAACGCGTCGCCACGCTATGCGATGGTATGTTTCACATCTTTCAGGCGTCCCGTTATGGCTCGATTTTATTTTATAAAAAAAATACATATTAATTTAATACAAAAAATAATTTCGTTACTCTGCGAGAGTCGCAGAGTTACGAGCGCGTGGCGACGCGTCGCCACGCCAACTGCCGGTCTGACCCGCTGTATTAAATGTTTCACATCAAAATAAAATTTGTACCGCTCAGTTATTTCAAAGAATAGATTCTGTGTTTCTTCCAAACCAGCTTCACTTATAGAATTTGTACTTTTTTCATCATCAATTATTGGATCACTTAATATGTATATATAGTTTAAATTTGACGAGGTAGATGGTTCTGCAATAATTTCTGAATTTTGTTGGCGTCTTCTTCTTTCCGCTTCACGCTGCCTCAGTTTTTCTCTGTGCTGGTCCCTGTATCTTTGTTGACGTTCCCTTTTTTTTAGAAGAGCATTTTTTTCTTTAGCTCTAAAATTTTAATAATGTAGGTGAACAAAAAGTAAAAAATACATTATTTGTATGATGTTAACTGAAATAATGTACTGCTCATTCTCTTGAACTGGTGATGTTCGTATTTCTTCCAAGCTAGATAAACTTTGAGAATAAGCATCTGTTATTTCTTCATTATTTAATTCTATTGATGTGAAACATCTATAGCCGCGGGTAAAACCGATTGTTGGCGTGGCGACGCATCGCCATGCTATACGATGGTATGTTTCACATCTGCCAGGCGCCCGTGACGGCAATTTTTTTTCAAATTTTAAAAATACATGTTAGTTTAATACCAAAATTAATTTCGTTACTCTGCGAGAGAGTCGCAGAGTTACGAGCGCGTGGCGACGCGTCGCCACGCCAACTGCCGGTCTGACCCGCCGCATTAGATATTTCACATCAAAAATATAATTTGTACCGCTCAGTTATTTCAACGAATAGATTCTGTGTTTCTTCCAAACCAGCTACACTTAGAGAATTTGTACTTTTTTCATCATCTATTATTGCTTCACTTTTTATGTCTATACGGTTTAAATTCGACGAGGTACATGGTTCTGCAATAATTTCTGAATTTTGTTGGCGTCTTCTTCTTTCCGCTTCACGCTGCCTCAGTTTTTCTCTGTGCTGGTCCCTGTATCTTTGTTGACGTTCTCTTTTTTTTTGAAGAGCATTTTTTTCTTCAGCTCTAAAATTGTAATAATGTAGGTGAACAAAATGTAAAAAAATCGTGAGCCGTCACGGAACGCCTGGCAGAAGTGAAACATCAAAATTATTTAGGCGACGCGTCGCCACGGCAGCAATCGGTTTTACCCGCGGCTATAGATGTTTCACATCAAAATACATTATTAGTATGATGTTAACTGAAATATGTTCTGCTCATTCTCTTGAACTGGTGATGTTCGTGTTTCTTCCAAACCAGATAAACTTTGAGAATTAGCATCTGTTATTTCTTCATTATTTAATTCTATTGATGTGAAGCATTTATAGCCGCGGGTAAAATCGATTGTTGGCGTGGCGACGCAACGCGTCGCCACTATGTTTCACATCTTCCAAGCGACCCGTGTTTCCACTTAGTTTATATTGATGATGTTTTAATAATTTCCTATCACTGTTATTTACATAATTATCAAGTAGTGGTGTGGGGTAGGTACCACAATTAAAAAGTGAAAAAAAAAGTTTGTACAAAGTCGGTGTGTTTGGTTTTGTATTTTCGTTTTTTGCCACCGACTTCCGAAAGGCTCGCACGTGATTGGTCACAGTTCCAACCTAACCTTTCGGTTCGGACCTACCAAGCACCAATGCGAGTTCTCAATTTCAAAGACAATTTTAAGGAAAACTTTATCCTCTGTATGGGTCAGAATTTTGGCCCACAAATGGTATGAATGAAAGGCAATTGCATGCAGCTGACATGATAATGATAAGAGGGACGTGTGGTGTTCTGCGAATGGATAGCATAAGAGATTAGTACACAAGAGGATCTGATAGTGGCACCGGTAACTGAAAAGTTGTGTGGAAATCGGTTGTCATGGTGTGGGCATGTGATGCGGGGGGATGAGGAACATGTTGTGAGGAGAGTTTTGTGTATGAATGTGGATGGATATAAGAGTAGGGGAAGACCTAAGAAACGATGGATGGACTGTGTGGAAGAAGATGTGGATAGACAGGGGGGGACTACCGAGATGATGGCTGATAGAGAAGTGTGGAAGAAACAGATATGTTTCACCACAAATGAACTGGAATGAGGTTAGGAGAGTGATGATAAGGAAAACTTGATGATGATAATTATTACTTACTTGCTGTATTCGGGAGGTTCTAACTTCACTACTAAAGTCTCAATTTCAGACTCATTTTGTGCTCTGCAAAAAAAAAAAAAAACATTGTAAACTTGTGTATTCGCGACTCTTTTGTGCTACCACTGAACACAGTCACCACACTATTTTGTGTGAATCATCATCTACGTAGCCTTCTCCTGTTGGGGTCGGCTTCCAGCCTAACAAGTTGAAGCTGAATACCGGTATTTTACATGGAGCGACTGTTTATCTGACCTCCAAAACCCAGTTACTGACTAACACGATACCCCTTGGTAAGACTGATTGTCAGACTTTCGGGCTTCTGACTACCCGTAACGACCAATATTGTAAGTGAATAAATGATAATAACTCGATGAAATTCTTTTAAACACTAGGTGTTTTCCAAATATCCCGGATGAAAAGCAGCCTATATCCTTCTCCAGGTCCCAGGCTACCTATCTGACAAACACAACGAACGGTTCTGTGGTTTAGACGTGAAAAGGTTACACTGATACACAGGAGTTACTTTCGCATTTTTAATAATATTAGTATGGATGTTGAGGAGCTTGTGAAGGCCGCAGGAATCCCGTGGATGCGGGAACCACAGAACCGGTCGAAGTGGCGGTGCTTGGGGGAGGCCTATGTGCAGCAGTGGACGTGTTTCGGCTGAAATGATGATGGATGTTCAAAATAAATCAAACTCACTCTTGATGGTGGCTTGACTGTTCGTCATCGTCGAGATTATCATCCGAACTGCCTTCTTCGCTTGAACTGAAAAAAGAAAACAATATGGTTAGAAAATACAAAAGTTCATTCTGGTCAAAAAACTCTTCGGCATTACATTTATTTTCCTTGCTCTTGTTTCATGTTTATTATTGTGTATTTTATATGTAGATAAGTATATGTTTTATGTAAGTATGTATTTGTTGTATATGTAAATGGTACACCACTGACTACCTGCATTATTGTCTCTCCTTCTCCCTTGAATCCATCCAAAGGTTGTCTGTAAAAGATCGCTTTTAGCGATAAGACCGCCCATTGTGTCACCCTATGTTAAATTTTTACATTTATATCTGTAATTTTTATGCTGTACATAATTTAAAAAAAAAAAATGTTTTGGAAAATAATATAATATCACGCCTGTAATCCCAGAAAGGTAAGGCAGAGGTAAGCTACAGTAGCTGCATCTACATTTCGCCAGTTATGTTTAAGGGGAAACGCCAGAGTAGCCGCGAAATTACAATTTTCTTAGGTTTTTTTGCAATTTGCAGGTCAGTACCAGGTTGTATGTTGATCTTAATAAGATCCGCGGCCGTAACAAATATGTATTTATACAATTATAATCACAAAATCATATTTTAATCAACACACAACCAAACACTGACCTGCAAATTGCAAAAAACGTAAGTAAATTTGAATTTCGCGGGCTACTTTAGCGCATTCCCTTATGTCCCATGTAATAGGGGCTTGGGGGAGTCTGTTGCCATCAACCGGGCACCATCAAGACCCCGGGCTGTTACTGAGAAATTCTTGAAGGAAAAACCTAATAACACTATACCCGACCTGGGAATATAACCCAAGACGTCATGGTCAGCAGAAGCGCTTGCGACCGCTGACCAACGAAGTTTTTGAAATGTTAAAATTTACGACAAATTATGCTTTTCTTGGGACTGTATGATATAATATAGATTGATGTGTACTATAGCCGTTACAGCAACAAAGATAAAGGGGAAATTATTTGTGAAAACATGCATGCTACTAAAGTGCGCGTTTGACATTCAAGACCATATCCCTGCCAGCACCTTTATTCAATTGCGGCATAATGTTAGCGATTATTTACTTTGGAAAACACGGAACACAGCACACTCTTTTGGCACCTGATATATCGCTGCCACACACTCGTCGAGTGGCATGGGAAGTAGCGAAGGAAGGAGGTAGAGACGTAGTGTGGCCACGTTACTCGTCATGCTCCTCGTCGTCGGTTTTGGCGCAAGTCAAAGGACCGGCAATACGAGCGCGAGTGACCGGCCACATAATCGCGAGGACAACGACGTCTTTTTAAGACATTTAAGAGCGCATACACGGGTCCACTAGCGCCACTGCTTTAAAAAAATATTATCTCGTGACTGAGAAGGAATTTTGAAAAATGGCTCAATAAGCGACCTCGGTAAGTGTGTCTAGAATTTTCTAATTCCTTTTATAAACTTTCATATTGAGACACGAAGCAACAAAATACGATTTAAATGAACATGGCCGCTTTTTAACCGACTTCACAAAAAGGAGGAGGTTCTCAATTCGTCTGTATGTTTTTTTTTTTTTTTTTTTTTTTTTTTTTTTTTTTATGTGTGTTAGCTCATAACTTTTTTCTGGGTGAACCGATTTGGATGATTCTTTTTTTATTTGATAGGTGGTGCTTCACATGTGGTCCCATTTAAATTTGATCAAGGTCTGACCAGTATTTTTTGAGTTATCCTTAATACTGCAGATTTTTTCCACTTAGTTTATATGGATGATGTGTTAATAATTTCCTGTCACTGTTATTTACATACCAAGTAGTGGTATACGAATTTGTGTGGGGTAGGTACCGCAACTAAAAAGTGAAAAATAAAAACTTTTTTACAAAAAAACAACCGACTTCCAAAAAAAACACTAAAAGACCTGAAAAATAACTTTAATTTAGGAAGTCGGTGACCAAAAACGAAAATACAAAACCAGACACCGACTTCCGAAATTAAAGTTATTTTTCAGGTCTTTTAGTGTTTTTTTTGGAAGTCGGTTGTTTTTTGTTTAGATCGAATTTTCCTCTAACCTAACTTTAGCGTCAAACTTTGCTTGCGCGATGCAGGATACAGTGGCTCCATCTGTCAACGACGCCAACTTCACACGTCGTTTATTTTAGAGTTTCCTGAGCTGTGACATAGATGTCGCTACTATGTTCTGTTAAACAATACAATAATACAGTGTTAACACATACCTATCCGTTTGTCTAGACCTTTTGCGAGCTCTGCGTCGTTCCTCAGGCGGTTCCTGTAGCCTGTCTGCATTCCGTTCTTCTTCTTCCTTCAATATCTCAAGTACTGTTGTCTCAGTGACTCCGGTGGCCAGCGCAGTCCGTTGACGGAACTTCGACAGAGGAGTCAGGTCCAAGTCTCCATACATCTTCGTTAACTCTTCATACTCGTGCTCAAAGTAATGGTACACTTTTGCGATGATTATTTTTGTTTGATCCTGAGGAAATATTAATAATTACATTATTGTGAACGGGAATCTATAATATAAACAGTTTACTAAAACATAGACGTTTTTCGTGTCTTCATGTGTCCTTAGTTCTGCTAAACTTCCCAATGGATTTGGATGCGGTTTTCAGCATCATTAAAATAATTTATTCCGGAAGGTATAAGTGGATCATGCATTAATATTTAACTTGGGCATAGCATATATATCTTCAGCAGTAGATAGCACCCGAGCGAAGCAGGGGCACTCTATCGCTAGTTCTACAGAAATGGTGAAATGGGAGTACTCTATACGCTACTGCATACCTGTTTGAAGAATACTTACATAATTAAAATATATTATAGGAATTGATATGACCATGTACAGTCACCAAAAGAGATAAGTAACCAGGGTCGTCGGATATACACTCGAGAGCAATGAATCCGGGTCACTTAAAGAATCCTAAAAATCTCGGAAACTAAAAATGCTAGGTTAATGCAATAAATTGTATTTAATAGACAATGTAATACTCCTTAAATGAAGGTATTCAAACTTCTTAGTTATTGTAAAGTTATATCATAAAAAAATCAAATTTGAAAAAGGGCCACTTTCGAAGATGGAAATACGAAATTACAGCATTTGGTTTTGCTTTTGTTTGTAATCTGTCATTTATGTGGGTACATAAACCATGTTGATAGTGCTCTATATTCATTATTCAAGCTGAAATTATGTCGCTTACGCCTGAAGAATGCACCAGAATACTTACAATGCTGGAAACCGGCCGGAGTCAGCGCGATACAGCCAAGACTGTCGGTGTGTCGCTGTCAACAGTACAAAGAGTTCTCCGACGTTACGAAGAAACTAGTTCTAACCTACGCAGACCAGGAACGGGCAGAACCAGGTGTACCACAGCACGAGAAGACCGATACTTGGTGAACACCATGCTTCGAAATCGCTTTCTCACAGGAACTGAACTCACAAATCAGTTTCGACGCCTCGGAGGAAGTAACCCAAGTGCATGGACAGTAACACGTCGGCTTGCTGAATCTAACTTAAAACCCCTTAGACCTGCAAACGGCCCTAAACTGGAGCGTGGGCATCGTATTTCAAGACTAAGATATGCCCAGAGCCACGTAAATTGGAGTATTGAAGATTGGTCAAAAGTTATGTTCTCCGACGAATCAAAATGTATGCTCTACAAGCACGATGGAAGACACAGAGTGTATCGAAGACCAGGGGAAAGATTCAAGCAAGCATGCATCGAAGAAAAAGTAGCCTACGGTGGTGGGTCTGTACTTGTGTGGGCCGGAATTTCTTCTGAAAGTCGCACAGAGCTGGTGATCATAGAAAACGGCTCTTTAACTAGCGTAAGATATGTGGAAGAAATCCTCAATGATCACGTTGGTCCATTTATGGTCAATTTAGGTGAGGATGCTATATTTATGCATGACAATGCCCGACCTCATACAGGTAGGATTGTGAATGACTACCTTCAAGAGATGAACATTACTCGTATGGAGTGGCCAGCGCGCAGCCCGGATATCAACCCGATCGAGCATGCTTGGGACGAGCTAGGCAGATGCGTAAAACAACGAAACCCTCCCCCAATCACGCTTCGTGAGCTCAAAATTGCTCTCACAGAGGAATGGGAGAATATTCCCCAAAATCGTATAAGGAACTTGGTGTACAGCATGCCAAACCGCGTAAACGCAGTAATGGAAGCACGAGGAGGCAATACGAAGTATTAAAATTCAAGAAAATCGTAATAAAGTTCAAAAATTTCATGTTTCCTATTTTTGTTTTAAGGAGAGATCAGCAGTTTTTTTCTTTATGTAATTTTGTGTTAATAAAATGTATGGTGACTCATATTTTTTTTACTTTCATTTAAGGAGTATTACATTGTCTATTAAATACAATTTATTGCGTTAACCTATCATTTTTAGTTTCCGAGATTTTTAACATTCTTTAAGTGACCCGGATTCATTGCTCTCGAGTGTAGTTGAAGTTTAGTAAGAACTGATGGATTTTTTCGAATGAAATTTAAATTCAATTTTATTTGAAAACATCCATCGGTTGGTGACCGTACATTATCATCTGCCTGCCTTTCCCAACTATGTTGGGTTCAGCTTACAGTCTGAGTACCAATACTTTACTTACTTGTTGCGACCTGCCTATCTGACCTTCACAAACCAGTTAGGTACTGAGCAACACGATACCCCTTGGTAAGACTAGCTGTCAGACTTTCAGCCTTCTGACTACCCATAACGACTGTCAAATATCTACGAGTACGAATGTATGACCTTGTACATTGTATTATAATATTGTAATGTACTACGTTGGTATGTACCTCTTGTATTCCTTCTGCAGTGTGCTGTACTTCCGTGTTGCATTTTGGACAAAATACTTTGATTTCATTGCCACTCGAAGGGGAGCCCTGGTTCCAAAAAAAAAAAAAAAACTTTATTATCAAACTTCATAGCTTTTTAGCATGTCGTGAAGATATTATTTTAAACACAGTTGAAGTTCATTGTAATTAGAGCAAAGCGTGACAGCCTGTATAAAAATGCGTTAAAACTCCTTCAAACAGGCGCGACACGCGACGCGAATCGCACGCGGCACAAAGGCACCGCCTGTCGCGCGACGAGCGTTGCGTTGCGCCTGTTTGAAGGAGCCCTTAAAATATTGAATGCGTCGGTTGGAACAGGGTTGACTGTACAGGTTACACCGGATGTACTACTGAAGTAATGTCGTTAACAGACCTTTTACAATACTTAAATAAAAACCATTTTTTACGAAAAGAAATATTTTATTGGTACAAAACATTGTGTGGTCAGTTAATATACAACTGAAAAATAATTGATCATTTAGTATACGTACTGATTTGTTTACAGTACTTTGTTTACCGCCGCCCTGACAAGGGCATTCTTTTAGAATTTTATTTCTGACAGCCGCTGTCACTACCCTTTTCGAGATTGGTAGGTTCAAAGTAGGCGCAGCAATTTTCTTCAAATTCTTCTTGCCATACATAGTTTTTTGGAAATGCAAGCTGCATACGAATCTATATTGTAAGTCATCCGGGCTTTTGTTCATCAATTCCGGTCTTAGGCATGCTTTGGCCCATTCTCTGCATCTAGAATTACAATAAACGATGTTGATGTCAGTAAAATAAGAAACAATAAGTTTAAATCGTAGATTCGCTTTGCCGCATCAAAAGATGGCAAAAAAGTTTGGCTTTGTAATGTCGTCTCTCTCACACCCTGTCAGTCTCTCTCTAAAGCACATGTTCCATCGCCGACGAGGAAGCGACTAGCCATCAACGATTTTCTCGCTCAAGAAACGTACAGCCGCCAGCACAATCTAAATAATGACATGTTAATAAAAAACAGGCGGCCCGCGGAATGCCTAAAATACCTGTGAAAGCTTATTAAATAATCTTTTTATTTTATTTAAATGATGTTTTACTTAATCCTTAAATAAATTCTAATACTAATTCCTTCATTTACAGCAGACTTAAAAAAAAGAAGGAGGTTCTCAATTCGACTGTATGTTTTTTTTTTTATGTGTGTTAGCTCAGAACTTTTTCTGGGTGAACCGATTTGAATGGTTCTTTTCTTATTTGAAAGCTGGTGCTTCACATAATATGGTCCCATTTAAATTTGATCAAGTTCTGACCAGTAGTTTTTGAGTTATCCTTAATACTGCATATTTTTGCACTTAGTTTATATTGATGATGTGTTAATAATTTTCTGTCACTGTTATTTACATACCAAGTAGTGGTATACGATTTTGTGTGGGGTAGGTACCGCAACTAAATGGTGAAAAATAAAAACTTTTTTACAAAAAACCCAACCAACTTCCAAAAAACCTTTTTTTAAGCAAATAAATATGCCGTCGGGGCCGCGTATAATACATACGGCGGTAGCTACCCCCCTACTTTTGGCACCTTCAACTACACAACCGATCATCATGGAATTTTGCATACCTACCTATCAGAAAAATACATAGGATAGGTATTACGGGAACGCGAGTGAAACCGCGGGAAAAATATCAAAATAAAATACGGAATAACAATCTAAATCTTTCTATTTTTAAACTTTAATTTAATTGAAAACTTAAAAACAAATACCTACTTTAAATTAAAATATACACAACAACATTTATAAAACCAAATGATACAGATTAAAAACAAGTACTTAGATAATATTTATTTTTTGCAAGCTTTTATTTTATTGATTTGTAACAGATTTGTTACACATGTACCAATGGCTGCCAAGCAAAAGTCTATAAATATGACGATATTGTTTGCCCAGTCAAAATTATAATACTCTAAAAAAAGCTTATTCTTGCCTCCTTATGCGCCTGGGCCATCAAAATATCCTTGGCAGGGCGGCATTTCTTTGCATCCTCCTTCAAGCGCCTTCTGACGGTGTCCATTGAAATCTAAAACAAAGAAAATTTTGTCAATTTCAATACTTACATAAGATTCTTTAGTATGACAAATTGTATGGGCCAAGTTAACTAAGGGACGGTTAAAAAATATTCTTCAACAATCTGTTCCATTGAGAACTTCCACCTGTATTGAGGTAGGTTGTAAAGAACTGAAAATTTATCTTATATTAATACTAATAGTAAGGAAGGTAGTAATCGTCGGTTGGTGCCTCATGCCATTTAAAATTTTCTAAGGGGCCTCTGCGAGTTGCCTTCGGCCTCTCGAACGCCTTCCAAAGGTCTGGGACCACAATGTCCCAAGATATATTAACATAAAAATAAAATAACATTTAATGAGTCTGGCCGCAAATCGGTTTGAATGAGAGCCAAGCGCCCTTCCAACTACATGACTATTAGGTAGTAGGTATTATTTTATTAGTTATTCACTTCTTAAGAAAACCATGTTTTATGTAAATAACGGGTAAGTTAAGGTGATAAGACAGTGTGATCACAAGCTACACATGGACTCACCTTGTACGAAGTTGAGGTTACTCGTGTGCTCAATAAAGGATCGGCAGAGTGTGCAGCGACCATAGCCGCATCGTCTTCCGGCGTCGTGGCTCTCGCGTACAGTTGACGGTGGTGGGCTTCTAGGGTTCCGCTCTCTTGCCACCGCCGAAGCCAGAAGTGAACAGTTTGTTTCTAGAACGAAACCAATAGCTATAGTTCATTTGCACATTATTACTCAATTACTATAGGCAAAGATGTATTAATACATATACATAATTATAATTACCTACAATATTATCTAACATTATTAAATTATTTATTTACACGCAAACATTGCTACCATTACAGGGTTAAACTCAATGCGATAGCGTTGTAAATAGATTCTAACTAAACTGGGCCCGCGTGTTCTACCTACAGGATTAACTTTTGTTTAGAATGTTTCATGCTTCTATATGGAATTAAAAACAATTGTTCAACGAATTCTGTTTACTGTATCTCTGAATTTAAGCTTTCACGGCTACTCTTCTTGGAACAGCGCGCAGCTTTAAAAACTTTCAATATCGGGAACTCATTATGAAAGAACACAAAGAAGATAACTTTCTGTTAACTTATTTCGAAAATTCCATAGAAAAACACCATTGACACATTTTTTCACTTTGTTTTGATTAAAAAAAATAATTACTCACCGTTATGCCCGTCTGCCGACAAATATCTATCACCCGGCATCCAGTCTTTCGAAGCGCTATGATGCGCTCTCTTTCTGTTTGCGTCAACTGAGGCGCCATAATAATAAATTAGTAATATTAATAAAATAAAGTTACAAATAAAATTTAATATCACGCACAGCTCGACTACGCAAACAAAACGAATTTCGGCTCATGACATGACGGATTGACGGCTGACGGTAAAGGGACGCCAGTTGACGCCACAAATAAAGTGTTGCCACCATCTGATTTTGATTTTCCCCGGGCTCCTTGTGGATCGTTAATTAGGCACTTCTAATTATTTCCCCTAAATTTTTTTCTACGAATAAAACAAGTTTAGGTGAATTATTCTTATTTATATCTACGTCCGTACCCGTAGCATTATTCGTATTCGACATCTCCCTTCCGCGTACACAAATCTATCGACGTAAATCAGAAAAATATATTATTATTTGTTGCTAGAGCTAAAGAACGGTACATCAGCACACCAAGTTACGTTCGGATACACGCAGTCACGCATTAAATTACCACCTAAACTTAGTCGGGTTACCACGGTCTAGCGCGCGTGCGGTGCGGTAGGTGTACAGTGTGCCAGCGATACAAAATCGATTTGAACGCAGCAAATCGAATAAAATAAATAAATAAATAAATAAATTATTTATTCAAGTATAAAATAAAATTATGATTTACATTAATTACAATCGAGGAAAATGTTTAATTCTCAGTGTAATGTAGACCTGCCTGATCTAGGTTTATAAAACCTGTGTTTCAGGCCATCAATTCACATCAAATATTTGAAAAGAAGACAACTATACATTTATTAGAAGCTTAATTAAAAGAAGACATAATATTTTCAATGACTTAAAGAGTTAATAAAGAACTAAAAGAAACTAATTAATTATATTATTATAAAACTAGATTATGTAAATATATTATGTTTAAATAAATTGACGAATAATATTAAAGTAAATAAAGTGAAGACTATTATTAATAAGGTAAAAGAAGAGACTTATATTAGGTAGATAGAAAATTTATTTTAAAATCTCTAGTAGTTTTTCCGTGTCTGCATAATTGAGTTTTGCCAAGTATTCCTGTACTAGTAAATTACACCTATTATAAGTTAAACTATAAATCTTTAACACTCTGTTGAACTGGTTATACAAGTAGGGTCCTAAAAATAAATAAAATCGACTAGCAAAAGCACGTTTAGTCTGAGAGTTAGCACAAACCAAATCTTTTCTTCTCCTGTCTGAAGGTACTGGGTTAAAATAAAGTTCAGTGTGTTGGAATAAAACTACATTCAAAACAAATAACTGACGTACTGTTAGCACCTTACATGCCATATGAAGCTGGTGTGTAGGAAATCTAAATGGACGAAAAGTAGCAACCTTTAAAACTGCTCTTTGGGCGCGTTCAAGGTGCAGTAAATTGGATTTAGCGGCACCACCCCAGGACGTTATGCAGTAGGTAATAATAGATTGACACAAAGCCAAATAAACCTGTCTAATTAATTTGAAATCGGCAATGTTACGTAAATTTTTAAAAATATATATTAGTTTACGCACTCTGGTGCATAATAAATCGATGTGTTTGCGGAAGTTCAGGTTTGTGTCAATCGTGACGCCTAGATATTTAATATGGTCGGCTTTAGCTAATGTGGGACAAGTGCATGCAATGTCAGCATAAGGTAAATTACAACTGTTATGCGCTTGAATGTTTAGGTTAGTAAGCGTTGGGTTAGTGTTTCTCATTTTAAATAATAGGTACTTTGTTTTATCTGTATTTAATGTTAAGAGATTTTTATGAAGCCAATTAGACACAGTATTAAAACCATTCTGTGCTACCTCATAGACCTCGGCCTTTGATTTAGATGCAAACAGTAGAGCTGTGTCATCCGCATATGAAACAATTTCACCCTTTTGGAGTGTCAAATTACACAGGTCATTTATGTAAATTAAAAACAAAGTAGGACCCAAAATACTGCCTTGTGGGATTCCATAACAGCTATTCTTAAGTTCCAAACTCATGGACTGACCTATTTTTACACTCTGATGGCGGTCGCTAAGGTAATCAGATAACAGTTGCAATTGTACTCCCCGTATTCCCAGCATTTCCAGCTTGTGCAAAAGCAAAGTCCCAGAAATTGTGTCAAAAGCCTTGGCAAGGTCTAAAAATATCCCTATGGTGTGCATGCCGTTATCCAGGTTTGTGCTTATAAAATTTGTCAAGTGGTGAACAGCTTGGGTTGCTGATCTTTTAGGCCTAAAACCAAATTGATTATCAGAGAGTGATTTATTACTTTCAAGATATTTTACTAATCTACTGTTTATAATTTTCTCCAAAATCTTTGAGACGCCTGTTAAAACTGAAATTGGCCTGTAATTATTTACACAATTTTTGTCTCCAGCTTTAAACACAGGGGTGACTACGGCTTTTTTAAGTAATTTTGGAAATATTCCTTTTGTTAAACATAACTGAAAAATGTGAGTCAAGGGAGGGGCAATTACGTATTTAAATCTTTTGAGTACGCTATTAGGTATATCGTCACAACCTACGGCACAAATTTCCTTTAATCCATCTATTATACTTTCTACCTCATTAACATCAGTATCTAATAAGACAAAAGAGTTTCGTATTGCATATTTCTTAGCTTGGCTTTGAATGGAAAAACATCTATTAGATAATAAAGTTTTTTCTGCTAAGGTTTTTCCTACGTTAATGAAGAAGTTGTTAGCTTTATTTGCTGCTTCGATAGGGCTTAGCTCAGATGTTAAAAGATCAAGCGCAGGTTCGGGATTTTTTGACCTAATAGTGTTAGATTTTATGTATTTCCATATAAGTTTACTGTTTTTACCTGCTTTCTGTAGTTGACTTTGATCATATTTGTTTTTTAGCTTTTTCAACAGATTATTACAGAAATTCCTATATCGTTTGTAAATAACTGATAGTAGTTCATTATCCGGTGCATTTTTCGATTTTTGGTGAAGTTTATCTCTATGTCTGATACATCGAACAAGTCCGGGCGTAATCCATGGTTTAATATTACTATACTTTCTAGGTATTACTTTAGTAAATGTATTTTTCCTTATCGTAGATTGTAACAAATCGACAAAATATTGTAGTGAAATATTTGGATCATGTGAATTGTAAACTGGGTCAAAATTAATACCGCGTAAGTCAGTTTCAAGACTCGTCATATTGAGTTTAGTATAGCTGCGCATGCAGTTATTTCTAGGTGAGGACATTTGTAATGTTAGTAAAACAGCTTGATGATCGGTAAGTGACGAATTAGTAACCAATGTTTTGGATGGACTTTTCGATTTTATAAAGATATGGTCTAGACAAGAGCCGCTCTGGTGGGTTGGGTGATAATGAGCTGGTAATAGTCCATGAAATGAGCAAATATTAAGGTAATTATGTGAATGAGTATCGATTTTTTCGGCAGCAATGTTTATGTTGATATCACCTACCAGTACGATATGAAAAGAAAGAAACAAATGTTGCTTAGACGTTTGACCGACCTGCATCTTAAGCAACAAACGAGGCCAGGACGTTAAAGCGGCTTTTATTTTATTATCTCGTTAATTATTGTATTAAACGGTGCATTATTTTGGTTTTTTTATTGCACAACTAATTACAACTAATTCCTAAGAAGCTAAGTACAAAAGATGATAAGAATCCGCTTAATCGTTTCAGAGATCCAGCAAAACCACAAACGTTACTCCAGCAGGATCTCGAATAACTTCACAGCCGAAGAAAGAACAAATACAAAATAAGATGCAACATTTACCTCGTCTAGACAACTAATTATATAGCTAATATTTGTTTCAAAATCCCATTAAAACAAAATGTCTGGCTGCGGTAACGTTATAAACGTTACCCCAGCAGGAAATGTTTTTGTGAAATAACTAAAAACTGTAAGTGCAACAAATTTAAAAATGTGCGCAAAAATTACAAAAACTGGGCAACTAATTATCTATTAGATTTAAATGACTATTTTCGACATTATTTTGCTGGGGTAACGCACACCATGATAATTGGCTCTCAATTATTAGCATGTGCAACAATTGGGCAATTTTAGAAACGTTGAAAACTCCGCAAATCGTGCCAAGGCTACTTTCTTTCTAACACTCCATGGCGCGTCGTAGTTATAGATATGTATAAGGGTTATGTTGACGTGCTGGCGACTGTACAAAACATTGTAGGTCGCGTGGAAGTAAAAGAGATACATTATAATAACAGTAGATCGCTGACTGTTCACACCGCCTCGCGCCGGTGAGTATTCGCCGGCGAGTACTCGTTTGTTGCGAAAGAGCTATCAAAGAGAATACTCGCTCAGCGAGGTTTGCTTGGCGGACAGAACATTCGTCGAGAGGCTCACACAGATACATAATAATATGCATACCAGCGAGTAATCACTCGTCGCCGTCGCGCACTCGCTGCTCGATGCTCGCCAACTCGATTTTAGTTGCTAGCTGTACTCGCTTCTCGTCAATCGCCGGCGGTGGGACAGGTGCCTAAAACTCCACGTGTCATGTTGTAACTTCAAAACAGCAAAAATAATCGCTTACCTATCATCCGCTCTTGGAAATTGATGAAACCTCAATTCCTTATTACGGTAAGACGCAGACAAACATCCATAGACAGAACACAATGCATGGACCATATTTACTAACTATTATTTTAATCTTGCGTGACGTGACACGATTTAAGTTTACCAAACTGCGCTATTGTTTGGTTTGGTATTCCGTGGTGGCGCCTCCGTCCCTCAACCCGCGCCGCACGCCCCCCAACCCCACCCTAGTTATTGACCCGTCTGGATACCGAACATAGGGAAACTCGCACACGGACGCGTAACCGACGCAGCAACGTACAACTACTACGATGAACTGTGCCAAACAGCGTTGCCAGACGCCCCAATTTTGGTAGGACGTCCCGATTTTTTGCCCTAACTAAATGTACCGCGCGGGCAGGCACAGTCCCGCTTTTCGGGTAAGTATACAAAAATAATTAAGTAATTCGTAAGTAAGTAATGTTATTAGTATAATAAAGTAACGTGTTTTCATTCAATTACATTTTCTATGGCTATCTATCATCTTCGTAGACTTATTGACGCTATCGCATTTTTTAAACACTCAAGTTTAGGCATTGAGTCGCAACACAACAACATTACGCGCACGCACACATTGAAACCGCTGCCCGCTCCATTTTATAGGTAACTTATCTAATCTTGGTACTTGAAGGTATTATTTTTTCATTTTACTGGTTTGTGTTAAGTTAGTTGTAAGTTTGCAATCTAATTTTGATAACTGTGGCTAAGTACTATCTGCGTGATAGTCATGTTTTTAGTATTTTTGAAATTCATCAAACAATAATAATAATTAATAATTTTACTAACATAGGTATTATTTACTAACAATGTATGGAATGTTTATTCTGAAACAAAATGATTCATAATAATAATTATTACGTAGGTAGTTACTCAAAAATTTCAAGCGCTGGCCTTATGGATTAAATACCATATTCTTACGGAAACGACCTTAACATTTTACTATTACAAGGATCACCTACGATTATCGCCCAGGCTACTTTTAGTTAGAAAAGATGTAAGTACTTGTAAATATTATTTTTGCTGATAATTGTTGGAGCATTACATAATCAAATACTAGCATGGGAGTTTATCCTAGAGTCGTTGTGATATTTAAAAATTATCATTCCCTTATGAAAAAAGTAAGTATTTTTACTCGAGCTCAGTATGTTTCGTAAAAATGAAAACAAAAGTATGTAGTAAAAAGTATACTATATTGTATAAAAGCAGGTTAACAATCGCAAAATGTACATAGTAGTGTACCTTACTGCGAACAATTTGATAAAAAAAGTGGATTATCCAACCATATCCAACGGAATATTGTTGAACCTTTTACGCATTGTGTGTTTCCATCAGTATGTGTGTGCGTATGTGTGAGCTATGATCTCTAAGATTCATAGACCTCGTGTATCGAGGGTTAACTAGTTTTGGTAGTAAACAGTTATTGTTACTGGCACTGGCAGTTATTGGTTCAGCAATTAAGTGGGAATAAATAAGTCCATGATCAGGTAAGAAACATTTAAAACCTTGCGTTATCTTTGCAGCTTTAATGTGCTTCAAAGCAATGTGTGTTTTGGTGGCTCTATTCCTTTATTTGCTGAACGGGAACATGTCACACAATGTTTATTTTTCGCCCCACAGTAAAGCACTTTTTTGCTGTGCTGTCCAACAATTGCCGCAGCGCCAGAAGAAGCTTTGTAATTTGTGCCGTATGAACGCTTACTCCAACATGCATTCGCAATTATGGCTTTCATTGGCACTCCTTGAGATGACACATTCCCGATACTTTTGGCATGCTCGACTTCTTCTTTCCCTGCCTCAGTCATACAATGGTCCGCCGTTTATTCCCATCATTGGCAAACTCGATCGTGTGTAAGTTCATACGACCGCAGAGATATCGGTGGAATCTCAGCATGGGCAAGGACAGTATTAAGCTGGGTATATCCAGCACTAGTGGACATAATTCCTGCTACAACTTCCTGATTGATGTCCATTTTACTATCGTCTTTGCGCACTGTTTCAAGGTTAATTTTCTCACCAAACATTTTGCAATAGAATGAAGGCAAGCTCTTTATTCTTTATTCATGATTAGATACTTCACGCTGCAATCAAAAAGAGAAGTGTAGCTACCTATAAGGAAAAGCTGCTCAAAAAAGTAATCAATCTCGATTATTCTTCTGCCTTTTAGCTTATATTCTTTTATTGCGCATCCCTGCTCTTGGAAATAAAAATGACAACATTAGTAGGTACATAAGGTAAATCAAATTAAACAAATTACCAACACACTTTGATATAACTTACAAGTGAAATTTCATTTTCCTCATCATCGCCTACGGAGACATCTAAGCTCCCCCTGTTAAATAAAAACACCTATTATATTTTCTAATACAAGACATAACAAAACCCCAGAGTAGAAAAGTGATTTCTGAATGAAAATACTTACAAAGTCTCATTACCAGTGATCGGAGTAGGTAGATTGAACTGGGGTCATTGATCCGAAACGTATATATTACTATGGACATTCCTCTGGAATTGGTGGATTATTAAAAAAAAACCGGAACTTATGTAGGAATTGTATTCTGCCAGAGTGGAAGGAGTCATTTGATGATTTGCCATCCTCAAAAAAAAGGTAGGAATTGTAATAAAATGAGCAATTTTATTCTTTATTATTCTTCCTATTTTTTTTTTTGTCACGATTTGACAAAACCCAACGACCAATCAGAACAAAGGATCATGGGTGGTACAATAACCGGTTATCAGAACAATGCGTACGCCCGCCGGAAATACTAAATCCGGAAATACCGGAATTACTTTCCGGAAAAATGGCTTATCCATGTTATTCTTTCTGTGTGCATTTATGATACAAGTACTAAAAATCAATCTACCTACTCCGATCACTGCTCATTACTTTTGTTTACTACTACGTGGGAAACTTTTTTTTTCCTTTGTCCGAATTTTCGAATTCGTGGCATCTATAATAACAAATATAAATATTTTAGCTATGCACAACACAAACAAAAAACCATACTTGGTGTCGAAAGTTATTATAAGTTATAACCATCTACTATTCTGGATTTATGAATTGACAACTAAGTCGATTTATCACCAAAATTTACATCCGCCATCTTGATTTAAAAAATGGATGACAAACTCAAAGCATTTATTTCAAATAAACCAATTACAGGCACTTTTGAATTGTCAAAGGGTCAGTCAGTCCGAAAAATGAAGCTAGTTGCCCATTCCAAAGCGTAGTAGGTACCTATGGAGAAGAACGGGCAAGAAACTCCATGGACACTCTCTTAAATCAACATATAGTTACAAAAAAACAAATTGTTTACATCATTCGTGTTCAAATTAAAAATGTGAGAACGATGTAGAAAGATGTGCACGTTTAAAGTATCCGTAATAAAAAAGATAAAAAAATATTCCAAAATTTAAATTAAAATAAGCCGTGGCAGCCAAGAGTTGACCAGTCCCTACTGACGGCGCCCGTTCACGAACATGACGTATGGATCAGCACCATTCAGCTCAACCATTTTGAAGGGAACTTAATGATCCAACACACACGCCACCACCAGCGAGACACTTGAGTGAGCATGACATACTCTCAGCCGCCAGGGCACATTCAAGTCAATGAAAGACGAGCCTAGTAAATGGTGGCTTTATAGTAGGTACATAGTGCTCACACATGTGCTATGCAATCATACATTGTTAAGAGATTGAATTTATACAATGCAAAGATAGTTTTTACAATCTTAGAAGATATATTCGTAATCACCACCCCCAATAACCACAAAGTCGACTAATGTATCGAATGTCTCAAAAAAATATGTATCAGCCATTTTAATTTGATTATAGATAATATAATTATTTACACAATGATTATCCGTAATCTACAAAAAATTACAACTACGTAACTACTTATTTCTAAAACAAATTCCAATAATCGTACTTACTTTTAATTTGGTCCGAAAAAGTATCAACTTCGTCCAACCACAGTATACAATACAGTACACACACGACACACACGTAATTTTTTTTTGCCAGAAATTGGTACACCCGTGCTTCCACGAGCGCGTCCGACCGCGGAATGACGAACCGCAAGAAGAAAATGTATGGAGAAATTTGAGGCCGTTTCTTATTTTTCTCATAAATGAACAAGTTATTTGTTTACCTACAAAATATTTAGCTATCGGTATAGAGGACTATACATACAATTCTAGACCACCGGACATCTAAGTGCTTGTTTTTTTATTTTTTACTTTTTATTTATTCATGTGAGTACTACGTACTTTTTGATGTGAAACTTTTATAGCCGCGGGTAAAACCGATTGTTGGCGTGGCGACGCAAACCGTGGCGACGCTTAGCCACGCTATACGATGGTATAATGTGTGTTCTTTTATGCATATTACTTGTACAAAATAATTTCGATGTTTCACATCTGCCGCGTCCCGTGATGGCTCACAATTTTGAATTTACTGGCTTTTGCCCGCGGATTTCGGAAATTATCCCACATGTTAATCCAGGTTATAAACTATCTGTGTTCCAAATTTTATCCAAATCCGTTTAGTAGTTTTTGGGTGAAATAGTAACAAACATCCATCCATCCTCACAAATTTTCACATTTATAATATTAGTAGGATTAAGGCCTGTAATAATGCCAATAAACTTAAGCATCTGGGCGGAGCTAACGACCCCTCTCCGCGCCACTCCGCTACCCGCATGCAACAGAAAACGTGCGGCGCGGCCCGCGCGCCGCCACGCGTTGCCTCGCCTAGTCTCGTCACAGAGTAACGAAATAACAGAAGGTCAAGTCATCATGAAAGTTAAATTATTTTATATGTGAACCGCATGTAAAGTAGTCCAATTTTGTTTTTATTTATTATTTATTGATAGGGATGTACTTTTCGGGCTATGATTACGAATAAAATTGTTAAAAGCTTTCGAGGCCGTGAGTAAAAGCTTTACCTTTAGTATAAATCAGCCTGGCTTGCAACATGAGGTAAACAACTTGATGTATCTTTTTAACTAAAATTAATGGTTAAATGGGCTGCTAAGCGCAAAACTCAAGAATGCCTGGACCAATTCAGTATTTTTTTTAAATATTAAAATAATCTTCAAGTTCCTCGACAGACCTTACAAGATGCTTGTGAGTCAACATGTCATCCGGTAGAGAACGTAGTTTTTAAAATGAATGCAGTTCTACATAATTTACAAGTAAAATAAATAAAAAATGTTCATCATTTGTAAAAAAAAGTAATTACTGACATTCACATCCAAATCAACAGAATCACCTTCTACTTCTCTGGTAGAACTAACTGATTCACTGAGTATGGGTAGTGAATTTTTTATTTGATTTAACTCAACAAAACATTCCTAAAAAAATATATGATTAGTTAAATATTATTGCCCCGCTTTAGCCCGCATGGATTATAATGAAAGTGATAATTATAATAAAAACATGATTGCCATTTTTTTTTCTTATTGTATCTCGTTTGTGCCACCAGCGGATTGCGATAGGCTGATTTAATTGATTGATTGATATCACCCCCGATAGAAGTCGAATAAAAAGTATTCGACATTAAACCTACTGGATATAGCCGATCTGCCAACTGAGCTATTCATGATCCTACTAGTATTATGAAAAGTATCTTAAAGTTCAACCGTTCTGTATTGGGGGTAGATGTTACTACCGTCAGAAACGGTTCACTTTTGTACTAAAATCTGCATACATTTCACGTCTGTTAGCAAAATCGACGATAACCGCCATTCTTACGACAAAAGTAAAAAAAAAACGGAACACACAGTAATACATATTTAATACCTATTCGTATTCAGTATTTAGAGTACTTTCTCTCCAGGTGAGGTTAAAAAATTCCACCCTCTATAAATATAATTGAAAATAATTACGCCAGTAATCAATAAACTAACAAATTATTAGCAAGTACCTAACCTATAATCTTCCTACCTACATAACCTATAATCATAATTAATACCTACTTCAGAAGCATTTTCAGTTTTGGCAAAGTTTTCGTCTGTAGTTGTATCTACTCGTAAACTAGACCTGAAAAATAATAAAATATGTCACAAATAATCGCAACGAATCAGAATTACTTAGGTACCGAAAAGTAAAATTTGTAATATTGGCTGAAAGTCATTGCGTGGACGTCGACCTTCTGTGATCGTTCACTACTATACTCGTATGACACAGAAGCGTTATACTTACGACTTTGTTTGAATGAGGTAGGTGTTTTATAAACAGTACGCGACGCGAATCGCGTTCGACACAAAGGCACCGCTCGTCGCGCGACGAGTGGCGCCTTTGTGTCGCGCTGTCTCGTCGCGCCTGTCTGCGGGAGCCTTCATACAACCGCGCTATGATAAGTACACTACTACAAGCATGAGGCGCGTCCACTGGCGGCTTCGTCCGTGCGAAGAGACACCGCACCCTAATTACGTAACACACTATCTATCACCATCGGAATAATTTTGAAGCATATTGCTATTCCATTGCTTCATATGTTCGAAAAATGTGACTGCTCAACAACGTAAATAACGCAATGAATGTTGTTGAACTGTCAAAATGCAACTCATTCCTACTATTAGTGTGTTACGTAACTACCCCGCAGGTTCATATTGGCTCAGCCAGTTGCCTCGTTCAGGCGAAGCGCACACACGCGGCTTGCTTAGTAGTGTACCTATCACAGCGCGGTTGTATGAAGCTTACCGTCTGTCCGTTTACTCTGTGCTATCTACTTCTAAGAAAGATAAGTAAAGCTATATGTGTAATGAAAATGTAGATAAAACTTTAAATTTACCTTGATAAATGTATACCCTTTTGTTTGTAATATTTTTTTAGACCCCCCTTTGTTCGTTTCTGCTTATTCCCCATGTTTTAAAAACTAATAAAACTGTACAATTAATATAACTATAAAACACTACTTATTTACAAGAATCAGACAAAACCTACTCCACTATTTACAAAATTCAATTTCTGCAGTAATATTTTACGATTTTATTTCGTAATGCTGAGCTCTCGCAACGCGACATACGTCCAACTAGCAACACGATGCGCCCCGCACTGAATTTATGGACGAGTGCGGGGGTGATGTAGACGCAGTCCTTAATCGGACGCCTTTTTAATTTATTATAATAAAAATAACACATATTTAAAAAAAGTAACAAAACCAAATTATTTTCCTTTGTATTGCAAAGCAGTAGATATTTTTTTTAATACTCTTTTGATCAAAAATGAAGGAGTAAAATGGTTTCAAAACCATTATTTGGAGGTGATTTGGTGTTTATTTTTTTAAATTATTTGATACCGATATGAAAATTATGGCTAAACCAAATTATACGAATCATGTAGATTACTGATAAAAAAAAATCAGATGTAATTTCTCTGTAAATGCCGACGAAAAGTCGCTTCAACTGCATGCTTTTTTCAAGCTTTTTTCGAGAGAGCAGCCTTAACCTATGCTTGTATGAATGAAGTGTGGGGACTTGTCGAAGGCAACGACCCCCGCACACGTTCAAGGTCGCGCGGTCGATAATAATGTCGACTGGATTCTATTTCAACAAACCCGGGCGCCCCGCCGCGCGCCGACGCAGCCGGCCTTGTTGGTTCATTTATTTGTCACAATATTGTTACAGAGTTGATAAATGGTTTATAATATTCTGCCGTTTCCGGTATAAAAATACATTTTCAAGGTTTTGGTTATTTATTATATCAGGCACTGCAGTCTCGACAAATATAACGACAAAAATCGGTCGTTAAGTCTAATCGATGTCTAATTTCTTTAATAGATTTTCAACCTGATACTTTCGACATAAAGTTCAAAATCTATTAAAGGAATTTGACGACGATACGACTTAGCGACCGATGTTTGTCGCTGTCTAATGTCAAGACTGCAGGGGCTGGTATTGAATTAAATTCAGTAGGATCGATAACATTCAAATAGCCGGAGAAGGCAACACACAGGGAAGACTGGAGAGCTGCAGGGGTAGCTTTGCCCAGCTTTGGGACAATAGAACTTTTAAGAACTTTTTAATTAACTTGAAAGTTTATTTTTCTACCTGTATATATATACAGGTAGAAAAATAAACTTTCAAGTTTACAAATATTAGGTAGGTACCTATAATAGTCTGCCTTTTCCCAACTATGTTGAGGTCGGCTTCCTGTCTAACCGGATGCAGATAGGGTTGCCAGATGGTCGGGAATCGTTTGGATTCTCCTGACATTTCATGTGATGTCCAGACTCCCGACAAATATAGTACGTATCTTATCATCATATTCCTTTTTCCTCGATACTCCGAAGGGATCCAAATTGGTGGACTCGGTAAAAAGCAATGCCAAATACTTGCGGCAAACAAACCGTAAAAAAATAATGTAAATTTTATTTTAATCCTTTTTTAAAGAGCTGTTTATCTTAAAAATATAGTTAAAAAATTTGACTCATAAATCTTCATTTCTCCAGAACACAACCCCAAAATCCCGACATTTGAAATGTTATCCAGATATTTAAATTTTTAGATCTGGCAACCCTAGATGCAGATGCAGCCATAGAGTTATGCTCTAAGGATGCAGCTGGATATCAATATTTTACATGGAGCGCCTGGCTATCTGACCTTCATTATCCAGTTACTTGCGACATCCCTTGGCAAGACTGCGGGGTGATTGCGTAACACACCACTTACACTGTCAATGTATTTCATTTCGGCAATTCAACAACATTTATAACATCTTTTTTTTTTACGTTACTGAGCACACAAATTTTTCGAAGATAATATGAAGCTATGGATTGAGTAATTTCCTTCAAAATCCTTCAGCATGTCACTGAAAGTGTATTACGCGTCTCTGGTGCGGGTCAGATAGGTAGTCGCCCCATGTAAAATACTGGTATTCAGCTTACGAATAATAAAGATCAGGAAGCGTAATTATTGTGAATGAAATCAAATAAAAATACTGCTACAAACCAGAGATGAGAATATTGGTTGAAATTGTTTATTGTTTACTGGTTAATTGATAAAAAAAAAACGATAAATTTATTGGTTAAAAAAAAAGTTAATATTTTTACTCAAGTAGGTGTCTGCAACATGGTAAATGGTTGATATTCTACTAATGCCTGTTAAAACCGTTAAGTTAAACCCAATGAACTTTCCTTGATACTTGAACAGAGGACTGACTAGCATTTATTTTGGTTAGATATTCACCTTTTTAAGTAAGGTCTTTTTTACAATACTTTCATGTTGCGACTTTTTCCACTCCCACGAGCCTATCCAAATGGTTTCAAGTACCTATTAGTTGTTTTCGGTTAATGTATTAACCGAAAACAACAACAACGCGACGACGCAGCTTTGTTATTCTAGTAACAAAACGAAACTAACCTAATCAAACCATCAACCACTAACCGACCGAAATATTTGTTAAAAGTATCACTTACATTTGTTTAGAATAAAATATCCCCAACAGTAAATGTGTTTTATCGTAAGAGAGGTAGAGCATACAATTGAATGCACGTAACGGAATAAATATTTTTAATGATGTGCGTTGATATTGTTACTTGTTCGGCGTTGCCAATTATCCGCCGGAGAAGTTGATATGATATTTTTATTCGATAATGTTAATTTTGTTTATCGAATATCATAGTTGATTTTCAATATTAGTTAATTTTAATGTTTGATGCATAGATAAATGATTAGTCTCGCTGCGCTCGACTAGATACCGCGCTATCTAGAAACAATAGCCCCGTGAATGCGGCAACTCATTATTGTAGTGTGTGTAAGACATCGTCATTTGACATTTGTCAGTTGACATTGACAATTAGTGTGCCTGAAGAATTGTGCTACCAGCTGCTCAACTGTTACCGGAGTTAATGGGAAAAATATTTTATGCTGTGGTCTATCAGTTAAGTTATAAATGTAGCTCAGAAAATACTTAAAAATGAACAATAAATTAAAAGCGATTAAATAAATATATTTGTGTATAGGGTGTGCGTAGGGTTCTTCTTTGAAAAATAGAAGGTAGTATATCAATGATTAGGCCTCAATTTAATACTTCTTTTAAATTATATAAAATATTTACAAATTTTATTATTAAAAATAATTAACTAAACTAAACTAATTTGGTGTTACCAAAATAGTGCTATTTCTTTTCTACCCGTCAATAGTGTGGTTACACATTATTTAAGTAGTATCTAAATAACTTTTTTGGAGCGGTCGTGGCCGTGTGGGAAACACCGTGAGGAAACCAGGACATTAAGATTTCTGGATGTGTAATCATGATCCTAAATGAGTCTGGTTCCCCCTGCGGTCATGAAGGTCAGATGGCAAGCGCTTCACTGTGATTATCAGACTCGCCAATTCTAGGATCATGTTCAGCGAACCCTGGGTCCGAAGTGAAAAGTTTTGGTTAGCAACCGGGATCTTCGCGAAGATGATGATGAGTCGTGTAGACACACGACAAAATCATGTCATCATGTTTAATTTTGAATGAAACAATAATCACATTAAACATATATAGTTAAACCTACTATAATGAACAGTTTAATGAAAGACTAAAATTTATTATTAATGATTAAAAATTACATTCCACTAACATATATAAGTCTACGATACATTTGCCTTTTGGAATTTACACATATTTGCAAATTTTCTCTTTTCGATATTTAATGAAGTCGAATTTGTAAATACTTCTTAACTACTTGCCGAATCAAATTAATTTGATGTATTGGACCATTAGAGTGGCTTGTGTCACAAGCGAAATATCGTCTAGAACCCGGCCCAATAATTTTTTTCATTACATCAATAACAATTTTTTTACATATGAAATTTGACTTTATGTGGGACACTTTATTTATTTTCTGTATTATGGATTCTGAAACCATGCTTATTAAATATACATCTTCAGAGGCATATGATAATCCACCTCTGTCTTATAATGTCACAAATTTATGAAACCAGCTACGATTATTTGCATTTAAATTATCAATACAACGAACGCATTTCAATTTTTTTTGTCAGGAACTTACTGCAGTTACTGCACTGTTGTTAGAATTGACCTCTGGAGCTGATGTGCTTGGTTCTGCAGTCACCGTACTTTTGTCAGAAATGTTGTCCGGTAGCGTCGATGATAAAAACAACGCGTTCTGTGGTACAGCTCGCTTACACAATCTTTTTAAACCACCTTTTGTAAAGTACAAGTCGCTCTCTCTGAAATGACCGGAACATATAACACTGCGTTTTCCTGGTTTCCACCAACTTTCTTCTCGACTGAGTCGTACTATAGCAGTCCAACGGTCACAAATGACAGGATCAGCAGGAAATCTGATCCAAGAAAACATAATACGATAATAATAACGACTGCAATACACATATACCTAATCAAGTAATCATTATAAAAGCAGCTCTGTCTCTAACGTGTTCACAACTCAACCACTGAACTGAATTTGGTAACATTTTGTACGGAAACACATGCTTGACCAAATTATTTAATTCAGAAATCTACCCCGGCGTGCGCACAACAACTCACCCAAATTTCATCTCAATCAAATGAATGCATAGAGAACAATCGCAAGCTTGAGCAAATTATTAAGTACCCTATAATATTATCCGGACCATAAGCTATACCTGTTCTCAGTTTCATTAAAATCCGTCCAGCACTTTTTGTGTGATGCTATATAAGTTAAGTATATAATAACCAGTGATCGGAGTAGGTAGATTGATTTTTAGTACTTGTATTATAAATGCACACAGAAAGAATAACATGGATAAGCCATTTTTCCGGAAAGTAATTCCGGTATTTCCGGATTCAATTAAATATTGTTAATGTTGGTAGTGATATTATTACTACTCAATTCAAAATTTAAAGGAAGGTATCAAAACTAAATTAATTCATTATTTATCTGTTGAATAATAAAAACAATCGAATTCCGATCGAAGCTTTAATATTTATTTTTTTATTAATTGCTCATTTTATTACAATTCCTACCTTTTTTTTGAGGATGGCAAATCATCAAATGACTCCTTCCACTCTGGCAGAATACAATTCCTACATAAGTTCCGGTTTTTTTTTAAAAATCCACCAATTCCGGAGGAATGTCCATAGTAATATATACGTTTCGGATCAATGACCCCAGTTCAATCTACCTACTCCGATCACTGATAATAACTAGGTTAGATACAGAAATAGGTTATATAATAAAATACCAAAACAATTCACATTATAAAAATCTCAACCACGGGGAACTTGATTCTTGTATACGCGGCAACACTGAATGGCGGTTTAGGGTTATGTTATTTTATGTTGTAATTTTGAAATTTTACGATACTTACTGATGGTATGTGATCCCACTGTCCTTCTTATTTTTTGAAGTATTATTTTTACACAGTTTCACTACGCAAACTGGCATTTTACTTCGGATTATGCCCAAAATTTAATAAAACATTCGGCACGTACACGTCATAAAAAGCTTGCAGTGTGACTGGCTCAGGTACGCCGACTTCGGCGTAATATTTTTTGCCGCATTTGACAAGAACGCCCCGGCGGTATCTAGTCGAGCGTAGTGAGACCAATCATTTATTTAAGGTTTGTGATGGTTTTAGTCAACATCTCTACTACAAACATCACTACATTGACAAAATTATCTCGAGTATTCGCACGAAAGAACACACATGCAAATAAGCCATTGAGCTGCGTGACGCGTTGTATTCCGGCAAGCGCGGTGATTGGTTCTCGGCTGCAGGACAGATAATGGTAACTGGTTCGCGCGCCTGCTACAGTGAGAGTTCCGTGGATGATGTTATACATCAAGTGTGAGAGGATAAGTCATAATAAAAATGATTGCATTTTTGCACTCTCATTTTACCATCTCTTGTACTGGAACGATGTGAATCTGGATTGAGGGCCCATTTTTTTAACTCTTGCGAAACGAAATAAGACTTATAGGGAAATTGGTTAAAAATAGTAAAAACTTAAAGCAAGTGGCCATGAATTTCTTAAACGTAAATTAAAACTGTTATGATTAAATAGGTTGGGCCCTCCATCCAGACGCGTGCATAAAGTGGCATAACCTCAATCTCAGTAAGTACTATCTCTGGGTTAATAGTTTTTATTTAAGAATTTCTTAGATATTTTAAGAAATTCCCAAATCTGTAGAATATGACATTACAGATTTATGGCGGTATATCTATGGCCCTCACTTCATTATTTTCTGTACCTACTGAGAAATCTGCAAAACATGGATTTATCTGAAGAAATATATAAATGCGACTTAAAAATGTTTTACTTAGATACCTATGTGAATTAGTAAAACTCAACTTTTTATAAGAGAAAAATTTGTAGTGACCATAATGTTCATAGTAAGTACCTGTACATTTTGTAAAGCGCAGTCGATAAGTCATAATATTTGCAGCTTAAAGTATTATATATGTACCTACTGTTTACAATTTCGTTTTCTTTATTTTTAATATCATTTTTAATTATGTGATGTTAGTCCTTAAGGCGGAACCTTCAGGCTAGCCCGCGAAATTCAAATTTTGTTACGTTTTTTGCAATTCGCAGGTCATTGTCAGGTTGTATTTTGATTAAAATATGACTCGCGTCCGTACCAAATATGGCTTTACAGAATTATAATAATTAGAATCAGCAATACATCTCTATAAGTTCATATTACCCTATTGAATGACTATTTCATGAAATCATGACATTTGAGGGCAATTCTAACTTAAGGAGTTGTATTGCTGATTCTAATTATTATAATTCTGTAAAGCCATATTTGATACGGTCGCGAATCATATTTAAATCACCATACAACCTGCTACGGACCTGCAAATTGCAAAAAACCTAAGAAAAATTGAATTTCGCGGTCTACCTTGGCGCATCCCCCTTAAGGTAATACTATGGGCCTAGTTGCCTAAAGCAAATAAAAATAGAACATTTATTTAGCTTTAACAGTGTTTGCATAAAATGAAAGGCAAACTAGTCGACAAGTAGTATGTTATACATATAATTAGTCATTGTATATAGATACGACGAGTACTTATATGACAGTGATCCATAGGGATCACTCTAATTGTTACTGTTATTTGTTTTCATATTTGAAAGTCCGCCTGAGCGGAAAGTGACAATGAGTCATGCTTTTTCGTGCGTGCAGCCGGCGTTCATCGATTTATAAGACGTTATCACGTCAAAAACTAAGTACCTACTGATTATTTATGTTTTTTATTATGGCCCACCTTGGATAAATGACTGGTCTCGGTGCGTCGAGCGCAGCGAAATCAATCATTTATCTAAGTGTCCCATGTTCGACGAAAAAATCACGCCTTTTTTACTCAAAAGGTTTGAAGATCCAGCTTTGGCCAAAATAAAATCTGGCAATTTTGATGCCAAACGAGAAAACCTTTGATGTATTATAGGTATAGTCCCGCCGTAAATATCTGAACCCAACTTGTTATTCTTTTTTGTGTTTACGTTTAAAAAAATAAATGTAATTTGTTTCTTTTCTTTGATTCGTCTGGTCATACCTCAAGCATACATCATTGTTAATTATCTGTCTCGTTCACGCTCATTGGGCTTACTAAGCGGCCGGCGCCCTAGTGATGTATGTAATAGTAACGAGTGGATATCGAGTTACAGGGATGATTACATATTGATTTAAACTCTAAAATTTTTTTTTTTGCGAATAGTGCAAACAATATTAAAAAAGTGTTAAAGCTTTAAAAAATACTGCTAAACAAAGACGACGCTTTCACAGAAGTGACGTCACGACTATGTTACTTTATACTAGCGCCATACATTGTCCGTACTGCGCAACAAGGACGGGAAGAATCGCTATACTCGTAAAAAACCTTTTAAAGCGTGTAGCTTCTCCATATCTCCATCAATTTTTTCGATTAAATATCTCATTTTAGTATGCCTTCTTTGAAATAACATTATTTTTCTAACATTTCTTATATAAGGCATCATTTCATCAGCCATATTATCTAACTCCCCCAACTTGTTCTTTTCTGTGTTTGTGGTTTTTCTTTGCGTCATGACCTACCGCAAATAAACGTGTTTTCTTTCTTTTTCTTTTATTCATCTGGTCACAAAACATTTTTATCTATCTGTTTCGCTCGCACTTATTAGGCTTAGGGCCCGATCACACGTACTACAACCACGCCACAACGACAACACGTGGTTGGGTGCTAATTTGTATGAAAATTAATAGTTAACATTTTATAGAAGCAATGTCTTGTCTAACGTCGGTTACGGTTTCACCAGATGCATTCAAGGATTTCTACAAAATTAATTACACAACAAAGTACTTAACTAAAAAAAAAAAAAAAATATTTAAGCACATTTTCTATACATATAAAATCATAATACTTACATCTTCAGATAAAAATACACCAGGAAAAGCGTTTCTACCTAATTTTCGCCTCTTATTGGGCAAGTTTAAAAAAAAACCCTTTTCAAAATGTCGAGAACATATAGTACTTGTACGAGTAGGTGTCCAATTATTTCGTCTCTTACAAGCTTTTATCCACTTAGTCCTGGTTTCAAAATCTTTCGGAAATCTGAAAAGAGTTTTCCTAGATTAGATTTTTATTTATTCATTCTCAAATTATAAAACCATTCGAATGGAAATATTAAACATTTTTGTTTTTACTTCAAAAGTGACTAATTCATTTTAAGAAATTATCGACATGTCAATTTTGGTTTGAAATAATATGTCCCCAAGCCCAACCCTACGGAAGTCTCGTTAGCATTTTGACTATATAATCGCATGTCAAGGGGTTAATACATTTTGCCCATTTGACGTGTATTTTTTCGTAATGCAAAAGAAAAATATTTTGAACGAACTTAAGAACGAGGTGTAGCGAGAATCGGTGACATCACAAAAGCAATGTGAGGAAAAAATTCATGCCATAAGTTGAATCAAGGTTAAATCGAATGAAAAATTAAAATATGTTTATAAGGTTAGGATTTTGAATTTCATTAAAACATGACTAGGTAATATAATAAAAAAATACTTACATATGGAAAGTTATTCCGTCTTTATTTAAGTTGGAGGTATTTGAACGATTTCTACAGCATTTAATAGCACAGCCAGGCATTCTCACGGAGCACTGAATGAGACCCGCACTTCTCGAAAACGATTACCGATGCGTTAGAATCGATTTGAAAGTAGTTTCAATGAACGTACTAGAACATTTGTTCTTGTACTTTAACAGAGGAGGAAGCGTTAGTCTTATCTAGTGTGTAAATATTCTCTAATACCGGGTTGAGACGGTTCGATTTTAATAGACCAGTCGAAAGCAATCTGAACCGTCTGAACAGACTTTTAATCAAATTGAATTTCAAATTCGTATTTTTGTAAAAGAAAAACTAAAATCGTAACTATGCGAGCCCGGTATAAGGTTGCGCTGTGGCTGTGAGACTTCTTTCGGAAGCAATGATATTATTTAATATCATTGTTCGGGAGACCGACTTTACACGAGGTATGATGTAGGGAGGGCTGAACTAATCGCAGCAAGCGAGACAACGATAACGAGAGAAGCAAACCTCATTAAAATGTGTCAAAAAAAGTGGAACCACTATTTATAGAAGCGACGACGTAGCTTTGAAACCACTAAACATTTAACAGTAAACATATATCTGTCTCACTTACACACGTCGCAAGAATAAAGACCGCAATATAAACATGCAATGGCGGGATGGGGTTGCCTACCCATGCGAAATTTTACCCAACTTTTTTAAGCCATAAAAAACGTTTAATACGTATTATAAGATAAATTATTTTTTAAATATTTGAATTATGTATTTCTTATTGGATGTATTCGAATTTTATAACTAATTCAATATTTAAGACATTTTCTTTTTGAATATCTTTTATTTATTATTAATGAAATCATACTCCGCTATGTAACATTCGTTTTGTAAGTTTGAGTGAATCATTTGAAAATCATTAGTTCATCATCTATCAGTTCGTATATATTATTTTTCGTTTCTTGTTTTAGAGTTTTCTGATAACCATAAGCTTGGGGTCTCCTATAGAATTTAAAACATTAAAAATATCATTGTGTATTTCAATAAATTCCGCAGTGGGTTCACTCTCTGAAAATTCTGAAGACAAGTCGTTGGCCAAATGGAGTGACAGCATCACAATTACTCAGCAGCTGTGATGCCGACTTGACTTTCATGATTTGGTTGCGGAAATTAATATGGCGGTAAGTTAGTTTGGTTTACATACTTCCATTCTATCTTCTAGTTATTTTTTTAACCGACTTCACAAAAAGGAGGAGGTTCTCAATTCGTCTGTATGTTTTTTTTTTTTTTTTTTTTTTTTTTTTTTTTTTATGTGTGTTAGCTCATAACTTTTTTCTGGGTGAACCGATTTGGATGATTCTTTTTTTATTTGATAGGTGGTGCTTCACATGTGGTCCCATTTAAATTTGATCAAGGTCTGACCAGTAGTTTTTGAGTTATCCTTAATACTGCATATTTTTTCCACTTAGTTTATATGGATGATGTGCTAATAATTTCCTATCACTGTTACTTACACACCAAGTAGTGGTATACGAATTTGTGTGGGGTAGGTACCGCAACTAAAAAGTGAAAAATAAAAACTTTTTTACAAAAAAACAACCGACTTCCAAAAAAAAACACTAAAAGACGTGAAAAATAACTTTAATTTCGGAAGTCGGTGGCCAAACACGAAAATACAAAACAAAAGGCACCGACTTCCGAAATTAAAGTTATTTTTCACGTCTTTTAGTGTTTTTTTTTGGAAGTCGGTTGTTTTTTTGTAAAAAAGTTTTTTGTTAAAAAACGTTTTCTTTGATGCAAAACTGTTTCTCACTAATTTGAGCATGTGACAAGAGTCTAATAATAGCACCTCATCGTGTCCTGTTGTAGGATGTTTAAAATTGGTTTTCAAATTATTTGGGTCGTTTAATCTGCATCTTAAAACTCTCATTGCAGCAGTATTAGTCTGACTGCCGTCACATGTTACTGACACTACTTCCACGTTAATTTCTGAGCATTTTGCCAGCGCCAAATTTATTATATGGGCAAGTTTACATGAAGTTATGCGACGTGTAAAAAAATAGCCAATAGGTATCTTCCATGTTTGATTCAAACATGTGACAAGTAAAACTAAATCAGAGGATGCTAAATTTTGTTCTTAGTTTGTGTCATCTAATCCGAAATCGACATATCCGTGGTGCTTCTTCTTTCCATTTTTTTTTTTTTTTTGTTGATTAATAGCCATCTCATTGAAAACTAAATTGTAAATGATATTGGACTCAGAATTGTCACGTTTGACCTTTAAAACATTAAAAGCGTCCTACGTAAAGCCAGGATCTCCGTTTATTTTGTTATAACAATTAGCCAGTGTTCTTGGATGTGGTAATGAGTTATTCAATGCAGATCGAACATATTTATAGGCAGCTGGGGAGTAAAAGTTTAATATCAAAGCAATTTTATTTAGGATTAGCGAAAATTTTCTAAATGTTCTTTTCTTTTTAAAGGTTTTTATTAATTCTTCCATACGTTGATATAAACTAATTTGTTGCTGCGGGAGTTTAATGAGAAGGCATTTTTTGTTGACCACTACCATTACCTATAATTTGATAATATTATTTACCGCATAAAATTATTACTTACAATAAGTATTGGAATTGCTTCATTGGACAAATAAACACGGCCACGTTCGCTTTTTGGGCCTATTTTGTCTTGATCACGGAAGTGCTTCGAACAAATGAAAGTAGTTTTAGTAGGTAGCCAGTCGGTCTCTTTTCTCAACAATCGGATTATTTCCACCCATTTATTACGGCGTGCTGCATCTTTAGGCACCCTGCAATGTCGTTATTATTAAAAAAAATATTTAAAATCACTTATTCCATAATTTAAAAACTCGCCCACAAATGTGGGAAATTAAAACTAAGTTTTTAGTGGCAACACTGAACCTAATTAAAAAAATCTACATTTCATTTATTTTATTGCGTTTTTATGTTGTTATAAACACAGAAACAATAAACTTACATGTGGAAAGTAATTCCGGTTAATTTATTATGTTTTTGTGATCTTGAATCGCACTTTTTCACTGCGCATTTACCCATTTTGGTGATATATTTTATCGCGCGTCACTCGGTTCACTTCGGTTGGCGTCACACAGAGCACTGAACTGAAGTTAGCTACGCATATGGCTGTAGCCATAATGTCCACAAACTTTAGAGAGACCTCCGTTATAATATACAGTGGGAACGCCGTTTTTTTTTTTTTTTTTTTTGGGTGGGACGTCATCAAATGACCTCTCCCGCTCTGGGCGGAGCGGAAGGGCGTGTCAGACTCTTACTGACTAAAACCCACCCGTGTTCCTTCAGTTGCCTGTGCGCCAGGGCCACGGTAACTCTTTCGAACAATCCGCGACCCCGGCAGGCATCGGCCCTATCGGACCCCGTCAATTATGATGACATCTCTTTGAGGCGCGCGTGGAACACAACGCGCCATCGACCCGGGCCTGGTCCTTACCGGACGGCGAGCTGAGTGGTAACGCCTTGGCGCGGTAATTACTAATCTATTATATAAATGACGCTATCGGTACACAATTGTTCTGAGGTACACAACATAAGTGCTTCTCGCTCGCACTCGCGTCAATTCAAGCACATGGCGTAGTGAGTCGTGAGTGTGGCGACAACGGTTCTTGGTATTGCGCGCTTGAACCTTGTACTGTGGTAATTTTTCAACGTATTTATTGTTTAGTTTATTTATTGATATTATCTACAAAGTGGCGCGGACCTCATCACATAAAATTATACAATGTATACTACATGGTATACTTAGACGATATACAAAGTTTTAATGAAATCCCTATGAGGATAATGAGGTCCCATACATTTTGTCGAGCTACGTGTAACAAAAAGTATGAAATAGCTGTTTTTTTTGTGAATGGATTTCATTCAAATTTTGTATACTGTCTACAGTGGCTTAGGGTGGCAGGGTTGGCAAAATGCCACGGGCCCACAGCCCTACGGGGCCCCCGCTCCGAGAGGCCCCCGGCCCGAGAGGCCGCAAGCTCAGAAGTAACCTAACATTTTTAACAACATTTACTAAAAATCAATTAAGGAACTCTATGGGAAAAGACAGGTTACGTATCTAATAGCTATTCTGTCTATTGAAAATTCTATGGCGCGATCTTTAAACTTTGATGATGTTATTGATACCTACTTTTTTTGAACAGACAGCTCGGAGAAAAGAATTTTATTAATAAATATATTGTTAAGATTAAATTGTTATTTTATTATAAAATGTAATACCTACTGCTTTTGAAAATTACATTTACTATATACAGGGTTATTTTTCAAAGACCAGCCAAATTTAAGGGTGTGGTATAGACCATCAGACTGAACAATTTTCTCCTTGGGACCAATATCGTAATCGCGAAAAAAAAATCAGCGGTCCTATACATTTGGGTCGAGTAGGTATTGAAGTTTTGTATGGGACAGTTGATAAATTCTTCGCGATGATGATATTGGTCCCATGGAGAGAGTTGTTCAGTTTGATGGTCTGTACCACATCCTTAAATTTGGCTGGTCTTTGAAAACTAACCCTGTATTTAACACAAATCCACACAGTAATACTGTTGGGTAACTACTTCAGTGATTTATTAAAATTAAATTACAACGTGACGATTTTTACTGGGCCGCATCCAATGAGTTAGCCACGGGCCTCAGATGATATAGATATGCCACTGTGTCTAAGTATACCTTGTAGTATATTACGTGGTAAAATTTAATGTGATAAGGTCCGGGCACTTTTTATCGTGTGAAGTTATTCCAGGCGCGGTCCAAGGGGCACGGGGGTCACGACCCCCCACCGGAATCATACAAGATGTTTAGAGCCTGTATGTTTTAATTTGAAAAATTTGAACTTCAAACTCAATACTTAAGCCATGGGCGGGCGTATACAAAAACATTAAGAAATAAAAGAGATTAGGTACGAACAAAGCCTAATTGTTAGAATGCGAGCGATGCATACGCGGGAATTCGGGCATCCCGCTTGTACAGACGGCTCCATATCAAGCTATACATTTCCAGTATAAGCTGAGCTCTCATTGTACGGAAATCCTATACAATGCGAGATCAGCTTATACTGGATATGTATAGCTTGGTATGTAGCCGTGTGTACGTACGTTAGGTTTGAAGGTTTCTTTCTACATACTCATTATTCTTGCGAATTTCTACATAACTCGACAAAGTAACTATCTATTTGTAGTTGAATGATCCAACAGGGTGCAAAACCTTGAGTTCGCTTTGTTTGCTCTTTTTAACCGACTTCAAAAAAAGGAGGAGGTTCTCAATTCGCCTGTATTTTTGTTTTTATGTGTGTTAGCTCAGAACTCTTTCCTGGGTGAACCGATTTGGACGATTCTTTTTTTGTTAGAAAGGACATACCTCAAGGGTGGTCCCATGATAAGGAAACCAGGATCTGATGATGGAATCCTGAAGAAATCGAGGGGAACCTTCGAAAATCGTAGGAGCGCCTAGTGCGTTTGTTAATTTTTTCATTAAGTATTTTAAAGAACTACAATTTAATGAAGGTCTGGAATCGATCTGATGATGGAGCCGAAAGACAGTCGAGGGAATTCCTCAATGATTTACAGCAGGTACCTTGTGTTTGGGCTTGATTCATTTGTATTTATGAGAACTTTACACCTGAAGGGTTGTGACAGTCATTAGGGGTCTGATGATGAAGACGAAGGACAGTTAAGGGAACTCCTCAACGGTTTACAGTAGCTACCTTGTGATTCGTTTTAATTCATTTATATTGATGAGAACTTTGCACTCATATGGGTTATAAGTGCCATTACAGGTCTGATGGTGGAGACCATAGACAGTTGAAGGAATTCCTTAACAATTTACAGCAGTTACCTTGTGTTTGGGCTTGATTATTTTTTATTGATGAGAATATTATACCCAGATATGTTATGACTGTCATTAGGGGTCTGATGATGAAGATGAAAGACAGTTAAGGGAACTCCTCAACGGTTTACAGTAGCTACCTTATGTTTGGACTTAATTCATTTATATTGATGAGAACTTTGCACCCATATGGGTTATAAGTGCCATTACAGGTCTGATGATGGAGACCATAGACAGTCGAGGGAATTCCTCAACGATTTACAGCAGTTACCTTTTGTTGGGCTTACTTCATACGGTTCAATATTCCAAAATATTCAGGTCGTACAAAAATAATACCCAATTAAGATTGAAGTTTTTCATAGGGCAACCACTACCTACTAGTCATGCTGATGCGTCAATTTGAGACTGAATTTAAGTTGCGTAATCGCGTCATCTCTAGCAATGCTCTTTCGTTGGTTGCTAAGCAATTTATGCTTGTCACAATGCATATGGTGAAATGGAGCTGATGGTGGCTTCGCTTTCAGCTCCAGTTCTTCTGGTTTTTAACAAGAGAAATACTCAACAATAAACTCCTCAATTCCTTGCATCGGGAAACGAAATATTTCGTAAAAGGTGATGAGCAGTTGACATTAGGGTATTGTAACTTCGATAAATTATTATCTAACCCACTAAAAAGTGGAAAATAAAAACTTTTTGACCAAAAAAACAACCGACTTCCAAAAAATACACTACAAAGATAAAAATAACTTTAATTTCGGAAGTCGGTGGCAAAAAACTAAAATAAAGATCCAAAGACACCGACTTCCGAAATTAAAGTTATTTTTATCTTTGTAGTGTATTTTTTGGAAGTCGGTTGTAAGTATCTCTGATTCATGATCTCAGGTACCTACTTACTTTGTCGAGTTACTTACCTACTCTAGACAAAACACAACCCAACCTATCCGAGACGCGGTGCTACAATTTTCGTATTTGTTATAATTATTATTTTCGGCCGCCTCGTTGGTCCAGTGATCGTAAGCGCTACTTCTGAGCATGGGGTCCCAGGTTCGATACCAGGGTCGGGCAAAGTGGTATTGGGGGTTTTCCATCTAGAATTACTAAAGCTTCTTAGTGTTATGGGTTTTCTAATAGGAATTTATTTCTCAATAGCAGCCAGGGGTCTGAGTTATACCCGGTTGATGGCTCGCCCCCTATGACATGGGACTTAAAGATAACTGGCGAAATGTGGGTGTACTATAGGTACACCTCTGCCTAACCCGTCGCGAATTACAGGCGTGATGTTATGTAATTATTCTCCAACGCCCATGGTGAGCCCCCCTCAAAATCTTGGGCTGCGACTGTGCCTGTTATTCTTGGTTGTTAAGGTGATAACTCTCTGTAATTTTCGAGAGGTGTCGTGGGATACCCGATTGGAACGAAGTTGCTTTCGCTTTTGCAGTCTTGGCAAATGAGAGCTAGACCAACAAAAGCGTAACATTTTAACCGTCACGTCGCCAAGTGTGCAGAGTATAACGTGCGATAAGGAACTTCCACATTTGCGACGTCAGGGGCGTTGTGCAGATCGTCAAGGGCGCAGGTGTACGGACATTTGGAACAGTAGCAAATGGGGCATAGTCTGCACCCTAATTGCGAAACAAACTTTCAATCACAATCTGAAACATTTTGAAGCCTATTGCTAATCCATTGCTTCTTAAGTTCGAAAAATGTGTCTCCTCAACAACGACATATAACGCAGTGTATGTTGTTGAACTGTCAAAATGAAAGCCATTCCTACTGATAATGTGTTAGGCAATTACCCCGCTGGATTAACACATAGGGTACTTTTAATCCCGGTAGTACGTTGGTTGCCGTGCGATACTTTCCGACATCCACGCGGGCCAAGCCGCGAACAAAAGCTAGTTATAAAGCACATTTTCTATTAACAATTTTTTCAGACGTTTAACTTCGAGTGAAATATGCCGAATGAAAAGTGAAGCGTCTGATAACCGCATATCTAAACCGCGCGCTACTACAAGGTTATATCCTTCGCTACCCTCACAGACAGATCGAAGTTTCAGAGTTCACGGGGTCACGGAGTCACGGATGTTTGCGCTCAGGTATATTACTGAATAATGATATTATTTTGTTGAGTACTTAATAAATTACTCAACAAACATCTATTATTGGGCACATACCTTACCTTAGTTATTTGTTGGTAAAACGAAAAATATCTCCGATTCTTATTTCCTTTAGTACTTTGTAAGCATCCGATGACAGAACAACGAAGAACCATTGTTTTTTTTTAATACAAAAACATAATGTCGGTAAGTTTAATGTAATGAATGATCAATAATTTCAAACAACATCAATTGTATGACACATTTGAATAACACGCAACTATCGTTCTGACAGGGTGTGAGAACGGAGTATATTGTATTATCTATGAACGGAGTGATGTCACGGACTCGGCGCGACACAGGCATAGGTACTGCTGGACGAACTGCCACTACTGGGCTCGCATGGTGGATTATGGCCCAGTATCTCTCACAAAGAAGAGGCCTTTGTCCCAGCATTGGGAAAATTATAGGCTGATTATGGTACTACTCCAACCTAACTTAAGCGTCAAACTTTGCTTGCGCCATTTACGAATCAGTGGCTCCATCCGTCAGTCACGTATGTTGTGACATAGATGTCATTTTGCTTTGTGGTGAATGCTGTGTATACCTGTAGTAGGCATAAATACCAGTACTTTTGTTAAGTTATTGTTCTGTTCTAATTTTTTGAATGTTCTGCTGTTGGTGTACCAAATAAATAAATAAATGTCGCTACTGAGTGCTGTTAAATAGTATAGTAATACAGTGTTAACACATACCTGTCCGTCTGTCTAGAGTCTAGACCCACCATTATTTATTTATTTAACCATTTATGTATACACATATATAAACAGACAAGAAAAAAGGAACCGGAAAATAGGTACACAGGTGATGCTTATTTCTAAAGAAATCTCTTCCAGCATAGCTGCGATAGGAGAGTACCCAGTATCTCTAAGAGAGGACGCCTGTGTCTCAGCTGTGGGAACATTATAGGCTGTTTATGAACGGCTACGATGCTGGTGAGATACGGGAAAGAAAATCGGCGGGCAAGAGTGAGAAGTGCCACTTTTGAACTCGGTACAGAATTTTAAGCTAACTACGGTTTCATCGAATATTGCTGGGCATCGCCAAGCGGTTGGTCGACTCTTCACGTGACCAAAGGGCTGGCCTATTTTTAGGCCAAAAAATCAGCATTGGCATAGACCGTGGGAATGTTGCCAGCCTTTCGGCACATTTCCCATTGACAGCTGATGAATTTTTTGAAGCCCAATGAGCTCTAAATTTTTTTTATATACCTACTTTATGCCTAAAGATCACCCTTCAATTTATATTTTACCGACAACACCTGTCAATATCATTGTTACATTGACAGGTCAATGTCATTCAGGCGCCAAAAGATCCTTGTAGCACTCTACGTTACTGTATCCACCACGCGGGCCCAGTACGTGTTTGTAGATGGCACGTGTCTTCGGATTGATGATGAAATAATTTGCGCAAAGTAAAGTGCCTGTCTGGATGCTGATGTACATACCGAAGCATAAACAAGGCGTATTTTCAATGTTGGCACAGCCTTTTTGCGAAGTCTTCTATTTTTGATCGATGGCAAAAAACATGATTCATCAAAATGTTTGGAGCATATAGCCGCATTTTTTGTTGGAAGCCAGGAGGTTCCTCTTCCGCAGGCCTCGATCCATCTTTGTCTAGTCATCGGTTCAGATGGGAACCTAAAATAATGTTTACTTTTTTAATACAAAAATAACGTGCCTTTTATAAAAAACTTCCAAAGATTTACACTACTTGTTTAGGGTGCCGTACCCAAAGTTAGCCAACGGGACTCTATTACTAAGACTCCGCTGCCCGTCCGTCCGTCCGTCTGTCACAGGGCTGTATCTTTTGAACAGTAATAGTTACTTGAAATTTTCATGGAGTGGGTACTAGTATGGCCGCTATATGAACAAATAATAAAAATATGTAATTTTGAATATTTTACGGTGGTACGGAACCCTTCGTGTACGAGTCCGACTCGCACTTGGCCGCTTTTATAATAGTAAGAGAGAATTTATACAAAATAAATCTCTTTTTCCCAAATAAGACCAATACAAAGCGATAATTATCGACATGGAAGAAGTGACAGTCACAAACCTAAATACTCACGCGAGCGAATGACGGAGAAACTGGATAGAACCAGTAAGTAAATAACTTGTACAAATCGCTTAGCACGTTCACCATTGCTTGTTGGGAATGAAACCAGCTCACCGTGTACCTTAGTAGTCAACAATGTATGCGATAATACTGATATTTAAACATTATATTAATTAGCAGTCAACGGATTTTTTTGGAGAAGTTAGAACTTACATATGAAAGGTGATCCCATGGCCTCTGTAGTTTACATGTCTGCTTCGATTCTTGCAAACAATAACTGAACAGTTCGGCATTTTGAAGAAAATGGTTCGACCGCGCGCGTCCGCGAACCGAAGGCGACTGGCGAATTCTTACGATGTGAATATGGCCATTTTGCGCATACTGCCAACCTAGGGAGCCAACTATGTAGATATGTAATAAGTAATATTTTACACTTCTTTGTATTTCTTTGTAACAAGCAACGATAATAAGCCCAGGTTCGCACAGGCGATTTTTTTATTGCGCACTTGGTTTTCAACTCTTTGTTGAGCCTAGCATTCAGAATCCAACAGTTGGAATTTCAACTTTCGGCGCTAAGCAGTGCGTTCAAAATGCAGTGTGCGAAAAAAAACACCAGTGGTTACGAGGGCTGAAGTAGGTGTGACGTTGGCCGCAGTCTGGGCCTCGCTACCAACATGACAGAATAGTGAATCAATACCAGCCACCCTACATAAAATACATACCTATTTTCGTATATCTCGAGCCGAGCAGGGGTGAATTAAAATAGCCTCGACGGGTGACGATGTTTTTGTATATCTACAAAGTTATTTTGGCGCCCGAATGAGGTTGGCGGGAGGACCCTGTCGGTAAACAGTTTTGTGCAATTGTTTGTTACAGAACTAGCAACTAGAAAACATCTTGACATCTCGTATTATTGCTACTAATCTTAGCACGCACGGTGATGCCTGCGAATTATTTTAGGATCCACATTAAAAATGCGATGTAGGAGAACAAAACTTGAACTTAAATCATGTTAAAAAGTACAGAAATTAAATAGGCGTGTTGACGGTGCACAGTGGGCCCATACTGAAAATTAGTGGACATAGGCGACAAAGTTCCAATACCGATGCGATTTTTTTTTATATGATGCGTTATGATATTCCTGACAACTTTTTTTTCTTATAAAATTTCTACTAAAGTTGATAGTTTGTCTTGAAAAAATGTATTAGATTTTTTTGTATGGAGCGAATCACGTTTAATTTTTTTTTCTTCATTTGTGCTAATATGTTGGGTATGTGGCGTGAGTATATGATAGCTAGGGTCATTCTCTATCCACGAAAAAAAAATCAGCGCCGGCCATCTGCGGCATCGCGAGTAATCATTCAGTAAAAAAAAAATATTTTGTATGATTTTTTTTTCCGTTTATAATAACTTCAAAGTATATTTTTTGTGTCATTAGGTTGATTGACCTTCTCTTTATTAAATATATAGTTTTAATAGCGCATAGGTACTTATAACTAATTAGTTTAGTTTAGTTATTTATTACATGGGACTTAAAAAATAACTGGCAAAATGTGGGTGTGCTATAGGTACACCTCTGCCTAACCCTTCGGGGAATACAGGCGTGATTTTATGTGTTATGTTATGTACATTTAGTTATTATTGCTATGTTATCGGTAGCACCTGCATTGTGATTGATGACTCATTTGTTTGTGCGCTCGGCTAAGCGCGTAACAAACGAGTCACAGAAAAATGCTTGTTTCTGATTGGCTGTGTTGTTTTTTTAACTGCACGATATCTATTGTTGAATGAATATCGTAATAAGTTTCAGGTTATACTAATTTTGTTAATGATAGGTGAAATAATTTAAATTTTTACGGGCAAGTCGTTGATAATTATCTACATAATCAAGCGTATGTATATTATAGTATAAGTTATCGTACGTATGATCAATATGAAACTGTGAAGTAGTTGTAGCCCTGAAAAGGGCTGTTTGTCATATTCCTAGCCCTGATGGGCTTTTGTGGGAATAATCTAGAGCCGGATCACATTATTTCTTGTTCCAGAAGTGCCAGTGGGTCCGGCAAATTTTCGGACTCTGCTATGAGGCATTCTTCTTCCTCCATAATCTCACTGTCACAGGTAGGCTCAGTAGTCTGTAACAACTGAATTGCTTCAGGCAACAACTCATTATGAACCTGTTTCATTGTTTTAGGCCTTATGTAATAAGGCCAAACGAAGACATCCTCCATGGACTTCTAATAATAGAAGTCCATGGAGGATGTCTTCGTTTGTTGCTATTCTCCCTGTTTTCCGAGTGTGCCTCTCCCTGACGTTTTTGAAGTCCTTATTACGGGCTTCCGAAGCTTCTTCAGATCAGATACCTAAAACGAATAAGTGAATACATTTTAATTTCAAAACGCAATCGAGTCAAATAATACATCAAACTATATTTATTTTTTACTTACCGATTGGCAAAACACCAAAGTGGTTACAGATGTCTGCACCGTGCATTAGAAGTTTATGTACACTAACTGGCATGTAGTACCACGAATAGTGTTGCACGTACACATCAGCTGTTTCTCTACAGTATCTTCTAAATTTTTCACAGTCAATGTTTTTGCCTGATGACATGGCTTGTAGAATAACGGAAAATCTGAAAATCAGGTTTTCGTCAATTCCCGTTATTCTGGATGATCTTTTGTAATCTTGGAAATAGCGCCTCGCAGTATTCCCGTCATTTGTAGTTCCAAAACCCTAAAATGGGAAAACAATACTGTAATATACAATACATAGAGATATAATACACAAACAACATAAAAAGAGCGAAAATTAAATACATACCTGTTTGACTATATCAATCAGCATTCCAGTTTGCTCACGAAACTCTTGCTGCGTGGTATTTCTTTTAGCTTGTTTCAAAGCCTTATGTTCGCCTCGAGCAGTCCATCGTTGAAAATCCAGATTATAAGATATATGGAGAAGACATTCCATACACCGAATCTTCATATGCAGTGAAGAAATTCCTTGTTTGTAAATTTCTTCACGAAGTGGTTTGGAAGTCAAAGCGTCTAAATTATTCATCTCGCTCGGTTTTGCCAAGCAAATGGGACACGTTGCATATGATGGTACTTCAGCAATAATATTGGCCACTTTTCCATCAATCATTCATGTGATACAATCATATTTCCACACTGTGTAGATATTCGTTCATCAATTTTTTTTTTCATCTCAGACTCTTCAGACTTTATAAAATCAGCTGTCTCCGAAGTGAAAGTGAACTTCACTGGTCGACAGTATAGAGTTGAGCAAGGTGTGGGGTTCTCCCAAACTATATTTTCATTCCCAGATGATGGGGTAGTAGACACTAGCCAAAGAGGGACGATGCTTATCATGACTACTGATGAACCATCGAACTCTGTAGCTGTGTTTGACGTTTTCTGTTTATAATTACTCTGCGACGAAGAACCATCAAATCCGCATTTCCAGGTCAACTTGAGTTCTTCATTTTGAGACCTATCAACAGAATTCATATCTAGTAAAACCCTCTGCACAGTGTGGTCCAATAGCGCTTGCAATTTAATGTGAGCTCCTTTTTCGGTAATCTCCATACTCTCTTGTGGTGGCTAACATCTTTTCTTGGCATTTACAAGCTTTGGATAAGATGGAAAGGCAGCACAGTTTTCTTCTTTCAGAAATTGTCGAAGAGCTAAGTACTTCCATTTCGAGAGCGCAACTGATGTATAAAGAGCTAAACACTTATCTTCAGAGACAGTACTTAAGCTCTGCTTTTTGAATAGTCGCTCTTCTACTTCGGATAGCGCATCTGGATTACTGGAAAGGTATTCGACCACTTTTGCCGGATTCGTTTTGCCGTTGTCTTTCAATTTTGTTATGTACCAGTGCTGCAACTCTTCCTCGGAATTTTCTTCTACTATGGAAGTAGAATGTCTTTTTTTTTGCTTATTACTTAACTCTTCGAACGGTTTTCTGTGCTCCTTATCTGTAGATGTTCCCGCTTCCGCAGTACATACTGCAAGAGTATGAACATGGGAATCTATATTCACAGGCTCAGGTAAGGCTGCGTCCGAAAAGCCCATCTCAGTTCTCAGGTCAACACTGTCACCAACAGGCCAATAGATGGTTTTTTCCAACCACTTCCGATTACTTACACGATTAATAAAAGTTTTTTGATTTCTACTTGACTCTATCCACTTTTTATTTAGATTTACACAAAAAAGTCGACAGAACTCCCTGATTCGGTTCTTGTCTTCTTCAGAAACTTCGGTAGTCAAGACAGAAATGATACTTTCATATAGAAACATACGATTTTTCAGATCACCGCCAACTCTTAATTTCACAAAAAGATCTAGGTTGGTATAAAATCCAGCCATAGTTCTAATGTAAATATAAAAATAAAAGTATTTCACTGTATTCACAAATAAGCGACAAGAGCGAAACTAGATGGACTTAATGAATGTCTTTATATTTATAGTTAGTGTTAATTACTCAAGTAGTGGACCTAACAGTACGTGAAAATTATTCAGCCAATCAGAGACGAGCATTTTTCGATGACTCATTAGTTATGCGCTTAACCGAGAGCACAAACAAATGAGTCATCAATCACAATGCAGGTGCTACCGATAACATGCAATAGTAACTAAATCTCTACCAGAATTAATAGTTATAAGTACATAAGCGCTATCAAAACTATATATTTAACTAAAAATAAGGTCAAAACAGCCAAATGAAACAAAACAAATATACTTTGAATTTATTTTAAATGGCAAAAAAATCTTACAAAACATATTTTTTTTTACCGAATAATTACTCGTGCTGTCGCGGATAGCCGGTGCTGTTTTTTTTCGTGGATAAAGAATGACCCTAGCTATCATATACTCACACCACACACCCAACATATTAGCACAAATGAAGAAAAAAAATTAAACGTGATTCGCTCCATACAAAAAAATCTAATTAATTTTATTCAAGACAAACTATCAACTTTAGAAGAAATTTTATAAGAATAAAAGTTGTCAGGAATATCATAACACGTCATATAAAAAAAAACGCATCGGTATTGGAACTTTGTTGTTTGGTAAATGTGTCTAAAATTTTCAAATACCTTTTATAAACTTTTATATTGAGACGCGAAGCAACAAAATTCGATCTTAATGAATGTGGCCGCTTTTGTTTAGATCGAATTTTGTTGCTTCGTGTCTCAATATGAAAGTTTATAAAAATCTTGACACACTTACCGAGGTCGCTTATTAAGCTGTTTTTCGAAATTCCTTCTCAGTCACGAGATAATATTTTTTTAAAGGAGTGGCGCTAGTGGGCCCTTGCATGCGCTCTTAAGGGCTTTAAATAATTTCCAAGATACCCTTCCTGAAATATAACCTATAATCTGATCGGTGGTCTTTTGGACGCTTTCGCGATTCAGCATTGTCGAAAGCACTTCAACATTTCCGTTTATAATGTGATCATCTTCTATAGAATTACTGTTGAGTGGGTCGCATTCTTCATCGGCAACTCTTCCGCTTACTATGGAATTAATGTTCTCGGCTGCAGACGAACATGTTAAGGAATGTCTTCCAGCGGTACACAATTTCGCAAAAACGAGGACTTGCATTTCTAGCTGCTAAACGATTTTTTGAAAATTCCCTTGAATTGTTTAACGTTATGATTATTATTGTAACCCCCATGTCGCTTGATCACGCTGAATAACATTTCAATGTGATCTTTTGATAACCTGTATGTTGCAATATATTGCAAACGTTGTCTATGGACCAAAGTGGAGTATAGATGTTTCAAGCTTTCGATACATACGAGAAAACCCGAAAACCAAACCATTTACTTTACAATATTAAAAAAAAAAGCACATAAACCTACATGGGCACTTATAAAACGTAAGAAGCTAGGCGCACGGTTTCAATTGGTCGTTGAAGAGAATTTATAAATTTATTTATTTTTCAATTTATCCTATGGAGAAGAGCCGGAAAGAAACTCCACGGTTACTCTTTTAAAAATAAGGGTATTTTACAATGTTTCAAATTACAGTGTTGATAGGTATGGGAGGACAGTGTGGGCCTATCAACAAGTAACAGGTAAAAAAAGGTAAAATAGAATATTAAAATTGAAGTCATACTCTGAACATACGATAATATTTTGCCCGCGTAAGTACTGAACCGTAATAAAAGTACTGAAACTAAGACGTATAAAAATAATGAACTATTATTTTACCTTAAGTACAGGTACTCCTGTTTTTTTCAATCTTTTTAATTTCTTTTTCGTGATATATATATCACTTGCCAAAAAATGATCCGAGCAGACCGTAGAATATGAAGTTGGCATCCAATCATATTCGCTCCTTTGAGTCCTAATTATCGTAAGCCATTTTTCCCTCATCAGTCTGCCTTTAGGCAATCTAAATTATAAGAAAAACGATAAGAAATATTCATAAAACAAGTAATTAATATAAAGTATTTTAAGACCTGATTTTATATCAAACCATACCAGAATATTAAAAAAGTACCCAAAAAAGTTTGTATCAAAAAGACTGCTGCCATACCTGCCCCAACCTCCCATAGTCGTGAGTCCACTCGCGGAAAAATGGCGATAAATTATAAAACAAAAAACATTTTATGTTATAAATGTTATTATAAAAAAACTTACGCATGAAATGAGACCTTTATCTTTTCTCTCACAGTAGTAGTGTAATTGGTACATCGTCTATAGACACAGGAAGGCATTTTCTTTACAAATAATTGCTGAGAATTGCGAGTGATAGTGACGTGAAGCCGCGACGCTGGATGGTGCGTGACTAACTTGAATTCGGGCAATTTGCCTTGCTTGCTTTTATCTTGCCAAAATCGAGCGCGGGTTATGCATCTAATGCCGGTCACTCACATTCGCACGAATACGCGAATCATTGACGCGAACCCGCAAGTGTAGGACGACATTCGCAAGTGAATAATGCACAGTTTTTACCACATTCCCGGTTTTCTAAGCCGTGTCGGTTTTGACGCACATCAAAGTGCGCGAACCTAGAACTAATGTTTGCGCGCATGTGAGTGACCGGGGTAAGGGTTACCATCATTGCAGCAGACAAATTTTTCGAACATATGAAGCAATGGATTAGCAGTATCCTTCAAAATGATTTAGATTGTGATTTAAAGAGTGTTTCGCGATTAGGGTGCAGACTATTCCCCATTTGCTAGTGTTCCAAATGTCCGTACACCTGCACCCTTGAATAACATAGATGTACCGTCGGAACGAAAAACAGAAAAGAAGAAGAGATAAGCAGCCAGTTAATAACGTAAAGTTTACTTCAAGTACGAATTCCTATTCTTGAATCCAATTATACAAGACAATCTGCTATACAAAGAACCAACAAAAATGACCAAAATATACAGATTTTGTATCCAATTATACAATCTAGGAAGGCCTGCACACGCCTTAAAAACATAAACATAACAACTACAAAAAAAATGGGAATAGGTATTAGGGGTCGCCTCTATTCATCTCTCGCTCGCAAGCGAACGCTGTTAAGTACCTGTACAGTCCTTTTTCCGTTATTCTACCTTTGTTAGCAGCACCCAACAGCAACCTTATTGTAACGACAATAAAGATTACTATGATTTTGCTAGTGCGGAAGATCAGGACGTGGTAAAATAATTGTGAACGGAATGTACTTACACACACCTGCCGCCTGCCGAGCGTGAGCGAGAATGACGGAAAAAAAGAACTAGCAGCCAGGTAGGCAATTGGCGCCCTAAACAGGCATATTTCTGAGGTTAGTGACAGATTATTCGTGGATTAAGCGTCATAAAACATACTGTTCGCGCACTAAGCCAACAAGATCTTCATTGTATTCAATTCAATCGAAGAATTTTACTTGTGTCTTCAGTTGCTGATTATTTTATTTTTTGATCATGCACACTTCGTTTTTCCAACTTACTTTAGACATTGGTAGAATAGTCGACATCGGCTTTGCATACAACTAAAAAAAAAAAAATTGAAAACATACTGTTGCCGCTGCAATAAGGTCACAGCGTCCGGACAGTTTTACATACGCTGCTTCAAAGACAGTCTGTTGTCCTTGTCACGGCGCGACTGTCAAGCTACAGTCTATACATGGAACGACCGACGGCGCACACTAGTTAGAATGTTATTTGGTTGATAATATTATTAAGTTATGAACAAGTTAAAACATATTAAGTATGGTTTTATTGGACAAGGTCCATGAAATAGTCAACATCAACACATACCGTTCTTTCCTTCCTCCTATTATCCAAAAGCAGAGCCAGCAAAACGAGTAAGTCGTCGTTGTCCTCTTCTTCCATCATCAACATTTGTATAATTTTGGTTAATTTGTCCGACATTACGTACGAAGAGATAGCACAACACAATCGTTCGTGACACAATTCGCGAGAAGACTGACAGCTGACGTTTAATTAACTGACGTCTGGCGTCAGATAGAGTTATCGACCGCAGCTGTCACTTTATAAAGTGTCAGCTGTCACTTGAATCCATATAGCTGCGGTTACACGGCGGCTAATTTTGCAAATGATATACAATTTAGGAATTAAATTGCTCGATATTGCCAAGACGTCCGCGTCATAGGAAGTAGTCAAATACCTTTGAGTGTATTTGACTGGGACTGGGTTATTCAACGCAAAATATTTTGGCGGCCGCGCATGTGTGGAGACGACAATTCTACAATAAATGAAAACACTAGCAATACAAATGTATAGGGCTATTTTGCCCCATCTATGTATCCGACTAAAGGCTTGTATCTATGGTCCTTAATAAAAAAATAAAGGTGTAAGTATTTTGAAACTATCAAATAAATCCTAACATTTAAATTAAAAAGCGTATTAAAAAAGGTGTTATTTTTTCAACTATCTAAATAAGGGTTGGGATGGGCCCGGCTATAAGTTTGGCGATCAGCCGACCAGCTATAGAGTGACTAAACTATTGGATCGTATGCCGACTGAGAACGTCATTCATTAGATAAACGACGTATATCATCCGCCATCCGGTCATCTTTTTATCTCTATATCGGTCACTGTTTTTATCTTTTTATTACGGACGCTTTTAGCGTGCACGTCTTTCTACATCGTTCTCACATGTGTATAATTTCAACATGAATGATGTAGGTAACCAATTTTTTGTAACAATATTTCCGTGGAGTTTCTTGCCCGTTCTACTCCATAGGTACATAGGTACTACGCTTTGGATTGGGCAACTAGCTTCATCATTCTGACTCACCGATCCTTTGACAATTCAAAAGTGCCTGTAACTGGTTTATTTGAAATAAATGCCTTGAGTTTAATTTAATGTAGTTTTGCCGTCCCCACCTTGTATACCCAAAGATATTATAGGTAAAAAGAGGTATACCCATGTTTCATGCGTTTATGCCAGCTCGCGAAATTCAAATTTGCTTACATTTTATTGCAATTTGCAGGTCAGAGTCAGGGTTGGGCGTAGATCAAAATATAATCCAGGACCATCTTAACTAGGTATTAACAGAATTATAATCGTCAATACAAAATCATTCACTAATCGGAATGAAGGCTCATAAAAAACAGGCGCGACACGCGATGCGACACAAAAGCACCGCCTGTCGCGCGACGAGCGGTGCCTTTGTGTCGCGTGCGATTCGAATCGCGTGTTGCGCCTCTTTGTAGGAGTCTTTAGTGACACATTCATCTGTATTTAGGGGTAGAAGGTTACAACTTCATATCCAATCACTTTTATCAACAATTATTGTTTACATAACATTATTAAATTGTAAGTAATTGAAAAATCATCGACGAAATTTGAGGTTATAAAATTAACCTCAATTTTCAAAAGAAAACGCCTTTCAGGTGATTTAAAATAATTCGAATTTCGGGTTTAAATATTCAAATAATCAATCAAAGCACTCAATCTGTAAGTGGCGCTACATATTGCCATCCACAGGTACGTATTCTGAACCAGTACCCTAATTGCGTAACAGACTATCAATCACAATCTGCATCATTTTGAAGGATATTGCCAATAAATTGCTTCATATTATGTTCGAAAAATTTGTCTGCTCAGCAACGTAAAAAACGCAATGAATGTTATTCAACTGTCAAAATGAAACCGATTGCTACTGATAGTGTGTTACGCAATTACCCCGCTCTTGTTAACATTTTAATGAGATACCTTTGGAACAGACCTGCCCGTCTATTCTGTAAAAATCTCACCGTGAAAACTTGAAGTGAACTTGACGTGAGCTGTCATTAGTGTCAATCCCGCTAAGGTCAATGACAGGTGGAATGACAGCTCACTTCACTTAAGTTTATGACGGTGAGATTTTATAAAGCATAAATAGGCATAATTATGTTACAAGGTATTGACTTACCACATTTTGAGAAGATAATCCAGGCCTGTCCTCGACGTCGGAGTTCCCGTCGACATGGTCCAGCCTCTGAAACAATATTTTCTTTTAATCAACGCCAAATTCAAACTCAAAACTCAAAGCATTTACCTAATTCAAATAATTCTCTCTCTGCAAAATTTAAAAAAAGAAAAGGTGTGTTTGTGTGTGCAATTCACAGGTAGAAGTGGACTTTCAGAGAAGTAACCTACGAGAGAATAAGATGAATTAGTATCAGGAGTAGGATAATTATTGTAAGGTTTTTTTTTTAATAATATTTATACCAAGTTTATTTAACATTATATTACATTACCTACACATTATTCAGTCTCAATGTTTTCACTTTGAACAAAATTACATGAGAGGCTTAGGGTAACTAAAATAGGAAACAAATGTTTTAGTTTCAATTTGATCTACCTATTTGAAATACAGCGTTAATTACTGTTTCCGATCTGGCTAATGATTTGAGTGCGACTGCTGCACATTTTAAATTTAATTTTGTGTCAAAGAACTCAATTAAAGGGAGCGCTGCATCTGATGCGGAATTCACATCAAAATCCCCACTTAAAATCAATGGAATTTTATCGTAAAGGCTCCTTCGCGTGTCGTGCCTTTTTGAAGGAGCCTTACTCCTTTTTTTAGAATTCGCGATACATCAGGGTGGTGCTTGATCAAAATTTCGTGTGTAAATTTAATAATTGAAATACCGGGTGAAATTTGTTATTTTTTTAAAAGTCATGCACGGTTGATTTCCCTATTCCTGTGCGTCGAGCTACTGATCTCGTAGAAGTTGAAGGAACTTGCGCAATTTCCTCAAGCACCACGTCTTCTACATCAGCACGAGCCGTTCTTCCACCGCTAGTACCACCAACACCACTACCACTACCACACTAAGGATAAAAATAATGCCTGTAAGAAAAAAAAAAATGAAACAATCAACAATTAAAAGAAAACACTAACAATTTCATAAGTTTATAGGAAAATTCACCTTGCTTGGCACTGCTTCCTTTGTAAGTCTACGGCGCCCTGTTTTGTTGACAGTGTACATATCCTTGCTGCGGAAGTGATCGGAACAAACTACAGTAGTTTTTGTTGGTTTCCACGTGTCATCTCCGCGGCTTTTTTGAATGCGATCTATCCATAGATTCCTGATAATAGGATTATTGGGTATTCTAAAAAAATAAGATGTTATGTTGATCACCATATTTTACTCATCAAATAATTATGTTTGATAAGGGCTGATTATTCAATAGTCAGATAAATTTTATCTGAGGAATAAAAATGGAGGTTACATCTATAATTTAATACTATTAATCAGTGCCAGTTATTAATAATTACTAAAATGTGAACATGAAGTCGGTACCAAGCAAATTATTTACCTAGCTAATATAATAACAATTTTTATTTGGCATCGACTTCAAAATCATATAAAGAAACACTTAATACATGAATTAAATTACTCTTGGCACCTTTGAAATCGGTTTATTGGACCCAATGCAAAAATAATCATTAAAATGGGCTCATAAACAAAAAAGTTATACGCGAACATTATATTATTATAAAGAAGTACAGAGGAATTGAAAAACTGCACCTATTCTTAAATCGAATAATAAAAGTACACCAACTTAATAATATAAACGTAACCATAAACCAGCTAATATACCCACAAAAAAAAAACACGTTAAAATGGGAGAATGAAAAAAAGAAACTGGCAACACTGATAAAATATGGCGTAAGTAATCATAAAAACAAAAATAAATATATGGTTTTTTGGTTACTTACTGATGATAGGTGATGTTTTTGGTACTTTTAACCCTTCCTTTATAATTCCGGCACAGTTTAATAGCACATACCGTCATTTTATCGCTGTTATTTGTTTATTACTTAGCGCGCGTAATGCGTAGTGACACCAAAGCGGCACGATCGGCACTAATCGCGGCGGGTAAGAACGTATACAAGCCAAGTTGGCTGATATTTTTTGACAGTTTGCGCGCATTTGATGCTATAACTAGAAATTATAATTATAATCAAAGGTCCGAATCAGTAAGCAAAACAAATAGTCCAGTAAAACAGCCAGGTCGTCGTTTCAACACTAATTCACAGTAAATACTAAATAGCAACTAAATTGCAACCAGAAACGGTTTTTTACATTTACTTTCTCGCTCGCACTCATATCCTCTTTGTCTAACATGTACAAACTTTATTTAATTAATACTATTCAATAATAACGTCTATTAATCTTTTTATTAAACCTCAAAGGTCAGGTACATGTAAAGTAAATAAATATTCCAATATTGCAAATTTGGTTGTTTATCCAAAATTCACACCTTTTCTACAAGAATAGCAATAATAATAATCTATATATATATATATATATATAAATCTATCTATATATATCTATATACATATATAAAAATGAATCCCTATTTCCCTTGGTCACGCCATCACGCGTGAATGGCTGGACCGATTTTACTAATTTTTTTTTGTTGTGTTCGTTATTGTCAGGAGAAGGATCTTATGAAATAAAAAAATAAGGAAGTTGATCGGAACGTTACAAAATTTAAGAAAATTTAACGCCAATATTAATTTTATATAACTGTCAGTTGTTTGAAATAACTGTCAGCGATTGACAGAATGCGCGCTGCAAATATCGTTTAACACATATGGATCGGTTGATAAATGAGTCGCTAGTTTTAGTTTTAGTCAATAGTCAAAACTAAAACTAAACTACATATGACATTCATAGTTAAGACAGGACAACGGCTGTCGAGTCAGCTTGTAATATATAATTTATTCAGACAACCATTGATCCATTTAAAATTGAATTTACATTTATATTGTTAGTATGAACTTAAAAACTATGGTTAGTACCACAGATATATTTATATATCTGTGGTTAGTACCTAATAACTAAGAGAGACTTAGTCCTCTGGGTGAGGCTCCACATCAGTGGGCTGTCTAACTTATTGCCTATGACATTCAGGAAGCTGTTACTGCTCCCACGCGATCAGCTTAGCAGTGAGGCTGTCTTTTTGCGCAAGGTGGCATCAAAGCAGTCCGTGCGCGACTCAGCGAACATTGTTGACGAACTACAGAAGCGCGGCAGACGTAACAGCGCCCTGTAGGCATTGTTAAACTGGATGCGCAGAGAATTGGAAGCCCTTTGGGTATATCTGAACCACAGGCTCGCTGAGTAGATGTAGGGGTGAATCGGAACGAAACTTTAAAAGGGATTTTAACATTGAAATAATATAGTTTGTTGCCAACAAGGGCACTTAATCGTTAATTATAATACAGTAAACACATTAGAGTCCTGTTTGGCAACAAACTATATTATTTGAAAGTTAAAATCTCTTGTAAAGTTTCGTCTTGATTCACCCCTGCATCCCTATTCGCCCCGTTTGACGGAACCCTTTCGGACGGGCAAAAACACATCGGGAGTAAGGACAACTGTCAAATCGTGTTGTCATTAATTTTTAGTTCAGGTTCCGTACTAATCTTATGTCCGTAAGTGACACGGAATAGGAATCACCCTTATGTAACTTTGGTTGAAACTACAGACGTTGTGCTTCGAGAGTACGCCCCCTGAGCAAGTACTAGTGCAAGAGATATACGTACTATATTATACTTACTATACGATGCCTTCTCCCAAGGCTTCGCATGTACTGACACACGTAAAACGGTGTGCAATATAGATACGCACCGACGCGACGCTTGCTCTCTCGCTTTACCTCGGCAATATACAAGCGCACACATATGTAGGTACAATGCTTAGTAGGCGAAAGTGGAGAGGCTACGAAGCGTAGCACAAAGAGGGAGCTAGAATAGCAAATACTGTGTAATGTCTTCTATCTCATTCTCTCGCCTTTGTCTCTTTGTCGTGACGCATTTTCGTTACATCGAGTTTCAAATCACAATGATTCTAAAGAAATTTAACTTTAAAAAAACAATGGTAGACCTAAGTAAAGTCAGGGAAATTGACTAAGTACCAACTTAAATCGTGCGTAATTCCGTATCTATACAGTGTAAGGGGAACGCTTCCGAAGCCCGAACGTAGATTACACACCTACAACCTAAATGCAAAACGGAAACCAAAATATTCCGAAATTATAGTTTTTTTCACTTTAGTGCTTTTTTGGAAGTTGGTTATTTTTTGGAACGAAGTTCCTTATCGCACGGTACGGACTTGGCGGATGGGGGGCTAGGTGAAAAAAAGTGCGAGTTTTCCGTGACGAGTTTCCGTCACGACCCTTTCTTTAGTTAAGACGGTTATCCATAGCGCGTATGATATTGGCTGCTCCCAGTCATAGGTGCGCGCTTATTGGTTCAAAGCAGACAGTAAGTTCCAATTAATTGACTAAAAACCTCCGAAAGGAACTTCGTTCCAACCGAGTGTTCCACCCACGACACAAAAGCATTTTTTTTGCAAAAAAAGAATGTTTTCCTTTTCTGTATTTCTCACAATACTCACAATCCAAGCATCATCATTTTCCCCCTTACATCGTAAATCTTGTACATAAGCGTTGTGCACATGTCCCATGCCATACTTCTGGATTAATTCCATGTTTTTACGTTTTTTTTTAATTTCCGAACACGCGTCATATGGTTTCGTTGGTCTACCATGATCTCCAGTTGTATGCAAGTCGGAATTTTCAGATGTTGCGGTATTGCCCAAGTTCAATATTACTTTAAACTCGCCATTTAACCAATTTGCATTTTGACTCTTGAAACGATCAGGTTTTCTTTGAGCTTTCGCGTATTTTTGGTTACAACTTGATATCAAATTTCTTTGTATACTTTGAATAACCGTATTCACATCTATTGTTGATAAATGGAAATTGTCCAACAAATATTTTTCAATATAATAATTTGAAGTCCTTTTCCTGCGTATTATTTGAGCACATATTTCGCGTCGAAAACAAACGAATTCACTCATTTTGTTTTTTTTTTTCAGCAATTGCACAGTTACTGAGGGAAGGTATCCGGACACTGACGAACATACTGAAAACCCGAGTATTCATAGGACCCCAGTTTCAGTAATATGTGCAAAACCGATGAGAAAATTGTTTAACGTAGTTCTCACATATAAATGCTTTAACCAAAACTGATTACAATTACCACAACAGATAAGAAGTATGCAACATCAGTATTATCATACATGTGGTTAAAATAAACAACGAAATAAAAAAAAGGGGGATATTTTCCCGCGGTCGACATTTTTGCTTCTAGCTCGAAATGGCGCGATAATGACGCAGGTTTTTATTTTTATTTCCTAGTATTATTGAACAGTTAAGGAATCTAAAAATGACATTAACTCGACAGCGGCATGTTAAAATTTAAAATTTCCCTGTGACACATATAAAAAAAAAAAACTCATAAAAACTTAACGTACCTATAAAATAGACATCCTGAGCAATCCAAAACGGTATAATACTGTTATATTCCTTGAAGAACTTAAGAAATATCGTAAGTTGAACTTCCATAATGGGTAATCTACTTAGTTAATATTAAATTAACTAAGTCGGAAAGGAACTAACTACATTACTAAGTACTAAGAAGGACATGAATAAATAACCGAGCAGAATGAAAGCTTCCTATCAGAATTCAAAATTCTTACCTACTTTCATAGGGCTGTCACTCGGTTATTGAAAATAAAAAAAACAGGGCAAGTGCGAGTCGAGATTCAGCAAAGAGCAAGGACGGACGGACGGATGGACGGATGCATGGACAGACGGACGGATGCATGGACAGACGGACGGACGAACCGACGGACACGCACAGTGACTGAGGTTATCCCAAAAAAAAAACGTTTTCCAATTTCGGTACGGCACATTATAAATAGTGTAGCTTTGAATGACGAAATGGTTTATTATATTAAGGTTTTTTTAAATGAAGTAGGTACCACAAAACCAAATTGAGTTATGTAGGTACATTTTATTATTAGAAATAAAAAAATAAAAAGTATTTTATTCAAAAAAACTGGTCAGGCCCCAGAATTCCAGGCCTCAAAATTGTTCTATCATAAAAAAAAACTTAGTATTCCTTTCTATTGTTTTATTGTCAAGTAAACATGCCGCAGATGCAATTGTAAAATAATTAAAGAAAATGCATGGGATAGTTTGGAGAATGAAGACAATTGGTTTGCCTAATACTTTTGCACATAGCTGTACTAATAAAAGTTAACTTACGGTTTCAAACATGTATCTTAATTTGAGCGTAGGTTCAGCCCACTCAAGAAGCATGCGTCTTTTCGCGGACGGCTTAAAACAATCCTCTTGAAAGTGGGAAGAACAAATTACACTTTGGTTTGAGGGAAACCAATCATTTTTCCTGCCTGTTGCATCTATCCATTTATTTTTAATTTCTGGATCTTTCGGGAAACTGAAATAAAATGGTTTAAAGGAGATGTTTGATTTTGGGCTACCACTGTGTACATTACATAAATAAATAGAAAAAAATAAGGGATTTTCATAAAAATACTAACAAAATAATTTGAAGAAGAGTACAGGCGTACGAAAATGATAATTTGGGAAGTTTTTTAATATGATAACCCTATTTTTAGGTTAGCCATGACAGTTGTGTTTGACATGACGTTTGACGACTGTGACAGTTTTAAGTTTCATGAAGTGACGTCTGCCTTTGCTTTGACTTTGAAGTGGACGTGTTTCGGAGATGCTTGTGATAGTTTTTGTTTTGCGACCCAGTTACTACTACTAAAGACATTGATTGATTGCTTCTCTGTTGACCCCAGCTTTGTTATATGGTTTCTGATCCACCTGTGATTTGAGTTTCGTCGTGTATGTGGTATATAACAAGTTGCACTAAGGTTACACTGATTTTATTATTGCTGCCGCAACCGAGTAGAATATCCCGTAGTCTTATTTTATTATTATAACGAAACCCAAGTATTTTCTGAATTCGTGTGTTGTTTTTTTATCGTAGATATTACAACACGTCAATCAAATGTCAGTGTCAAAATGACATTTCGCACATTACTGATCCACCATATTTATGTCGTGTTGCTCTCCTTGACAAAGTTAATTTGAATGTACATTGAAACGAAGTAAAATAATAGAAAATGAATATTAAAAACAGTTAAGTAAAATATTGTATTGCGATATTTACATATAGTGTACATGGTGCTAGCCCAGGCTCCATACATTTCTGGAACATCTCCTTTTTGTAAAACAGGTTCTTAATTATAGTTTCTTGTTTAGAACAACTAACAATTATCAATATCCATATCTCAGCGCTGCGCACCACTAATTCATCGTCTTGACAGTCATGCGTAAATCATTAGGCGCATGACGCATGTCAAACATATTTCAAACTAGATAATTTGTAAAATCCATAAATATTATAATTAATGCAGTGATTTTTTACTTACCGGTGGTAGGACACGCCCCTTGTTCTAAGGTTTGTTGTAATTGTCCTATTTTTGCAAATAAGGACAGAACAATTCGGCATTTTGTAAAAATACGAAATCACACGACACGTTCCTAGTTCCAATGCAAACGTATGACTAAACGGTGCTCATCGCCGTCGCGCGTGCATAGGGTCAGTCGAGCAGCATGGAGGCTACATGTGCCACGCCTCCAAGCCGTTCATTAAATACTAGCTTTTGCCCGCGGCTTCGCTCGCCTTTGCCAATCAATCCGGGTTTAAGTTCAATCATGATTAGAAAGACACGTGGCGCCATCTATTATCTTTTATTGTCTATTATTGTTGTTTTCCTCGGGAACAGTACTTTTTTTTCGGGATGAAAGGTACCCTATGTCCGTTTCTGTACACCTGACAACGTATATGCAAAATTTCAGGATGATCGGTCAGTGGTTTAAGCGTGAAAAGGTAACAAACAAACTTAATTTCGCATTTATAATATTAAGTGAGGATATCCCTCGGTATCTCGAGTGGGTGAGCCTCTTCGTTGTTCATACGCGTGTCCTTATTTTGGTCTTTTTAGTGTTAATATTGTTATGTTTTTGGATATTTATTGTTAAGTTTGCCGATATGAAGTCATCGACGCCAGAAGATCCTTTTTTTTATTTTTAATGTTTGGATTTCTTGTACGTGTCCCAAATAAAATGTTTTTCTTTCTTTCTTTTTAGGTCTAGAGATAATGTGACCGTGATGTAGGTAACTAGATAAGTAAACATTTCAATTTTGTTGCTGTGCAAAATTTTAATGAAGAAATTAACAAAATTGCTTGTAAAGTCAAGGTCTTTTTATACTTTTCTTTTGCAAACACAGTAGGTATCTAAGTATCTCTTTTCAATATGGGTTTCAAGTTCAAGCAAAATAAACTGGATTTTTCTGATTTGTGAGCATAATTTGCGAACATTCGAATCAAAATTGTAACCCTGTTCAAGGGTAAAATCATTTCGATCCTTGCATGAATGGAATCCGAAAGCAGATATCTCGCAAATAGGTAGTAGTGAAATGAAAAGACATTTTCTTCAAGCGATCGAGTGAAGATTAGGACGCATGGCACTGCCGCACGATTCAGCCATCGCAATGGCTTTTGAGGTTTTTGGGGGAAAAAATAAAAACATCTGGGGGCACGGTAGTGCCCCCGCCAAGACGAGCCAAGCGAAGCGCAAGGGCACTACCTACCTGTTCTCGAAGTGTTTCGTCGTTTTTTTGAACCCTCATAGAGTTGGTTTCCGATGTACCAGATAGTTCATATTCTCAGGATATGATGTCAATAATAGACTAATTAAACATACAAAGTCTCAATTGAATAGCTCTAATACTTTAGATTTTATTGATATCTAAAATACACCGATTTCGTCACTGACACACTGATGATCATCAAAATGTTTGGCTACTTCCTGAAGTGCTAGAAAGGGTATGTAATCTAAGTTTATTATACAACCAACAAAAAAATTCATAAACTTATAACTTTCGCCCCCCATCCCCTAAAATGGGGAAGATGGAAGTTTGTATGAGACTTCAAAATGATAGGGTACTTCCTGAAGTGCTAGAAAGCCGAAATTTGGTATGTAAACAAAGTTCAGTATACAAAAAAACACTACCGTGCCCCCAGATAAACTTAAAAAAAGAAGAAAAAAATAAACACTAAAAAGACTGCCTAGCAACTTACAAAAAGAACTGAAATCCCACCAAAAACATTTCATGTAAAATGTTGCCAAGGTAACACATAAGGTTTGCCCTGTGAAAAAGATATCAGATCTCATGTAGAGCCAAACTTCTGAATCTACACGGCCTAACTCTACCGACCCTAAGTTCACAAATTCTACATATCAGTAAAAATGTATGACTTGGCTGTTTCGTTACTTACTTCAGAAATTAAATATTCGCATCACCTCCATGACGGTAGCGAAACGGCGAAGCCATACATTTTTACTGATATGTAGAATTTGTGAAGTTAGGCTGTGTAGATTCAGAAGCTTGGCTCTACATGAGATCTGATATCTTTTTCACAGGGCAAACCTTATGTGGTCGTCTTGGCAACATTTTACATGAAATGTTTTTAGTGGGTAAAACTGAATAAAAATTAATAACACGGTAACCAGAGATGATAGCCCAAAAATTAAAACAGGAAAATATGCGTCTAATGATCTTTTATCAAACTATATTAATCAAAAAAAAAATATCTTGATCAGATACGCTTACAGAATTTATTATATCTTTTTTATAGGTGAAGGTCACGAAATATAAATTATTTTTTATAGAAAAAAGTGTTTGATATACGCACTTTGGTGTTCTACTCTTGCGTTTAAAATGCATTTCTTGGTCGATTTATGCGATAAACAGCCTATGAATTTTTTTTGAGTGAAATCAAACACTGCATCGATGCGTCGCGTGGACTTGGGGTCGTCGACCGCGCGGCTGACGGCAGCGCGCGCGCACGTTAAACTCAAGGTTATGCGCGAGCTTCAGCTGATAATTATTTAATTACGAATACATGACATAATCTATACATACAGATAAATAAAATTGGAGTGTCTATTTGTAATATTAAAATAACCGCTTTTTACTAAATGCATATAGATGTACACGGTACATATACCAAAATCGTATTTTTTTACAATTTTTGTCTGTCTGTCTGTTTGTTCCAGCTAATCTCCGAAACGGCTGGACTGATTTTGACGGGAGTTTCACTGGCAGATAGCTGATGTTATAAGGAGTAAACATAGGCTACTTTTTATGCCGGTCGCACGTTCCTGTACGATAATTTCCGACGTCCACGCGGGCGATGCCGCGGGCAGCAGCTAGGGTGGTATAAAGCGATACATCTTTACTCTAGGAATCTATAATGAATTAATGAGACTAAGTCCATGATACAAAACTGACTTATCATAATGTTTGTACCTACATTGCTTGATAGAGTTGTAAAGGAGGGGGCGGGTGGGGTGATAGAGGTGTTGCGTTGGGCTGGGCGGCCTTCAACCTCCGTTACGAAAGAAAATGTCAAAAAAGTTGAGAATCTAGTTTTGGAAGACAGAAGAATAACTATAAAACATATAGCTGATCCAATCCATTTTAATTGATTCACTGGGGTTCAAAAAAGTGTCGGCAAGATGGGTGCCACGAATGTTAACCGACGAAAACAAAAAGCGACGTTTGGAAATTTCTAAGCGTAATCTCGAAATGTTCCAGCGTGATTCGGATAATTTTTGCCGTAGCCTTGTCACCATGGATGAAGCGTGGGTCCACCATTTCGATCCTGAAACTAAGACACAAAGCGTGTCTTGGAAACGACCATCCTCTCCATCCATTAAGAAATTTCGAGTTGCTCCTACCGCTGGCAAAGTTATGGCCTCAGTGTTCTGGGATAGTGAAGGGATCCATTTTATTGATTACGTGCCAAAAGGCCAGACGATTACTGGACCCTATTATGCAAATTTAATCCCGAAAGTGCGTGAAGCGATTAAAGAAAAACGTCGTGGAAAACTATCGTTGGGCGTGTTGTTTCTTCAAGATAACGCTCCTGCTCATCGATCGGAAGTCGCGCTCAACGCAATCCGCTGTGCTGGCTTCAATCTCCTTGACCACCCACCATATTCTCCGGACTTAGCCCCAAGTGATTTTCACTTATTCCCAAAATTAAAAGAGGACATTCGTGGAACAAAATTTTACGATAATGACGCGGTTATGGCTGCCGTAGAGGAGTTTTTCGAGAGTCAAGAAAAACATTTTTTTCACAAGGAATAGGGAAGTTAGAAACGCGTTATTCTAAATGCATTGCATTGGAGGGAGATTATGTAGAAAAATAAAATATTTTTGTCTAATACTTTGCATTTTTTTATATTATTCCAAAAAAAATTTGATTCACCCTCGTACATATAACCCTTCCTCTTGAATCACTCGTGTCTATTGATGCAAACCGCATTAAAATCCGATGCGTGTTTTAAAAGATTAAGCGTAGGTATAGACAAAAAAGCGACTTTATGTAAAGATTGAAGGTAATAGGCACCCGTTGCAGAATTAAAGGAAAATAAAGATTCGCTAATGGCGTCGTTTAGGTTTTTCATATGTTATCCACTTGTGAAAGTCTATGTTCACTGAATATAGACCAATATATTATAAACGGGTGTTTTCGTGGTCGTATTTGTGCACGAATTATTCGGCGAATTGTTCGCCGCTAACAATCTAAATGAGGCATTACGACCGATACTCGCTGGTCAACATACAACAAAACAAATTCAACCTTACGTGCATGTTTTAAAGTCAGAATTACAAAGTGCCAAATAGAATCAATAAAATTTTATGACCGAGGCTCGCCGCTAGGACAAGGAATGAGTGGAGTCGAACTGCCCAATATATTTCTTTGTTTATACTTTAATATTATAAATGGTAATCTTTATCAATTTTGTGAAGCTTAATGTATAAAAAAAATTGGTGTGCGTAATAAACAGTGATCGGAGTAGGTAGATTGAACTGGGGTCATTGATCCGAAACGTATATATTACTATGGACATTCCTCCGGAATTGGTGGATTATTAAAAAAAAACCGGAACTTATGTAGGAATTGTATTCTGCCAGAGTGGAAGGAGTCATTTGATGATTTGCCATCCTCAAAAAAAAGGTAGGAATTGTAATAAAATGAGCAATTTTATTCTTTATTATTCTTCCTATTTTTTTTTTGTCACGATTTGACAAAACCCAACGACCAATCAGAACAAAGGATCATGGGTGGTACAATAACCGGTTATCAGAACAATGCGTACGCCCGCCGGAAATACTAAATCCGGAAATACCGGAATTACTTTCCGGAAAAATGGCTTATCCATGTTATTCTTTCTGTGTGCATTTATGATACAAGTACTAAAAATCAATCTACCTACTCCGATCACTGGTAATAAAGCATATTTTGTTCTATTCTATGGTGTATATGTGTAATGATTATAATTTACCTGAATGTAAATATGTTTTTGCATAGCGCAACACATTAATTTATTAACTAAACTAATTTATACATTATTTACTTATTACTTATCTTGTGACAAACATTAAAAATAATGCTTGACAAACAACTTCGATCAAAATTCAATACATAATTACTAAACATAAAAAGCAAGTACAGAAAGTTCTTGTGAAATCCAAGAATGTTATTTTCCAAATCGATGACGTCATGTTCATATTTACAGATGTTAAAAAAAAATACGGATACAACTGAATCACTATGGTATTAATTTCTTGAAATAAAATGAGTTTAGGTATTATAAAGTAATCGTCTTTTCGATAGATTTTTTTGCTATGCAATCATACTTTATAATAAATTATAACTCAATATGTATATTAAAATGTGACATACTATTCGAGGTACAGCTGTTTTGTGTAGCCTTTTGATGCCTTTCCTAGTCACATATTCATCACTTTCTAAAAAATGCTTCGAACATACAACGCTTCCTTGGGACATCTTGAAGAATTCCTCGGATCTTTGACGTGCTAAAATTGATATCCATTCTCCACGCCTCACTGGATCTCGAGGAAACCTAAAAAAAACAAAAATATAATCTCTAATTTTATGTATTATATGCACTTAGTCAACATTAAATGAAAAACAGTACACGTCAAACAACAAAAAAAACTTTAATAAAAAAGAAGAAACAATAGCGTCTTCAACAAATGGAACAGAATCAACGCACTTAACCCAAACAATTTAAGTGGGCATGGCATAGTATGAATAATACGTTTTGTAAGAGTCTTTTCAATTGAGATGCTTTATAACACCTGCTGTTCATTACAACTTAATTTAAAAATGTGTTTTTACGATGATTCTTGACAAAATACCAGTATTTACAATACAGTGATAACAATTATATAATGATAATATTGATACTTACCGAAAATATGAAACTCCTTCCTTTTTTAGCGTCCTAGATGTGTGATTTTTACAGTTTTTAAACGAGCACTGAGGCATGTTTACCGGCGGAGCGTTCGAATACTACTAGATTAAAAGCGCACCCAAATGTTGAAGTGGGCACTTATTATGTGAGTACATTTTTGTCGCCGATTGTGTATACTAGTTCTTTGTTAGTTTAGTGATCGATGGTTTCGATGCATTATTATTCCAAGAGTCAACTTTATAGGAGCAGTTCGGTACGACCAATATGTTATCGAGACAAGTATATAATCAAAGGTCCCGAGCGTAGACAGCGTAACTAAGTTAGTTAGTTAATACTTACTTAATTATTCTGTCTACGGTCCCGAGTCAGCCCATAGCGTAGTTACATGTATAGAAATATAAAAAGAACTTTAACATCCTAATTGAAACTGTATCAAAGTTAGTATACAGCTTAATTTTACTTGCGCCAATTTATCAGCCTATTCAACTTCGACTTGAGGCTGCACTATTTTCACCTTATAAAGCTGCTAGAGAAAATTCCGCGAACACAGTAGTAATGGAGTTATATAGCTTATTTGTTTTTATTGTTATGTAATATATTTTTGCCTATTTTATTTATACGAGTATCACGTAACAGAAAAAAAACAGTGGAAGTGTAGTGCAACAAAATTGCTATAGGAACCATTGTCGCCAAACTCACACAAACAAACCGATAACCATATAGGTAATGCGCTACAAATAAAGAATTCGTTTGATTTGTCGTTTTATTTTTTAGTCAAAACTAGCATATGTCACAAATACTACATCTAGAACACAGAGCATCATTAATTTATTACTGGTATAGATTATGTACCTACCATCACTCAGGATTTTTATGCCAATCTGTCACAGGTAACGCCATCTGGATTTCTTGTTCCATAACTAACCATACTATTCATACCTACCTTAGTAAACTCTCAATTTGGTTGCCTTTGCATATATTTTCCAAAGTTATAGATTTATTTATGTAAAACCATGTTTGGTAGCGTGAAATTAATTTTACAGTAGTTGTAAAATAAAAACTGCTCAACATGAATTGTAATCAATCTACAAGCATGGAAAATGTGCACATTTATTCATTTCGGCTCTGTGCCTATGGCCTGACCTCTGAGATTACCTCTTCCATTTACGTTCACGTATCGGTGTGTGTACCCATTATCTATCCCGTTCCCTCCCTAAACGACCTACCTATCGCTGTCTCTTTCTGATGCTGTGCTTGACGGCTAGAGTCGGACCGCGCAGAGGCCCGCTTACTTACTTCAGTACGCTTTTGTTTACGCAAGCGAATGGTGTGTGTATACAATGTAATGTGAAAATAATTAAAAGTTCTCGGAAACGTTGAGTAACGTTCGAAGAAATTTATGGAATAATATTTAAGGTGAGTAATTAATATGAATGTTTATTTTTCTCAGATAATTTATCTTTCGCACGAGAATATTGTGGTTCCTATTTATCTCGGTTTGTAACCAGATTTATAGGTTAACTTAACATAATTTCGAATGAGACTCCGATCTCGGGTTCAAACCCAGACGGTTAGTCCCAAATCACGTATAAATACGTGAGCGGAGAGTATTTTAGTTCCTATTTATCACGGTTTGTAACCAGATTTATAGTTTTACTAAACATAATCTCGAATAAGACTCCGATCTCGGGTTAAAGCCCAGACGGTTATAGTCTCAAATCACGTATAAATTTACGTGAGCGATCCGACCGGTCACGAAAGCTGGGCCGACCAGCCTCGAACTTTTATACGATCGGGCAGAAAGTCCGGCCCTACCGGGCCTGGAGTCTGACCCGACCGGGCCCGGAGTCTGGCCCGACCTGGCCCGGAGTGTGGCCCGACCGGGGCCGGATTCTGGCCCGACCGGGCCCGGAGTCTGGCCCGTCCGGGCCCGGAGTCTGGCCCGACCGGGCCTGGAGTCGGACCCGACTGGGTCCAAAGGTTGATCCGACCAGATCTAGAACCTGTTCCGAAAAATCCGATCCGACCGGGCTTGACCAAACCGGCTACCACACTGACCCGACCAACCATTAACCCTCTTGGCCGTGAGGGGCATTTCCTAATGATCGCCAATTACTTAAGCGCTCTTTTCTGTTCCAATTGACAGATGGCGACTTCGCAAAATTTTATCACACTGGGTGAACTGATCACGCGAAATTCCGATGAAGAAGAAGAGGAACTTCTAGCTAAAGTTAAAGCCATCATCGAAGAGAGTCTCCCCACTGGTTGGAGAGACTGGAAAGTCATCGATTGGTCCAAGGAGGAACTTCTCGGCAGGAAGATGGACCACAAGGTCCTAAATAAAATACGTTTCGCAATACCATCAGTGGAGCTGGTTAGAGCCTTCTACCCTGAAGCGAAAGCAATCGGCGAAAAAGCCTACAAAAACATGAAGCTGAAGCTATTAGACTGGGATATCTGCAGGGCCCTTATTACTAACCCGAATCACGTAGCAGCGAAACTGCGCGGATCTTCTGCGCAAGCAGAAATATTCAAAAGGGCTGTAGAGACAATAAGAGCGTCTGTTCATTCCAGAGAACAGATCTCAGACGTACTGACAACGGACGTAGAGTCACACAAAAATAGAGTTAGAACCCACTCTCGGTCTAATTCTCTGACTCAAAATAACCCAATCAAACACATTAACCGAAGGCGACCCAGACTACCATCGACTTCCTCAGAAGAAAACTCAGTTCAGTCAGCAAGTGACCACTTTTATTCGTCATCACCGGAGAGAAACGCCCCCAAACGCAGACGCTACTTATCATCACCTTCCAGTTCACCAAACAGAAATGCTACGGACTCCAGACTAGACCGTATGGAGGGCATGATACAAAACTTATATGAAATGATGAGCACAAACCAGAATGAAAATAGACTCGATAATTCAAGCTGGCGAGCTCCCAGTCCGATAATGGTTTTACCCGATGATGACCACAATGAGACCAAGAATAATTGGGACATATTCTCACCTTCGACAAAAGAGAGTGAGCCTGCCATACCTAGAGCAAATCCAATTTTGGAGCAACAAGGGCTTAAATGTCAAAGGCTTGGGGAACCAACATGGAATAAGATTCGCTACGCTGAATCCCAGAAAAAACTTCAAGCCTCACCAGTTTTCCATTGTCTTCGGATAAATGCAACAATGTACCAACACTCCCACCCCAATCAGCTTAAGGATCTGCTGGGGAAATGTGACTCGGCGTTTGGTACCATAACTCATGGACTTTTGGTGCAACGACTGAAGCTTCAGGAAGCCCTGAAAAAAGTAGCAGAAAGACACCCAGAGGCCACAGAAAGCCTAAAGAAGATGCTAGCGTCCGAAAGTGAGTTCCGCTCGATATCTGACGACCTGCTTCAATACACTTGTGGCAAACGTGCCGAAGTAATTGAGTCTCGACGAAAACTGTATGAGCCGAAGAATAATTTTTACCGATCGGTCCTCAATGATATCCCGCCATCGGGAACTCATTTATGGGATGAAGACAAATTACAAGAAGCGATCAAAACACATGGTGTCTCTAAAATTGCTCCGGCCCCGCGTCGAATATTATCGAACCATTATACAGAAAAGGAAAACAAACCAAAGCAGCCCAGAGACCTAAACTACTTCAGAAAACCACATCAAAGTGTCAAAAAATTCAAGAAAACTGAGTTCAAACAGCGGCCCCAGAAACCACAGTCATCAAAGGACCATAAACGTCACAATTTTAAGGAAAGGGGCGCAGGGGAGAGACGCCGTTACCTTTGACAACCAAGGCTTTCGGGCGGGACAACTAACAGACCACATATCAGCGTGGAAAGATCTAGGTGCACCAAAATCCATCATAAGCATCCTAAAAGGCTACGTAATTCCGTTCTTGGAAAAACCACCAATCACAACCTTGACACCATCATTACTGGAAAAATTCCGAACACCAACTTCCCCGCGGATGGACCAAGAAATTACAAAAATGATTCAACAAAAGACCATAGTAAAATTAGACTGCAAGACTGGCTTCCTCTCAAAAATGTTCTTAACTCCAAAGTCAGACGGACAATGGAGACCAGTCTTCAACTTGAAAAGACTGAACGAATTTGTCAAGTTACAAAAATTCCGACTGGTAAACCATCGAAAACTACAATACTTCCTACAAAAAGGAGACTACATGACCAAAATAGACCTATCACAGGCCTATCTTCATGTACCAATAGCAAAAAGGCACTGGCGTTACCTAGCACTACACTACCGCAATTCAACCTACGCACTAACGGCACTTCCTTTTGGCCTGAGTTCCGCGCCTCAAATATTCGCAAAAATAATAAACTGGGTTGCCAAGATACTCAGAAAACAGAACATAAGATTAGTCGTGTATCTCGACGACTTTTTGATAGTGAATCAAAACCCATGGCTTCTGAGAAACGAGGTGTCAATGATTCTAAATACTCTTACAAATCTGGGCTTCAGAATAAATTGGGAAAAGTCAGTGCTAAACCCAACAAAAGAAATAACGTTTCTCGGAATAAACTGGAATACAGAATTGAATCTAAAAAGTCTACCTGTACAAAAAATACAATCACTAGAGAAAACCATCCTAAAGATCATAAAAAGCGAAAAATGGAGTTGGCAACAAGCAAAGTCGATATTGGGCAAAATGGAATTCGCTTCATTCGTGATACCGCTAGCTCGACTACACTGTCGAAAGATCCAACGTGCCGTGAACCGGTTACCAGAATCTATACCCAACCTGTACTTCAAAATAAACCTAAAAAATATTCAAGAGTTGCAATGGTGGTCGGTAAACTTAGAGCAAAGATCAAAGATAATTCTGAAAGAACCGGAAATCCATCTAGTCACCGACGCTTCAAATACGGGGTGGGGAGCAGAGTTAGAAGACGAACTGATCTCGGGACTATGGAATACCTCCCAAAAGAAATGGCACATAAACAAGAAAGAAATGTTTGTTGTTTACAAGATCCTCTCAAACTATCAGACCGTGCTACAGAACAAGAGTATCCTTATACAATGCGACAACAAAACTGTGGTGGCATATATAAAGAACCAGGGGGGGACCAAATCGGTATCACTGCTAAAACTTGCAGGCGACATCTTGAATATGGCGATACGCAAGAATATAGAAATACGAATAGAACATATTCCAGGTCACTACAACGTAATATCAGATCATCTATCCAGGGGCAAGAGCTTACCAGACTGGCACCTATCGAAATGGATTCGGAAAATGATCTTCAGAAAATGGGGCACTCCATGCATCGACCTATTCGCAACACAGAAGTCGGCAGTAGTCGCAAAATACGTCACGCGATTTCCATGCCGACAGGCAGAATTTGTGAACGCATTCACAAGGACGTGGGACTACAAACTAGGTTGGATATTTCCTCCTCCACCGTTAATACCCAGGATCCTACAACACCTCAACCAGTGTCAAGGGACCTTCATATTGATAGTTCCCAGATGGGAGAATGTCTTCTGGCGACCAATACTCAAGAAAAGATCTTTAGACAAACCATTCACAATACGGAATCTAATCGACCATTTAATAGACCTTCAAACCAATCAACCTCCTCCCAAAATACAAGATTTGTACTTGGAAGCATGGAAAGTACGGGGTGGGCCGATTTAGTGAAAAATTGGTCAACCAGAGAAAAACAGATTCTAGAGACTTCATGGCGCAAATCATCTCTTGGCACTTACTCGGCAGCATGGAAGCTCTGGTGCCTGTGGGCTAAGGATAAAAAAGTTTCAATTAATAACCCGAATCCCACAGAAGTAGCACAATACCTTTGTTACTTATATTATAAGAAAAACATGTCATATAGAACTATCTATCTGCACAAATCAACAATAGCAACATTCTCAAATCCTCTAAAATCTGAAAAAATATCTAAAAACCCACTAATAAAACATACACTTAGAGGAATTTCAAATACAAACCCTCAGACTTTACGAGTGAAAATATGGGATATAAATAAGTTATTATCCTGGATTCGCCACAATCCTCCAGACCCAAGCAACCTGTTTCAAGTCTCCAGACATTTAGCGACACTACTGCTTTTATCATCTGGAAGGAGAGTACATGATCTGACCCTTCTTAGAATAGATGCCAATTACCTGGAACAGTCAGAAAAGGAAGTTATTTTCTGGCCACAATACGGGTCAAAGACAGATAAGTTAAAACATATACAATCAGGATGGAAACTATTGAAAAATGATCAGGATCTATGGGATATTGTAAACTGGATTAAGAAATATATTGACATATCACATTCCAGACGACATGCCAATAATCAGGTAATTCCATATTTATTTGTGAAGACACGAGGGAAAGCAGGTCCAGCCTCTCGTTCTGTAATAGCTGGATGGGTGCGAACAGCCTTAGTGTCAGCTGGAATTGAAGCGGGTGCGGGTAGTACTCGATCCGCAGTGGCCACTTACAGATTTAATAGTGGTCTGTCACTAGATGAAGTATTGAAGAAAGGGAATTGGCAAGGCCCTAACAACTTTTTTAAACATTACTATAGAGAGATTGATAAGTCTGCAACCTGTGAGGCTAATATTAATAATATGAACATGGTCACTAAATCTTTTGTGTCATTGTAATACATAGGATCTCATTTATTGTATGTTTTGTTTGTGTATTTGAACTTGGTTTTAAACTTAGTATTAATTATTGAACACTGAGTCCTATGTCTATGGGAGATTATTACTTACTGTACTCAGAGATTATTTATCTGTTACTTATAATAAGAAGGTATTGAGTTTTTATTTTATTTTATTATTTAATGAAGAAGACTGAGCTAAAGCCAACTTGATTTAGAATCTCCTTATGTGATATACCTTAATATGATAAAATTACCTTTATGATACCTGTATGATTAAAAGTCTAGCTTAAAAATATCTTTATTGGCATGATACCTATCCTCTAGAATAAAACTATGGGTATCTATAATAAATTATTTATTCTCCAGTCATCAACTCCTAAAATCTATCCAGTAATTCAATTTTTGTGCATTCCTTAAGAATCTTATCACAGTACGCTGCTGTGCTGATATCTAACATGCCGGCAGATTTAAGACATATCTCAGAGGTCAGGCCATAGGCACAGAGCCGAAATAGACCAATTTTCCCCCCAAGGGGAAGAAAATTGATATTTCGGGTCTTGCCGTAGGCCTGACCGGGGCAATTACTTGCCGGCTGATATATGGTACTGAAGTAAGTAAGCGGGCCTCTGCGCGGTCCGACTCTAGCCGTCAAGCACAGCATCAGAAAGAGACAGCGATAGGTAGGTCGTTTAGGGAGGGAACGGGATAGATAATGGGTACACACACCGATACGTGAACGTAAATGGAAGAGGTAATCTCAGAGGTCAGGCCTACGGCAAGACCCGAAATATCAATTTTCTTCCCCTTGGGGGGAAAATTGGTCTATTTAAATAGTTTGTAAAGGTTAATTTAGTTTTTAATAAAACAAGCTTGTTGTTGAATACTCAACAGATAGATTTATTTTTCCGTTTGCTTTAAGTAGGTACCTACTCTCGCATCCAAACCAAATACACAACGTCTCGTAGGAGGCGCAGTAAAAACACTGAACGATAGCATTCACTACCGTATCAACACTAATAGCGTTCAAATATCGCAAACGGACACCCAATACCGAATTCAGTCGACCTTCACCCTGCGGGTACACCCAACGCAAACGCGGAATGATGAATCTGATGATGTACTCTTCAAGCTTTTACGGAGGAGCAGAGGTTTTACTCAACGTATTAGCAGCAAATAAAACAGCATAAACAACTCGAAAACAATTCAGCACACAAGCAAATTGCAAAACGTATCGCCCATTTTCTTTTGACAGTTTGTATTTTGACATTTGTGGTTATTTAACAATCGATAAAATAAATCAATAACCCAAAATAAATATTAGCCCGTAATTGTAGTCTTAAAAATTAAATTAAAAGAATGAAAATAAATTAGAAATTAAAATTGCTATTTTCAATAAGTCTTTAGGTCGTTTTGTAGACGCATCTATTACGTCATAATTATGTGAATTATTTGCCTCAAATTTAAAGAACAAGATTCATAGATCGCGCACCTAAAAAAATTTCTGTGAACGTGAGCTAACTTTACCCCCCCCTGATCTGTAAAATAAACCTTCATGCTCTGCTTACGACGCGCGGCGACGCCGACGTTTTGTAATCTAAAGTCAAACTAAGTTGACGAGTAAATTCCGGTACTCGGCCATAGATGGCGGTATTCTCAGAGGTCAGAATTATAAACTTAGTATAGTTAAACATAAGGTGGACGTTCGCGTCGTCAGTCGATATCTAATTGTTAGGGCTCCTACAAACTGGCGCGACACGCGACGCCTTCATGTCGCGCCTATCTGCCACACCAGTGTAGCAACACAATGAATTTTGAGTACCATTATCGATATCGACAGATACCCTAATTCGAAAAAATATGACTTGTAAGAGTTCAGTAAAACTGATGGAAGAATTTCGTAGTATTAATAAAAATAAAAATAAATGTTTTGGGTGGTACATGAAAACGATTCAATTGATTTAAAATTTATATTATGGAAGATAATAATTATATTCTCATACCTTTGTTGGAACAGCACCTTGACGTAATTTAGACAAGCCACCTTTAGTGATATACTTTTCTTTTTCATCGAAATGCATCGAGCATATCTTAGTGTGTTTAGTTGGGTTCCAATAGTTTTCTTTACGATTAAGTCTAATTTTTTCAATCCATCGAGCAGCAACAGCCGGTTCAGAAGGAAATCTAATAACGAATACATTTACATCGATAAAAACATTGATGTTATCTAACTTTATTTCATTAAAACAATTGTTATTTATGATACTAGTGCGGGAAGTTGGTTTTTACAAACGAGTAGACGAATGTAAGCCCGAGACGAAGTCGAGTTGGTAGTTGGTGGTTGGAGTTGGTAGTCACGAATTTGTAAATACCAATTTCCGCACGTGTGTCATACAACGTTTTTCAACACATTTGCGAGAAAACAGTACAATAATATCGGATTCTTCGGTTGAACTCATAATATTATTTTAATTATAAATATCAGCCGGAAAGTCGCAAGAATCTTTGACGTTTCCAATATGAAAATGGCGCGAATTTGCAAATGGCGCCACGTGCGCGTGGTGTAAATTAGAACTACATCTTCGTCTCATTTTCTCTATAATAAACGTATTGAGCAAAAGCGCTTCCAAGGAGGTTCGATTATTCAGCTTATTGATTCTCATAATGTGAAACTCCTTGGTGGATTTTTTTAAATTATTTTATGGATTTAAAAATAAATCGTAAAGGATACGCACGGCGCTACTACAACGGAGTATGGTGGGAGTATGCGGTAAAACATGTACTTAGGTGTGAGTGCACGTTCCGTTGTATGGTGCGTAATTTTTAACTTTCGAACAATATATTATACAGGCATCGTAAATGCATTTATTGAGCAAATGTGTTGAAAAATATTTTTTTCCACATAATATTTGGCTAAACGTTGATGTTATCTTTAACTTAAATTAATATACCACTTTGGCTAGTGGCAAACTTTATCGTCTATTTGGCAAATATAGAAATATGTTAATTGGAATTAATTAGAACAAAAACATATATATATTTATCCTAAAACACCAAAAAATGGTAAAAACATCTTCACTTCATCAAAACAAAATAAAATCAACACATTTTTTTTTCGTGGCAAATTCGAACCGTAATAATATTTGGTAAATAAAAATACCTAGTTAAATTTGGTTAAATGTGGATTGGGAATATTGGGATTATAGGCAGTACACAATTAAAATAACAAAAAATGGGGTAAAATATTTACCTATACCTAGCAACATTTTCTTTGTTTGTAGCGGCTTTAGTCAAATTTACGATTTATTATTTGGTTTTGATGAATGTTCTAAACAAAATTATATGATGCTAGACAATAGTTACCCGTGAAATGGGACCTTTAAATGTTTTTCATGATTATGTGATGAGTTGTGACACCCTTTCACTACACAGTACGTCATTTTTTTTTCAAAATTACGCGAGCTCTTTACAGTAACACTTGGTCTTGAGTACTGACGCGCCGAAAGTCGTACGTAGCCTATAAGGCTTACTTGAAATGGCTTCCTTCACCTTCACGGAAGATTCCGTGTTCAATACAATACTCAACGTTTATTGTGAAGCCAAAATGTATACGTGAGTGAGTGAGCGCGCTGTTCGCGAGTGTATTGCTTATCGTATTTTGCCATATTTGCGTTTGTGTGCACCACGCGTGCAATACCAGCACATAGAGAATTCCCTAAAAATGTGGGATTTTTTTAATATGTAAAGGATAATTTTCATCAATACTGTTGATGATTTGTTATGTTAGTTGTTTTCAATTGTTTAGTTTTGTATGTTACTAGCTTGAAGTGGTGTGAATTTAAAAGACAGTCCGGTCAGTGGGTCATGTTAGGGGCGGATCATATTGGACTTACAAATAAGTTTCCAAAGATAAACAAGATAGGCTGTATTATTTGACTATATTACTTTATCTACAGCTTATTTTATAATAAATAATGACTAAGTATATCAAAGAGATTGGATTTAAAAACGTGCCGCCTCGCTAGAAGGAATTTGAGGTTATTTGGGGGTTCTAGAGGAACTCCTGAACCCTCGACAATAATTGGAAGTGGGAGGATTAACTAACCCTCCTTTCGTCTCCCCTCTACCCTACCGAGGTGGCACGTTTCTAAGCTTTAACCATAAACCCATTTAGGTACCTATTTTATTCGTTTTTATGAAAAATGCATACGCATACCTTTGTAGGCACAGCCCCTGAGCGAGTTCTTCGTAGACCATTTTTCGTTGTAGGTATAAGTGTCCTTGACATGGAAGTGGGCTGAACATAAGGACGTTTTTTGTTTAGGATTCCACCAACTAGCATTTCTAGCCCGTCTTATTATTTCGGTCCAACGATTGGCAGCTGCGGGATCGGTTGGAAATCTATGTAAGTAAAGATGATAAGTTTTATAAAAAAGGAAACGTTACTGCTCCCGATCCCGACATAGATACGAAATAAGAAATACATAAATTATTGCGTCCCATTTCAATATTTTCGTTTAATTTTTTTTTATAATCTAAGGTTGTGACATTTAACAATGAACTATACGGTCAAAATTAATACTTACTTAAGAAATGTGATGTTAGTGCACTTATCTTTTTTTGTAGTGTAATTTTTACATGTTTTCACAGCAGAAACTGAATTTTTTTCGATATTAAAATACTGGTTCGTGACGTGTTTACGCGGCGAACGTTACTTGACATGTGGAGCGGGGAGCGAACGAAGTTGCCAGTATTGGCGACTTGTATTGTATTTGGAAGTAATTTACGTTGGCCTACTAGGTGCGACTACTGCGGTTCTAAGCCTATTTATTTAGAAGTATTTTTATGGCCTGGTTGCTAAGCCATTTTAGCCAAGTCTTGTTTATTTAATTTCCTTCAATAAATTTCTTCGGGATTTCTTTGGCGGGAATTTGAAGCACTATCAGCTCAAACTCCTGCCAAAGCCTCTTTATGCCTATTAATTCTATGTCAGACCAAATAAAAAATCAAGACAGCGTTGTCAACGGTGACGTGAGACCGGTTTCGTAAATATGTGTGCACTTAGTGAGTTTTTCCACGCAATAAAAACTCATTACCCAAATATTTTGTCCAAGTACTAAAAAATACCTTCTAAATTAGGTAAAAAATGGACTGACTTCATTTTGCATAGTATTGACTATCTCGGTTTGATAACGTATTTGAACATCTTTGAATATAATTACAATTTTGCTACTACTTACTAGTAAAAAGTGATCCCTGGACATTTTAACCTTGTGTGACTCTTGCACCACTTCACAATAGGTACATGCTGGCATGATGACGCACAGCTGTAATTCACAATGATAAAAACGAAAGCATACGCAAAGATTTCATGTGTGCTTGCTTGCAAGACAAATGTCCGACTGATGGTGGTAACGCGCTGGACACGACTTATAAGCCCCGCCTACTTGGACACGACTTTTGTTGGATCATTTTTTTAACGCAGTTACATTTCCAGACTGACTAAAAAAAATTACTGCAGTATCAAATTAAATAAATAAAACTTACTTTTCTACTCCTTCTTACTGAATCTTCTTCATCAAGGGCGATGGCATGCAATAGCTGCCATCTCCAATCGTGAAAACATCGTTGTTTATTATTTATACTCAATGAGAAGTCACAACACTACGTTCGTATCAGAGTCACCACGGTGAGCGGCGTACTGACTCAGTGAACACTCAGTATATTATGAACGTGTAGTATGGAGGGGGTTCGGACGAATCGAACCACTCGGATTTAGAGAGTAGGAGGCCCCACTCTGTAAATCCGTCAACGAAAATACAGGCCCGTCCAAAATTAGTTCGAATCTTCGAAGTGAACCCTACATCCGATTAATAAACTTTTTTAAACGGATTAATACACATCGGAAGTACGGACAGCTATCAAAACGTGGTGTCATTCAATTTAAGGTCGGGCCCCAAGATGTCCGTAGTGGTACCAAGTATAATCGCCCGTAAAATCGGCCGAGACTACTGATTTTGTGCTTAGGGAGTAGACCTCCAGGGGGCCGACGCACTAAGCAGGGGCATCGTTGTTTTGGCCGAAGTTACGGGCGTTTGCTGATCCGTCTCACTTTTGGACATAAGTATGATTAGTGTGAGGCCCGAACTAAGAATGAATGACAATGACAACACGATTTGACAGTTGTTTCTACTGCAGATAATATTTGCCCATCCAAAAATTGAATTTTGTTACTTGTTTTAACGGGTCAACATACTTTCGGACGGGCCCGTATCTTCGACGGATTAGATAGTAGAACCCAAGACGCGCGCTGACAATACTGAATTTTATCTATTCTAATGTATTCGGGAAACTTACGGCTAACTTACACAGTGTTCTAAATTGCAGGCCATTTACAAGTTTCCATTGATAGACACTCAAATAAAAACGAAAAGAAGGTCGGTACAAATACCTATGACATAAATTAAGAAATAAATAGTACACGATCGATGAATACAAACTAATAATCGTTTAGACGCAAACAATTACTTGTCCGACAGAAAGCTTTTCACCAACAGATGCATGCTTAAGCTGAGAAACGGTATTGAATCTATTCAAATCATGTCCACTAGACAGTTTATTAAAACTTCTGCTCGCACGATTTAGAAACGAAGAACTTAATAATGACCCTTTTTTTTTTTTTTTTTTTTTTTTCCTATTTGGCAGCTCGTAGTTGTGACCACTAAGGTCCTGGCTACTTAACCGGGCAAACCTGTGGGTGCCTTAAGCTACTAACTTAAAGCCTCCAGCCAGGGGCGAACAATACTTAAAATTTAGGTGACCGCACGCTAAGGGCACCCCCTGTGGGGTACGAACCTCGGCTTAGGGCGTCACTGAGGGGAGGGCAGCAAGATGGGACAGGCTGGATCTAAATTATATTATTATTATACTGGGGAATTTAAAACTACAGGCTCAGCTACGGCGCGGGCTGGCGCGTCGTCGAGCAAGGGTCGGGGGGGGGGACAATTACGTCGGGGGCGTCGCGTAGGACCTCGGCGGCGAGGTCGGAACGATGGCGGTCTGTGTTTGTATACTGTACTGGTGGCCCTACTGCTCTCCTGGAGGAGGGTTATGGGGTCATCGGGGTCGGACAGGGCATGCCTTGGACGGCGGGTACGACTAATGCGGGAGGGGGCATATCTGGCAGCCTCGACAACCAGAGGGTTGCGATGGGAGGCCGCGGAGTCGAAGAAGCGCTTGGAAATGCGCTTCATGAACTGACGGATAGTGGGGATTTTAAGGTCGAGATGGAGGATCTCGTTCCGAACGAACCAAGGGGAGCCGGTTGCCCTACGGAGGAACCGGTTTTGGAGGGTCTGCATCCTATGGATGTGGTGGGGTTTCGAGTGTGCGAAAACCACACTCGCGTAGGTCATGATGGGACGAATGCACGCTGTGTAAATGCGCAATTTGCACTTGAGTGACAATTTGCTGCGTGCATTCAATAGGGAGTGGAGTCTACCGAGAGCGAAAGCGGCGCGCGAACGCGCCTGCTTTATGTGCTCGCCGAAAGAGAGTCTGTGGTCTAGAGTGACGCCCAAGTATTTGGCTCGCTTCTCCCAAGGGATAGGCTTGCCGAACATGGTGATCGGACGGGTAATAATGACCCTCTCCGCTAGGAGTATATATATGTATTCCACGGTCTAAAAAAACAAGGTCTGGCATTCAGGAGTGACACATGCTGACGTCACTATCCAGTTGCCACTTTATTGCAAGAAAACACGAATTATGGAAACATTTTCAGTTACAATTCTGTTAAAAAGTATTTATAAAGCATTTAAATTGTCGTTTCGTTATTCTAATCATACGCAAAAATTCAATCCAAACATATACCAACGTAATTGTTAGTTAAAATCTCATTGTTTTATCGGATTCGCACAAGTAATAAAGGCCGTTAGGGACTTATTATTACACACTACTGGTAACACAGCGGTGATGACGTAGGCTTGTGGCCCACGTGACCACCGTGTCTCAGAATGTTATAACTGGCGAAGTATATTATTTTATCATGATGTATTAAAGCGGCTGTGTTCGTGTGATCAGTGTCACGGCGCGGCGCCCAGCGCGGGTCGGAGGGTTTGTTGTGTAGTATTAAGGTTGCCAGCCCTGCTATATATTATAGTATCCTACTTTAGTATATTAAAGGCCTTAACACAAATTGAAAAAAAAAAAGGGTAGGCGAAACGACTATAAGTATTTTAATTTCAATACAAGATGACGAAATAAGCACAATGGGCCAGTATTTTATCTCATGAAAGCTGAAATAATGGTAATTTGTAACCTTAATAATTTTGAGTGTAATATTCGTCATGAGTCATAAAAAAAATTAAAACTGGTTAATAAGGAACAAAGAAGCAAAAAACATGTTTTTTTAAACATAGGTACTTACCTAAAAATTTTATTGCCAGCTTTTATTTTTTTACCGTTTTAGAAAATACTATATTTGATATAAAAAAAAATTGGCAACCCTATGTAGAATCCTGTGGTCATTATTGTATCGTCCGCCCGACCTTCAGCGTGCATGCGGAGGTCGTTGCCTTCGACAACCTCCCAACACTTCATTCATAAAACTATATCGATTACGTAACCTACAGCGGCTACAGCTAATATCCCACGTTTTGTGTCTGTAGGTAGGGTTGCCAACTTTTTTTGAGAAAAATAACGTATCAAATTCTTTGAATAGGAACAAAACATGTATTTAGAAGAAAAGAAAAAGTATATTTCAAACTTACGGGTGCTTTAGGCAAACGCTAACAATTTTTTGTTTCTCTTAACAAAATTACAAATCATTTTTCAAATTTTTAGTTTTTAATAAAATGGTGAGGACGGTGACAACTTAATTATTGCCGTCATAAATCATCAACATCAGTCACTTAGCTAACAATAGTTGTAAGTCATTATTGTAATTACTAACACTTTGGATCGTAGTTATTTGAAATAAAGAATTAATTTAAATATTAACCAAAATTTCGATTTAAGGGTATTACATTACTCGATGACCTTGATGATTTGACCTCTGTACCGGTATTTGTTACTTTGGCGCCGCCTACCGACAAACGGCCATACTTCACTAAAACGAACTGAAGATAAAGCAAGAACACAGATGTGTCGCAGAGTTGTCATCGTTTTTGCCTATTTTATTCGCTCTCTGAGAGATTTAATACATTTTGTTCCTCTTAGAGTCTTGTACCTACATCATAATTTATATTTATTTTGTAATAAATGATGCACTTTGCCTAATGAACTTATGTTCATCAGTTATTTTATTGAGCACAAGCTACTAAAACTATCGGCTCATTTATCAACCGATCCATCTGTGTTAAACGATATTTGCAGCGCGCATTCTGTCAATCGCTGACAGTTGTTTCAAATAACTGACAGTTATGTAAAATTAATATTGCCGTTAAGTTTTCTTAAATTTTGTAACGTTCTGATCAACTTCCTTGCTTTTTTATTTCATAAGATCCTTCTCCTGACAATAACGAACACAACAATTTTTTTTTTTGTGAAATCGGTTCAGCCGGTCACGCGTGATGGCGTGACCAAGGGAAATAGGGATTCATTTTTATATATATATATATAAGATATAGATATATGGGTACTATACATGATAAATTCTGAAAGTCTGATGATGATCAGGTAATTGCTTCTAAGTTCTAAGTACCGGAAATAGTTACGACGACGTAGCTTTCAACATTTGTCGTTCTACGTAGTTTTTGTTAAGGCATATAGCCTTCTTCTTAGCCTCACTCTATGCCTATCCTAGAGAGAAAACATCTGACTACAGTGAAATATATGTGACTGTAACCAAAAGTAAAAGAAATATATTTAGCTGATTATAAATATTCTGTTATATGATTCCTTATTCTTATTTAAGTATTCACAACTTTAATAGTTTTTATGGTTCTACGTAGTGCCGTCATTGAAGTCCTATACCCACCTTCGGAGTTCACCATCAGGTAGGTGACATCATCAGCCACCAAGGTCGCCATAAGCCCTTTCAAATGAGTCCAAACACGATGGTTCTACGTAATGCTGTCAAAGAGATCCTATACCCACCTTCAGAGTCCACCATCAGGTAGTACATCAAAGTTTGAAGGTTGATATGAAATAGATGATTATTATTCAGTAAATATAGCATTCCTATAGTCGTGAATCGCATTTTGATCAACATACGACGTAAAACAGAGCTACAATTTGCAAAAAACCAAAGACAATTTGAATTTGGCGGGCTACAGCTGAGGATTCATCTCAAGGGGGCTGCGCCAAGGTGGCCCGCGAAATTCAAATTTTCTTACGTTTTTTGCAATTTGCAGGTCTGTATCAAGTTGTATGGTGATCTAAATATGATTCGCGACCGTATCAAATATGGCTTTATAGAATTATAATCATTAGAATCAGCAATACAACCCCTTAAGTTAGAATAAAGAAGAGTGTTGATGATATTATCTTTATAAAGATTATTATTATATATTATTACTTTTTCTTCTTAAAGAAGAGTGTTGATGAATTTTATGGTTATAATTCTTTAAAGAAATATTTGATACGGCCACGAATCATATTTAGATCAAGATACTAGGTTGGAGAAAAAGTTTCTTCGCATTTTTTAAGAAAATTCAAAACATTTTTTAATATAGTTTATTTACATTTAACTAAAGTATGTAGGTACCATTTTGTTCGATAACTTTTTGCCATCTTGTAGGTAGGGACATGATCTCATTGCTATAGAAATTTTGGGACTTCTGATCAAAATACCGCGACAAGTGATTTTGGCAGTCCTCTCGTGATGTTAACCTGACACTGCCTAAAGAATTCTGAAGAGACCGAAACAGGTGGAAATCTGAAGGTGCAAGGTCAGGACTATACGGCGGATGCATTAACACCTCCCAGCCAAACTCTCTTCATTTTTGCTGAGTGGCTAAAGATGTGTGAGGTCTAGCGTTATCATGATGAAAAACCACACCCCTTCTGTTGATTAATTCCGGCCGCTTTCTCTCAACTTCTTGCTTTAATCTCATCAGTTGTTCGCAGTAGAGTTCAGAATCGATGGTCCTGCCTGGTGGTAACAGCTCATAATGAATAATGCCCTTCCAATCCCACCACACACACAGCATCACCTTGTTGCGAGTTAACCCGGGTTTCGCCACAGTCTGTGAAGCCTGACCGGCCTTGACCACGACCTTTTTCGCACGTTCTTGTCGTACGTGATCCACTTTTGATCACCAGTTATCAGCTTCTTCAAAAATGGTTCAGTTTCATTACGTCGTAATAAAGAATCACAAATGAGTACACGGTTCATTAGGGTTCTTTCAGTGAGCTCGTGAGATACCCAAATATCGAGCTTTTTTGTGTGCCCAGTTTTTTTCAAATGTGCCAAAACTGTTTTGTAGTCAATTCCCAATTCTTCAGCTACGTCGTAACTACTGATATCTTGCTCCACTTTTTCAAAAATGGCATCCATTTTATCCGTAATATATCCACAATATAGGTATGTACAGAAAATAATATAATATAAATCTAACTATACCTACTAATATAATATATCATAAGTTAAATATTTTATACGTCTAATCAAGCATCGCTAATGAGACACAATTGATTATCTATTGTAATGGCCCTCTAGCGGGCCACCTCGGGCCTGACTAGTTTGTCATAGTGATAGGTCGAATAGAAGAATGATGTTTACTTACATTACACTTTTGATCAGAACATCCCGGCGTTATAGCTTCCGTAGAATCCTGAAAAGTTGAATGACTGAATTTATGAATGTCCTAATACATGAGAAATGCTTTCAATAATTAGGCGCGGATCTACGTTTTCGCTCAAGGGGGGCAAATGTTTCTATCTGAGGGACGCAGGGGGGCTGGCATTACTGGAGAGAGCAATGAGTCTTTTAAAAAATACCTTCGACACCTATTTTCTGTAAACTCACGTACAAGTTATAGAACTGTGTTTATTTATAATTTAGACTTTTAGAGTTAGTGTGGTTGAAGCCCAGGATGGGGGAGGGCAACTTTGTCCATTGCGCCCCCCTCCCGCCTGCCAGTAATAAAACAAAATTTCACTCACTTCTGCAAAAATCAGGTATAGTCGTTTTTTTGGGATTGCCCATTCCAGAAGCCTGCGACTTTTCTTCAGAGACTGGAACATGTCTGCTTCGAAGTGAACTGAGCATATGGTGCTAGTTTTTGTAGGGAACCAGTTAGATGGCCTTCCTGTGGCATCAATCCATTTCTCTTTTAAATTTCCATCTTTTGGAAAGCTGAAAAGGTACGATAACAAATTATTTATTGTATATATAATTATATCCTTTGGTACTTCTAAACCTCACAATGTGCTAAGCGGGTAATAGGCTTTTGTTAGTAAAGAAATAGTTAAATAAGTATAATATATGAGGACAAACACATCCATGCATAACAAATAAATAGCATGAATATGATGACTTATTTTTAGCAAAACACGAAAATAAACCAATTCTTTTTCGTTTACATAACCCATCCAAGAGACACAGTCAGTGGGCAACCCTAGTAGTGTTTATCTACCGCGCTTCAAGCTCGCTTTTCTTTCAAGGATACTGCCGAGACGTAATACTGCTTACTTTATTTTACTATGCTTTTACTAACCTAAAATTTAATGTACTTACTTTACGACCTACTCATTTCTCTACTACGCTGTAAAATAATCAAAATGAATATCAAGCATTATTTCACATAGATTTTCCAACCGGGTTAACACGGTTAACAAAGTAAAGAATAAACTATTATAGCAATATATTCATTCGGCAATCGACATCGTTGTCGATAGCCTACGTTAGTGGATCTGCACAAGCACATCACTAACTCGTCGCAAGATCCAGCGGCCTTAACTACGCGATGCACCTGCTTAGTTATAGTATCGTTTTGTGAATTTTACATTGCTAGTCCAGTCACCTAAAGACATATTTATGTAGTGGTAAAGGAGCAATGTATTTACAACAAAAGTAGTACAGCCGCTGTGATATATAAAAATAAGAATTGTAGTAAAAGCAAGAAATATTTTACGATTTGTTGTTTTTCATGATTCTAAAAACAAAATATTTCTACTTACATATGGTAAGTAATTCCATAGTTATTAAAGTTTTTGGTTTGGCTTCGATTTTTACAAGAAACCACTGAACAACTCGGCATTCTTGAATGTTATCACTTTCGCGGGCGAAAGCACACTAGTTCGCGAGGACGAGGCCGGCCATTTGCCTGTGAGTGGCATGAGCATTTTGATCACGACGCTCGGTCTCGGACACGCCCCCTTGACACTTCTCCCGTTTTTAGAGGGTTTCATGTTTGTTTAAATTATTGAACGCAGCCAGCTCAATATGTCAAATTGACAATAAGAAAGAAACCAAATAAGTCATGTCAACCTAGCCTACGATTTGTTTTGTTAGTAACTTTAGTAAAATAAAGCAATTAAAGCTTGCTTGTGACGCGCAATAATTCTAAAACCAAAAAATACCTATGTAAGTATGTTTAATTTCATCGGCCTCTGGCACTAAATAATAGGTACCTACTTACTTACAGCAGAGCGAGGTTGATCGTGAAAAGCCAGAGCGTTCTCCTTCTTAAAATACACTATAAATAAAGCTGGAACTGTCGCGTGAAGATTTTGCTAGAAGAAAGAAACCTTGTAAGCATATTGGATATATACGACACCGAAATCAAAGAAAATGTTAAAAGTGATGTCGGTCACGGACTCGGTCAATCATTGTACAGTGCATTACCGACCACCTGAACAAAATCAAAAAATATAAAACAGCAGCCAATATGTTAAGCCGGCCGGCTATTTAGAAGAAGTTTTCGAGAGAAAAAGTGTGTTCAATAAGCTTTTCCTACGTAAAAAGCTAATAGCAATGAAATGTTCCAAAGGTCAGTTTCAAAGGTTTACAGGACCATTTCCTATAATTTGATTACCTTGTTACCCAATTGTAGACAGACGGAACTACAATGGAACACAGCGACAAATTGATACATTTATTCCTTACACTATCTGAGGAACAAAGCACAGTGATAATGATAACAACAATAGAAACCATGAGTGTTAAAAAAAGTGCTCACTGTAGATTTTGTGAAAACTAGACTTCAAAATTCAGAGCTAAAATTGAAAGAAGAGAAAAGTGAAGTTGTAGAGAGCAGTTTTTGCTCTTGCTATAAATCCGGAAAAGAAGGATACATGCCATACCAATGTGCCAAGAAGACTGAAAACAATAATCAAATAGGTACAGCAAGGTAGAGGAAAATTTAGAATGAGAAGTAGAGGAAGATCAGGGTTCAGAGGAAAGTCCAGAGGACAAGGACATGTAGCACAAGCAAATAAAAACTCAAATAATCATGAAAGGTTTACTGCTTCAAACACGGAACACATATTGCATACAGATGCATCGAAGTTTATTTTTGTAGTTTACTTGGGACCAACACATAACTTAATTCAAGAGAAATACGAAAAACTTATGACAAATGTGATGGAGCTTCAAGAACCAATAAAAATAAAAATTGTGAATGGAGAATTTTTATGTGCTAAGTAAAAAGGATGCTGAAATCTGAAGATACATCAAACCGCTTGAAGGTGTAAAAGCAACAATAGCAAATGTGCCAAGCACATAGAACACCATTTTTTTAAGATATTATAATTATGTACAAAATTAATTAATGTTGAATATGTCTCTACTCTTAACAATGTGGCACATGAAGTATCAAAACCATTTTCTGACGGACAAACAGGCTGGCGACTGTACATACGGAACCTAATAAATAAAATCGATTCCAATTGCTTAGAAATATAATTATTTATAATACAAATTAATTTAGGTAGGTAGGTAGGTACTTAGGTAAGTATAATTTAAACATCACATTTCATAAGAATATTTGTTAATCGGTACAGAATTCAGAATAAAAATAGGCGCAATTAAAAATTCTATCAACAACAGCTGATACCAAACGAAAAAGTAGGGTACAGTCAGCTTAGAAAATATGTGAACTTCTTTGTAAGAAAGAAAATGGTTGAATGAATGAATGATATATATATATTTGCAAGAATATAGGTAGGTAATTCTTTTAATAGAATAATGTTTTGATCAATTCCCCAAGAATCTCCAAAACTGACATTATTAAGACTAGATTGAAGAAGACATTATAAAGCCACTGACCAAAATGTATGGAGCAGTGTTGCATTTTTCTATGGCGCCCATTATGTGAACTTAAAAAAGAAATTAGTGCAATTTAAATGATTACATTTCTGTAAGTAGGTTTGTACAAACACTTTTTGACGTCTATCATATTTTTTAAACTAGATGAGGTCGGCGCTCGGAAGTCACAGTCTCTTGACAGGGTAGCCCGCGAAATTCAAACGTCATTACGTTTTTTGCAATTTGCAAGACAGTATCAGGTTGTATGTTGTATGTGAAATAGTCGTTCACTGGGATAATATGAACTTATAAGAGATGTATTGCTGATTCTAATGATTATAATTCTGTAAAGCCATATTTGTTACGTCCGCGAATCATATTTTAATAAACATACAACCTGACACTGACCTGCAAATTGCATAAAACGTAAGAAAATTTGAATTTCGCGGGCTACCTTGGCGCATCCCCCTTATATTCCAGACATAATCTTGGTCAGATCATGTGAATACCATGTAGATTGGTGTCTGAAATGGACTTTTGTGGAAAGAACCACACTGATTGAGTGGAGCTGTCCAGTCAGTGCACGGATTTGTCAGTAATCATCATCAATATTCACTCTCCTGTCCATATCCCATTTTTTTTTGTGGTCGGCACAACATGTCCCTTTCTTCCTTGTTCTTCTTCTTCTTCTCTATTAGTCGTCATCTCGGTAGCCACTCCCTTACCAGCCATATCATCTTCCACACAGTCCATCCTTCTTTTGTTTGGTCTTCCCCAACTCTTTTATCCATCTACATTAAATACTGAAGGTGCAATATAAGTAACGAAATATCGTACTACGAGAAATCATCAAAATCAGTCAAAACTGAGTTGTATCTGTTTATACAAGCGATTTTTGCGACAATCAGGGATAAACCCGGAACTATGGGTAGTAGAGCATAGTGGTCAAAGAAACCATGATCTAATTTTTTAAGGAAAATGAAGCTGCGTTTTTATTGTCATAAAAAGCGTCTGCGTGAGCAAGCACGGTGATAAATCCTCGTGTCTTCTCTATATGAGAAGAGGTTTTGCCGTGCAGTGGAAAAATACATAAGGCTGGTATTATTTTTTCATGGAGATCATTAGTTTTATCAAATAGACTAGTGAAATTGTCAAATGATTTTTGAAATCAAGCGTTCAACACTACGACCGAATATTTTAAACTTATTGCTGCTCAAAAAATCCCCTTAACGAAGCCAAAGTCACTTGTTCTTTCCGTTATCATAATTTTTTTTTTGTACTGGACGATACAGTGGTACCCAACTGATAAGGCGCGTCGTGAATCTTCGTTCGCACAGAAAAGAAAGTATGGCCCCGAAGATTAACGAAAGAATGCTTAAATTACAATCAACCTTAGATCACTACTATAAGGTTCATAATACACTGCAGCTGTTAGCTCTGTCTTACTCGCAAGTCGCGCCCCTCCGATCAGAACGACTAACATGGCGGCAGCTGCCGACCAATAGCGGTACAGAAAAAAGAAGCGCAGTGCGTGGAGCGTGCCGATTGGTCAATAGCATTTCCCGCGCTTTGAAAATTCATCTTCTGCGCAGGTACATCGGTAAACCATATCAGTTGGGTACTACTGTACCTGGGAACTTTCAGGTTACGGAGATATTGAAGGTCAAAGTTACAACGTTTTGTTTTTATGAAGACTAGTTTTAAATGTTTTAACTTAAACTTTAAATACTGCGGCGATACCTTTGCATGCACCCATACGCACAATGTATCGCGTGCGTTACATTGCGCATTACCGTAAACAGCCAATTTTCACACCAAAAATAAACGTCGTCTCGCAGTTTTTTTTTTTTACAAAGTTACGTTACGTAGTTTGATGTACGGAATGCGTAGATGACGGCTTCGTGAAAGGTCTTTTACCCTTACTCAGTTTCTATAAACCGTTTTTCATTATCATGAGCTCTCATGTGCTCCCTCAAAGTGTAGCTCCTGGCATACGACTTACAACAGACATTACAGTTAAAAGGCTTCAACCCACTGTGTTTTAACATATGTTTTTTCAAACCATGGTTAGTTATAAACGCCATACCACACTCGGAACAATTCTTATTCTTTTGTCCGTGTGTCTGACGTATGTGTGTAGCTAAATAATGTTTTATATTATATTCCCGCCCACATATAGGGCACTTGAACTTATGTGTTATGTTATGCGCCTCTGACATGTGCTTTATCCTGTCATTGTAGTGTTTCATCGGCTTGAAACATATTTGGCACTTGATAACGCGTTTCGAATGGGCACTTTCCATATGATTCGCTTTGGAAGTTTTAGTTTTGAGTATTTTTCCGCATTCGGCGCAAGGAAAGTTTCCATTTTCGTGAGTCCGTTTGTGTACTTTTAAGCGTTTTGAGTTCAAAAATGATTTGCCACATACATCGCAGATACAGTTCGCGTAGTGCTCGTTCAAATGTGTCGTTAACGTTCTGAAAACATGAAATTGTTGGCCGCATAAGTGGCAAGAGTAGGGACTAGCATCTACTTTGTAATCTGCAATGCACTCGTTGTAAATAACCTTCTTGTGCACATCAACAAAATGGCGGCACATCGAAATGACATCTGTCAAATTCAAATTGCACTGGCGGCATTCTAAATTCGAAATTTCAATTTGCAGAGAGCGCGGGTAGCGTTTTATTTTTTTAATTTCTACATCTATGTCGGCGTGGGTTTTTAGCATGTGATCTCTGAGGAGGTTTATTTCCATAAAGTCTTGTTGGCAGAAGAAGCATTGGAACCAGCTCTTGTGGTGTCTGAAGGGGCAAGCGGTGGTGTCTCTAAGGACGGTGTCACAAGTCAGCATGACGCGTTTGCGCTCAGACACTTGTTTGACTCCGTTCTGCCCTCTTGTGTGTTGGAAGCCTTAAAACAAAAATATATTTGAGGTCTTGGCCTTTCTAGGCATGATTAAAAATAAAAGGTTGATGAGAGATGGTTGTTTACTGTCATGACTATTTTCATTTATACTATACCAAAAAAAGAAAAAGGTTTTATATAAACATAACATCAAGGCCGTATTCCCCGAAGGGTAAGACAGAGGTGTACCCATAGTACACCTACATTTCGCCAGCTATGTTTTAGGTCTCATGTAATAAGAGGCGAGTCGATTGGCATCAAACGGGCACAAATCCAAGACCGGGCTGATACTGAGAAATTCCAGATGGATAAACCCAATAACACTGCCTGACCCGGGAATTGAACCCAGGAACTCATGCTCAGCAGTAGCGCTTGCGACCACGAGACCAACGAGGCAGTCAAAAATGTTTTGATTTTGTATAAAAAGAGTTACAACAATAGCTTGCCATGCTAGTTAAAATCAAACTCAAAGAATTTATTTCAAATAAACCAATTACAGACACTTTTGAATTGTCAAAGGGACGGTCAGTCAGAAAGATGAAGCTAGTTCCCTATTCCAAAGCGTAATAAGTATCTATGGAGAAGAACGGGCAAGAAACTCCACGGACACGCTTTCTAATCCAGATATTATAGTTACAAAAACATTGGTGACATCATTCATGTTGAAATTATACATGTGGGGACGGTGTAGAAAGACGTGCACGTTAAAAGCGTCAAATTAATTAATTACTAATTTACATACCTATTTCAACAACTGAGGTATCTCGTCCTTTTAATTCAATTTCATTCTCTTTGACCAAACTGTTTGTTATTTCATTATCTTCCTTATTCTCTACTGCTTTTGGTATTTTTTTCTTCGAGAACTCTGCTATGGGAGTATCTGAATCCATGTCTTCTTTCAAATCAACGTTTCTCATTCTTTTCCCTTTAATAATTATCTTCCGTCTCTTTCTCTTGGTTGTAGAACGAATTTTGTGTAATTTTGTTTTTTTTAACAAAAGTTTTTCTGTTTCTAATATTCTACAATCTGCTTTTAAAACATCTTTATTGTCATCTGAAAATAATTAAAAAAACTATAATATATTATTGCAGTATTTTATCACTTAGTTATAAAACTTTACAGTTGGTTTACAGTACAGCCGATGAACCATGACTGGTCCGAACTTTCCGCAAAAGGCTGCACAATAACATTTTTTAGGAACCAAATGTTGACATGAGGCGACTGTGAGTAAGTTTTCATGCGCGAAAGTTCGTAGTGCCTATGTCCAGACCGGTCATGATTCATCGGTCATACTGGACAGCTAGATTAAACTTTAACTACCTTCACTATTGTCTCCAATATTCATGAAATATGGACTATCTACATTTTCTGGTATTTGATCTAATTCAGCCTTTATAGTTTCTGGGTGGAAAATATCTGAAAAACAAATACAATTAAGGTTTAACATAACAACATGTCTTCTTTCCCCGATGGGTTAGTCACAGTGTACCCATAGTAGGTACACTCACATTTCGCAAGTTATGTCTAAGTCCCATGTAATAGGGGACGAGCCTATTGCCATCAACCGGGCACAAATCCAGGCTCCAGCCTGCTACTGAGAAGTTCCAGATGGAAAAACCCAATAACACTGCCCGACCCGGGAATTGAACCCAGGCTTTCATGCTTAGCCGTAACGCTTCCTACCACTAGACTGACGAAGCAAATAAAGTTTACTGAAATTAAAATAACACATTTTTTTTTTTTCTTTTAATTTTTTTTTTTTTTATTCTTCTATACATTTAGAACAATAAAAGTATGTGTCTGATAAGAGAAAAAGTAAAAAGTGGCTTTATCTTTATAAATTAAATGCTGTTTGTTGTTAAGAGCATGACTTGAGAACAGCTGGACCGATTTGGTTATTATTATTAATATTTTCAAATCTCGGGCCTATGTATCCCAGTCCGTGGAAGCCAACGTGCAGAGGCCTGTTAGACGTTTTTGCATGAAATGAGGCACCAACCGACGATTACCCCCGTATGCACTATGAAAGTGCACCCAAGGACAACCCCAGGTTGGAGCAGGACTATTGCAGGGGGTGACTTGCACACTCAATAATGTGCTCCCGGAAACTGTCGCTAGCACATAGTGACGTAGCAACAAGGGGCAACATGTTCTGAGGTGCATGAAGAGTGGAGAGGTATTCCAAGGCTATCAAAACAATCCCGGAGCCTGGAAGATGGTCAAGATCTCTACCAGCACTTACTGGAATACATCCGTCCTACGGGATATTTGCTCTTGCGAATCTCCACTCAAGCTGGCCAATATAGACAAAAATGAGGAGGGAGCTCTGTTCCTCGTCAGTGTTCACTCCAGCCGGCCAATAAAGGCATGCCAGAGATGAGGAACTAGACTACTCTAGGGAGATATGGTCCGTGGGGTTGCTACTGCCCAACAGCTCGCCAAATGCTGGCCTGCGGGTTTCTGCATTTCTCCTGGTCTGGCTCCTCACCCTAGACCTGTTCCGGAAAAGTAAACTGTACTAGCACAGACCTAGAGTACTGACCGTGCAAGCCCCACCACGAGGTCAAAGTAAAAATACGGCGTTGGGATTGTTATTAGTATCTCCTTTATTCCATTATATACATATAAATTACATTTTTAAATATTAGAATATAAAAAATATTAGAATATAAATAATATTAGAATATAAAAAATATTAGAATATAAAAAATAGTAGCCCACCGGTATCGGGAAACCCCCGCCGCCGAGCCGGTCCAAGCTACCGGCGGTCAGGGCTCCAGAGAAAGGAACCTCCCAACAATGCGAGCCGCGTCTAGAAGTACCGCTTTCTGAATCAAGCCCAACGAGAGCCTCCTCAGGTGTTGGTCGAGGCTCTTGGCTATTAAGCCATTGGCTGTCACGACTATCGGCACAATTATCGCTGAGTCCATGTCCCACATGTCGACAACTTCGCGAGCCAATTCAAAATACTTGATTTGTTTATCTTTCTCGGCTTTCACAAGGTTCTCGTCATGCGGAATCGTTATGTCAAAAATCACTGTGCGCCGCTTTAATCGATCCACCACCACTATATCAGGCTTATTGCCAACAATAGTTCTGTCAGTGATGATGGATCGATCCCAGTACAATGCGATATGTCCATTTTCGAGAACTGGGTCGGGCACATATCTGTAGTACGAGACTTCCGATTCTACAAGGCTGTATTTCAGAGCAAGTTGCTGATGGATAATCCTGGCTACAAGGTTGTGTCTATGCAAATACTCTTCGTTAGCTAGACGAGAACATCCGGAGATAATATGTCTGATTGATTCACCCGGACGGTGGCATGCCCGACAGATGTCAACCGTGCCGTCTTTCACAATAAATCTCCGGTAATTGTTTGTCATCATAAGTTCGTCCATAATTGCACAGACAAAACCTTCGGTTTCTCCAAAGAGGTCACCGAAACGCAGCCAGGCTACGGACGCTAGTTGGTCTACATCAGGTCCATGTAGGGCCCGAAAAAACGTCCGTGAAGCTCTGCCATACTTCCATGCGATCATTAGTGTCAAGCACTACTGGTTTGCGCCAGTTCTCTTTAGCCAAGGAGATCGGGGTGAGGCCTTTGTCCACTGTGACCAAATCTAGATGCATTCCCACGTCGGCTTCTAAGAAATATTCCCTGAGACTGCATATCTCGCGATTGTGCAGGGTCTTAGCATTTAAAAAGCCTCGACCTCCACACTTTCGCGGGATATACAGCCTCTTTACCGGTGACCGTGGGTGATGCATTCGATTTGCAGTTAGCAGCGTACGTACGGACCTCGTCGAGTTCCGTCTGAGTCCATTTGAGTGTGCCGAAAGAGTACATCAAAACCGGCATGACCCAACCGTTGAAGGCGCGCACCTTGTTTCCGCCTGATAAAAGACTATTAAATACTTTTTTCAGGCGGCCAAAGAAGCGTTCCTTTAACGACTGCTTCATGTCAGTATCATTGCTGCGCAACGCTTCCGACATACCCAAATACTTATAGGTTTCGGATGCGGAGAGGGCTTTAAGGTTTATGGAATCCGAGAGTTGGGTGCCGACGGATTCCACAATCTCCCCTCGCTTTACATGCATGACCGCACATTTGTCCAAACCAAATTCCATCCTGATGGCGCTACTGAAAGTTTCAGTTACTTTCAGTAGCTCCATCAGTTGCAAATTGTTGGAGGCAAAGAGTTTTAGGTCATCCATGTACAGGAGGTGAGATATAACCTGACCACCTCTCCTCATCCGATAGCCTAGACCTGAATCCTCCAGCAGTGTGCTTAGAGGATTCAAGGGTAAGCAGAACCAAAGTGGACTCAAACTATCACCCTGAAATATGCCTCGCTCGATCCTTATCGGTTCACTATTCCTCTGGACATTTCGACATCCTGGATAATAAAGGACCATTCTCCATTGCCCCATACATGACTTCAGGAAGGTGCGCAGAGTTGCATCTACTTTATACAACTCCAGCAGCCTATAAGCCATGTATGTGGCACCGAGTCATAGAATAGAATAGAATAGAATACTCTTTATTATGTACACCATAAAAATTATAGATATAAATGTAGTAATTTTACATAGGGTGACACAATGAGCGATCGTTTACAGACAACCTTTGGATGGATTCAAGGGAGAAGGAGAGACAATAATGCAGATAGTCAGTGGTGTACCATTTACATAATACAACAAATACATACTTACATAAAACATATACTTATCTGCATATAATATATACAATAATAAACATGAAACAAGAGCAAAGAATCTAAATGTAATGATAATTTTTAAGGAGAGAGGTGAAGAAGGTGAGAGATGTGTTTTTAACCAGAATTTTAAAAGTGGACAAATATTGAGCACGCCTTATCGACACGGGCAAGGCATTCCAAAACCGTACTGCTTGAACTGTAACAGACTTGTCATAAAAACTGGTGGAATGCATCGGCATCTCTAGTCTTAAGTTTTCCGAAGACCTCAGATATCTGTTATGTGTATCATGAAGGAACTATAGGAGTCATAGGCCTTCTTGTAATCTATTCAACATGTCGACAGATCCTTTCGGGAACGACGAACCTGTTGGCTAATGGCCATATCAATGAGGAGTAGCTCCTTAGTACGACGGACCCGTCCCTACATCCATTTTGAGAATGAGATATGATGGAGTTGGTGTCTATATGTTAGTTAATTTTAGCTCTCAAAATGGATGTAAGAACTTTATAGACCGTCGGTAAACACGTGTTCGGAAAATAACTTTTGGGTTCCGCAGTGCTACCTGATTTATGGAACAGGTGGGTAACTCCTGTAGTTAGGAACTGGGGTAGCGAACCAGATTCCAAAGCAACCTGGTACTGAGACGCCAAGCGAGCGTGCGACCTACCGAACCAATTGATCCAGAACTTTTGCAATCCGTCTGGTCCTAGAGACTTCCATTTCGGCAGCGGATGGACTGCACGAGTTACATCTTGGAGGCAGATGGTAATAGCCCCCATTTCTGGTATTGGATCGCAGGCTCGCTCGACTTCTCGAGCCCAATCACCTTCGGTGTGACTGACAGGCACCGACCAGATACTGCTCCGGAAAGAACACATGGCACGATCATCTGGTAGGCACGTGTCAGCCACACATTGATCCGGGCGCTCCCAACCCCTATAAACCCACCTTTCATCATGTTGGAAGGTGCGATTCTTATTATTATTATGATGTTCATAATAGTCCAAATAAGGTCATTAGGAACGGAAAAAATTAAGTTACCCATAAAATTCTGAAATAACTAAAAGTTCTCTATTTAAGGAGCTTGGACAACGAGACTAAGTTGCTCCATATGGCTTTCTTAAGTACCCTTGAAATTTAAATTTGGAGAGAACATAGTCTCTTAGGTCACCTAGTATAGTAATATTACCTTTTTTACTACCACAATAAGTTACAAAGTGCCTCTCTGCCTCTTCCACTCGTTTGCGGAAGCTGCGCGCATCCCTCAGGTGGCTCACACACAGGGTACACACCATTCTACTTGGACCCCACTCCATCAGATACGACAGCTGTAAGGGGACAGATAAAACAGATTTAAATGGTAAGTATTGACTGATGACGGGCAGGAAAATGCAAAAAAATGCATTTTCCTGACCTGTAGAATGTCACACATTCAAAAAATTGCTATATAGCGCAAACAAAAGACGATTTGTCACTTATTTCTCTGGTTGACAGTACCTACCTGTTAGGAATGTAGGAATCATTGCTAGATTTAAAATTAAATTCAGACAAAGATGTTATAGTCCTCTTGTATGGTAAATTACTAATATGTAAGCTTTTTTGGTTTAAAGTAGGTATTCAAGGTTTAAAAACGTACCGAAATCCCATAGCACTCTTGTAACATATCGGAATAAACTTCTTTGCTTCCGGCCTCCGTAATATAAGATGCGGTGATATCCCAAGTCCCGCTTGTTGACAGGCAGCAGCGGCACACATCGGGCTGCGACGCCCAGCTCTCGACGTTCTCCACATCCATTGTTTTAATTTATAAATATTCAGGATTGAGTTTTATTTTTGCATTACATTGTTGTTCTGTCCACAGAGCATGCAACTTTGTTTTGTCGGTTTGACACAGTGTTTCCACTTAAGATTTTGGTTTTGCTCTAAGTTCTTTAGAAAAATCAAAATTCCTTAATTTAGTGCGCATGATTATTAAAAGAAACAAGTCCTTTTCGCATATTTTAATATGAAAATTAATTAAACATAACTACTTAATTTGAAGACTCAGAAGCCGAAGCATTACTTTTGCAGGTTTTAGCGGCATTAAGCATGGCACTAGTAGGTTCCATTATTGAGCAGTCACATACTTTACAGAAAGCTTTTGTCTCACCTTTATCAGATCTCTTTAGCCAATACTTAAAATCTGGATGCTCCAACCAAGACGTTTTAATTTTTTGCGCATATTTCTTAGTAGCTTTACTTGCAGCTGACTTTTCTCCTTTATCTTTTGATGAAGAAGGCACTTGCTCACTACCATCACCCGTGTCTTCCATTTTCAAATATAAAAACAATGAATTAGGATAATACAATTAGTTATTAGAAAAATAGCAATCGAAAATAATCCATAAATCTTGTTAGGTACTAATTTATGATGTCCTTTACAACAAAGGTAAATAGTACTATCCAAAAGGTAAACTAACATTGGCCGGATTATAATACGAAACTAATATTTGGAATCCCGGCAACTCTAGCTACAAAAGTAGCTGCAGACGGAGTAGCGGATAATAGGTAGACCCATTTTTTTTTTTTTTCCTAATTGGCAGCTCGTAGTTTTGACCACTGAGGTCTTGGCTACTTAACCGGGCAACCCTGTGGGTGCCTTAAGCTACTAACTTAAAGCCTCCAGCCAGGGGCGAAATTCTTAAGTACTAGGTGACCGCACGCTAAGGGCACCCCCTGTGGGGTACGAACCTTGGCTTAGGGCGTCACTGAGGGGAGGGCAGCAAGGTGGGACAGGCTGGATCGAAATTATATTATTATTATTAGGGGAATTTAAAGCTACAGGCTCAGCTACGGCGCGGGCTGGCGCGTCGTCGAGCAAGGGTCGGGGGGGGGGGGGGGGGGGGGACAATTAGGTCGGGGACGTCGCGTAGGACCTCGGCGGCGAGGTCGGAACGATGGCGGTCTGTTTTTGTATACTGTACTGGTGGCCCTACTGCTTTCCTGGAGGTTATGGGGTCATCGGGGCCGGACAGGGCATGCCTTGGACGGCGGGTATGACTAATGCGGGAGGGGGTATATCTGGCAGCCTCGACAACCAGAGGGTTGCGATGTGAGGCCTGAAATGCGCTTCATGAACTGACGGATAGTGGGGACTTTAAGATCGAGATGGAGTATCTCGTTCCGAACGAAAGGTAGAGCCATAGCCGCCGCCGCCTTTATATACTATTGTGTGCGAGAAGTTTTACTAAATAAATAAATAAATAGAGCATAGAATAAATAGGGTTACCACATCAAGTAATTTTTGCCCTAAAATTCCCTAAATCCCTGTCGCAATAAAAAAAGCCCTAAGCTGTATATGAAATAAGTAGATTCGCCCTAAAAAAGGGCGAAATCCCTAAAAGTGAAAACACTGGTTTGACAACCAACTATTTTTTTTTTTGCCTATGGCTTCGCACTGTTTGTGCATTTAGCCGAGATTTAACCAATGTCACGTTTAGTTTGTTTAGTATGAAGTAAAAAAAGTTAGGGAAACGAAAATATTACTATTAAAAATTATAACGGGATTTAGGACGGTTACATCTATAGGATCAGTATTATTTAATTACAGTGATATCATATTGAATAATCAGCTAAATACAATGACGAAAACCTACAACTTAATATTATTTAAAGTAATGAATGAGACTATGCATTTATATACAGGAAAGCTATTTGTACAAAGTAAAGAAAGTATTGAGGTAGGAAAAGGAGTACAGAGAGACAAGAGGTTACTGAGAAAGGATGAACGGTCATATAAAGGACAGGAGAAAAAAATGTGATCTAAGTCGCCTACGTCTGCGCCATGCAAATGGGGTCCTCGATAATATGAAGTTTGGCAAGATAGGCTGGAGAGCAGACATGACCCAGTCTCATCCGTATTAGAATGGAAGTCTCCATCTTACCAAACTTTGCCCTGCTAAACCACGGTATTTCCGGAACGTCGGGTTGAATAAGTGAAAAATAACGACCCTTCGATCTGCTTCTGATATCCCAAGCTACCTTCCAGGTGACCCGAAGAAAAGTCTTTAGTAACGTCACGAGGTCACAGCAAAAAATTGTATACGGAACTAAGTCCCCACACTGCACCGCTTCACCGGCGAGTGTATCAGCCACTCCATTGCCATGGATTCCAGCATGGGCCGGGATCCACGCAAATTGTAGTGAATTACCCGCAGAGATGGTTCTGAACGCAAATTCTCTTATTAAATAAATTATAGGCAACTGCGATTTGTGTTCGAATGTGGATTTAATGATGGCTAGAAGAGCACTTTGAGAATTAGTAAAAATAATAGTTTTTTTAAGCTTTAAAACTCGAATATATTCTATGGCTTTTAAAATGCCGAAACATTCCCCCGTAAAAACAGACGTCTCCGGAGGCAGTTTTATTTTTTGTACGATGTTGTATTGGGAATGGTAAGTACCTATTCCAACACAACCCGTCGGAGACCGCTTGGCAGCATCCGTAAATATATGGTGGAACTCTAAGTGTTCAGCTAAAAAATTATTAAAACTTAAATGGCAATCGGCATCTGATTTACTTACACAGTTATATTATAGGATAGGAATGAATTGTAAACTCTCCTACTGCTAAATAGGGGAAGTTTATTGGAGCGGTGATTAGGAGAAGAAAGTGAAAGGATTTTTTTATAGCTTACAACTAAACAAGGAGCATGTTTATGGGACCAGTAATTTGAAGATTCAATCAGCAACACTAAAGATTCCAGTTTAGGAATGAGAGGATGAGTTGAGATCTGAAGAATCCGGAACAAATATTTATCAGACAGGAATTGTCTTCTAAGATATAAAGGAGCTTCCCCGCATTCAACTGGGAGTGCATTAATGGGACTAGACTTCATGGCACCCGAAATAATGCGTAATGCCTTAGACTGGATGTGATCCAATTTTTTAAAAGCCATGACCCTAGCAGGTTCTAAAACGAACAATCCTTAATCAAGAGTGCTTCTGATGATTTCGTTGTAAACGAGATTCAAAGAAAAGGGATGGGCACCCCACTTCACACCAGAGAGGCATCTAAGCATATTAAGGTGATTTTCACATTTGTTAACAATATAATCACAATGAGGAACACCACTTAATTTTCTATGTGTCAGGTATGATTTTAGTAGGTAGATCAAGAGCTGTATTCCTAATCCCATAGTGCTCTAGTTTCAGCAGAAGTGTCTCATGGTTTACGCAATCGAACGCCTTAGAGAGGTCGCAAAAGATTCCAATGACATCTTGTGCTTCTTCCCAGGCGTTAAAAATGTTTATAAGGGTGACACCAGCGTCAGTGGTACAACGCCCTTTGGTGAAACCGTACTGTTGTTCATGAAAGATGGAATTTTTATTAAAGTGACGTAAGATTTGATTAAGCATTAACTTTTCAAACACCTTACTGAGAACTGGCAAAATTGACACAGGCCTATAATTGTTGGGTTCTTTACTATCACCCGATTTGAACAATGGAACTACTTAACTGTGTTTCATAAGATCCGGAAAGACTCCTTGGTCTACACTGGTGTTAAATATGAAAGCTAAATAGGGCGCAATGGTTTCGATGAGAGATCTATAGACTTTTACAGACATTCCCCAGAGATCGGGCATGACTTTACATTATTTTTAAGTACAAAGCAGAAAGCGCGGGTGAGGAATTTAAAGCTTCAGTAGTTTTATGGGCAATATTAGTAAAAAGTGTTGATGAGGCCATGAGCAGTCTCTAAATTAAATTCTGCATTACGCTGTTTTTTCCTGCCTGTTTCATTATTTTTTATTTGCCAGGTAGTTTTTATTTTATCATCAGCTAATTTTATTTTATTGCTAATATAAAAAGCTTTTGCTATTTTGCACACACTTTTAAAAGCTTTTGTAAATACTGTAATTTATTGATGAAAGCTTGTATTATTCATTTATGTTGCTTTAGACCATAAAGTTCAAATAATTTATCCCTGCTTTTACGAATACCTGGAGTCGCCCAATCACTAAATAAAAACGTTGTATAAATAGTTTTAGTCTTTAGTGGAAAAGTGTCATTAACTTGCGTGTTTAATAGTGAAAAGAACTCGGCGTAGAACTCATTTGGGTCACCTATATTATTAAACTTTTGATCACATAATGTACTGGCCAAAGAATTATTTAATTTCTCTAAATTTTTGCATGTAATTGGCCTAAACCTTATTTGATTTTTTGTAAAGGCATATGAGCAAAATGTTATTGTGAAATATTCACAACTACCTTAAAATACAGAAACGCAGCAGAAAATAATCCGTACCAGGAGATTGGCAATTTGGCAAAAATCATTTTATCTTTACTACATTGAAATGATGATGTGGAACGCGTCTTCAATTCCATGAACTTGTTAGAAACAAAAAATCGCACTAAAATGCAAGTAAAAACAATGACGTCGATTTAAATATTAGTTGGGGATTAAAATGTATAAAAAAACCTGTTGCTCTCACCAACATTTCCTCATCAGGTACATAATAAAATGAGTGACTGAACTAAATAAGTACTCCTTCAAATAGGAAACTAACATCCACGATCTACCGCAACCCTCAACTTTCACAATTGCAGCTACAAGCATTGAAGAAACAGATTCCTCTGAGGACGATTTTTATTTTTATTACTGTGTGTTTTAATATAACCTACGAGTAGATACTTACCTAAAATAATAAGTTTGTTTTGTGAATATTATTGGTTTTCATAAGCCCTTTCTTATATCCTAATTTAGCAGTTCTAGCCCGTTTCAACTTAGTAGGTTAGGTAGTAGCCCGTCTTCAAAAAGTAAGGTATGGTAAGGTAAGGTAAGGTAATGATAGGTAATGATTATAATTCTGTAAAGCCATATTCGTTACGGTCGCGAATCGTATTTTAATCAAAATACAACCTGACAGTGACCTGTAAATTGCAAAAAACGTAACAAAATTTGAATTTCGCGGGCTACCCTGAAGGTTCCGCCCTAAAGTGCGTTTCAACAAATAGTTCCTATGCCGTTATATTGGCAAAAATGTATACCAGTGTCACTACATTACACAGAATGTGTTTCCTTGAAATTAGGGAAGTTTTTGAATGAAATGTTTTCAATATGACACTGAAAGTAGATTTTCATAACATCTGTTTACATGACCATAATATATAATTTCAACATGCATGATGTAACATATTGATGATGGTAGTAGGATTTTTAATCATTTTTACAGTCACCTTGAAAACCCTCATTTTGTCTATTTAGAATGGTATTATAAAACAAAAATTATTAAAATATTTTTTTACTATAAATATGATCGTCTAAGTATTTTTTTTTTGCTATAATCGTGCTCATCGTAGGAACCTACACCTGAGATGTTGCCATCATCATCCGCATCAGAAGTGTCAGTTTCATCTCCAACTTCAATTATAAAACAGCTGGACCATCAGCGTAATAGTTATCTTCAATCTTCTTCACATGCTCGCATTCTTTTCTCCATTCTTCCTGTGTAATGGTAGAAAATGCTTCTTCTGTTATTTTAACGACATTTCTGGCTTCTTGCCCAACATTTTTTTCAGCAATTCGTCTTTTTAATAGACTCCACATGAGTTCAATGGGGTTTAAGTCACAATGGTAAGGCGGAAGCCTTACCACTTTATGACCAAGCTCTTCCAATATCTGGTCTGCCTCATATATAGGCGACTCTTTGTGCTCTTTGATAATTTCAAATAACTGAGCTTTTACCATAGTCGGTAAATAAGCAAGGCCTTTACTTTGGATCCAATATTGCATTTCAGCCTTTGTGCTTGACATAGTGGGTGCCTTGTTGATCACTACGGTAACGTAGAAGGCATTATCCATGACAACAATTGACTGGGGGGCAGATTGGGTAACAGCTTTTCATCAAGCCATTTTTTTAAATTGGCTCTATTCATATCGTCGTGATAGTCGGCGGCTTGCGACTGAGATCTAAATATTAGTTGGGCATTGGGTTAAAAGCCCATGGCACCACCCGCGTGGACTATAATCCACCGTGGCCCTTTAGAATCAGAGGCTAATACGCCTTCTTCTGCTTCACTATGCCAACATTTACCTGCACAATACGTTGCGTGTATATAAGTCTCGTCCAAATACACAACGCTGGTTTCCAAGACGATTCTTTCTTAGTTCTTCCAGATACCGATAACGCCAGGCGACAATATCAAATCTCTCCATCAATATCTTTCTTTTGGATCTGCACTTTTTAAAATAAAACCTCATCTCCTTGATGATTCTCCACAAAGTTGTGCGACTCCCTTTGAAATATATCTCACGTCGCATTTCATGCAATAACTTAGTCAAAGTAGGCAATTCTTTTCTGACAGAATAAAATTCATGTATTTTATGCCTTAAAACACATCAGTCGAAATCATCCAATTCGATAGTTTTGTGTCTAGGACCACCTTTGCGTGGTGTCGAAATTTTTGTCGACGTACTAGCTGCCACCTCGCCTTCTTTGTTTATCTTTGACATTGTTATTCATCTAAAAATCTACCTGAATTACCTACTTTTGTAAAGTAAATATGAATATCTATTCTTACAATAAGGTAAATAGTTAATTATAAATACAAGTACATATTTTAAACTAAACTCACAATTTAGCAGTGGAGAGTTGGGAACTTGATGAGACTACCACTGGTAACCCTATTTCACTAAGCTGCTGCGGGCTTAGCATGACGCTATCTATCTCTTCGAAGAATAGAGACGGCTATTCCCATACAAAGTGACATTTCGTTTCTCTATTTTTGACATCGCACCGTAGAAATCCTTCTAAAATCTGTTATTTTGTGTTTCATTTCTGTCGATCGTTGTCTAGGTCCTTTTTAATGTAGACTATTTCAGAAGACAGTTGTCTAAGGTAGTGAAGACAAATTGTTTTTTTAACCGCCATGCTAAAGACGGTAGAAAACTTTTTACTCGACGGCCACAAATTATAAAAATGGAAAGGAAAAAAGGATTTTTTCACTTTTTTTATGGAAAATGTGAAAAATGATTACCTACATGTTGAGTTTTAGGGGTTTAAGGGGTCGAGATTTTCATTATTTTTGCGATAGGACACACCATTTTCGAGATATAAGCAAAATAAAAGATAAACGTTAATAAATTACTGAATTTCGTAAAAAGTGCAGTTGACTCTTTCTACTTTGCTGCCGTCGTACTGTCTTCAAGAAACGTCATTTTTGTCTACTGTTCCGTCGACAAGACGGTGCTTGTGCTACGCCTGCTGTAATGACGGCAACACGAGCCTGTACACACATCTTAATGGAATAAGTGGGGCCTCGTTACGTTTTTCACGCTCACAAAAGGTCTTCACTTTCAATACCATCTGTCTTTCACCACTTCTTAATGTTTTGACTTAGATAATAAATAATTAGTCTCGCTGCGCTCGACTAGATACCGCCAGAGTACTTGTCAAATGCGGCAACAAATAGTACGCCGAATTCGGCGTACCCGAGCCAGTCACACTGCAAGCTGTGTGTGACGTGTATGTGCCAAATGTTTTATAAAATTTTGGGCATAATCCGAAGTAAAATGCCAGTTTGCGTAGTGAAACTATGTAAAAATAATACTACAAGAAATAAGAACGACACTGGGATCACATACCATCATTATGTATCGTATAATTTCGAAAGGGGAATGCCAAGGTTTCCTGCAAGACTCGGCTAGAACCCACAAAGATGAACAGTATATCATAAAAAAGGAAAATAATTATAGAATTTGATGGTGTAATTAGTTTTCTATTAGAAGTACACCAAAAAATCTTATAGTTCTTTAAAGTTGACCAATTAATACTTTTAATTTTAATATGACAACATGACAACTAATAACTGATTAATTTAATTAATGACTTTAGGCACATTATTCTCGCTTAGATGTTTGTCAAGTAACAATATGACATACCTACATTATGTTAGAATGTATGAAAAAAACCACATGTACACTTTTTAACTATTTATTATTCGTCAAACAGTACATCATCACATTTAATTAATAAATCGTCTAAAAACTGGGCTGGAGTGGTCATAATTGTTTGATGTCTTGCCCAACCGAGGTACCATAATATTGTCAATGTATGTGCACAGCAACCTACGGTTCTTCGCCCAACTATGCAATTACAATAATATTGCTCAATTTCCTGTCTCCCACTTTCATTATTATTAATTATGACATAAACATAATATATTTTTCGACTTATATGTCTGCTTTGAATTTTAGCTCTAAGGAACCAGTAATTTTGGGAGTGACAATTCTTGCCGTAGGTTGCTAAGATGCGTCTCTCTACACACTTCAATAGTATAGGAACCATTGTGCCGAATATGTTCGCCGTAATATGACCGTGATATCACGCGGGAGCAGTGTTGCCAGATGACCGTCTCACGTTCTCCCCAAACCTTCCCCAAAATCCCCCCAAAATTTAGGTTTTGAAGAAAAAATCCCCCACAGATGGCAAAATATTAATTTATTAATGAAATAAAATTTTATACTTTTTCAGCAACAGCACACTTCCCAAACTTTCCCCGAAATCCCCCCAAAATTCGGGTACTGAAAAAAAAATCCCCTTTAAATGGCAAAATATTTATTTATTAATGAAATACAATTTTATACTATTTCAGCAATAGCTTGCATTACTGGTTTTTTTTTTGTAATATTTATTAGCTTTTGGAATATTTATTTATTTATGGATGCCTGAAGATTTTAATAACGTGCGTTGGTAATATTTTCGTGTCATGGATCAAAATCATAGATTAGAAACAACCGGAAGCTGATAATGGTGCGCAAAATGTATTATTTAACATCTCTTGCAGGACGGCTAAGTTCAGCAGCATATGCTGTGAGAAAAATCCGTCAATTTACTAATGTAGATACCGCGAGGCTAGTCTATTTCAGTTACTTTCATAGTATCATGTCTTACGGTATTTTACTATGGGGACGGGCTGCAGATATCGAGTCTATTTTTATTCTGCAGAAAAGAGCCATCAGAGCAATATATTGCCTCCGCAGGCGCGATTCTCTAAGGGAACTGTTTAAAGATATTAACATCATGACGGTACCTTGTCAATATATCTATGAAAACATCATGTACGTAAGAAAAAATTTAAATCTTTTCAGTAAAAGAGGTGAAAGACATAACTATATGACTAGAAATAGGGACCAATTAGTTCAACCAGGTTTCAGACTGGCTAAAGTAGACTCATCCTTCATGGGGTACTGTTTAAAATGTTATAATAAAATACCTCCCCACATACTCCAACTGAATGAAACAAAATTTAAATCTCGTATAAAACGCACACTATGCAGCCAAGCATATTATAAGTTGGGGGATTACATCGCTGACAAAGATGCTTGGCTCAACGCTGGTCCTGCTCCACAGGGGGGCATAAATTAATTGATTAACATTCGAAAATATTGTTGGAGCTGCTGAAGATTGTAAAAACAACAACATCTTTGCATTGTATAAATTCAATTTCTTAACAATGTATAATTGCATAGCACATGTGTGAGCACTATGTACCTACTATAAAGCCACCATTTACTAGGCTCGTCTTTCGTTGACTTGAATGTGCCCTGGCGGCTGAGAGTATGTCATGCTCACTCAAATGTTTCGCTGGTGGTGGCGTGTGTGTTGGATCATTAAGTTCCCTTCAAAATGGTTGAGCTGAATGGTGCTGATCCATGCGTCATGTTCGTGAACGGGCGCCGTCAGTAGGGACTGGTCAACTCTTGGCTGCCACGGCTTATTTTAATTTAAATTTTTGAATTGTTTTTTTATCTTTTTTATTACGGATACTTTAAACGTGCACGTCTTTCTACATCGTTCTCACATTTTTAATTTGAACATGAATGATGTAAACAATTTGTTTTTTGTAACTATATATTGATTTAAAAGAGTGTCCATGGAGTTTCTTGCCCGTTCTTCTCCATAGGTACCTACTACGCTTTGGAATGGGCAACTAGCTTCATTTTTCTGACTGACTGACCCTTTGACAATTCAAAAGTGCCTGTAATTGGTTTATTTGAAATAAATGCTTTGAGTTTTGAGTTGAGTTTGAGTTTGACTGTTTTAAGGGGGATGTGCCAAAGTAGCCCCCGCAATTCAATTTTTTTTACGTTTTTTGCAATTTGCAGGTCAGTATCAGGTTGTATGGTGATCTAAATAGGATTCGCGACCGTATCAAATATGTCTTTACAGAATTATAATCATTAGAATCAGCAATACAACTTCTGAAGTTAGAATTGCCCTCAAATGTCATGATTTCATGAAATAGTCATTCAATAGGGTAATATGAACTTATAGACATGTATTGCTGATTCTAATGATTATAATTCTGTAAAGCCATATTTGTTACGGTCGCGAATCATATTTTAATCAAAATACAACCTGACAGTGACCCGCAAATTGCAAAAAAGTAAGAGAATTTGAATTTCGCTGGTTACCCTGAAGGTTCCGCCTTAATCATCACGGCTGGCCGCGGCTTTTCCCGGATTACAGTTTTAGTAATAAAAATCCCCCAATTCCCTCCAAACCCAAATTTTTCCCTCCAAATATCCCCCCAAAAATATTGTCCCCCCAATTATCCCCCCATAGCTATAAAAATCCCCCAAATTTGGGGGGATTCCCCCCAGTCTGGCATCACTGCGCGGGAGAATTAAAACTTTTGACAATTGACAGTGACAAATTGACAAATACAATCAAGTGTTGCCAGCACTATAATAACATTAAGAATAAACTATTCTAAACGGAATCGATATTCAAATTAAATTATTTGGAATTATTATATTAAAATTAATATTATACGAATATTTATTTTTATCTATTTATTATTATAAGAAGTACGAGTTAAAACTTATGTAAGTATTAAATTCACTTACATCGCTTCATAATGATATTATTGTAAGCGATTTGCAAGTGCAATTTCGTATCGATATTATTTTATTTTGGTATTGGCAACATTTCTAATTGAAATTGTAGTTATAAAATGTGTTGATGAATTGAATAACTATTTAAAATGACTTTATAACGGTGTACTTCTACAAATTTTATTTATATTTATTTATTTAACCATTTATGTACACACATAAATAAACAGACAAGAAGAAAGGAACAGAAAAATAGGTACAAAGGTGATGCTTATTTCTAAAGAAATCTCTTCCAGCATACCTGCTATATGAGAGTATATTAGAGATGAAGACAACGTGTGTAAGAGTAGAAGGGAAATAAAATATATAAAATCTAAAATAATTTTCCAATTTAAATATAAACATAGGGGGGTGGGGAATGGGTTTTCTGTTTTTTACTATGAATTATCATTAATATAGAAAGTCTGTCGGACACTACATGATTCGAGCCGATTTTTGTCTTTCTCCTTTCAACTTAAAATAACATGAACCCTAAACGCCATTCAGTGTTGCCGCGTATACAAGAATCAAGTTCCCCGTGGATGAGATTTTTATAATGTGAATTTGTTGTTTTTGTATTTTATTATATAACCTATTTCATTTATCTAACCTAGTTATTATAACCTCACCTAGTTCTATAAATTATTTAATGTTTATTTTTGTAATCTATACACTTAAGGTGTAAAAACTACTGACACTATTTCAAGGGGTGATTCTATCCATGAAACTGAACAACTTTCCCCAAGAAACATGGACCGAAAAATTAAAAAAAAACCGTCTTCCCATAAAAAATGCGCAATCAGTTGATTGACTTACTACGGGAAAACCAACTTTATTTTTCGTATTTCGACTCATGTTCCTGAAATGTAAACATCGTGTCTGTACATCAAAAATATTCGAGGGGTTGAAGGATACGTGAGAGAACATATTAGAATCATTTTTAATAATGAATTAATTATTAATTTTTTAATATTTTTTAATCTTCTAATCTTTGATATACATACCTACCTTTCATTTTTCTAAAGAAGAAACCTACACCAAACGTATACAGGAATATATTTATACATTCGATTTTAATTTATTGTTCATTTTTAAGTATTTTCTGAGCTACATTTATAACTTAACTAATAGACCACAGTATAAAATATTTTTCCCATTAACTCGGGTAACAGTTGAGCAGCTGGTATCACAATATTCACGCACACTAGTTGTCAATGTTAACTGACAAATGTCAAGTGGCAATGTCATACACACACACTACAATAATGTGTTGCCGCATTCACGGAGCTATTGATTTTGGATAGCGCGGTATCTAGTCGAGCGCAGCGAGACTAATCATTTAACTATGGTTTTGGGCATGATTCTAACACAGAAACCTAAAAAATCTGCAGAATTGTCTTTCCAGATCTACTATCTCCCGTCAGGGTATATTTATATTCTGTGTACTATCTTGACAGACCTAGGATTAGACTCTCGGCATCGGTCGCGAACGGTTGTGTGCTTGCGCTCTCCCGTTTTCGATTTTTGTCGAAGTTTAATTCTTCTCGCTGCGAACCTCGTAGCGCCCCCGCAGCCGCCCCGGCTGCATCCGATCGTCGAACAATTAATTAAATTTATTTAATTAATTGGTCGTATCAAGTGATCAATTAAAAACTGCCTTTTTCAAGGCAAAGTGATATTTCTTTAACTGCGCGATAGTGTGAGTAGCTTCACTAGGCCCCTTCTGGGCAAAACCACAGTTTCGTGGTCCTCGGTGGATACCTAGCGGTGTTAACGATCTGAGTGGGGTGTTGTCCCAACACACCCGCCGAACCCTTTCAGGGCGAGGCAGTCAGTTGGACGGGTCCCAGAGCTAACCGGCCTTGGGGGATCTCCTAGTCGGCTCTGGTGACAGTTTTGCTTTCCCAGCTACTCACCTAGTGTCTCTAGGGTGTGTCTACACCCTTCGCGCTAGACTGTCAGGGCCCCGTTCGCACAATAAGACTGGCGACGGGTTTACAAGCTTAAGGCTCACCATAGGTACTCACCTCCCTGTCTATACCCGACAGGGAGGGTAACTCATCCCCGGGAACACCCACCCGGGGAGTTAGGCATAGGGAATTTTTAGGCTGGAATCTTAAATTCCAACATCCCCCCCAAGTAAATAGCCCCGCACCCCCCAACCATGGGGGATGCCTTAATCGCGACCTTCTTTAGGAAGGTTCTCCTTAAGGACCCCGAGTTCCTCGCCAAATATGGCGCTAAGTTCGCTGCTCTGCAGCCCCCCACCCCCTGTCCTCCCGACAACTCTGCCGCCATCGCTAACTTTAGCGATGCTCTAGAGGCCCCCCCCCCCCGGTGCAAACCGCCCCCCTCCCCCCCGTACCGATGGAAACCGACCAACGGTCCACAACTAGACGCCCCGTCTCCCCGTACTCCTCCGGCTCGGAAACACTGACGAACTCCTCCTCCGAGGATGACGGTTTCCAGACCGTCACCTCTTCCTCCAAAAGGAAGAAGAACTTCGCCTCTTCACAGGCAAATAAACTTAGGGACCAATCGGTCACTCCCCCGCCCACCCTTGCGACTCCGACCCCCGTCGTCGCCATCGCGACCGGCCCCCCCCCCCGCGTTAAGCCCCCCCCCCGGCTCCCAATGCTTTCCTAGAAAGCAACCCCAAAAAGACCCCCACCCCCCCCCCCTGTCTTCATCCAAGACAAATCGAAATGGACCGAAGTGTCCAAATGGTACGTCGATCTCAGGATCGGCTTCACCAGTGCCCGTTTAACCGAGCAGGGCATTAAGGTCCAAGTCCCTAAATCTAACGATTATAGGGAACTTACTAAGCTCCTCAGAGCACGAGGTGTGTCCTTTCACACGTACTCCCTCCCCGAGGACCGCCAGACCCGCGTAGTTATCAATAGGATCCCAAAGGAGATCGCTACCTCCGACCTTAAGGAAGACCTTGTCTCACAAGGCATCCCAGTAGCCGAGGTGCACCGCATGCACCGTGCCCGAGGCGGCGAGCCATACAACATGGTCCTTGTTGTATGCCCCCCCATCGAAGGACACCACCCGATCTTCAAGATCAAGTCCCTCTGCCATCTCACTGGATTTGATATCCAGAAGCCCCGTAAGACTGGAATCGTTGGCCAGTGTCACCGCTGCCAACTATACGGCCACTCTCAAAAGAATTGCCATGCCACACCCAGGTGCGTCAAGTGCCTGGGTGGGCATGGCACTTCCGAGTGCTCCCGTCCTAAGGACCGTACCCTCTGCACGGAACCACCCAGCTGTGTGCTGTGTGGCCTCTCCGGGCATCCAGCCAACTACCGTGGCTGCCCCAAAGCCCCTAAGGCAACGAATCCCAAACTGGCGAAGCGTACGGACGCTCGTCAGGGAAGGGAAGCCCCCTCCACCCAACTTCCCGAGCGCCTGAGTCCCCAGAGACCCAACGCTTGGAATTTATCCCAGCACCAACAGGCCTTCCCGCCCCTGGTACGCAACCAACCCCCCCCTCCGCCCCTCATCGCTCATCAGATGGACCCCCGCATTCGCGCACACGCGCTCGCGGCCGCGCCCGCGCCCGCGCGCGCACCCGCGCCCCTAGCTACTAACCCCCCGGCTCCTAAAGCCACCACCCCCGCCCCAGTCGCGCCCGTTCCTTCCTCAACCACACCCGTGGCTGTAGGCCCCAACCCCATGGATCCGTTCAACGTGATCTCAGGCACATTCACTGCCTTCCTCACCCCTCGCGCCCGTCAAATGGCCAATGAAATCGTTGCCGCCAGAAATGCCGGTAACCTTTATGCCATTCAGTGCATATATAACGCGTACCCGGATATTACGCACGCGCTACAGTCATTTGTGAACTCCCCCAATCCCACTAATGGATAACGGAATCCTCTCGCGTTTAAAACCCCGATCCCTAAAGTTAGGTTATTTCAATGCCAATGGCATCCAAGGTCAGCGCGACGAAATCGGTACCTTCCTCCGCGACCACCTGATCGATGTCCTCCTCGTACAGGAGACTTTTCTAAAACCCCACATGCGAACGCCGTCGATAGCGAACTATCGGGTTGTTCGAAACGACAGGACTCGGTGTCACAAGGGTGGCACCCTCATTTACTACAGAAAATCCCTCTACTGCATCCCCTTGGACCCGCCCCCCCTCTCACGACTAGAAGTCTCCATTTGCCGACTAGGCATGACAGGCCACCAACCGATCACCTTGGTATCGGTCTACCTCCCCCCTACGAACCAATCAGAGAACTTCCAACTCTTGACTGACGACCTGACCTTACTCCTCGGCCTGAGTGACTCCGTTATCATAGCGGGGGATCTCAACGCCAAACATCACGCCTGGAATAGTACCAGAATATCTACCCGAGGGAGACACTTGTTCGACCTCTGTACCCCTCTAAATTTCGATGTCATCGCCCCGATGACTCCCACTCACTTCCCCCACTCGGTTGACCATACCCCTGACGTGCTCGATGTATCACTTTTAAAGAATATCAACCTACGGTTGGATTCTATAGAGGTGATACACGAACTATCATCTGACCACCGACCAGTTGTGCTTAAGCTAGCCCCTCGCGTAGGCCTCCCCGACCCCGATCAACCCCCCTCCACAAAAGTGGTAACGGACTGGAGGAAAGTAAGCGAACGCCTGAAATCCAACACGTCCCCCCACCTAGACTCCATCCCCGACCTCTTCGACTCTATCGCTGACACGACGGCTGCGATCGACTCATTCACTGGACACGTACAATCAGTCCTGAACGGTTGTTCAAGGGAAGTTCCAGCGACGGACGACCGTCGCTGGAAGTTGCCGGACGATGTACGTGAACTGATGACTGAGAAGAACGCGGCTGTCCGTGCGACAGCAACTTTCCCTGTGACGCGAACCGAGCCCATATGCGCTACTTACAGCGAGCTGTAAGGACACGTGTAGCGGAGCATCGGGAAACGGGCTGGGATGAGTTGCTGAGCGAACTTGAGCCTACCCACCTAGCATTCTGGGAGCTTCAGAGGAAACTCAAATCCCGAGAAGTAGTCCCTATGCCCCCCTTGATCCGCCCAGACAATACCATCGCTTTCGATGATGTCGACAAGGCCGAGTGCCTAGCCGACAGTCTTGAGGCCCAATGTTCGCCCAGCTCTCAACCTGTAGACCAAGCTCACCTCTCTGAGGTCGACGCCGAAGTCGAAAGGAGAGCCTCCCTCCCCCCCGTAGAAGACGCCGAGTGCCCTCTGCCTCCCGTCACCCCCGACGAAGTGCAAGAGCTCATAAAGGGCCTTAAGCCCCGTAAAGCCCCCGGTTCTGATGGAATGACCAATAAGGTGTTCCAACTGTTCCCTGCCCACCTGATCATGCTAATGACCACCATCTTCAATGGTGCCATGAGCAATAACATCTTCCCCCAAGCGTGGAAACAGGCCACTGTCATCGGCATTCCCAAGCTGGGCAAGCCTAAATCCGCTCCCTCCAGCTACCGCCCCATCAGTCTCCTCAATGTCATCGGCAAGATCTATGAGAGGCTTATTTATAAGCGTCTCAGAGACTATGCCGAGACGAAAGGTCTCATTCCCAACGAGCAGTTCGGTTTCCGAACCCAACACTCGTGCGTCCAACAGGTCCACCGTATCGTCGAACACATAAGCGTTGGCTTCCAACGTGGTTCGTTGACGGGTGCTGTTTTCTTCGATATAGCGAAAGCGTTCGACAAAGTCTGGCACAATGGCTTATTATATAAGCTATACCAACTTAAAGTGCCAGATCGTCTCGTGCTCATCCTGCGAGACTTTTTGTCGAACCGCACCTTCCGATTCCGCATCGAAGGAGCGCTATCCTCCCCCCGTCCCATTCGCGCCGGAGTCCCTCAGGGCTCCGTGCTCGCCCCTCTCATTTTTACGCTTTTCACCAGCGATATCCCCAAGAGTAAAAGGGCTCAGTTGGCTCTGTTCGCAGACGATACGGCCATTTACTACACCGGCGTTAGCCCCGACGCGATATCTCGCACTCTCCAAACCACAGTCAACCAACTCGGTGACTGGTTTAGGAAGTGGAGAATCGAAGTCAATCCCGATAAGAGTCAAGCGGTTCTATTTTCGAAACCGAGACTCAACCCCACCCCTCCCCGTCCGATCACCATGTTCGGCAAGCCTATCCCTTGGGAGAAGCGAGCCAAATACTTGGGTGTCACTCTGGACCATAGACTCTCTTTCGGCGAGCACATAAAGCAGGCGCGTTCGCGCGCCGCTTTCGCTCTCGGTAGACTCCACTCCCTATTGAATGCACGCAGCAAATTGTCACTCAAGTGCAAATTGCGCATTTACACAGCGTGCATTCGTCCCATCATGACCTACGCGAGTGTGGTTTTTGCACACTCGAAACCCCACCACATCCATAGGATGCAGACCCTCCAAAACCGGTTCCTCCGTAGGGCAACCGGCTCCCCTTGGTTCGTTCGGAACGAGATCCTCCATCTCGACCTTAAAATCCCCACTATCCGTCAGTTCATGAAGCGCATTTCCAAGCGCTTCTTCGACTCCGCGGCCTCACATCGCAACCCTCTGGTTGTCGAGGCTGCCAGATATGCCCCCTCCCGCATTAGTCGTACCCGCCGTCCAAGGCATGCCCTGTCCGACCCCGATGACCCCATAACCCTCCTCCAGGAGAGCAGTAGGGCCACCAGTACAGTATACAAACACAGACTGCCATCGTTCCGACCGCTCCGCCGAGGTCCTACGCGACGCCCCCGACGTAATTGTCCCCCCCCCCCGACCCTTGCTCGACGACGCGGCAGCCCGCGCCGTAGCTGAGCCTGTAGTTTTAAATTCCCCAGTATAATAATAATATAATTTAGATCCAGCCTGTCCCATCTTGCTGCCCTCCCCTCAGTGACGCCCTAAGCCGAGGTTCGTACCCCACAGGGGGTGCCCTTAGCGTGCGGTCACCTAAATTTTAAGTATTGTTCGCCCCTGGCTGGAGGGTTTAAGTTAGTAGCTTAAGGCACCCACAGGTTTGCCCGGTTAAGTAGCCAGGACCTTAGTGGTCACAACTACGAGCTGCCTTTTAAAAAAAAAAAAAAAAAAAAAAAAAAAAGACACTGGAGCCAACATTATAACCTATGAACTGAAAAAACGCGGGAATCATCGAATTTGGCGGGCGTGATTTTTCTTTCGTTTTAATAAAAATTATAAAAAACGTTTGCGATTGGAGATAAGTTGTGTAGATTTATGTAAATATTCATTAAATTAGATAGTGTAATTATTTGTAAATATATTTCTTCATATTTAGGGTAAGTCTTATTTTTATTTTTTCTGGCCAGTGGGCATAATGGACAATGAACCGCCTGATCCGGGGGGCACAGTCCCCTCGGTTGGTCATAATGTTATTATTTACGAATCCAGTATGGATACAGACTCGTCCTTAACCAAATCGGAGCGGAAAAGGACTAGAGCTCCACGCAAAATATGCAAAAATTGCAATAAAAGAAGACGAAATGGTCACTCAACAGGAATAAATAACTCCGAAACCAATTGCTATTGTGATAATGACTCGGTAGTCACATTCAGTCCAAAAATAACATCAGACGTACCGGTACATTCATTTTCAGTTCACCAAGAAGCCACTCCACGTTCTGTGGATGGTCCCCAGACTGAAAACCTCTTAAAGTCAGATCTTCCTCAGAAGGCGCCACAGGTTGCTAGGGCTTTGTACGAAGCCACAGACCTGTCACCATACGTTGTACACATCCAAAAAAATGTTGATACACCAAACTCGGCTCAATCATTACACCCAATAACTATAGGGCACTTTCTTAAAAAACGCGGGTTTAACAACATCATTAACGGTTCATTAAAACGCATTGGTCGAAATAGAATATCACTAAGCTTCTCCCGTTACGTAGATGCAAACTCTTTTCTAAATGACCCAAGTTTGGCTAAGGAGAAATTAAAGGCATTTGTTCCATCAATTAATGTGTGTCGTATTGGAATTGTTAAAGGCGTACCTACCGAATGGTCTCCTGAGGAAATAATGGAAAATATATCTGTCCCCGCTGGATGCGGGAAAGTCATCAAAGCTAGGCGTCTTAATTACAAAATACACGAACCGACCCCTGTGTGGAAACCATCCCAAACAGTCGTGCTCACCTTTGACGGACAAATTTTACCAAAACGTGTGTTTTGTTGTTACAATTCCATGTCAGTGGAATTGTATACATTCCCAACAATTCAATGTTATAATTGTTGTCGTTTTGGCCATACAAAGGTACAATGCAGGTCGAACCCTCAGTGCTTCAAGTGTGGGGAGAAACATTCTGCTGATACTTGCGGTATTGAAGACGAGACTAATAGTAAATGCTGTCATTGCGGTGGCACTCATTACGCCATCAATAAAAAATGCCCAGAATTTGAGAGACAAAAATCAATTAAGCATTATATGGCCCATAGCTGCGTGTCGTATGCTGAAGCATCGCAGTTACATCCACCAATCTCAAAATTGTATGCAGATGTGGTAACATCTGCCCCATCACATACCACAAAAAATTCTTTCTTTTCACAACCTTTGCCCCAATCACTTAACACACCAATTGTCTCCTCACAAAGAAAAACGGTATTTCTGAAACCTCGGGATCCTCCAAAAACAGCTAAGGGGTATGACCGGGCAGCTCATCAAGCATTAATCAGTAATGAAGTTTCTGTGTCAGGGAATGGTGTTGCATTCCAAAATAAAACAACAAATAATAATGAGAGTCAAATTTTAAATTTAATAATCATGTTAATTAATACCTTATCTAAAAATAATAATATTGAACCGTCCAACGTTGCCACTGTAATTGATACACTGTCTAACTTATTCAACCATCATAATGGATCCAAATCTACCCAAGATTGTCCAGTGGAACTGTCGCAGCATTGTGAATAAAAAATCTGATCTGTCCTACATATTGAACAAATACGATCCCTTTGTAGTCGCTCTCTGTGAGACATGGCTTAAACCAGGTTTCTCTTTTAGAATTCCTGGCTATGCGTGTCTAAGAACAGACAGAAGCGATGGGTATGGCGGCGTCGCCATACTTATTAAAAATAACTTGTCTTTTCAAGCTTTTTCTCTTCCAAGTCTCAGTGACGACATATCTGCTGTTGCTGCAATTGTAAATAAAATCTGTTTAGTATGTATATATTATTCTCGTCCCACTGTAAATATTCTTTCTGAAATAAGTAATCTTCTTTCAGTTTTACTTAAACCATTTTTGGTAATGGGCGACTTTAATACACAACATCAGTCCTGGGGTAGTTCTAGTTCCAATTCCTATGGGGAAAAGTTATTAGAAATTCTAGACTCTAATAATTTGTGTATTTTAAATACATGTCTCCCAACACGCCAATCGAATCCAGATGAGGGAATAAGTGCCCCTGACCTTTCAATCTGCACACCTGAGTTAGCATCGACATTATCCTGGTCTCCTTTACCGTCTTCTTATGGTAGTGATCATTACCCTTTAATCATTTCTTTTCCACATAAAAAACCAGATGCTTGCAATCCAACACCACGATTAAAGTATAGACTTCAAAATGCGGATTGGGATACATACAAAAATTGTGTAGAAGAAAGAATTCTTGCTTTAACTAACTCCTTACAACTACATGATCCTCAGTTATTATCTAATCAAATAACAAGAACTTTAATAGAGGTGGCTGATAATACTTTCCCTATTAAGAATGGTGCTACAGGCAAAATTCCTTCACCACCTTGGTGGGATGCTGAATGTACTCAGGCCATTAAAAAAAGAAAAGAAGCAGAAAAAAATTATGGCCATACTATGACTCGTCACAATTTTGAGATATACCTAGATGCTGCTCGTACAACTCGTAAGCTCCTTAGGAAAAAGAAATTTGAAGGTTGGCAAAGATTCTGTGCATCTATCTCACCAGAAGTTAACGCATCTCTAGTATGGCAAAATATTAGGAGATTCAGGTCAGCATTCAGTGACACAACAGCCTCAAAACTCCCATTAGAATTAGCCAATGAGTTTATGGATCATTTAGCTCCTCCTTCAGTCCCAGAACAGAGATCTTTAATGCACTTTCCCTATGTTCCTATTCCTAATTCTGAGTTGAATTCCCCGTTCACACTAAGTGAGTTGAAGGGAGTCCTTTCACATGTTAAGGATTCAGCTCCTGGTGAAGATGGTATACCATATTCATTTATAGTTAATCTGTCCGACTCTGTTCTTTTAATATATTTAAATCTCATCAATACAGCTTTGATATCTGGCAACATTCCATCAAGTTGGAAGTCTCAAACAATTATTCCTATTCTGAAACCAAACAAACCTTCTTCCAATGTTACTTCGTACCGACCAATTGCACTTTCTACAGTTCTTGTTAAAATTGTTGAACATCTCATTAAGCATCGTTTGGAGTGGTTTTTGGAAAGCAAAAACTTGCTAGCTACATCACAGTTTGGTTTTAGGAAGGGTAAAAGTACGATGGACAGCCTTAGTGTGTTCACAACTGATATTCGCTTAGCCTTCTCTTCTAATAACTCTGTAATTGCTGCTTTCCTTGATATTAGCTCAGCTTACGATAATGTCCTGGTATCAGTCCTAGAACAAAAGCTGAACTCATTACAAGTTCCAACAATGCTGTCTAAGTTCATAATTAACATGCTTTCAGAGAGATCTTTAAATCTTCATATTGAAGGGTATTCATTTACCCGTTTAGTATGGAAAGGTCTCCCTCAAGGTTCTGTACTTAGTCCAATTCTCTACAATATTTACACTTATGATTTGGAATCCTCTCTAAATGAGTCAGTACATGTCCTTCAGTATGCAGATGATTTACTTCTTTATTTATCTGGTAACTCTGTTGCAAATATTTGTACTTCCTTAACCTCTTCTTTATGCTTACTCAAGACTTGGCTAGAAACCAATGGTCTACACCTGTCAATTGATAAAAGCAACATTGTGTTGTTTACTAGAATGCGTAAGCCTCCTATAGTTACCGTAAGGTATAATAATATCCCTATGCCCGTTAATAACCAGGCTAAATTTTTAGGCCTTATTTTGGATACACATCTTACTGGTTTACCACACTGTGATTATATAGCTGCTAAATGCGAACGAAATATCAACATAATTAGATGTCTTGCTGGTGTTTGGTGGGGAGCACATCCCTTTTCATTAAAACTACTGTACAACACCTTGATTAGAAGCGTATTGGATTATGGGACTTTTTTGCTGGAACCTGCTAATGTTGCTGGTCTTATGAAACTGGACAGTGTTCAGTCCAAGGCACTTAGAGTGGTTTCAGGTGCAATGAAAAGCAGTCCTATTAATTGTCTTCAGGTGGAATGTGGAGACCCACCACTTCATTTGCGACGTCAATATTTGGCTGATAGATTTATGGCTCGGTGTTTTCAATTTACATATCATCCTTTGCGAAATAAACTTTCCACTCTCTCTGAAGAAGTAATTTCATCCACTTACTGGAGGCACAAAGCTACTCCGTGTTTAGTTAAAAGTTTTAGAAAATACAATTTAATTGAAGCTCCTTGTCACCAATCTGAATTTCTTCCTATATTTCACTGTAATTACAGTTCATTAATTATGTCACCAAATATACATTATAACCTTAGCATTTACCGAGATGACGTATGTCATAATCTTAACTTCAACTTCACTATGGATAGAGACTGGAAGGGCTGTCAGCTCTTGTTTACAGATGCTTCGAAGCATGGAAGAGACTCATGTGTGGGAGTAGGTGTATACCACTCCCAATATAATATTGTCCAAAAAATAAAGCTCCCGCCCGAATCATCTGTATTTACGGGAGAATGTTACGGTCTATTCAAAGCTGTCGAATATATACTTGTGATGGGGTTACGGAATTCACTCATATTAACTGATGCAAGGAGTGCCTTGCAATCTTTGGCCAGATTCCCTTTCTATTCTCATAATCCCTATATTATATTTGAAACACGTGAACTCCTATATAGGTGTTCTATTAAGGGGTATTCAGTGCATTTTGCGTGGATACCCTCGCATTGTGGCATTCTAGGTAATGAGAGAGCTGACCAGTTAGCTAATGATGCCGTATTGTGTGGAGACGTTTTCCCGTACAAAAATAACACCCAAGATCTGGCAGCTCTGCCCAAGGTTTATCTACAGGAATCCTGGGGTCAGCTTTGGTCCGGGCAATCAGTGAAAGGGAAATTTTATCGTACTATTCAGCCATCCATTTTTGTTAAACCTTGGTTTAGCAAGTACAAGCTAAGCAAAAAGATTACAACAATATTCATACGTATGCGATTGGGTCACGTGTGCACTCCTGCTCATCTTGCCAGGCTTGGCATTGTACAGAACCCTGCGTGTGAATGTGGCGCTGAAGTGGGAGATCTGAACCACCTTATTTTTTCCTGCTCCCTCTATGACCACTCCTCACTATTCCAAAGTCTTGTTTCCCTCCGAGTCCCTTTACCCACTTCGATCTCATGTATTTTATTTAATTTTAATGTAGATATTTATAAAACAATAGCTCTTTTCCTTGTAAATAATGATATAGCTATTTAAACACTAATTTATGTACTTACTTAATTTACCATGTAGTTCTAAGTTTTTGCACCAAGTCGGCCTTTTTGTTGGGCCACCTGGTGACGTTAAATGGTTACAGTTTTCTGTTGTATTATATTTCCCTACAGTTAACTTATCATAATTTATTAATTTTATGTAATAACAACTAATCTCCTTTCCATTTCCAAATTTCCCGTTGTAATACTTTATCATTTCGCGAGTACTTGTTTCTTACGTTTTTGTTATTTATTAAAATATTGTTAGTGGCAATAAGCACGAATAGTGCAACGCCAAAGGAAGAAAAAAAAAAAAAAACCTATGAACTGAAAAAACGCGGGAATCATCGAATTTGGCGGGCGTGATTTTTCTTTCGTTTTAATAAAAATTTTAAAAAACGTTTGCGATTGGAGATAAGTTGTGTAGATTTATGTAAATATTCATTAAATTAGATAGTGTAATTATTTGTAAATATATTTCTTCATATTTAGGGTAAGTCTTATTTTTATTTTTTCTGGCCAGTGGGCATAATGGACAATGAACCGCCTGATCCGGGAGGCACAGTCCCCTCGGTTGGTCATAATGTTATTATTTACGAATCCAGTATGGATACAGACTCGTCCTTAACCAAATCGGAGCGGAAAAGGACTAGAGCTCCACGCAAAATATGCAAAAATTGCAATAAAAGAAGACGAAATGGTCACTCAACAGGAATAAATAACTCCGAAACCAATTGCTATTGTGATAATGACTCGGTAGTCACATTCAGTCCAAAAATAACATCAGACGTACCGGTACATTCATTTTCAGTTCACCAAGAAGCCACTCCACGTTCTGTGGATGGTCCCCAGACTGAAAACCTCTTAAAGTCAGATCTTCCTCAGAAGGCGCCACAGGTTGCTAGGGCTTTGTACGAAGCCACAGACCTGTCACCATACGTTGTACACATCCAAAAAAATGTTGATACACCAAACTCGGCTCAATCATTACACCCAATAACTATAGGGCACTTTCTTAAAAAACGCGGGTTTAACAACATCATTAACGGTTCATTAAAACGCATTGGTCGAAATAGAATATCACTAAGCTTCTCCCGTTACGTAGATGCAAACTCTTTTCTAAATGACCCAAGTTTGGCTAAGGAGAAATTAAAGGCATTTGTTCCATCAATTAATGTGTGTCGTATTGGAATTGTTAAAGGCGTACCTACCGAATGGTCTCCTGAGGAAATAATGGAAAATATATCTGTCCCCGCTGGATGCGGGAAAGTCATCAAAGCTAGGCGTCTTAATTACAAAATACACGAACCGACCCCTGTGTGGAAACCATCCCAAACAGTCGTGCTCACCTTTGACGGACAAATTTTACCAAAACGTGTGTTTTGTTGTTACAATTCCATGTCAGTGGAATTGTATACATTCCCAACAATTCAATGTTATAATTGTTGTCGTTTTGGCCATACAAAGGTACAATGCAGGTCGAACCCTCAGTGCTTCAAGTGTGGGGAGAAACATTCTGCTGATACTTGCGGTATTGAAGACGAGACTAATAGTAAATGCTGTCATTGCGGTGGCACTCATTACGCCATCAATAAAAAATGCCCAGAATTTGAGAGACAAAAATCAATTAAGCATTATATGGCCCATAGCTGCGTGTCGTATGCTGAAGCATCGCATTTACATCCACCAATCTCAAAATTGTATGCAGATGTGGTAACATCTGCCCCATCACATACCACAAAAAATTCTTTCTTTTCACAACCTTTGCCCCAATCACTTAACACACCAATTGTCTCCTCACAAAGAAAAACGGTATTTCTGAAACCTCGGGATCCTCCAAAAACAGCTAAGGGGTATGACCGGGCAGCTCATCAAGCATTAATCAGTAATGAAGTTTCTGTGTCAGGGAATGGTGTTGCATTCCAAAATAAAACAACAAATAATAATGAGAGTCAAATTTTAAATTTAATAATCATGTTAATTAATACCTTATCTAAAAATAATAATATTGAACCGTCCAACGTTGCCACTGTAATTGATACACTGTCTAACTTATTCAACCATCATAATGGATCCAAATCTACCCAAGATTGTCCAGTGGAACTGTCGCAGCATTGTGAATAAAAAATCTGATCTGTCCTACATATTGAACAAATACGATCCCTTTGTAGTCGCTCTCTGTGAGACATGGCTTAAACCAGGTTTCTCTTTTAGAATTCCTGGCTATGCGTGTCTAAGAACAGACAGAAGCGATGGGTATGGCGGCGTCGCCATACTTATTAAAAATAACTTGTCTTTTCAAGCTTTTTCTCTTCCAAGTCTCAGTGACGACATATCTGCTGTTGCTGCAATTGTAAATAAAATCTGTTTAGTATGTATATATTATTCTCGTCCCACTGTAAATATTCTTTCTGAAATAAGTAATCTTCTTTCAGTTTTACCTAAACCATTTTTGGTAATGGGCGACTTTAATACACAACATCAGTCCTGGGGTAGTTCTAGTTCCAATTCCTATGGGGAAAAGTTATTAGAAATTCTAGACTCTAATAATTTGTGTATTTTAAATACATGTCTCCCAACACGCCAATCGAATCCAGATGAGGGAATAAGTGCCCCTGACCTCTCAATCTGCACACCTGAGTTAGCATCGACATTATCCTGGTCTCCTTTACCGTCTTCTTATGGTAGTGATCATTACCCTTTAATCATTTCTTTTCCACATAAAAAACCAGATGCTTGCAATCCAACACCACGATTAAAGTATAGACTTCAAAATGCGGATTGGGATACATACAAAAATTGTGTAGAAGAAAGAATTCTTGCTTTAACTAACTCCTTACAACTACATGATCCTCAGTTATTATCTAATCAAATAACAAGAACTTTAATAGAGGTGGCTGATAATACTTTCCCTATTAAGAATGGTGCTACAGGCAAAATTCCTTCACCACCTTGGTGGGATGCTGAATGTACTCAGGCCATTAAAAAAAGAAAAGAAGCAGAAAAAAATTATGGCCATACTATGACTCGTCACAATTTTGAGATATACCTAGATGCTGCTCGTACAACTCGTAAGCTCCTTAGGAAAAAGAAATTTGAAGGTTGGCAAAGATTCTGTGCATCTATCTCACCAGAAGTTAACGCATCTCTAGTATGGCAAAATATTAGGAGATTCAGGTCAGCATTCAGTGACACAACAGCCTCAAAACTCCCATTAGAATTAGCCAACGAGTTTATGGATCATTTAGCTCCTCCGTCAGTCCCAGAACAGAGATCTTTAATGCACTTTCCCTATGTTCCTATTCCTAATTCTGAGTTGAATTCCCTGTTCACACTAAGTGAGTTGAAGGGAGTCCTTTCACATGTTAAGGATTCAGCTCCTGGTGAAGATGGTATACCATATTCATTTATAGTTAATCTGTCCGACTCTGTTCTTTTAATATATTTAAATCTCATCAATACAGCTTTGATATCTGGCAACATTCCATCAAGTTGGAAGTCTCAAACAATTATTCCTATTCTGAAACCAAACAAACCTTCTTCCAATGTTACTTCGTACCGACCAATTGCACTTTCTACAGTTCTTGTTAAAATTGTTGAACATCTCATTAAGCATCGTTTGGAGTGGTTTTTGGAAAGCAAAAACTTGCTAGCTACATCACAGTTTGGTTTTAGGAAGGGTAAAAGTACGATGGACAGCCTTAGTGTGTTCACAACTGATATTCGCTTAGCCTTCTCTTCTAATAACTCTGTAATTGCTGCTTTCCTTGATATTAGCTCAGCTTACGATAATGTCCTGGTATCAGTCCTAGAACAAAAGCTGAACTCATTACAAGTTCCAACAATGCTGTCTAAGTTCATAATTAACATGCTTTCAGAGAGATCTTTAAATCTTCATATTGAAGGGTATTCATTTACCCGTTTAGTATGGAAAGGTCTACCTCAAGGTTCTGTACTTAGTCCAATTCTCTACAATATTTACACTTATGATTTGGAATCCTCTCTAAATGGGTCAGTACATGTCCTTCAGTATGCAGATGATTTACTTCTTTATTTATCTGGTAACTCTGTTGCAAATATTTGTACTTCCTTAACCTCTTCTTTATGCTTACTCAAGACTTGGCTAGAAACCAATGGTCTACACCTGTCAATTGATAAAAGCAACATTGTGTTGTTTACTAGAATGCGTAAGCCTCCTATAGTTACCGTAAGGTATAATAATATCCCTATGCCCGTTAAAAACCAGGCTAAATTTTTAGGCCTTATTTTGGATACACATCTTACTGGTTTACCACACTGTGATTATATAGCTGCTAAATGCGAACGAAATATCAACATAATTAGATGTCTTGCTGGTGTTTGGTGGGGAGCACATCCCTTTTCATTAAAACTACTGTACAACACCTTGATTAGAAGCGTATTGGATTATGGGACTTTTTTGCTGGAACCTGCTAATGTTGCTGGTCTTAAGAAACTGGACAGTGTTCAGTCCAAGGCACTTAGAGTGGTTTCAGGTGCAATGAAAAGCAGTCCTATTAATTGTCTTCAGGTGGAATGTGGAGACCCACCACTTCATTTGCGACGTCAATATTTGGCTGATAGATTTATGGCTCGGTGTTTTCAATTTACATATCATCCTTTGCGAAATAAACTTTCCACTCTCTCTGAAGAAGTAATTTCATCCACTTACTGGAGGCACAAAGCTACTCCGTGTTTAGTTAAAAGTTTTAGAAAATACAATTTAATTGAAGCTCCTTGTCACCAATCTGAATTTCTTCCTATATTTCACTGTAATTACAGTTCATTAATTATGTCACCAAATATACATTATAACCTTAGCATTTACCGAGATGACGTATGTCATAATCTTAACTTCAACTTCACTATGGATAGAGACTGGAAGGGCTGTCAGCTCTTGTTTACAGATGCTTCGAAGCATGGAAGAGACTCATGTGTGGGAGTAGGTGTATACCACTCCCAATATAATATTGTCCAAAAAATAAAGCTCCCGCCCGAATCATCTGTATTTACGGGAGAATGTTACGGTCTATTCAAAGCTGTCGAATATATACTTGTGATGGGGTTACGGAATTCACTCATATTAACTGATGCAAGGAGTGCCTTGCAATCTTTGGCCAGATTCCCTTTCTATTCTCATAATCCCTATATTATATTTGAAACACGTGAACTCCTATATAGGTGTTCTATTAAGGGGTATTCAGTGCATTTTGCGTGGATACCCTCGCATTGTGGCATTCTAGGTAATGAGAGAGCTGACCAGTTAGCTAATGATGCCGTATTGTGTGGAGACGTTTTCCCGTACAAAAATAACACCCAAGATCTGGCAGCTCTGCCCAAGGTTTATCTACAGGAATCCTGGGGTCAGCTTTGGTCCGGGCAATCAGTGAAAGGGAAATTTTATCGTACTATTCAGCCATCCATTTTTGTTAAACCTTGGTTTAGCAAGTACAAGCTAAGCAAAAAGATTACAACAATATTCATACGTATGCGATTGGGTCACGTGTGCACTCCTGCTCATCTTGCCAGGCTTGGCATTGTACAGAACCCTGCGTGTGAATGTGGCGCTGAAGTGGGAGATCTGAACCACCTTATTTTTATCCTGCTCCCTCTATGACCACTCCTCACTATTCCAAAGTCTTGTTTCCCTCCGAGTCCCTTTACCCACTTCGATCTCATGTATTTTATTTAATTTTAATGTAGATATTTTTAAAACAATAGCTCTTTTCCTTGTAAATAATGATATAGCTATTTAAACACTAATTTATGTACTTACTTAATTTACCATGTAGTTCTAAGTTTTTGCACCAAGTCGGCCTTTTTGTTGGGCCACCTGGTGACGTTAAATGGTTACAGTTTTCTGTTGTATTATATTTCCCTACAGTTAACTTATCATAATTTATTAATTTTATGTAATAACAACTAATCTCCTTTCCATTTCCAAATTTCCCGTTGTAATACTTTATCATTTCGCGAGTACTTGTTTCTTACGTTTTTGTTATTTATTAAAATATTGTTAGTGGCAATAAGCACGAATAGTGCAACGCCAAATAAAGATGGGTTAATACCGATATTTATCAGTATTAACTAATATGAATATATTCATCTAGTAATATTATAATATCTTAACTAATATTTGAGTATTAGTGATATTTAACTAAGACCTAATATTATGTATCACAGCCGTATTAAATTATTGTTGAATAGACGGTATCTCGGTATTTTGTTAAGAGTTGCACACACACACTGTACTTATAAAGTCAGAATAGTTACTAATTCTCAGAACTAGCGTTGCTATGTATTCAGAGAAAGAATTTAAGTAAACACACCTCAATGTATTACCCAAACAGTCAAATTATTGTTTACATTCAAAATGGGATCAAGTACAGACCTATGAATGAACCCTTTATTATTTGAAAGTGTTTAGAACTTAAGAATAAAAATAAACACCACAGCATAATCTAATCGAAATAATTTTCAAATAAACTTGATAGGTACTTATCGAGTTATTTTCTGTACGAGTTTAAAAGGCACATAAAAATATTGTGATTTTAAAACTCAGACTTCTCATTCATTCACATCCGCCCAATTCATCTTGTAAAATACAAAAAATCAGTAGCAAATTTGGAGAAGTTATTGCTATAAAAATAATATTCTCAATATTTATATTATAATATTCAAATTTACAATTAATAAATGTATTAAAGTCAACTAGAGCGTAAGGCATTTTATACCAAGTGTTAATGTTTGAAATGAATTTTTGAAATCGCCACCATCATGACTTTTTCTCGCCCGTAGCTAATCGATCCGCAGATCATTTGACATTAGTTCACTTCACGAACAGCAGGCAGAGTGCCACTAATATTATAGTTATTTAATAATCTGTAGAGTGAATCCGATCCGTGCCGTGTGAAACGAATCCCAGATTAGGTGAATATTAAATATTAGCATATGACAGCTCGTCGGATCACTAATAAGTGAATCCATAGAATATTACTAATCTCTTGACTAATACCGATATATTAGTCACACGCCTACTATTTGTTGAAAGGCAATAATAAAAACACCTAAATTAGCACGTACTTAAAATAATATACTTCGAATAGTTGCAGTTTTGTTTTTTGATGCGTCTTTCTCATTCATTGTTGTTGTGACAAAAGTTTCTCAGTTTACTGTTATTTAAAAAGGTCTATAAATATCAAATCAAATAGCCATGCGTGACGTAAAAATCAAAGCTAAAATCACTAATTATGATAACATTTGCAAAGTGGCAGAAGAGTTAAGCGGTGGTCCCCCAACAATAGTAAATCAGAATGATACGTTTTATAGAGTCCCTAAAGGTCGGTTGAGGATGAGGAATTACGCGAACTCCTCAGCTACACTATTGTGGTACGATCTATCGGACGAAAATCATCGTGACTATAAAAACTTCGAATTATTGTCTTTCTCCGTCTACGAAATTGTAATATATCAAGCATTAAATGAAATGCTGACGAAGTGTTTAGGTGTGATAGGCCGAGTTGTAAAGGAACGGTGAGTTGACTCCTTTACGTTAAAAAATGGCATATTTTTAAGTACCTAGGAACCTTAAAAAATGTAACCATAATATAACATAACGCCTGTAATCCCCGAATGGTTAGGTTAGGTTAATAGTACATCCACATTTCGCCAGTTAAGTTCAAGTCCCATGTAACAGGGGGCGAGACTATAGCCATCAACCGGGTACGAATCCAGACTCCTAGCTACTCAGAAATTCCAGGTGGAATAACCAACAACAATAACACTTTGTCCAACCTGGGAATCAAACCCAGGACCTCATGTTCAGCAGTAGCGCTTGCAACTACTAGACCTACAAGGCAGTCCACGAGTTACCAATCTGTGGATAAACAGTTTTCCTTTTTTTTTCCAGTAAATTATATATGGTAGATCAGACCCGTATCCACATAGACACCGTTCAAGATCTTGGACATTACATGGAGCTAGAAGTGGTACTTCGACATAAACAGACCCTGGAAGAAGGCCAGGCTATTGCCCGAGACTTACAAATCAAACTTGGAGTAAAGGATAAAGATATTATTGTTAACAGTACCTATGTTGATATGTTGCATAAAAGATTATAAATGACCTTTTTTTTTAAATTTCTTAAATTGAATGTGAAGTGTCATACTCCCTGGGCTTTTACATACAGTTAACAAAATAATAAGAATGCAAAAAATAGTGCTGTGCTGTGCATTTTTAGTAGAGTTGTAACCAAGGGCGCTTAGGGTCACATAGTCCAAGTCAAGTCACAAGAAGTTATAATTTATGTTTTATAATCATAGATACAAGTAAAAAGTAGGTATTTTATTAATGTATGTAAGTACTATACATAAAAATACCTATATTTAAATAACAAAATCAATTTTTCTTTTACTTCTCCTGAAACAAGTTATCATTTCATCTACTTCAATGGGTATGTTTTTTATGGACGTGGAGAAGTGCCAGTCCGGTTAGATGTTCTTCAACCATTGAAGCTCTTAGCCATGATTTGATTCTTCACAACGCTGTCGCTACACTAACAGTAGTGTAGCCATAATACATTTCAAAAAACTTATATTAGGATACATCTCTATATAGCAATTTAAAAGAAGCTCAGAAATCGACTGCAGTATGTCCTGACTCGGCTGCCACTTCACCATCCACAGCCGATATTCATTTACAATGACAAAAACTGGAGTATTATCGGTCAGTGGGTCTTAGGGGTGGAGTTGTAGGAGTTGGAGTTTACGCTTAGGGGAACTATGAGCGGTAAAGAAAACAAAAAAAAACCAGGACTTAAAAAAACAATGTGGGAAAAATTGAAAAAAAAAAAAAAAAAAAAACTAAGTTTCTAAGACCGCAAAGATACGTAAGCTGAAACATCGACAGGCACGTAAATAAAATCTTGTCTTTTTTTTTTCAATATTTCCCAGATTATTTTTACACTGTCTCATGTTTTTTGACTAGAGCAACAATTTCTTTCCAGAAAAGATTTTCATCCGACCTACCATTTTGGAAATATACAGCGTTTTAAATAAAAAAGGAAAAAACTGCAAGCTCCTAACTCGGAAACGGTGCGTCGTCGGGCCATGCTTCTCAGAACCCAAATAGGTTCTATGGACAAGGTCAACCTGATACTGCAATAACATTGGTACACAACAGGAAAAAAAAATACAACGAAATATTGGCTGTTACAAAAATATTCGAAGGTCTATTTCTCGGAAACGGTGCGTTTTAGAACCATCCTTCTCATAGACTAATTGGTTTATATGGTCAAGGTTAACCCGACACTGCACTAACACCAAAAAAAAACGAAAAAAAAAAACTTTTTTATTTAAGTCCTCGCTCCATAGCGTACCTAAGGCTACAGTCCAACCGTATTATCTAGTAACAATGTTTAATTGGTTGCTAGCTGTTTCACTGTTTCAATGTCTTGATTACTGTATTCGCTTTTTGGCATGAAAACGCTTACTGAAACATAATAAGTACCTGCTTTAGAAGACACAGTCCTGTAGGTCACTAATTATAGAATCTAGAAGAGGGATGTATGTATCTCTGCGGAAATACTCTTCAACAGATTGAGCAGGTTGGTTATTGGCTCTATGTATTTGTCTTGTCACTATTCTGGGACATTAAATTTCTACATCTAGCTGCTCAGCTACTTCTTTAGCCTCTTCAAAAAGTTGTCGGTAAATTACGACCGCGTTTTCTCTTTTTTTTTGTCGAACACTTATAGTAGTTATCACTAGCTTTTGCCCGCGGCTTCGCTCGCGTTAATTTAGAATTTGACAATCAATTCGGGTTGTTCGAGGAATTATAGTTAGGAGGATGAAAAACCGGTCTATCGATACTATAGACTCACACAATGTATTAGGAACTTAAATTAAAAATAAAATAAACTCGTAAAAACACACTACTATAGTTTCCTATTATAATTCAATCATGATTCGAAAGACACGTGGCGCCATCTATTATCATAAGAATCTTATTGTTGTTTTCCTCGGGAACAGTACTATTTTTCGGGATGAAATATACTCTAAGTCCGTTTCTGTACACCCAAAGACATTAAATTATTATCTATCTTAAATCTCGTTGTGTACACCTGACAACGTATAGGCAAAATTTCAGGATGATCGGTTCAGTGGTTTAGGCGTGAAAAAGTAACAAACAAACTTACTTTCGCATTTATAATATTAGTTAGGATTAATAGCGTCTGCTGTTTATTTTAAATCAATTGAGTTCGTTTGCACTATTCTGCTTAAAGATACAGTAGTACCTGAAAAATAAAAAGTTAGTAGGTAAGTGACTGTCTGTGAGTATGAGTGAATAAACTATGGATGTTATATTATTTTATATACATTTTATTCCAAAAGGTACCTAATCTTTTGTAAATGAACTTCCCGACTTGAACCGAATTTCAGAAAGAAAGCTTAAACCTTTTTCCGAACGAAAAGTGAAGCTGTCAGTGACATTTGACTTATAACTCTAAAACCAATAGAAAAAAAAACTGTGTCAAAACATACAAAAATACAAAATACCGGGAGGGTGCCCGTCTTCCATATTATTATTATACTCTTTGGTGCGCGTTGTGCGGCGCCGCCGGCAGAAAAAAAACTTACTTGTTGTGTTGTTTTTTGATGCTTCATTCTCATTCATTGTCGTTGTGACAAGTGTTTCTCAGATTACTGCTAATTATAGAGGCCTTTTGTTATCAAACAGCCATGCGTAACGTAGAAATCAAAGCTAAAATCACAAATTATGATAACATTTGCAAAGTGGCAGAAGAGTTGAGCGGTGGTCCCCCAACAATAATAAATCAGGATGATACGTTTTATAGAGTCCATGAAGGTCGGTTGAAGATGAGGATTTACGCGAACTCCTCAGCTACGCTGGTGAGGTACGATCGAGCGGACGAAGAAGGTCCTAAGCTTAGCAACTACGAATTATTGGATTTCTCCGTCAACGAAAGTGTAAAAGCTAAATTACTAGATGAAATGCTGAAGAAGTGTTTGGGTATTCGTGGCCGAGTTGTAAAGGAACGGTGAGTTGACTCTTTTATGATCCTGATGATCTCCAAAAATCAGTATAAGAAGTTGTTACCAAAACATAACATCACGCCTGTAATCTTCTAAGGGTAAGGCAGAGGTGTACCCCAGAGTACACCCACATTTCGCCAGTTATGTTCAAGTCCCATGTAACAGGGGGCGAGCCTATTGCCATCAACCTGGCACAAATCCAGACTCCTGGCTATTCAGAAATTCCAGGTGGAATAACCAACAACAATAACACTTTGCCCAACTTGGGAATCAAACCCAGGACCTCATGTTCAGCAGTAGTGTTTGTAACTACTAGACCTACGAAACAGTCCACGAGTTACCAATCTGTGGATAAACAGTTTTCCTTTTTTGTTTCAGTAAATTATTCATGATAGACCAGACCCGTATCCACATAGACACCGTTCAAGATCTTGGACACTACATGGAGCTAGAAGTGGTACTTCGACCTGAACAGACCCTGGAAGAAGGCCAGACTATTGCCCGAGACTTACAAATCAAACTTGGAGTTAAGGATGAAGATCTTATTGACTGTGCCTATGTTGACCTGTTGGATAAAAAAAAATATTGAGCTTTTTTTTAAAACTGTGCTTTAATTGAATTTGAAGTGTCTTAAGGCTTGTGCACACAGGCGCGCCGCGACAGTGCGACACAAAGGCATGGCGTTTCGTGCGACGAGCGGTGCCTTTGAGTTGTGCTGTCGCGTCGCGCCTGTTTGCGGGAGCCTTTTACCCTGGGCTTTTACATACAGTTAACAATGCAAACAATAATGCTGTGCTGTGTATTTTTAGTAGAGTTGTAACGGATATCCGGCTACTATGTCCGGCGCACGGCCGGATTGCTATTTTGTGCCGTATATCCGGCTAGCCGGATACTTAGTCTTATTTTCGTAATAAAATGTAAATAAAACTACTAATTTCGAAAATCAACCTGTTAATTTAAAAATATATAAGTACAGTTTTTAGGTCTGTAAGCACTTACACTACGGTAGTTAATTATAATCATTATTTGAAATCTACTAAAGGCAAATTCTCATGAAAGCATTTTTTTCGGCCTTTAAAGATAATAAGCGATTTCGTTTATTCTCATTGTCTCTTAAACCAAACCAGCTTCGGAAAAAAGTCACTGTAGATACTATGCATGCTTGACGTTCGCTTCGGCCGGGTATCCGGCGGCCGAATATCCGACGACTGCCGAAACCGGATATCCGGTATCTGGTCAAATCAATATCCATTGCAACTCATTTTTTTTGTGTCCAGTGGTTCACTTTCTTGTGTATAAAATTAAAAGAAAAAAACCTGATTCATTCTGTTGTGTTCCAGAACTGTGTCATACTGTGAATGACTGAAGTATGTAGATTAATTTTAAAGAATCATTTCCTAAACTTTGTTATAAATAAACATGTTTTCTTTTCAAGTTTTATTTATAATAATTATTCCTAAACTAAGTATATAACGAAAGCATTTTTGTAGTAAATAACAAAAAAAACGGTGCTGTCGGGGGACTTCGTGAGGAGCGAAGTTCTTTACGCGATACTCGCACGAACACACACTCGTCTATAATAGAAAAATACAAAGACACAGAGAGAGAAAGTCGCATGGACAGAGCATAGCTACCCAAATCCATTTGATTCCATATCCTGCAATGGTCCTACATCAACCGGGGGTTGTTCTTGGGTGCACTTGTATAGTCCGAACAAAATAATCGTCGGTTGGTGTCTCATTTAATTTAAAACGTCTAAAGGGCCTCTGCGAGTTCGCTTCGGCCCCTCTCGTACGCCTTCCAAAGGTCCGAGATCCCAAGATCCCGAGAAACGTCAAGAGAAGTAAAAAATAGTTAATATTCTTTAAGTACGTGAATACTAAATAATAAAAAAACATTTGGTAGGTACCTACCTACCTACCAAATCCAAATGTAAAGTATAAGGCCTACCTACCTAATTACTTATAGGTAGACGTGCATTTCTTTACGTTTCGATGCCCTTTAGAAGTGTGAAAAACGTGAGAGAGAGAGAGAAAGACTAAAATAAGCGAAGAACGAATGACGCGATGCGGCGCGCGGCAGACCACTGAGTTGACTCGACAAGTCGAGCCCGCTGCGTACTTGTAGCGCCACACCTAAAATACGGAATGCGCCTGGCCTGCACCCTAATTGCATAGCACACTATTAGTCACATTCTGAATCATTTTGAAGCCTATTGCTTCATATGTTCGAAAACATTTTTTTTTTTTTTTTTCCTTTTTGGCAACTGAGCCGATGTCGACTATTCTGCCAGCGTCATGTAGTGACGGCAGCACAACAAGATGCGCCTTCGAACTTTGCACTTTGTGGTAGTTGATAATTAATAGTTTTAGTAGCTGAAAGGACAAGACAAGTTTTGTTAAATAACATGTTTTCTTTTTTTTAAATGTTTCTTAATAGATTGATTACTCTATTAAAAAACGACACAGACATTCACAAAGTTATAATTATTATTTATTACACATCAGACTACATTTTAATATCATTGTCATTTAAAAATTTTGACAGGATTTGGATTAGTTTAGGCGAAAAGTTAGTCAAGAGGGAATGTAAGTTAGTAGGAAGGGTGATATTAATTTTGGGAAGCTTATGGTACAAATCAAAAGATTGGGAATTTGAAGGACATGAAAAAAAGATATGATCCAGAGTACCTTCGTCAAGACCGCATTCGCACAGGGAATTGTCACGAACACGAATCTTATTCAGGAATACTGGACTGCAGCAGTGACCGAGTCTCAGCCTACACAAGGATGAAACAGTTCTTTTGGATAACTTAGTGCATTTAAAAAACCAAGGTTTCCGCTGGATGTCGGGTTGGATACTGGCGTAGTATGCCCCCTTGAGCTTTGAAGTTACCTGCCACACTGTTGACCAGGCGTTATGCATTTTAGGTTTTGTATCAGCCCGTAAATCATAGCTATGGACGACATAATGTTTTTGGTCAACAGGGTTGCATGTAGCATATTTAGCCAACGAGTCTGCGCATTCGTTGCCACCTATACCCGAGTGACTGGGAACCCAAGCTATTTCAATGCTTAAACCGTTTTTAGAGCAAGTGAAGAGTAAATTTTGAATGTCTATAATAATTTTGCTATGAATTTTTGATTTTAATTGATTTTGACTTAAAGCCTGAATGCTACTGCGGGAATCTGAAAAAATTACCGAATTTTGAATATTATGCGTTTTTATAAAATTAATTGCTTCTAAAATGCCAATACATTCCCCTGTAAATACCGAAACCTCCGGAGGGCACTGAAAGAGAAGGGCAATTCTGGAGTTCTGAAAATATGTTGCAATTCCTGTGCATCCTGTTGAAGTTAATTTAGACGCATCAGTGTAAAATAGATTCCAACCCCTCCAGTACCTCTCAATAGCCCGATCAAAGTCACCTTTTACGTCCTCGGAAGTCTTTGAAATACCAAGCTCCAAAACGACGTTTGGCCTAAAGTGGACCGCCTCGTATGCGGAAGAAAATACTGGTAGGGTGGGATACTGACAAACAGGTGAGGAGAGGTTTTTAAGCTCTCTGTACCTATTCATCAAAGGGGGAAACGATTTATGTTTCCAATATGGGGATATTTCTAAAGAGAGGTGTATTTGTTCTAAAATGGGAAGTAAGGGATGGGATGAAAGAGAGAAAACTTTTGACAGGAAACGATCTGCTAAGTATTGCCTTCGTATGTTAAGGGGAGGCTCTGCACATTCTACCTGGAGGGCATTTATAGGAGAGGATTTCATTGCTCCTACGACAATCCTAAGGCATTTGGCTTGAATGGCGTCAAGTTTGCGAAGCGCTTCTTTATTACAGGGCTCAAGTAAGAAGCAGCAATAGTCCATCACACTTCTGACCAGAGCATTGTACACTAATTTTAGAGTGTATGGGTGAGCTCCCCACCAGACTCCAGATAAAGCTTTTAGGACTGATACTGAGCGCTCACATTTTTTAACAACATTGTTGATGTGATCCACACCCGACATTTTGGAGTCCAGAGTAACTCCCAGAAACCTGGCCTTTTCCTTGATCGGGATAGCTTGACCATCTATATTAATGTCAACCTGGGGGACAAGACGTCTGCGAGTGAAAATAACAGCTGTACTCTTAGGAGCGCTCAAAGACAACCCGTGATCGAGAAGCCATTGGTTTAATGAGGATAAAGAGACATTCAAAGAAAGAGCGGCATCCTCTATGGAACTGCCAGAGACCAATAATGCGATATCGTCAGCATACTGAAGAATTTTACAATTATAATTTAAACATGAAGGGAGATCGGAAGTGTAGATATTATAAAGTATGGGGCTAATTACGGATCCCTGAGGTAAACCTCGCCAGGTCACCCTCTGCTCGGAGGTATCCCCTGGAATCCTTAGCTGAAGAGTGCGGTTTGAAAAAATAATGCAGATGATCTGAATAATCCTAGCCGGTATTCTCAGCTCATGCAACTTTTGCCTGAGAATTGGGAGGAGGACAGAATCATAAGCAGCTGATATGTCTAGAAAAACGGCTACCACAGACTCATCTCTACTAAGGGTCAGCCGGATCTCTGATGTGAGGATACCCACACTATCAGTAGTACCCAGACTTTTCCTAAAGCCAAATTGAGTCGTTGGAAGTAGTTTTCTATTTTCAACAAACCATTCCAGGCGGTTTTTAATTAGATGTTCAAGAAGTTTAATAAGAATAGACGATAAAGCAATTGGTCGATAAGAGCAATGATCACTAGGATCTTTGCCGGGTTTTAATAGAGGAATAACCACTTGAACCTTCCAAGCTGGAGGAATATACCCAGAGATGAAACAGAAATTGACTAAGTCCAGGTAATATTGGTGACATTTTACACCCGCTTTTGCAATGAAAGAGTAAGGGAATCCATCCACGCCAGGAGCGGAATCCTTGACATAAGTGAGAACAGTTTTAAGTTCGTCAAGGGAAAATGGGTTATCAAGAGGATCGTTCGAAGTTACAGAAACATCAAAGTTTATTTCGTCTATACCAGGAACATAGACTGGGGCGACTTTAGAGAAAAACTGGTACCCCAAATCTTCAGACAAGTTGTTCGTGGGAGATGGTTTTAAACTGTTTCTAAAACTTTTCACTCTTTGCCACACCACCGACGCTGGGGTAGATGGACTCAGAGAACTACAAAACGATACCCAGCCTGCTCTTTTCTTTTTTCTATTTAATTTCCTGGACCTTGCCAATATTCTATTGAAGGCGAGAAGATTATCCAGGTTCATTTCAAGGTTAAAAGTCTCTTCCGCCTCATTTCTGGCCCTGATCATGATAGTGCATTCCCTATCCCACCAAGGCGGAGAAGGGATTTTGCCTGTAGGTGATTTTTTGAAGGGAAGCAATCATTAGCTGTAGCGGATATGGTGTTGGAAAAAGACGTAAAACATTCTTGAGCATTTTCAACATTGATGGGTGGGAGGGAGGAGATACGAAGGTCTAAAATTTTTGAATAAAGATCCCAATCCACAGAGTTCAGTTGGTACTTTAGTAAGGGAGGGGAGGTTTTATCAGGAAGAGATTTAGAAGGAATTTCAACTGTGATGGGATAGTGATCACTTCCGTAGGTCATATCTAAACGACTCCAAACAAAAAGGCTGGCTATGCTGGATGAGCAAAATGTCAGATCAACACAACTATTACTTTGTCCTAATCCAGACCTACGTGTGGCACTGCCATCATTAATAATACATAGGTCAAGATCGTCCAATATATCCACCAAGCCAACACCAGTACTATTACAAGAATCCGATCCCCACCGGTAGTGATGACAATTAAAATCTCCCATGACAAGTAATGGGCCGTTTACACTACGTAGCAGATTTTTAATTAAAACAAGATCCTCAAAATGTGGATGTGCAATATAAAAAGAAAAAATATTTATACCCTCAACCTTAACAGCAACAACATTGATGTTGTCGCCAACGAAGGGTAAAGGGATCTGGGAGAATGATACTTTGTTATTGATGAACAAAGCACATCCTCCATATCCATCTGATCTGTCATGACGAACACCATCGAAACATGGGATTCTGAAATTGCTTTCAGAACGAAGCCACGTCTCAGCGATGCCGCAGACCGATGGTTTAAATTTATTAATTAAAAAGAGTAGGTCAGGTTTTCTGGGAGAAATACTCCTCACGTTCCATTGCAGGAATGTCAGGGGATGGAATGTTATTAATATAATGGACAATTGAATTCAGTTTATTGGCAACGTGGTCAGGTAAAGATTGTGCAGGGTTAGCTAATACAGTTATTAGCATATTGGCTATAATATTAAGTATGTTTTCAGACTTATCAGGACTACTAGCACCTTCCATAGGGAAGGCACAACCGTTTTGGGAAGGAGAGAAGGAGTAATCCTGAGTAAGGGCTTGATGAGCCTGCCTATCGTAACTAGGTGAAAGAGGGGCGTGAGATTTAGGTTTGAGAAAGACCGTTTTACGGTATGATTTTGGTGTTTGGGGAGCTGGACAGGGGTATTGAGGAAAATTGGTTGTTGGTTTGGATTTTTGAGAAGCTCTTGACACTTCAGCATATGATCTTGACACTGGTGGAAAGACCTGACTTGCTTCCGCATAAGAAACAGATTTCTCGGCCATGAGAGCTTTAATACCCTTCTGCCGACCCAATTCAGGACAAGCTTTATCATTGGCATAATGATTGCCAGAACAAGATATGCAAATGGCACAGTCAGTAGTAACTTGGCATCCATCACCTGGGTGGTCTTGACCACATTTGAAACAGCGGGGTTGCGAGCGACATACAGTGCGAGTGTGACCGAAACGACAACAGTTAAAACATTGAATAGTTGGGTACATATACCTTTCGACTGAAAGGGCAGAATAAAAACAATAAACTCGCTTAGGTAAGACTTGCCCATCAAAAGTGAGAACTACAGTTTGAGTGGGTTTCCACTCTGTAACACCCAGAGAAGTCACCTTACGGCTCATTCTCCTTGCCTTTATAACGGGGCCGCATCCAGCAGGAACCTTAATATTCTCTATGACCTCATCTTCTGTCCACTCACTTGGTACGTCTCTGACGAGACCCAAACGAGTAATATTAAATTGAGGAATAGTTGCAACAAAGTTATTTTGGGCTAATGTACGACTAATTAAGAAACTATTCGCATCCTGGTGAGACTTAAACTCAACAGACACACGGTTCCTTCCCAGGCGTTTGACACTACCTAGGAGAATGTTGCTGTAGTTATTTTTTGTTAAAAACATTCCAAATTTAACCGGGTGCAGAACAGTACCAGGGGTCTGGCCATCCTTCAAAGAAACGTGTACAATATAGGGTGGGTTGTCCCTTAACGTGTACGCTTGTCTACCAAATTCTTTTTTTTGTAGCTTTGGAGGGTTTGTTATAGTAGCCGGGGGAGATGTAGCTACTCTTTTTCTACTTGTCGATTCGGAGTCCATTGTATTTTCTAGCACATTGTCGTCGGGGAGAGAAACAGTTAACACCGGAGTGTATTCAAAGGGATCAGGAGGGTCAGGGGGCTTTTTGGTATCCATTGTGGATACTGGGTAAAATCTTTAAAAAAAAAATAAGTTAGAGTTAAAACAAACCTTACACTTTAACACAAACACAAAGAATAGTCTCGATAGAAGGTAAAATACACTAAAATCGAAAAAATTCGTAACACAAACAAAAGCACGTGTTAAACCTTCACCACTACCAACGAAAGTCTTCGAAAACATTGTCTGCTCAACATTGTAATTAACGCAAATTAATGTTGTTGATCTGTCAAAATGAAAGCCATTCATAAAATTACCTATTGTGTTACGCAATTACCCCGCGGGTGTTACTAGTGTCTTGTGTGTATTTGAGCATTATTCAGTTATCATTTTAACAAATTATTAATTAGCATTTAAAACACATAACTGGCGAAATGTGGGTGTATTATAGGTACACCTTTGCGTTATCTGCGTTATGTTATGTAATTAGAATTTCTTAACTGCCAATACTCCCATGCTCATGCATTGGCAAAATAAAATAAATGTTTAAATAAAAACCGTAGATTCCGCGCTTGCAAACCGTACATTGAATAAATTGATAAACTTGTGTGTTACATCACTAAAAACAACACAAAACGAAATGTCAAATTTACGCAAACGTCAATGTTAAAATGTTGCGTCCCCATTTCCTGAAATGTTTGTTTATTTTCTAATAAATTGAATAAAATAATTCGCAATGGAGAAAAAGAAAAGTATTACAATCTATGGAGAGTGCCGCTGTTGCTTAGCAAAGGGCCAACACAGAGATTTAATGAAGGAACACTATTTTAATGGCATACGCGAAGTTTACTTCGATATTTTTATGGAAAGCTTTAATTTATATGTAAGTTTTAGCTTCAAACCGTTAAATTTGTTAATTATCTGTTGTATAAAATTACTGTAAGGAGGTCTGTCCCGTATTATTTAGGTTTTTAAGTGAAATTCTGCCTGCAGTGGCTGTTTTGAATATTTGTCGTGTTATCAACAAAGTAGGTATGATAGATGCTTGTGTAGGAAAATGAATTTGTCTTTCAACTTATTCGTCAAGTATCTTTTATTAATTTAGTTTATCAATGCATATCTATACTGTTCAGTACATGAACTCACAAATATACATAGTTATGAATTTGTCTATCTGTTTCTCGTTCTGTACCCCTAAAAACTTTGTGATACCCAAAAAATGATTTTCGGTGGCCAGCTGTACCCTTTTTACCCACCTACAGCAGATAGGATGTTTGTACAACCTGTCATGCGGTTTGGCAGGTTCATGAAATGTATACAAGTGTTTGGTCCAAAATTAATAAATTATTTATTTTATTTTTAATTCATTCCACTGCATGGGATCCCTCCCTTAAAAGCTATTCCTACATTTTGTGCCAATCATCATCTTACCACTTATTGAAACCTTCATTTACAACTGGTACCTACATAAATAAAATCACCACGCATTCTTCCCATGGGGGTAGCCTGAAACTACAGAACGCCACCTGCTACGATCTTTACATACTCCTTTTGCTTTTAAAACTGTTACAGTTATCAACAAATGCCCTGTTGACTACACTTATATGCTCAACATGCGTGCAACGTCTCCGTGATGCGACCAGCTTTCGTATGATGGTGGTCAGTACGGAGAGGCAGCTGCTGCAAGCCATCGCAGGAGATGACAAGGATACAGTGTTTGTTAATGGTAAGGATATCCAAGTTTTAATTAATTAATTTATTTATAGCCTTATTTTTCAAAGTGGTAGATGTAGTACAAAACACTGAACACAAAAACACTGTACTTTTAATAACAGTTCTGAATCTCTGTGTGCCCTTTGACAAAGGCCTCCTCTAACCCCTTCCAATTCTCCCTGGTCCTTGCCTGGTTTACTTACTTAAACTAAGCTGGAAGAGAAAAACTCTTCGACATGTGCATCTTGCCAGTCCTAGCCTATGGTGCACAAAGTTGGTCACTTTTTGATCAACAAAAGTCTAAACTCAAGATTTGCTAACGGGCAATAAACTGCAGTATAATAGGTGTCAAGAGTACAGATTGAGTTAGAAACAGTTGTTTCTAACTCGATCTGTTCCCTTGACACACCTGCTACTTAAGTTATGGAGAAGAAACAGCCAGGCTGAAGTGGAAGTGGGCTGGACACGTTGCACGATGCAACCGGAGAGATGAGCAAAGATCGTCACCCACTGGACGCCTGAGGGAGGGCATCGCTGTTGAGATAGACCATGGCGACGGTTATGTGACGATCTGATAATGTTTATACGGCCAACATGGCCAAAGATAGTACAGAACAGGGAGATTTGGAAGGAAAAGGGGGAGGGGGGCAGAAAATAGGCTAAAAAAATGCGTGAGTGTCGTGGAACACTCGGTTGTAACGAAGTTGTTTTCGTAGTATATTTAGAACATCCATAGAACTTTTATTAACATAAAAAGGGTTATATTGAGTCAACCTTAAAAGATGGACGGACATGCTGTCGCGGATTTTTTTTTTGAACTTTTAAATGAAAACAATTCCGTCATACATGATTTTTGCGTAACTTTAACCGTTTACGCAGCGCACGCAAAAGAAGCTCTCAAAACGCATAACTTTTTCCCGTTTTTGCAACATTTTCCATTTATGCACCGCTCCTATTGGTCTTACCGTGATGTTATATAGCCTTAAGCCTTCCTCGATAAATGGACTATCAACAACACAAAAATATTTTTTCAATTCCAACCAGTACTTCCTGAGATTAGCGCGTTCAACCAAACAAACAAATAAAGAAAAGTCGTGACGGAAAATTCTGACACTTTTTACGCCTAGCCCCCTTCCGCGAAGTCCGTGTCGTGCGATAAGGAACTTCCGACTTGGATGTGGTTTTTTATTAGAAAGCAGGTTTTCTAGCAGTGGACATGTTTTGTCAAAATCGGTTCAGCCGTTTCAAGGTCATCAGCTCTTTTTTGTGGCAGGGTTTTTAATTTTACCTATTATATAATATGTAGTGATGATAGTGATTTAGATACAACAGTGAACTTGCCACTTACAGGAGTGCACAGCAGCATTAGTTTGCCTATGTGATTTAAATTAAGTAGTTAACAAAAAAAAAAAAAACAAAAGTGCACGCCTCATAATCTCATACAATTCTATAAAAAAAAAAAACATATATAAATAGATGTACAGTCTTGTAGTTTTCGTTTTTTATTAGTTGTAATTAAACGACACTGAATTAATTAGCCATTTGCATTTCAGTGACCTACAATTGTCGATTAGAATTTAAAAAAAAGAAATTAACTCAAATAATGGATTTTTTCACAAGTTACAGTGTTTCCGGGTTTCACACATGACGGACAGGTTTTTTTTTTGACCTATTTTGGTGTTTTTTTTCCAATTCTATTGCAGTAAATCAATTTTTTAAAAGTATGAAATTAATCTCCATTAAATTATCTCGACAATAGTATGCAAAATATCTTGATTCCGTGAACTAACAAGGCTATAATAATAAAAATAGCCGCCAAAATGAGGCGAAAAAAATTTTTCGGTCGTAAAGCACTCTCTGATGCTTCGCATCATGAGTCGTGCAAAACATAAAATACAAAACAAGAAATTAATAGAAAATAATTCTGTGTTTCTATAATTTCAGTGAACGTAGAAGAGGACACGTTGGACAGCCAAATAGACGTGAAGGTGGAGAGACAGACGGAGGTGAAGGTAGAATTTATTGAAGACTTAGATGTCGTGGATTATGAGTCTGACTACATTCCCAGTGGTAAGAAACATTCTGATACCTTATCGAAAAGAATGCACACACATATTAAGGCGGAACCTTCAGGGTAGCCCGCGAAATTCAAATTTTGTTACGTTTTTTTGCAATTTGCAGGTCACTGTCAGGTTGTATTTTGATTAAAATATAATTCGCGACCGTAACAAATATGGCTTTACAGAATTATAATCATCAGAATCAGCAATACATCTCTTTAAGTTCATATAACCCGATTGAAAGACTATTTCATGAAACCATGACATTTGAGGGCAATTCTAATCAAAGTAATAATTATAATAAGTACAAACATAAGACATAAATTAATAAAAACAATTAAATACTATTATTTTCACAAAAATGTAGGCACATAACCATTAAATTGGCTAATTTATTAGCGAACAGATCGCAGTTCGGGTTGGCTTCCACGAGCTTACGAGGGCGGCACTGAAAATTTCGGGAATCAAGGAAGTGACAACATTACTATTTAAAAATGTATTTATTGCTTTTCGAAGTATTCTCCGCGAAATTTGACACATTTTTCCATACGATGGAACCAATCATTGAAGCAACCATTCCATTCGGAAGTTGGGGTCTCCAAAATGGCCGTTTTGTAGGTGGCCACAGCTTCTTCAGGTGATGAAAATCTCTGTCCACGCAATTTATTCTTTATTTTAGGGAAAGTATAGAAATCATTAGGGCTTAGGTCGGGGCTGTACGGCGGATGGTCTAATAATTCTATGTTTTCTTGCTCTAAAAACTCTTTTGTTCTGTGCGCGGTGTGAGAACTCGCATTGTCGTGATGGAGGATGATGCGGCGGTTGCAGTTCTCTTTACGGAGTTCAGAAACGACCTGTGGCAAACAAATGCTAGCATACCATTCTGCATTAACCGTTCTTTGTCCCTCAAGAGGAATAGTCGTAACATGGCCGGTTTTGGAGACAAACGTGGCCACCATTTTTTTTGCAACACTCCTTGAACGTACAATTTTTGTTGGCTTTAATTCATTTTCGAACACCCAAACTCGTGACTGGTTTTTTGTTTCGGGTTCGTACGCGTATATCCAGGATTCGTCACCTGATACGATGTTGTATACAGCATTTGAGGATCCTGCGTGGAATCTTTCGAGAGTTCTGACGCACCAAGTAACGCGAGCCGCTTTTTGCTCTTCACAGAGCGAATGCGGTATCCATCGGGAAAACAACTTTTTTACACCTAATTGTTCATGCAAGATTATTTGTATTTGACTCATGCCAATGTCTAAAGTTGCCTGAATTTCGCGGTATGTCACATGTCGATCTTCCTCAATCAGCTTACGCACAGCATCAACGTTTTCTTGGGTGACTGCAGTTTTTGGACGACCTTGACGGGGATCATCACTGAGCTTGACACTTTCACGTTGAAATTCAGCAAACCAGCGATAAATTGTGGTTTTGGATGGGGCTTCATCACCAAATGCAGAAATCATCCGGTCAACACACTGTTTTTGTGTTAAACCACTTCGAAAGTCATACTAAATCATAGCTCTTGAATTTTCTCGAGTCAATTCCATTTTCTCAACGACTAAACAAGTTTGACAAAACCTTGTGACAAGACCGAGAATCTTTTTTTAAATAAATAAATGGTATTCGATTTTTAAAACCAAGGAGTTTTCAATTAAAAAGATTTTAATATGACAGGAACAGTGGAAATATTCCATTCCCGATACTTTTAGTGCAGCCCTCGTATTTACTGCGGTCAACACGCGTGGTACAGCAGACGCAGCGCGGGCTGCTGTCCGACACGAAGGCACGCCAAGCAGTCGATGTTTTCTGCCACGGAGACAATTATTTGGTTTATGCACTTTCCGCAAGTGTAAACTTACGTGTGCAGTAGCGTATTTAAGATTTGGCACCCCAGGTCATAAGGTTTGCTGCCCAGTTAATAATTTCAGTCCATTGAAGTCAAGCGGCCTCGTTATAAAAAGAAAATTGGGAACTATCTTTGCTACCGCGACAGTGGTATAAACGTGGGTGTAGGTGTGGGTTTACAAATATAACCGATAATATGCGAGAGCGAGCGAAGCGGGCTCGAAAATTTTAGCACCCCGCCTCGGATAGGTTAGATTTTCTGTCTACCATTCTTATAGATGATATTGAAGATACTTTGTCAACTTATGCATAAAAACTTCAGAATACTTAAGAGATTGTATTATGCATGAACGACCGAAGCAAGTTCGAAAATGTAATAAGCACCCCGCCTCAGACCCTAACTAACCTTAGTTAGGGTTTCATTCGACCATTGCAATTGTTGCAGACGATAGAAGTTACTTTGTCAACTTATTGATAAAAACTTCCGAACTAAGAGAATTTTGGATGCAAGAGCGAGCGAAGCGGGCTCGAATTTTTTTGCCTCAGATAGGTTAGATTTTTTGTTGCAAGTCATACAGATATAGAAGTTACGGAGCGACAGGCTAGGAGAGTATTGTGGTTTAGCAAGAAAATAAGGGGCATGGTAGAAGATGAGTGGTGTGTATCAGGAAAATAAGCCGCAAAATAAGTCTGCCGCCCCGGGCCATGGCCCTCTTGGCCATAGGGTAAATTCGCCACTGTATGTGTGGCCTATATAAGTGAGCGCCCCACAGTTTACAGGCAACAACTAATATACAGTACCCGATCGTTAATATGGCACATCGAGCGTGTACGTTAACCAATAACATAAAACATCCGTGGCTTTTCCAGATTACGTGTCAGATGGCCCTGCAGACTTGGTAGACCGTGAGGCAGCGTTACTGGGGCGTTACGCGCGCGTCAAGTTGCCCTCTCTGCCGACACGACAGTTGCTGCCAGAGATATGTCCCGAGTATTGCCGACAACTCGATGTGTTGCAAGGTAAGTTGCAGGGCTTGACATAGTCCTCATATGACCAGTGGCGTGCCTAGGGGGCAAGCCGACATACCTATATAAAAAAAAACAGGTATGTCATTATTCTAATCAATTCTTGCGACATGATTGAGTTAGTTAATTTACAAGCTTGCATGACGTGTAGTTTGTTTATGTTTTTTGTTGATAGGTTCACATTTAATTGAAAGCCGGGTTTTTGGGCGTATGGAAGGAACGCCACTGCATATGACCTGACTATTACAATGTAATAGGGATGATGACAATTTTTTTGACGTAAAACTATAAAAAAGTATTCTTTGCAAATAGTGCCAAACAATATTATAAAAATTGTAAAAGCTTAAAATAAATTCAAAGTCTAAACGTTTTAAAATAGCTGCTAGACAAAGACGGCACTATTACAGAAGCGACGTCACGACTTTGTAACTTCATTCTAGCGCCATACATTGTCCATACCGCGCGACAAGGACGGGAAAATCCCTTCCAAAAACTTTTAAAGCGTTTAGCTTCTCGATGTTTCCATCGATTTTTTTTTTGATGATTTCATTTTACTGTGCCTCCTTTGAAGTCACTTTATTTGTTCAAACATTTCTAATATTAGTCATCGTCCCTATTGTATGACTATAATTTTATTATATACTAGAATTTACCTCTTGAGTTTTTTTTCCGGTATTTCTTCTTAGAGTAGTCGGCTAGGATACACAAACCTCGTCTAGTTTTAATAAAAAAAATGACGTGTGTTATTTTTAACCAATTTACACAATAAATATCATTTATAATATCTTGCCTGTATTTCCCAAAGGGGTTGGCAGAGATTTTTAGTGAAGTATGTTAAGCCTGATTTGTTTTTATACTTTCACATAAAACTGCAGAAAGACAATTAGTTAGTGAAATCCTAAGAGGGTGCACTCAGAAAGTTGGCAACGTCGCTAATAGCTGTCAAATATTTCGCTGTTTTGATTAATTCGTTCAATATATAATTGTAATTTCGCTCTGTAGTGCACTGAAATATTGATTATGAATCGCAGTAACTAATATCGTAATACAAAATATTTAACTTGCCTTATGAAAAAAAGCATTTAGAAACTTCGAAATGATTGTTAAGTTTTGAAGTTTTTGCTTATATTTGTGTATAAAACCGTAATGTGCCAAATTATTTCGAACTAATAATACTATCAAATAAATGAAGTGTATACCTCAAAAATCTGGAGAAACACTGCTAGAAATAGGCCATTAATTTCCTTTAAAAATATTTACGGTACTTACCTTTTTTTACATTTGGGTAAATGTAAAAAAAATAGGCATATGTACAAATATTTTAAATATAGTTTTCTTTCTCGTGTTCCAGACATAAAAGTACTACCAAAAACCATCTTAAAATTAATAGAAGATCAAGACAGTCGCCGATTATCGACCAATCCGCGCCGAGTAATAATTTCAGAAAAACAAGCGCACATAACGAACGCGGGCACCATTCTAGAATGTTCTAACGTGACTCCGTTCAGGGGCAGGAGTCGCACCGGCTTCCCTTGCTTCTACTGCCGAAACATCTTCGAAAACCTTGACAAACTCCGCGAGCATACGAGCCAACATAGGAAAGCAGAAATTAAAAATATTCTCAAGACTTACGGAGCAGAATGTTTGGTGGTATACGTCGATGTAACTGACCTAAAATGCATTTTATGTGAGAAAAATATACCGAGTATTAACGAGTTCAAAAGTCATTTAACAAACGTACATAAAAAGAAATTATATCTAGAATTTACTGACCGAGTTATCCCTTTCAAATTGGTTCAGAATGGTGTGTACGAGTGTCAAATCTGCGGCTTTAATTTCGAAACGTTTGGCTCCATAGAGCGACATATGAACGTACACTTTCGGAACTACGTCTGCAAAGAATGCGGTACAGGTTTCGCTACGAAATACCGTCTTAAAGTCCACGCAAAAAGCATGCACAATATGGGAAGCTTTCCTTGTGAACAATGCGGGAAAGTTTTCACTACACAACAGAAAATTACAAATCATGTTAATGCCGTTCATAAATTGCTGAAACGGTTCAAGTGTACTAAATGTCCTGAACGCTTTGCCGAGTACTTTAGAAGACAGAAGCATTTGGTCCAAGTACATGGTGTGGCCCCCTTAAAATACAAATGTAATGTCTGTGATAAAAGCTTTGACAGACGCTACACATTATCTCGGCATATGAAACGCGACCATTTAGAAGAACGAGACTATCAGTGCGAAACTTGTTCATATAAATGTTTTACTAAAAATGAATTGAGAGTTCATATGATAAAACATAATGGAGAACGAATATTCGAATGTTCGGTTTGTAAAAAATCGTATGCCAGGAAGAAAACGTTAAAAGAACATATGAGGATACATAATAATGACCGCCGGTTCGCTTGTGCCGTCTGTGGGCAAGCGTTTGTTCAGAAATGTAGCTTGAAGGGACATTTGAAGACGCATCATTTAGAGTTTAGTTTACAGTAGATTATTTATTAAATTATATAGTGGTATACATTTGGTGTTTCATTCATAGATCTAAATTTTTGTGAGGGATGAAAAGAAATAGAAATTAAAAATTATTCTTTCGAGACTAATCATCAGAGAAAATGCCCAGCCTATTTTAGATTATCCATATTACACCTATTTAATATAAACTGGATCCCTAACAAAATACCACTGACATACACAGGGTGGTTATTGCTGCCTATCCCATTGAGATAGGAAAAACATGGAGGCGCCGCGTCATTCTATACATACATTTTGCTTATACAAATATGAGTAGAATACGATACAGTATGTGAAATATCATTTTGTCTCATTCTTTCTAACGAAATACTCGTATTTGATAAAAGAGACAACAATATTTAAGTTGTTGCTCTGGTAACATTTTGTCGTGACGTATTGACAGTTGTAGGTAAGTAAGTGCCATATCAGCCATCTTAAGCGACAAGCTATGTAGTCTGTGGCGACAAGTTTCGTGGTAGTTTTCCTTTCAAATGATTGTTAATTTTTGGATTAATGAGATTTGCGAGAAAATTACGAGGAGTTTACATTTAAAACTGCATGTAAATGTTAGAAAACAGCTATTCAACATGCCTGTGTGTTGTATTGTGAAGTGTGGTGCAAGAAAGAATGCAAATCAACCTCAATTGTCTTTTCATAAGTTAGTAGCCGGTTTTCATGCAATATTACATACATTCGTAAACATTCGATGAAAAAATTGTTACGCGATCATGATTTTATGGCTAAAGTATTGATATTTGGGTTAATTTTCGTATCAGACGTTTTTTATTATTTCATTCGTTTGTTTACAATAATATATCAGTGGAATAGTGTTGTACCGTTGCCGTAATAGTTTCCGAAAGTAGTTCCTATGCTGAAACGATATCGGTATAATCAGCGACGTTAAAAATCATTCTGCGTTACCTAATCGGTCCGAGTTATCTTTCTAGATCCGGTTCGTGGTTCACAGCACCGCGAGAACGTCCCACAAAGTTTTATGTGATCCTCAAATAAGACATCAGCATTTTGTAATTTGTTATAGTTAGATATTAGCAGCTCTAACCAAAATTTTGTATTGATAAAAATACTTACCTGTTTTATAGGTTTCCTAAAAATGAAGGATTAAAGAAAAAGTGGTTAGAAGCTATTGGTGAAGAAAATATTAATCCCCGACATAAAGAATGGTACCTCTGTTCACTTCACTTTGAAGAAAGCTGTTTCAATAGAACACTTGATGTTATGAGATTACATGCGAACTCTGTTCCCAAAGTATTTTCGGTAAGTGTGTATTAAAATGCTTGAAAAAAAAACCAGATGTATTAATTAAATAAATAAGTAAATAAATTATATGTATATTGCTTAATATAATATTAGTATCTATTATTTTCCAGGCACCCGTCAAGAAACAACATCAAGATTCTTCTGTTTTATGTGAAACGAGCAACATTCAAAAATCGGGTGGTTCTTGTACACTGGGCAAATCTATTCAGTTTACATCCCACACACGGATAGCTGTGTCGGTATGAATAGTTACGCACACTAACGTTAAATAACACGAGCGAGAGTGACCTCTGTTTTTTGTTAGTGTGCATATGTCGCACCAATAGGCAATATCATTAATTAATTCATGTAATTGAATCAGTTATAATATTTCGCAATTATTCATTGTAACAGGTTTGGCACAATGGCTATCGTCTTAGGTTAGTGAGCAAGGGGTCGTTAGTTCAAATCTTGGTTGGTAAACATTCTTTTCATTTTGAAATTATAATTTTTCTAAAACATTCATTACCTAGTCGAATTGCTATCGATTCAATCCCGTTCATAGATAAGTAACTTACGACGTTTGAAACACGAGCATGGAATTCTCAGCCAATTTATTTTGATCGTTTAGGATATAACTACCCACAATTTTTGTATTTTTACCTTTCACTTTAATTTATAAAAATGAGCGTTCTTAGTTGTCAGTCTACGAGTATAATTTGCTCAACTAAGTATATTGATTACTACTCATATTCCTGTGCGTCCTATGTTCCTGATCCCAATTGTGCTTGAACTTGATCCAACCATGCAGAATTTAACAATGCATAAAAAGGCGGAAATCGTTGTTTTGCATGAGCAAAACGTATCCATTAGTGAAATTGCAAGGCGCTTATTAATATCGGTGAGTAACAGTTACTTATGACATAATTATTTTCACTACGTTAGTAATATTTCAACTCAAATTCTTAACTCATCTGACCTTTCAATGTTTACCTATGACTAAATTAATGTAAAATATTGCAATAGAGAGTTTTATGAATATATCAGAATATTATATTAAAGTTGTTTTTTTTATCCTTATTTGATTCTGATAAAATTATTACATCTTGAATTTATGAGGAATTAAATTCATGTGTGAATTGTATGAGACTTTTTTTCATGCGGTCTCTGATCCCGAGCATAACAGTAAACACAAGTTACTCATCACTAAATCCATAATTAAGACCTTCCTAGATAGATAATTATCATGGTCGAAGAACATCTGAAAAAGTGTCACATAGACAGTTTTTAAACAAGCTAATATTGTTTAGAAATGAATAGGCATTAATTGCTTTTGTAAGCCTACTTTACTAATCAAACGTAATACTTTAATTATCATCACACCAATAAACAATTAAAAAATATTTATTTATTTTTTATTTTTACTTCACCACTCACTGTATGTTAACGTTTTTAATTATTTGGAGAAAAAAACGCTTATCACGAATTTTATTCTCAAATAACAAACGAAAAGTAAACCTACTCATATTTTTATGTTACAACGGACTCAGTAAGTATATAATTATGGTCAAAACGTGATATCTAGTAAAACTCGTATCTAGTATACGTAGGTACTAGTTATTGTAACAACTATATTCCTTGGTTGCTACTACCCTAGCAATGGCAGCCATTTTATGAGAAAGTCTGAGTGGTAGAGCATCTTTTTTTTGTAGGTATTTCCAGTTATATGTCTATGGCCTATCCCCTTTGGTTGAGAGTAACCTCGACCGGAGACTACCACTGCCACCTAGCGACGAGTGGATTTACTAATTTCTTTACGGTTTTTCCGCTGAGACTGCATATTATCGATCGACTATTTCGGGGAAGCTCACCACTAGTCACCGCTGCTGTCAAAATCAAAACAGCTGTCAGTTTTCCCGTCATAATAAAAATCAATTTTCTTTCGCACTGTTTACTTTTTTTTATTCAAAATGTTTTCTACAAATATTAACTCGGAAGTTGAAGAAGTTGATGCAACAATGTATGGACAATGCCGCTGTTGCATGGCTAATGGACAGCACAGAGATGTCACAAAAGAATACTACTATAACAACATAAAAGAGGTGTACAAAGATATTTTTTTGGAATGTTTTAATTTATCAGTAAGTATTCGATGAACTAAACTTTTCAAATTATGATGATAGTAGTGCGTTACAGTTGCTTGCGACACAGTCATTAATATGTGCAAAAAAATTACAATGTAGTTAAAATTAAAATATAGTCTGTGTATATTTAAAAACTAGCTTCTACCGGCGACTTCGTCCGTAAAATATATCCTATAGCTGTGCTACATTACTTGGTTTTCGCTTAGCGCTCTTTCAGACTTTTTTTATTTTTGCTCGGCTCCTAAGGGTCGTAGAGTGATGTTAAATAGCCTATAACTTTCCTCAAGAATTGGGCTATCTAATGCAAAAAGAATTTCCCAAATCCGACTGGTAGTTCCAGAGATTAGCGCATTCAGAAACAAAGGAACTTACTTTAAAGCTCTATTATAGTATAGATAATGTCGCGCCAGTTTTTCCTGAAGGGGTAGTACACCCTCATTTCGCCAGTTATGTTTGAACCCTATGTCATAGGGGTTGAGCTTATTGCCACCTACCTGGCAGGCACAAATCCAGACCCCAGGCTGTTATTGAGAAATAAATTCCTATTAGAAAACCACAACACTGGCCAACATGGTGTCGAACCCAGGTCAAGGGATGAATGAAAGGCAATTGCATGCAGCTGAGATGACTATGCTAAGAAGGATGTGTGGTGTTATGCAAATGAATAGAATAAATGAGTTATACAAACCTTGTCCTGAAAATAACAAACAAGAAAAAAGAATTGTCATAATTAGTGCAGTGGTTCAGAAGTTATGCACGTACATACATTTCGGTGATTCATTTTTATTTATATAGAAGATATAAAGAAACAATGGATGGACTGTGGAAGATGATATGCCTAGAAAGGGAGTGACTACCGAGATAGCCACTAATAGAAGAGTATGGAAAAAAACTGCAAGAATTTACATGCATTGATTTGATAGGCTATAATTTATAATAGCTCTTCTCTTTCAGTTATCTCCACATAATCTTATAAGTTCCCTGATATGTAAGAACTGCGTACATCGTCTCCGTGATGCGACGAGTTTCCGTATGATGGTGGCTGCCACTGAGGAGCAGCTACTAAATGCTGTCATTTTTAAAAGCGAACCAGACAATGATACTGAATTTTTTGATGGTATGTTTATTCATGGTTATCTTTATTTTAATGGAATGGGACAGTACGAGTATATGCACAACGAGGTCGAAAGATAGCGCTCTTAACAAAAGCGATAAATAATTATTTGATGCAATATGTTTAGGTTTACTCAATTGATTAGAGAGATATGAATTAAAATATTTATATCCATTTAGTTGCTATGCTATGAAAAACGAATGTTTACTGTTCATGCTGTAGTGCCACTAGTGGTGTAACTTGGTAGTATATCTTCTCATTAGTTTTAAACCTTTACATTTTTTGGAACTTATGGATTTACTTATTATGGGCTAACTTGGCGCATGCCCTTTAAGTAATTTTTAAACCCAGCGTCTGCGCTGCGGAGCTCTGAGCCTTCGTACGGACAGGCGAGATTTTAAAGAGACGATTTTTCATAGCGCACTACATTTTCAACGCACTGCTGAGTGCCGAGAGTTAAAAAACCAACAGTACCTATGCTTTTTTAACGACCTGGGATGCGCTCTGTTAGATTCTCAATGCTCGGCTCGGAAAATCCAGTGAACGATAAAAAATCTTCGCTTAAAGGTCCTCCCTCACCAGGAGGACGGGACAGGTTGTCTAACGGTCTATTTCCGTGTTCCAATTTTAAATACGATATTAATTGCATAACAATTATAATGTGTCTTACAGGTCAACAAAATTTTTCAACCGAAATCAAAATAGAAAGTGAACCAGATAGTATTGACATGGAGCCGGATAACTTACAAGACAGTTTTGAAGGCGCTAATGATAATGAACGAATGAGTGATGATGAATGGATGAGTGATGGTGAACGGATGAATGATGATGAACGAACGAATTATGAACGGATGATTGCAAAACGAATGAATGAAGATGATGAAGACTGGTCCAGTGCGTCCAGTGAAAACGAGCTTGTCATTGATGAGACAAGAGAAAATAGATTTACAGACTCTGATAATATTGATACTGATGACGATGTTGATGGTGTTGGTGATGATGATTGTGGTAAGTATCATTTTTGCCTTTTTTTTAAGTTAAACATTAGTGTAGGGGATTTTATTAAATACTGTATATTTATTTATTGAATCATGGAAGACTAACTTATATTTAATTACTTATTACTAGTGAGCTGCGTACTGAACTGTGTTCAGCCGTATTTTGGCCCTGCTTACATAGTAAAACACTAAGGCACAAGTAGTGGGTGGTCCTATGTGTTGTACTAAATATTTCACAGGTTTCTGCCAGTAATATGAAAATGAGGCTTGGATATCAAGTTCAAGTCAAACCTTGCTCCCGACAGGTTGCAACCTGCTCTCGGGCTCTTTGTATTTGTCTATGTGTTTATTACGGTGACTATGAGTGTTTTTTGGGGTATTGTCATGGTTTACAGGAATAAATCTGGCCCTATAAATGCTATTCGCGACTGCAGGAATTATATATTTACTGGATAATAATCATCAATTTCATATTAATCGTCACACTTTTATGAAATTGATGATTATTATTCAGTAAATATTTCATTCCTAAAGGCGCGAATCGCATTTTGATCAACATACGACGTAAAACAGAGGTGCAATTTGCAAAAAAAAACTAAGAAAATTAGAATTTGGCGGGCTACAACTGAGGTTCCACCTTAAGAACCTTCCTTACTTCAAAAGGTGAACTTGATACATAAAAAAGAAAATTCCTGACTCATTCACTCAATGACTGCCTCAGCACACCAAACCTTTGGACTAGAGATGTTATGGATATGATATTTCGGATCTGGATACGGATATGGATATAGGAATAAAATTATATCGGTTTCGGATACGGTTACGGATATGTAATTATTTCGGATTATCCGTTAGTTTCGATTATGGATATTATATTGAAGTAAAATATAAACACAAATAGTATGTAATAATTTGTTTTTATTTATAGGTTTTATCTAGTATAGGTTATCATTTGGTATTATAATCAGTCGTATAGGTAAGTAATTATTTAGAGATGTTATAATAATTAGTAAAGTAAACCTCTGTTTCAGTGTTTCTAACGTGTTTTTAATAATTTGTAATTATTATATACCTACTTCCCTTATACGAAACTAACCGAAACTTGTGAAACGGATACGGTTACGGTTACGGATATATTTTTATTTCGGATATCCGATAGTTTCAGTTACGGTTACGGAGCTCCATAACATCCCTGCTTTGGACCTAGGAACCTGAAATTTTGCACAGAGGTTCCCTTTATGATATAGACAAGGACTAAGGCCGAATTTTTGGAAATTCCCTTGGAATAGGGTATATAAGACGGACAAAGTCGCTAAGGAAGTGCCTGTACCCAATAATACATACAGGTACATAAACTCACGCCGTCTTCCCAAGGGGGTAAGCAGAAACTACACACCGCCACTTGATCCTTACATGCTCCTTTTGTTTCGTTTACGTTCATACATCTGGTCATACACGCACGAAGGTTGCGAGTACTACGCACCTCTGACGAACATCACCAATAAGGCCACTATATGTCCTTCTAAGGGGTTCCGGCGTTCTCACTCACATCTTCCTTATAAATGTAGCGGTATCAACATCGCCACATGCGAGCTACACGTCATACTGACGTCACGCAAATCCTGCATCGCGCAAACAGAGTTTACCGCGCGACTAGCAAATATACAACGTCCCGGCATCAACCGTCGGGCAGTTGCCCACCAGACACAACACCCGTCTGGTCGGAGGATCCTCCCTTTTCCATAGAGTATTTTTTTATTTATTTATTTATTTAAATGCCTTACAACTAGTATGAGTGAACTTTACACCCTGTTCCTCATACCTCTATATAAATACCTTATGTTAGTCTCCCAGTAATAGTACATACATACATAAACTCACGCCTTCTTCCCATGGGGGTAGGCAGAAACTACAGAACGCCACCTGCTATGATCCATACATACTCCTTTTGCCTCGTTTACGTTCATTCGTCAGGTGCGTAGTACTCACAACCGGCGTGCGTGTATGACCAGATGTAATAGTACATATAATATTTTATTTCAGAAAGTACCTACAGCTCTATTACAATGAGTACCACTAGTGCCGTGGATGACGAGCCATGTGAAATAATAAAAGGAGAACCCAATCTGTTGGCTCGCTTCCCTACCTCCGCTCCGCAGCCGCTGCCTAAACGGAGCGAACTGCCCAAGATATGCCCCATTTATGATGAGCACTTGAAAAAACTTGAAGGTAAATTATACTATATTAATAATACCAGTCTATTAGTGTCCTACAGCTGGACAACGGCCTCTTCTCGTACACAGAAGGCACGAGCATTGATCACCACGCTTGTTCAAGACGGGTTGGTGATTTATATTTACTATAAGTCCAGGTTTCCTTACGATGTTTTTTCTTCACCAATGCAGTAATGTCCGAGATATACTCAGAAACGACATGGATTGAAAAAGTCATATTGGTTCTTGCCGAGATTTGAACCCATAACCTCGTGCATGAGAGGCGTGGCCTTAATCACTTGGCCATCAGATTAAATTAAATTGATGAGCAGTGGCCCAGTAGAAACGTTAACGCTTACTAGTTGTACTTCGTAGGTTCAGACCCAAGCAGACACTGTATAACTTATTTTATAACCACTGCTCTCAAAACAGTGAAGGCATATGTTGTGAGGAAACCGGCATGTCCTAGAACCAGAAATTCGAAGACCTATGACATCCAATAACCCGCACTGGGCCCGCGTGGTGGATTACGGCCCACTTCCTCTCACAGAGAAGCTTGAGTCTCAGCAGTGGGAACAGTGTAGTTGAAATTATTATAAGAGAGAAATTATTTTCGACTTTATTTTAATAGACGCAACTGTGATATTTGGTTGGACTAGAAAACCGCGTCGCGCTGCACTTCGCAAGGTCTGTGCCGGCCCCAACTGTATTGTAGTGGAAGTCCTTTATCAATGATCTGCTTAAGTCTTTATAAATATGGATCCGCTTAACATGAAATAACAATAAACCTACCCTCTTTTTCAGAAAAAATTGTAGAACCAAAATCAATAGAATGGTACTTCAAGATACCCAATTTAAAAGAGACGTTAATGTCAGACAAGCAAGCTCTCGCTGTAAACGCGACCACAATCTTTGAATACAGCAACGCAACTGCCTTCAAAACTAAAACGAGGAAGGGATACCCTTGCTTTTACTGTCGAGAAGTATGCAAGTTTGACAAATTAAGAGAACATCAAAAGAAACACTCAAAAACAAGCATTTACAAGTTACTCACTAAATACAATGCAGACGAATTTGTTGTCTATGCCGATATCACAGATTTAAAATGCACAATTTGTAAAAAGAAGATAAAAAATCTCAACGAACTAAAGACGCATTTGACTGAAAAGCACGGTAGAAAAATATTCGCCAGTGCGGACAGAGTGATCCCTTTTAAGTTGAAAGATTCAGACTTTGAATGTCAAACATGTGGAAAAAAATTTGAAACTTTTGGAGCGGTAGAAAAACATATGAATACTCATTTTGGGAGTTTTATATGCGAAGCATGCGGAGTTGGTTTTATAACGAAACACAGATTAGCAGTACATAATTACACCCAACATAAAGACGAGAAAGTTATTTGCGAAGTGTGTAAGAAGAGCTTCCGCACACAAATGAAGTATCGTCTCCATTACGAGGGTGTCCACAAAAATATAAAGAAATTCAAATGTACGAAATGTCCGGAGAAATTCATCGATTACTTTACTAGACAAAAACATTTGGTAGATGTGCATTCTGAAGCCCCTGTGTTATACAAATGTAATGTCTGTGAGAAAGGGTTTAATAGGAGATTCAGCTTGTCTTCACATGTGAAACGTTGTCATACGGACGAGAAAAAAATAAAATGCCAGGAGTGCCCATACGCTTGTTATACCAAGAGTGAATTGAAAGACCATATGATCAAACATCAGAGTCCGCAGAAATTTGAATGTCCAATTTGTAAGAAGACGTACGGTAGGAATAGGTCGCTGGCAATGCATATGAAAGTACATAAAAATGATAAGAGTTAAGAGGACTGCCTCATTGGTATAGTGGTCTGAAATCGGAAACCTGCGGGGTAATTGTATAATACACTTATGATGCAAGTACACTTGGTCGTTCTCCCGAACTCAATTGCCTATGGAATTCGGGCAAACGTCCAAGCGTAAATGAAAGAAAAAGAAAGAAAATTTGGTTTAAATGTCATAGAAACACGTGCATACAAAAATATATTTACTCTAGTAGTTAAACAGAAAAATAAAAGAAAATAGATCTACATAATTATATAATTACGAAAACAAAACAGAAATAGTCGGCAGTTGCACGTCATGACTGTGATAAGTAGGGTTCCACTCAGCATGATGGTGTGCTATGGGACTCACAGCACAGCGCTGATTTTCACCCGTGGTAGTCACATAAAAATGAATGGCGTAGAGGACGCCCGTCTTCGGACAATTTAGTCCAGCTTCATCGTTTCGGTTACCCGAATTCGGATACCAAACGCCAGTTTTCCTCTCATTTCTATCAGTGCTATGCCAGTGATAATTTCTATCAGTGCAATGCGTAGTCCCGAAGTCATTCTAACTACTCGTAGTCGTTAGCCCGTATTCCATCCAGTGCCATGACCGGTGTAATTAATGCATCGGGTGCGCGAATTCGAGTAGTCTTTCGGGCACCCGAATGCGGGCTGACGACCACGTTTAATTGCGCCTTTACAATGGCAATACCATCCATTTTGACAATTCAACAACATTAATTGCGTTATTTACGTTATAGAGGTATGAGGAACAGGGTGTAAAGTTAAATCATACTCTATAGAAAAGGGAGGATCCTCCGACCGGACGGGTGTCGTGTCTGGTGGGCAACTGCCCGACGATTGAAATCGGGACGTTGTGTTTATGCTAGTTGCGCGGTAAACTCTGCTTGCGCGATGCTGGATTTTGCGTGACGTCAGTGTGACACGTAGCTCGCATGTGGCGTTGAAGGTGCCGCTACAACGTTGTTGAACAGACGATTCGAATTTTTCATGCATGAAGCAATGGATTAGCAGTTTCCTTCAAAATCGAAAGTGAAATTGAAAGTGTGTTATGCAATTGCGTGTAGGTACGGGGAAAGTGAGCGCGAAAGCGTTTATTTATGAGAAATTTCTCAGTAGCAACGTATGTTTTTTGGTTGTTAAATCATCAAATAACTTCTCCCGCTCTAGGCGGAGCGGGGAGACTAAAACCCACCCGTGTACCTTCAGCTGCTTGTGTACCAGGGCCGCGGTAACCCTTTCGGACAAACCCGCGACCCGATTTGTGACCGGTGGTTGGCTATAGGCTCGCCATTTTCTATATACATAGGTTCATATGTATTGTAAATTAAAGTCTCTTTTCGTGTCTGTCTGTGTGACCGCGTTGTTCTTCTAAACTACGCAACAGATTTTGATGCGGTTATCACTGTCATTTAGAGAATTTAATCCGGAAAGTTTATGTGTATAATGCATTAATATGAAACGTAGGTATGTAGGTAAGTTTAATAAAGAAATCTCGATGTTTTGTCTAGTCGTAAAAATCGTACGAAGCAGGGGGTGGGGTGGAGGGGGTCGCTAGTTATATCATAACTGGCGAAATATGGTACTAAACCCATAGGGGTTTAGTACAATATTTCGCCAAGCCTGAGGGAATGCAAGCGTGATGTAATGTTGTGTAAAACGACAGTGATATTATGTAGTAAAAGTGTCCCAACGTTATAATTTATTAAATAGTTAATAATATATTATAAGGCGGATCACACACTAAAACGCGCCACGTGACGGGGCGGAGAAAACGCGCCCCCGCGCGTGATTTCTTTACAAGCAAATTCAATAAAAACGTGCTTTCGCGCGGGGAATTTGGCTGCGTTTCCCGCGCCCCGTCGCGTGGCGCGTTAGTAGTGTGTGATCCGCCTAAGCCACTGGCACTAGTCGATATCAGATGAATGAAAGGCAAAAATGAACAAAAAGTAAAGCGTCTGACATCGGCTTAACTACTAGTCAAGTATAATCTAGTCAATAGTGATAATAATTTTTTTAAGCACCAATAGGCACCCTTCGCATTTGGCGTAGGCGTTGGGCGAACGTAAACGCTGTGAAAACGCGTCGGTAACGCAGCGTCTGCGTAAGGTCGACGAACGCTGGATGTAAAGGTAGCTCGAAGCTAAATTCAATTACAGTTAAACAATAAAGAGTAGGTATGCGCTTCGGTGATCTTCCGGGTATCCGAATTAGCAAGAATGTCATGCCAAAGAGTAACCCCCCACAGTGACAAAGCTTCTAAGTTTGGTACTGTCGTGCTTTGTAGATGTGCAATCGCATGTGTCAATGTGCGTTTGTATGAAGATTTTCCGTTCGATGATCGTCATCTGTCGCTCAAGTTTTGGAACCTATTTTGGAATTGCCTAAAGTTGTCTATAATTTTGTAATTATGGTAATACAAAATAGGCAAGTACTTCCATGATTGTAACAGCTCTATATTAGATCTCATCATCACGCATTCGTGTTTCCGAAGATAGACGATGATTCCCGAAGCGCATACTTTTCTTGGGTTATCTGGTACATTGTATTGCTAATTTTACTTGCATTTTAAACAAGTTTTGTTAAGTTCAGTGCTTTGGATATTTATTATTGATAATCTTTTAATCTAAACGTTATATTAACGCGTAGATTTGGCATTGAGACTTAGCTGATAGAAATAAGTATTTAGTTATGTTGATTTAATAAAGTTTCTAAAAAAATATCAGTTTGCAATGGAATTTGAACTTTGTCATGTATGATATTGAGTTCATGTTCTCAAAATTTGATAATTGTCTAAGATTCTGAATTCAAGTATCTGATTGTTAGGCAGAACTCAAGACAACTGAATTTTGTGGGTGAGAATGGGTTACCCCTTACGGTAAAATTACACGGTTCACTTTTGCCTTCCGTGAATCGTGCTAACATTAACGTGACTAAGAATAAGTGAATGTCGGCCATACATTTAAATCAAAGAGCACGGAGACGCCTCGGCGGACGCTGCTAGAGGCGGGATTGTAAACACTTTCTATACAAACCACGCGTTTCATCGTTTACTTGCACAATATTCTTTAAATTGCTTTACCTATATCACGCCTGATGGAAATCGATGGCTGAGGTCTACAGTGGAACGAGGAGCGTGCCCAGAAAATGCCTGTTCAAAAGGCAGACGGGTTATAATATTTGGTCTGGGAAAAAGTTTTTTCCGTATTTTATATACAAATTCAAGACTAAACTCGTGACACCCAAATATCGACCTTTTTTATATACCCCGACTTTTTCAAATGTCTGTAAACTGTTTTGTGGTCAACCCCTAACCCTTCAGCTATGTCGTAACTACTAATATCTTGCTCCACTGTTTCAAAAATGACATCGCCTTTATCCTGAAATGGGCGACCAGAGCGAGCTGCATGTTTGACATGAAAATTCCCGGACTGAAATAGCTTGAACCAACTTTGTTTATAAACGTCACATATTTTTTACGCGGTTTGTGTCGCATTTTTCCCGTTTTTGTAATAAAACTTCAAAATGTATCGAATTTATTCGTTAGATTCACTCATTTTGGCGGGCAGAAAAACGGCGGGAAATCGTGTTAACTTTTTAAAATGTCCTCTATTTAACGGTATCAAAGCCAACAAATATAAACGCCAAAGGGATTTTAGTACAACTTTATACCTATAAAATACGAAAAAACTTTTTCTCCTGACCTATTATATGAAAGGTAACAGACGTTCACAGATAATTCCACACCGTGGCCGTGGTGCCGAGTACGACTGGTCGGGATATCGGGTGGCATAACCAAAAAATCAGCAATTTTCAGTTAAGTACACAGGTGAATTCAGCAAATTCACGAAATTACGCAAAAGCCTAAAAATGAGGGCTAGAAAGATGTGACTTTATGCTTCGTCCGCACTCTTACCGCTACTTTTAAACTTTTAAGACATCATAACCGAAAATTGCTCGTTTTGAATTATGTCAAGCTTCTCGCAAATGAATGTAGAAACAAACGGCTTTTAATGGCTGTTGCGACAGTTGAGCGGGCAGCGCACTTTCGGCGCCACGAATTTTGTACCTATTGCCATCTATAAACGCTATCTGTGATTCCGTGCTCTAAATCGAAGTATATCATAGAGCAGTGGTGGCCCAGTGGTGTCGGCCGCGCCTTACTAGTTGTGGGTCGTAGGTTCGAACCCAGACAGGTGCTTTAATTTGTGTAAATTATGTCATCACTACAGTGGGCCTAAAATGGACGCTTTGGCTGAATCATATTATGATCTGCGTACAATTAATATCCCGCAATTCATCTGTTTGACAGTTTTGTATGAAGTTTCGTAAAATGGTCCACAAATTATGCATTGCTTTATTGAAGTCTAATGTCAAATAGCAGCTGTCAAACCGATGAATTGCGGGATATACGAATTGTACGCAGATCATATTATGATTCTGCCAAAGCGTCCATTTTAGGCCCCCTGCTCTCAAAACGGTGAAGGAAAACATCGGGAGGAAACTGACATGTTCTAGAACAAAAAAATCGAAGACATGTGACATCTACCAATCCTCACAGGGCCCGCGTGGCGGATTACGCCCACAACCTCATTGAGAAGCCTGTGTCCCAGCAGTGGCAAATATTATAGGTTGATTATGCTGAATATCAATTTGTTCCTGCCGACTTTGTCTGCCGATTTATTAATGGTCATCAAAACTGTAATTAATTTATTAGAATTGGATAATCGGAAATCAGTGTGTAATCTACATATTATTATATAAACTAAACTATGTACTTAAAATATAAATAAAACAACATTATAAACAAGCGCATGTGTATTTACTTCCATATTTACATAACACCAACTTTTGACGATTTTATGAATCTTCAGTTACTTTGGTAGTGTTCTTATAAAACTAATCTAGAAATGCTGAAAAAATTGGTTGTATGTTGACATATTGGCAAAATAAAACGGTTCAATTTGGGCCAGCGCAAATCTGTCGAGGCACACAGCGCATTCGTTACTGCCAAACAAATATCGACCTTGCAGCAGTTAAAATAAAGTCGGAAATAAGGAAATATCCATTAGCTCGAGAGCGCGTCTACGCGGGAAGAGGTGCGTTTCTCAAGCTATTCATTTTTAACTTTATTTTAAGTAGCACAACGTTGATATTTGTTTGGCAGTGACAATCGCGCCGGCCCTGAAGCTAAAGTATTCTAGAAGACCGGTTCCTAACTTTATAACGACCGTCATAAAACTGTCATTTTCACCCGTGTTTGACATTAGGTGTCAAAAAAAACTTTGTATTTGGACAGCAGTTATTGTGTGACCGTTCACCGCTTACCGAAACCGTTAGAAACTTGTTGAAGCAACAAATTAATTAATATAAAAGTGAATCATTCAATTTCGGCGATGTTATACATTTCTGCACAGTTGATCTCGTAATTCCTTTATTCCTTTTGACAACATTTCCTACAAATTTTTAACGTCACTGTTGCACCTGTCCTACCGCCGACGAGCAAGTGAGTAGCTATCAACGATTTTCTCGCTCAAGAAAAGTACAAAAGATTGTAGGTCACGTGTAAGTAAAAGAGATCGAGAAAAGATAGGTACAGTAGTACCCAACTGATATGGTTTACCGATGTACCTGCGCAGAAGATGAATTTTCAAAGCGCGGGAAATGCTTTTGACAATCGGCACGCTCCACGCACCGCGCTTCTTTTTTCTGTACCGCTATTGGTCGGCAGCTGCCGCCATGTTAGCGCGCGCCGCGTGGCATGTTAGTCGTTCTGATCGAAGGGGCGCGACTTGCGAGTGAGACGGAACTAACAGCTGCAGTGTATTATGAACCTTATAGTAGTGACCTAAGGTTGATTGTAAGTTTAACCATTCTTTCGTTAATCTTCGGGGCCATACTTTCTTTTCTGTGCGGACGAAGATTCACGACGCGCCTTATCAGTTGGGTACCACTGTAGTGCTTTTTGTTTTTGCACTAGCACTGCTGTGCTCCCAGATACATAATATATTAACAGTTGATCGCTGACTGTTCGCATGTGGCGAGTACTCGTGTGTCGCCGCGACAAAAGCTATCAAAGAGAGTACTCGCTCAGCGACGCTCGCCTGGCGCGCAGAACAGTCGCTGAGAAACTTATGCTTGGAACATACGCATACCAGCGAGTAATCGCTCGTCGCCGTCGCGCACTCGCTAGCTTTACTCGCTTATCGTTAATCGGGACAGATACCAATAGCGTATTCTTCAGTTTGTAAATATTTTATGTATCATGAAGATTACTTACAAGCTACTTACTATAATAATTACTATGTAGAGAAATAAAATAAAATATTATTTTGAACAGACAAAATTAACTTATGATTTGATAGTGATTTTAGTCTTTTTATTTTCTGAAATTGTGTAAAACAATTAATTATTAAAAATGAAAGGTAGATCTTTTTATTTTAATATTTGTCTGTTTGCGTAATAGAATGCGCTAATTTAACAATCTACCTAGATTATTTATCTGTATAACAGTATAAATAAAACTCGCTTCCTACACTACGCCTGGGGGTCTACTCTCGAGAAACTAAGCACGAGATCCGTAGTTTCGGCCGACGTTACAGGAGTTTCGTACTCCGTATCACCTGCGGACATAAGATTAGTTTGGGTCCAGATCTAAGAATGATTGACACCACGATGTGACAGTTGTTCCTAATACCGCTATTTTAACTGTCCGAAAAATTGATTAATCGGGTGTAGGGTTCACTCCAAAGTTTCAAACTACTTTCAGACGGGTCGGTATCTTCTTTGACGGATTTAAAAAGTAGGCCCCCTGTTTTAAGCAGGCAGTAAGTAAGTCTTAGCCAATAAGAGAAGAAATATTAAGGGTATATACACACATATTAAGGTGAAGACCATCCAAATAAAGGTATGGAACTTTAAGGAAGGTGGGTCACTGGCTGCGAGGCGTGCGTGTGGCATCCAGATTGACATCTTACATACAGTTACATTACAACCAAAGAACTTATAGTCCAGTCAGAAGAAGTTTTGGCCAAGCTATAAAGTTTATAATGTAGTGGTATATTAACTTATTGACCGCCACAGTCGTATTTATACGACTGAGAATCTGTTAGTGTTTTGTTTTTTATCTCATTGCAGGACCCAATTCGTCGTAAGTATTTATTTGTCGATTTATGAGCTGGGCTCTGGGGGTACGGCGATTGATATAAAACCAAGCGGTCAATATGTTAAAGGTATCATAATGAGCACATAAACAACAAGATTGACGGTAATCATATTACTATTCATATAAAAAAAAAAAGTTAAATTTGGTCGCAATAAACGTACTTAATTTATACTCGGTGAACTTCTTTTATAATTACAAACCAAAAATTTTTACAGTGAGTGCAAGACACGATTAATAAAAGAAAACTTCAAAAATCAAGATTCCTCTAGCCAAATTTTATGTACCGAGTTACAATAGGTCAACTCGGGACCAGTTGATCCTTTTTGACATAGAATAATACACTTTATTTTTTGTGTCATAAACTGTGAAATTGTACCAATATCGACGCCGCCAACGTATAAGCGTCAAAACGGCTCCTCGAACGTCTTCGAGCGCGCTATTTTGTACTTTAAACCACTGATAATAAAGTGTATTATTCAATATCGTAAACTGCTTCTCTGCGCTCTTCCTTGATTAATCTGAGCCTTGAGCTGTTCGTTGTCTATCAGCTTCGAAATTGGTTTACATAGAAAATCGACAAAATGTTCATGCTTCATTCTTCTTCTTATGCTGTTTCCCGTGCTGCTTCAATGAATTCATTGACACATACTTCTTATGGCAAATTTGACATTCAAAGTTTTTCGTGCCAACATGTCTTAACAAATGCTCTTTCAGCTCATAATTACCATAGAATTTCTTATCGCACTTGTTGCATTCATACGATTTCTTGTTCTCATGTTTCTTCCTAATATGACTCGTGTAGTATTGTTTCCAAGTAAAACTTTCCCCACAGAATTCGCAGGTTAACGTTTTAATTTTTTCTGAGTGCTTCTCTAGGCAATGCAGATGTCTTAGGTACTCACCTGTGAACCTCTCAGGGCAGTACAGACATTTGAACTTGGATAGCTGCTGGTGTACCAACTCTTCATGTTTCCGCCTATATTTTTGTAGAGTGAAAACTTTGTCGCAAAGTCGACAACTGAACTTGCCAATGTTATGGATTTTAACGTGCTGTTTGAAACGGTTGTGGGCTAGAAAAGTGTCTCCGCAGTCATCGCAAACGTAATTATTGTAATGAGCGTTCATATGACCGTCTAAATGAAGATAGTTGCTGAAAGATTCTTTGCACAGCGCGCATTGAAGATCTGTCTTCAAAACGTAAGGAATGACTCTAGTATACGCTTGATCTAACACTACATTATGTTTTTCTCTCAAATGTTTGAACATGTCATTCCAATTGTTTATGACTACACAACAAACAGTACAAAGGAGGTTCTCTATGTCAAGTTTGATTACCTCGTTCATCCAATAAGGTCGCATGGCGTATTCTATCTTCTCTGTTCTGTGGCCGACGTGTTCGGTCCTCGTGTGGGTTCGGAGGTCGTCGGGGTCCTCGAAATAAGGTCCGTCGGTGGAGCAATAAGCGCAGTAGTAGCGAACGTTCTTCGACTTGTAAGGGGTCGCGTTCGTGAATGTAAGAATAGCTTTGATTTCTTTTATGAGTTGGTACATCTTCTCTCGGTTTGAATCCACTTCCTCGCCTGAAAGGAATTTGTATTTGGGTTAATATTTTATATTATTTGAACTATAAAATGTACTCAAGTACGTAATCGTTTAAAACGAATATAAATCTTAACCTTTTGGGAATAATGTTCATATTCGCTTATAAGAATATGAACATATTAATTTACATAAGAATAAGGTTCATAGTCGTACGGAACGTTTACCTAGTTAAAAGATCTATTCGCTGTCATTTATAGAACTTTGACAGGCGTTACGGGTAGAAGCCCGAATGTCTGAAAACCAGCACCCACGATAATTGGGTAACACACTATCTATCACAATCTGAATCATTTTGACGCCTATTGTTAATCCATTGCTTCATACGTTCGAAAAATTTGTCCGCTCAACAACGTAAATAACGCAATGAATGTTGTTGAACTGTCAAAATGAAAGCCATTCCTACTGTTAGTGAGTTACGTAATTGCCCCGTTGGTAGAATATGACCGAAACCTACTATTTATTTTTGTCAACTTATTGTACTCGTACTCATGCAAATAAAATATTTTTCTTATTCTTACATAACAAAACAAAATACGCTAATTGAACATGTTTTCTAAATCACGTCGGTTGTAAACCACCTTGACAACCGCTTTGGTGAAATTCGACATCAGCCGAACCATAATTCTGCTTAGTTAGCCAATTACATACTTAGCTAATACAAGGTCAAATAAATGAACTAGCAAAACTTCACCAGTCTGTGAAGTTTCGCTAATGAATTTAATTTGAGCTTATATACTGCCAATTTTATTACTAAAGCATGTCTTAGACAAAACTATTAACAACTCTGGGATAAAACAAAAAAATAGCGGCCATGTGCAAGTTGGACTCGCACACGAAGGGTTCCTTACCAAAAGGCGAAAAACGCCGCAAAATAACATGTTTCTTATATGAGGACCCCTTTCATTTTTAACCGACTTCACAAAAAGGAGGAGGTTCTCAATTCGTCTGTATGTTTTATTTTGATTTTTTTATGTGTGTTAGCTCATAACTTTTTTCTGGGTGATTCGATTTTGATGATTCGTTTTTTATTTGATAGGTGGTGCTTCACATGTGGTCCCATTAAAATTTGATCAAGGTCTGACCAGTAGTTTTTGCATTATCCTTAATACTGCATATTTTTTCCACTTAGTTTATATGGATGATGTGTTAATAATTTCCTGTCACTGTTATTTACACACCAAGTAGTGGTATACGAATTTGTGTGGAGTAGGTACCGCAACTAAAAAGTGAAAAATAAATACTTTGGTACAAAAAAACAACCAACTTCCAAAAAAAACGTGAAAATTTAACTTTAATTTCGGAAGTCGGTGGCCAAAAACGAAAATACAAAACCAAAACCACCGACTTCCGAAATTAAAGTTATTTTTCACGTCTTTTAGTGTTTTTTTTGGAAGTCGGTTGTTTTTTTGTACAAAAGTTTTTATTAACTTTATTTTTAGTATTTGTTGTTATAGCGGCAATACAAATACACACTGTGAAAATATCAACTGGCTACCTATTACGGTTCATAAGATACAGCCCGCTGACAGACAGACAGACAGATGGACAGACATCGAAGGCAAGGCTTAGTAATAGGGTTCCGTTGGCACCCTTTGGGTACGGAACCCTCAAAAGCAGATGTATCCAAATCTGATACATACATTTATTTTTAATCACACAATACATAGTAAATTTAATGTTAAGGCGACAATAAGTGCCAGCGACCTTGAGCGAGTGGGAGGAGCATGCGAAACTTTTAAGCGAATAAAATTGCACAGAGCGTTAGCGTCTACCCGGACATTGGTCAGCGATGCACTGCCGCCTGTCGCCCGCAAGAGCCCTCGCTTCAACGCGCATCAAGTTTATTCGCAAAAACAACCCACCTTGATTTATCAAACACAATACAAATAAAAGCCGTATACAAAAATTTGGGTACTTAAATTGTCTTTTTTAGGGTGTAGATTTCATGAAAATACGCCCGATAGTTTTTGCGTGATTATTGTTTTTGTGTTCGCGTTAGACATGACTTTACAAATTAATGACACTATGTTATAAAAATATAATTTCAAATATTCACATATCAAATTACGAAGAAAATAGTCTAGTTTATCATATGTTTTTTTCAAACAAATAAGACTATTCGTTTAGACGTGATGTTCAATTTGAAATCATTAAAAGTCGTATCTCTGCGCCTTAACTAAGCATTTTCAAAACTGTCTTAGTTTTAAAAACAATAACAGATTTTTCCAAATTTCTGACCCACATAATTTATTTCACGTCACACTCAGTGAACAGTTATTTTGAATGCTAACTAATCATTTTCAGCACTATCTCAGCTTCAAATAGAAAAACATGTTTTTCCTTATCTCTGATAGGCACACACTGACTGAACAGATCCACTCAAATCGGTGTGGTTCTTTCCTCAAAAGACCATCTCACACTACCCTAACATGCATCTTCGATCTTCTCATCGAAATACTGACCTAAACTAGTTTTTTTTGACGTATAACTGTTTGTTAAAATCAATTTACAGAAATAAATATAATTTATCATGTTGTCTAAACCCTGTCCTCGCCTTTTCAGCGACTAACATCTGTAGTTCTACCACAAAGTGAAGTCGACGGCGCGCCTCTGCGCTGTCGTTTATACGTAACCCTGGCAGAATAGTATACATCGCACAATTGCCAAAAAAAAAAAATTATCATCTTCATTTATAAGATATAAAGTTATTTTTAATGCTAACTAAGCATTTCAGTTAAAAAACGAACTCCGATCACTAATATACAATATTTATTTCATACTAGCACTCTGCCGCATGCCGGCGACTTTGCCCACCCTATATTAACAATCCCGTCGGAATTTTGAAAAAAAATCACTTTATTCCTCGTCAACATCATAAAGGGAACCTCTGTGCTAAATTTTTAAGTTATTAGGTCTAAAGGTTTGGGCTGGGCGTTGATAGGTCAGTGAGTGAGTGATAGTGAGTGTGTGTGTGTGTGTGTGTGTGCGTGCGTGAGAGTATGTGTGTGTGAGTAAGTATGTGTGTTTGAGTGAAGGAGGACTTTATTGTATACGTCACACACCACACAATAGTTACAATTCGGTCGAGGAATCATGGCCGGTCTGAACATACTCTCCTATCGCAGGTATGCTGGAAGAGATTTCTTTAGAAATAAGCATCACCTTTGTACCTATTTTTCTGTTACTTTCTTCTTGTCTGTTTATTTATGTGTGTACATAAATGGTTAAATAAATAAATAGGCTCTCCTCGCCTAAGGCTGAAGAAGAAGGCTGCGCAAAGTTCGGGCCGGTCATGATTATATTTTTATGAGTATTTTTAATACTAACTAAGCATTTCCAGCGCTTTCTGGACTTTTCCTTAATTTCTGCATTTTCAGCCCTTGCGCTTTCGCATGGCTCGTCATATGATTCACCCAAAAATTCTTCTGTAAAAACGTTTCGCCGCATCTTTCACAAGTATAAGCCTTCTCACTGTCATGAATCCGCATATGCCCTTTAAGAGAAGCTCTAGAAACGTAATATTTTGAGCAAACCGAGCATTGAAACTCCTTGATCTTAGTATGTTTTACTCTATGTCGTTTCATCTCATTTTTATTATAGAACCCCTTGTCACATTCCGGGCACTTGTGCGGTCTTAGCTGCAAATGAAGATGGTTCATATGATTCTTTACAGAACGTTGACTGTCAAAACACTTCCCGCATTCCTTGCAGGGGAATGTGCGAACCGGAGCGCCATGCTCCTTCACCTCATGTTCCGCCTTCCTTACAGCATCCATGAATCTCTCGTCACAATACCCACATTTACGATTTTTAGAACCTTTTAGGTGTAAGACTCTTTCGTGCGTCATCATTTTCATTCTGGTGTTGAAGATTTTGGAGCAAAACGCGCAGACGAACGTGCCTGTTTGATGTCTTATCACGTGAGTTCTTAAAGAGCGTAGGTTGATGAAACTACGATTGCATTCCTTACATGAATAGTTTGGGAAGTGCTCATTCATATGTTCAGATAAATGCTTGAAATAATTAAACTGTTTGGTGCAAAGAGCGCATGATAAATCCTTCTTTCCAAATTTAAATGGAACGATATGATTGGTAGTATCGAAATGTATGGGTTGTCGGTGAATAACTTTGATATGGTTCATGATTTCTTCAAGGGTTTCTATTTCACGGTCGCATGTCTCGCATTTGAGGTTTGTGATGTCTAGTTTTATGATCATGTCTGGCACGTATTTCACGTTGTCAAGTTCGTCAACATTTTCGGAATGTGTTGTTAGTGTGTGCTTTTTCAGCGCTGAAATTGCAGGGGTTTGATATTTACAGTAGATGCAAGCATATCCTATGCCCCAGTAACCTCGGACTGGCGTAGCGTTCGTGTATCTAAGGATAGAACGTACGGTTTCTTTGAAATTTGCCAGTAGGTTCTTGTTTTTCTGTATGCTGTTCATTTGTTTTTCATCTTCAGCATGTGTAGTGTTTTTATTCCCCTGCGCTTTGTTTGTCTGTACGTTGCTGTTAGCTTTGTCATTTTTATTCCGATGGGCATCTACAACAAGAGTTGCTTCTTTAATTATATTCAGTTTATGCTGTTTCATACAATAATATAATTTATATTGAAATCTTCAACACACAGCACAAGGAAGCGTGACCATCATGATTCGCTTCTTATTTGCGTGACAATAGGCATTTTTCTTATAGTGGGGCTATACTACATTCGCAGTTTAGTATCCAAATGTGTTTATGGAAAAAAAAAACTTTAATACCAACACACGTAAAGTTTAGTTTGCGCTACAACTTATAGAAGACTTCTTCAATAGGTACTAGTAATTCATTCACCACTGACACAACGCACAGCCTTAGCCGCTGGTTCTAAAAATATGAAATTCTGCACAAGAGTTCTTTATATGTATGAAAGGGAATGAACTTTCAGAAATCCGCCTTAGTGCTCAACTAACAATGGATTTTTGAAAATTCATTCCCAGAACTGGTTTAATAGAGGATGAAAGTTTGTATAGAAGTTCATTTGTTTTTCTGACGGAAAATCTCTTTGGGCACACGGCTCGTTACCCATAAGCTTGATATCCCTTTAATCTCTTAAGTGGAAATAACATCAATTAAAAACAGGGATTCGATTAGACTTTAGCATAACAGCCTATAATGTTCGTACTGCTGTGACACAAGCCTCCTTTCTGTGATAGAGTGGGCTGTAAGTCCACGCGGGCCCACTGCGGATTGGTGGATGTCACGTGTCTTTGAATTTTTGGTTCTAGAACATACCGATTCCTCACATTTTTTTTCTTTAGCATGCGTCAAATAATGGCCATATTTTTACGCATACGGAAAGCTTTACTTAATATATTAAAGGGGAGAAAGAAGCACGATAAAAAAAGGGTTTTTGCGATCCAAATGATTTATTTATCAAATTCAATCCAGGTTTTCAGGTTTTATTAAGAACATATAAAAATATAATTATTTATATTCTTTGTATGGGCAAAGTCAATAGTTTAGAGCAGCCGGGACTTCAGGGGACGGAGTGTGAGAGTGGTTGAGAATAAGGTGATGTACGACTACGATTGACACTACTTTTAAGAAAACTTTGGGTAACGCTACGGTTTCCTGCGGCCGCCACAGAGCGTCTGCAATTTACCGAAGAATGACGTCACTGGAATGTTTTTTTATGAAAGTAAGTTGGTATGATTTCCTAGACAGCGTTTTTGATACCGTAAACTCGCTTCATTCCCAGTAGCCCCCGCGGGCATTGCCACCGGAGGCAAATGGGGATAAACATTCCCAGTCGCCACCGGGTGGCTGGGAACTTATTGTCCCCACTTCAAATCGCTGTACATTGCGTCGTGGATTAGCTCTAGAAATAATGACAAATCCTAACCCTAGACGGTCGACATCAGGCGCACCCCGAGGTTCGGTTGGTTAGGTTTCCTAACCGGTCGACGTCCCTTCTTATTTTATTCTTCACAAGAAACAAAGCAATGTATAGCGAAACCCAAGTGGGGGCAATGACTTCCCAGTCACCGCCGGTGGCGACTGGGAATGAACGGTAAACTCAAACCCCGCTGCCCACAGATTAAAATCTTTGCCGCTGCCATAATTTTTATGACAGTCGTTACTGTGGTCGTTGATGACGGCCACCACTCTTCTAGGAAGCCGTAGCTTAATTATTAAGCCATTTTTAAATAATATTAATTAAGTAAGAACTGAATCTACCGCTGACTTGGCCCGAAGCATTGCTTAATAAATTTAAAGTTTAACTATTTACATTAAGTAACATACGTAAGAGCTTACAAATCAATGTACAGTCGCCAGCAGGTCTAACTACACGAAACTGTCAAATTTCTCCAAAGGATTTTAAACCTTAAAATGTTGATAGTTAAGTACAAAATCGAATGAGAAAATCAGACAGTTTGTGGTAACTAATCCCGGCTCACGGTTAGCAGAAGCGATCAAATCTGCTATTTTATAAAAACTTTATCTGTTCCAACACTTTAGATTTACATAACATCAAGTCTGTGTTCCCCGTACGGTTGGGCAGAGGTAAGTCCCATGTAATATGGGGCGAGCCTATTGCCATCAACTGGGCACAAATCCCGACCCCGTGCTGCTACTGAGAAATTCCAGATAGAAAAACCCAATAACACTTTGCCCGACCTGGTAATCGAACCTCAGGACCTCATGCTCAACAGTAGCGTTTGCGACCACTAGACCAATAAGGCAGGGTCTATCAACAATCTTTGTTTTTAAAAACAAAGTTGCTTATCGTGTCTGTCCATATTACCGCTTAGATCTTCTGAACGACACAATGGATTTTGATGCGAGCTATCACCACCATTTAGCGCATTTACAATACATTAATATTCAAGGGCGGATCCGGGGGGAAACAGGGGCACCTACCCCCCCCCCCCCCAAACGGTTTATGTAAAATAAAATCGAATCTTTTGAACGGAATGGCCTGAATGCATAATTATCCATCAAGACATTGCTTCAATGAGGAACGCTGAAGAAGTACCTACTATAATATCTTCAGCAGCAGTGGCGTAACTAATTAAGGTTCAAAGTGGTGCAGTCAGTTCGTACTCTGACACGGAGGTCTACTATGCCAAGAATGACCAGCTTAGACTCGGCCAGAGGAATTCAGGATAACATATAATGCTAAAAAGATAGCGCGGTCTGACGGGCCTCATACGTCTAAACTTTATACAGCTGTACTCAAGCCATGAACAAATTTTAGCTAATACTATGAATGGTCAAAAGAAAAACTAACCCAACCAATTGGAGGTGGGGTGCTAAATTTATTGAGCTCGCTCTTGCAAACCAGGTTCTCTTAATTCTTAAACTTTACTACCTATATCGACAAAGTAACTTTTATTTATCTATCTATGGTCAAAAGAAAATCTATCCTATCCGAGTTGGGGTGCTAAAACTGCATTTTAGAACAAAGGTCTATACTGCGGCTTCCGGTAGGAGTAAACTGATAGAACTCGTCACGTAACGAAAAGCGTTAGCGTTAGGCCTCCTCCATGCGACTTCCTCTCAATCTCTCTCTGAAGAGAGAGAGAGATAGATATCATGGTATTCGAAGATACTAAAGCCGATAATGAGGTCAAAATAAAGATCCAACAGAGCCTGAGTTTTTTTTTAAATTTTACTTCCTGTGTGTCGTTTTCATGCTTTTTCGAGGGTACTAAAGCCCCTGAAGATGGTGTTATAGTGAGGTCAACATGAAAATCGTGTGAAGTGTGTATGCGTGCGAGTATCGCATAAGGAACTTCGTTCTTGACGGGGTCCCTCGACCGCATACGTTTCTTTGTTGTAGTTATTCTTAAATTTCACTGAAAAAGAATTAATACCAAAAACAGCATAGTGCAATACTAAATGTGGGGAGACAATTCTTAACTGTCTGGCCCATGTCTCTCCCAAAAATTAATCCTGGATCCGCCCTTGTTAATATTTAACGTAGGAATAGCACAGAAATCTCTATGTTTTGACATGTCACCATTGCACCTTTGCGAAGCAGGGCGGGTCGCTAGTATTTTATATAAAAAAATGACATTCTCGTTCTTAAACTATCCTACTATGTTTACTCCTCATATGCACTTTCCAAGCGGTTCTGTGTACGAACGTTCGCTCACAACTATCACATTTAAACCTCCTATCATCTAAATGTCCCCTAACGTGTTGATTAAGACTACATCGCGTTCCAAACGATTTTGTACACATATCACACTTAAAATCCCTTGATTTTGTATGAGTTACTGTATGGGAACGTAATTCGATCTTGGAGAAAAATGCCATGTCGCAATACGAGCATTTGTGCGGTCTTAACATTAAATGGTAGCGCTTTCTATGAGTCGTCAGCGAACTCTGGCTATGGTAAGACTTGTTACAAGCTTGGCAGGAAAAAACTGTCGGTTTAACCCCATGGGCTTTGACCTCATGGCTTTGAACCAAGTCTTTCGTCGCGAATCTTTCACTGCAGAACGAACATTTTCGCGTCTTATTTGATAGAGCGTGTACTACTCTCTCATGGACGCTTCTTTTCGGTCTAGAGTCGAAAACTTTTGGGCAGTGTGAACATTTAAAGACACCTTTGTTGTGTCTGTAACTGTGGGTTTGCATTGATTGCTTGTTTATAAACGCACGCTCGCACACTGAGCATTCGTAGTTCCTATAATGTTCGCTCATATGCTCTGAAAGTAGCTTAAAATACTTAAATTCTTTTTTACACATACAGCATTGTAAGTTATCTGTGTTAAATTTGAAAGGAATTATGTGGTTTTTAACATCTGTATGTATAGATTTCGAATGTATTTTAATTAGATGTGCCGTAAAGTCTTCTAAAGTATTTATATTTGCGTTGCATAGTTTGCATTTGAGATCGGTAACGTCTAGTCTTATAACTAAATCTGATACGTATTTTACTTTGATAGCTTCGTCTCCTACATTGTTGTGAGCTGCTAAATTATGCAGCTTTAATTCTGAAGGTATTTCTCTCTGTTCGTCGCAAAAATTACAAGAATAACCAGTTCCCCAAAATCCTTTGATGATTGTCGCGTTGGAATTTTGTAATATAGTCTTTATATTATCTTTATGTTTATTCATTTCGTTAACTTCGAATTTCTCGGGCTCTTTATTTTCTTTCTTGAATTTGTCGTTGACTAGCGTTTTGTATCGCGTTCGGACTTGGTCGGCGTTCACAGGAACCTGCATTTCTTCTATCTTGGGCTCCATATTAATCTCTATTGCAATTACTTTTGTTTCGGTAAGATTTATTTCATCGTCTTTTACTGTGTTTCCGACCGGTTTTGATAAGTGTTTTGCTTTTAATTTATTCAGCTCGATTAGTTTTTTAGTTTTTTCATCCAAAAAAGATGCTTTGGTTTTAAAGATGGTGGGCATTGTCCTCAGTTTCTTTTTAGATCGTTCCAATTTGGATTTCGTTGTATTGTCAATCAGGACATCTACAACAAGAAATTCATACATTCATTTCCATATCTTGATCACACATAAGATTAAAATGACAGTATTATTTTAATCTCTTCTCCGTTCGCTAATAGATTTAAGATGTTGTTTAGAGTTTATTTTTAAATAGTAAAATAACAAAGTCCATGATGTTATTTATTTCCGAAAAACTAATGAGTAAGGAGCTGCGTCGGTATATTGTAAAATTGTGTATTACATGTATAATCAGAATCTATATCCCGTTTGCGTCGGGGGTTAATTAAAGAATTAGAAAGTTCATTATGCCCAGCTCCGAAAGGAATAGTTAGAAACATACGATTATATTACTTTTAAATTTATAAATAAACGTCTCGTTTTCATCAACTTCCGAACATACATAATTGTATATGAGTTAATTGATTTGTTAATTTAGATTCCAGAGACGTTAAAACTGAACCTCTACTTTAAACGAATAAGGGGAGGGAGGCCGAGAATTGAGCCTTGAGGAACCACTTTACAACTAAAGGAGTTTTAATTCTCTTTGTTACTTAATTATCGACAAGGTGCATTCTTGGGTTTATCGTATAATCAAATAAAAAAGAGCGTATAATCTCAAGGTTTTTTTTTAGACGACGGTCAACTTTTTCAACTCATTAGTATTCAACCGTATTGAACATGAAACATTTTTCATGTCCAATGCGGTCGAAGGCTTCAATTAAATCACTGCCAAATAATTACGTGAATTTCTTCATTGAAATAAATTGGTAAGCAGTCGCATGGCTTTTTTTTTGGGTGGGAAATCATCAAATGACCTCTCCCGCTCTGGGCGGAGCGGAAGGGCGTGTCAGACTCTTACTGACTAAAACCCACCCGTGTTCCTTCAGTTGCCTGTGCGCCAGGGCCACGGTAACTCTTTCGAACAATCCGCGACCCCGGCAGGCATCGGCCCTATCGGACCCCGTCAAATATGCTGACATCTCTTAGAGGCGCGCGTGGAACACGACGCAGCCGCATGGCTGGAGTAATAGTACAATTATCAAGAAAAATTAAAATAATTATTGGCAGGATTAATTCGCTCCAACATATTGAAAACCAATGAGGGAGAGCTTTACTTTAAAAAGAAATGACTTGAAGGATATAGTATTATTTATTATTACCCAGAAATCTTACAATACTAGCAAAACAAGTTATGTGGCACGTCATAACCACGTGATTAAAATTCAAGTAACATTCAGGAACAAAATGACAAAATTAACGAAAAACGTATGCCAAAATATTGCCATGGAATAAGGCCCTGAATGATTGGGTAGCACCAAAATCTGACTCAGGCTGAGATCTATTAAAGTTACTTCTTTGACTTGTTCCCGTTCTTCGACATGTTCCGGTCTATATCTTGCATTTCTGGTCGACAAGACTGTTTGCGTGAGACTGTGAAACATCCAATCGGAACCGTGCACCTAGCTTCTGACGTTTCATAAGTGCCCATGTTGGTTTATGTGAAATAAAATATTTTGATTTGATTGATTGAAAGGAAACACGCTTAATCTACTGTTTCCTAGAAGAGCGATGGCCGCCACATAGCATACGCAATGTACCATCGAATGACGTCACTAAAACGTTATTTATGAAATTTGATGGGTTTTCCTAGTGTTTTTTGACACCGTAAAATCAAGCCCCGGTGCCATGATTTTTATGACGGCCGTTAAGTGGCGGCCATATCTCATCTAGGAAACCGTAGTTGTAACGTTTATAGATCTCGACCTCAATATTAAAGGTACTATTCCCAACACAAGATCCCTAAAACCTACAAAAAAACAAACAATAATAACTATAGAGAAGACATTATATCTTAGTACGTACAGTCGAAACTCGTTATTGATGTATCTTTGTGAAGTTTCAATTAAGTGGGAATTGTTGCCAAAAGTGGTAAAGCAATTACGAAGTCGACTATCCATCGAAAATCTATAATCTGTTCCAAGTCTGTGATGAAAGTGTAAACAAAACCACTTGCTAAAAGGAATTAGTAACACATCCCTGCGACACGGTATCCTAGTGCGGGATCCAGTGCCATACTTAGGTATTGTAACACTTGTATAAGAATCAGTAAAACTTTATTATTCATCTGTATTTAGAATGTTGCAACTTTGTGTATCACCACTTTTTCTAACAATTATTGTTTGAATAACATTAATAAATTGTAATTGAGAAATCATGGACAAAAAATGAGGTTAAAAAAATTAACCTCAATAGTCAAATGTTAAACATCAATATAATTTCGGTTTAAGCATTCAAATAATTGGCATTACAAATTGGCATCCACAGGTACGTATTCTAATCCATTTGTTAACAGTTTCATCGGGTTATTTTTAACCGACTTCACAAAAAAGAGGAGGTTCTCAATTCGTCTGTTAGCTCATAACTTTTTTCTGGGTGAACCGATTTGGATGATTCTTTTTTTATTTGATAGCTGGTGCTTCACATATGGTCCCATTTAAATTTGATCAGGGTCTGGCCAGTAGTTTTTGAGTTATCCTTAATACTGCATATTTTTTCCACTTAGTTTATATTGATGATGTGTTGATAATTTGCTGTCACTGTTATTTACATACCAATTAGTGGAATACGAATGTGTGTGGGGTAGGTACCGCAACTAAAAAGTGAAAAATAAAAACTTTTTTACAAAAAAAAAACCACCGACTTCCAAAAATAACACTAAAAGACGTGAAAAATAACTTTAATTTCGGAAGTCGGTGGCCAAAAACGAAAATACAAAACCAAAGGCACCGACTTCCGAAATAAAAGTTATTTTTCACGTCTTTTAGTGTTATTTTTGGAAGTCGGTTGTTTTTTTTTGTAAAAAAGTTTTTTGGAACAGATAGTAGATAGCTTTGTTCACTGCGCGATAATTGTGACGCCGTCAATTCACCGAGTGCTTCGACACTTTCAAGTGTTTTCGAGGGCGAGTGACAGAGTGGCCGATATTCCTTTTTTAAATCAAACAATTTCTCCATGCGTCTCTCTCATATGCCTTCTAAAAGTAGTTCTGTGTAAGAACCGGCGGTCACAATAATCGCAAAACAGTTTTTTAACACCCGCATGAGTTCGCATATGCTGAGCCAAAGTGATCGGCGTACCAAACGCCTTCTTACAAATCGCACAGCTGTGATTCCTGGTTTTCGTATGCGTTATAATATGATAGCTCAACTCCACTTTCGTGCAGAAAGACATCTCGCAAGACGAACATTTGTGCGGTTTCTTACACAGATGGAAGCGATTTTTATGCATTGTTAAACTGCTTTGTTTAGTATAAGTCTTTCCACAGTCTTCGCATGTGTGTTTAGGTTTCGCCACCCCGTGAGCCTTAAACTCATGGTCAAGTACTGCATCCCATGTCGGGAATCGTTGGTCACAGTACGCACATTTCCTATACTTGCCGGCCATATGCACAGCTCTTTCATGGTCGGCCCGTTTCGGTCGAGAATCAAACTCTTTGGAGCAATAAGAGCATTTGAAAATCCCAATGTTATGTCTGTAAGTATGGGTGTGCATTGATTGTTTATTGATGAAACTACGATCGCAAACAGGACAGTCGAAGTTTCGGTAATGTTCAGTCATATGTTCGGAGAGAAGTTTGAAATATTTGAAGTTTTTATCACACATGAAGCATCTGAAATCGTCGGAGTCGAATTTGAAAGGAATGATGTAATTTTTGATGTCAGTATAAATAAGTTTGGAGTGTATTTTACGTAGATGTCCTATGAACTCTTCTAAAGTGTTCATAGGCTTTTTGCATAACTTGCATTTGAAATCTGTTGTATCTAACTTTATGATTAAATCTGACACATATTTCGTTTTGATAGCTTCGTCTCCTCCATCGGTATGTTTCTTTAGATTATGCTGCTTAAGTACTAACGGTTTTTCGGCCTGAAAGTCGCAGAAATTGCATGAGTATCCGTCTCTCCCGTATGTTTTTATCAGTGTTGCGTTGGAATATTGTAATATAGCCTCTATATTAGCTTTGTGTTTGTACATAAAACGTTGATCATCTGGGTTGGAAGTTTCTTTTATATTTTCGATTCTTTCTTGAACGTTTAAGTTTGCTTCCCTCGACTTGCGATCTTTTTTTGTTTCTGTAGCTTTAGTTGCTTCGATTTCAGAGGTAGGTCTTTTCCTTAGGCTCTTTATATTGTTGGATTTCGTTGTAATGTCAATCTGGACATCTACAACAATAAAATCAAACATTGATTTCTGTGTGTCGAGTACACGTTTTAATAACAACATCGTAGGATCACATCACCAACTCAAACTACAAAGAATTTATTTGAAATTCAATTTACAGGCACTTTTGAATTGTCAAGGGGTCGGTCAGTAAGAAAGATGAAGCTAGTTGGCCATTCCAAAGCGTAGTAGGTTCCTATGGAGAAGAACGGGCAAGAAACTACAGGGACACTCTTTTAAATCAATATATTCATACAAAATATTGGTTACACCATACATGTTAAAATTATACATATGGCAACGATATAGAAAGACGTGCACCTCAAAAGCCGTAACAACACGACTTTTATTAAAGCAGCAACAATTGATGAAGAAAAAATGATGATTATATCGAGGAACTAAAGTTTAAATGAAGTAGGGATAACAATTTCATTAAGCATACTCGTACATTTATTGATGAATCGAGACGGATATATAACGGGTGTAAAAAGACGACAAACGAAGCGGAGTCACTTGTACTCTCTGTCATTGTAATATATTCTATTCATATCTGGGAACCTTCTGGTTACGGAGATATTAAAGGTCAAAGTTCCAACTATTTTTTCACGAAAACAAGTATTAAATGTTATAACTTAATTTCATATAATACCCCTACGACCCCCCTGTACGATTTCATGCACCCACAAGCACAATGTTTTAAGTGCGTTTCATTGTTCGCTACCGTAAAAAGGGATTTTCACACCAATATTAAAACTCGTATCACAGCAATAAATTTTGCTCAATATAACTTACGATTCATGTATAAAATGGTTAATAGAAAGCTATGTGATGGGTCGTTTTATACCGTGTACATGAGAGCTAATAGGAACTTACCCCATGGAACACCCTATTTATTATTTGCGGAGTGAAATAAAATTAATATTATACTGCTGAAATATATTATTTTAATATTGTGTTACAAGATACTAATAAAGCCTAAATTACAGCCGTTTAGCATAACACAACATCACACATATTTCTGAAAGGGTAGGCAGAGGTACACCCGCTGCTTAGAGTAACCATGTAATAAAATATGTTGATTTTTTTGGTTGTTTTATCCAGCATTACTTATATCTGTTTCTGGTAATCCCAGCTTTTTCCCTATGTAGGTAAAAGACATGCCTTTGCCAAGTACTCATATGGACAAACGCCACATCACAATATTCACATCTATACCTCCTTATACCCCTATGTGCCCTTAAATGCTGACTTAGCGCAGGTTTTGTGCCAAACGAGTTATCACATTGATTACATTGAAATTCTTTGGTCTTTGTATGGGTGACTGAATGCCAGTTGAGTTCCTGTCGGGTATAGAACCCTTTCCCACAAGTTTCACATTCCAAAGGACGCATTAATAGATGGTGTCTTTTCTTATGTATTGCAAGACCTTTCTGGGTAGCGAAAGGCCTGTTGCAAGCTTCACAGATAACCTGAGAACGAGCAACGCCATGTTTTCTAGCTTCGTGATTCTTTACTAATTCTGCTGACGAGAATTTCTCGTCACAGAAGCAACACTTTCTCTTCTTATTTGATAGTTTGTGAGTTACATATTCATGTTCACGTATTTTCATGGGATTATCGAAGATTTTTGAACATTGTGAACATTTGTATTCTCCTTTCCTATGTCTGTATCTATGTGTTTGCATTGATTGTTTATTTATAAACACACGGTCGCATTCCGGACAATTGTAGTTACTGTAATGTTCGCACATATGTTCTGAGAGTAGTTTGAAATATTTGAACTCTGCTGCACAAATTACGCATTGTAACTCGTCCGTGTCAAATTTAAAAGGTATTAAATGGTTGTCTATGTCCGTATAAATAGTTTTGTTGTGATTTTCTTGGAAATGGCCCATCAGTTGTTCCAGACTGTCGATTTCTTCTTCACATAGCCTACATTTAAGTCCAGTAACATCAAGTTTTATTATTAAATCCGAAACATATTTTACTTTAATGGCATCATCGTATACGTCTCCGTGTTCAAAATTGTGCTTTTTTAGTTTATCATGACTAAAATATTTGTCGCAAAACCAGCAGGAGTATCCAGCGGCTGAATTTCCTTTGATTAATGTTGCGTTTGAGTATTTAAGGATCATTTTGAGGTTATTTTTGTGTTTAAGCATTTGAAACTTGTTTGGTACTTCTTCTTGGCTTTCTGTGTCCGAATCTGTCTCTTTTGCCTCTTCATGTGATGGTGGGTACTTATTTGGTACTTCCTGGCTTTCTGCCTCTGAGTCAGTCTCTTTAGCCTTTTCGTGTGATAGTTTGAACTTATTTTGCACATCCTGGCTTTCTGTATCTGTGTCCGTTTGAATGGCCTCTTCATGTGATAGTGTGGGTACCTCTATTTGATTTGTTGTCACAGTTTCGCGGGTAGTTGTTTTGTTTATAGAGTTCTGGATGTCTGTCCGGACATCTACAAACAATACAGTTACTTTATTTTTATTTAAGGATAGGAGTAAGTCTTGAACTACAGAATTGATTTCTGGATATAAAGTTCATGTTTGGTCTTTCGTATATTGTTTCCATATTTTAGATTGTGTGCATTTTACTTAAATAAAGTACGTATATTCATGTTAGGAATCAGAGATCAGAAAGGTACTGAAGCCGACTGTGTAACCAAAACATAACGGAATTATGTGATCAAACTATGCATGTTTGTTTATCGATCCAACAGAAGTTTTCGACACTATTATCCACCAGTTATTATTGGGAAAATAATGATTATTCTATTCATATTACCGCTCAGTACGTTACTAAAGCGCATATTCATATAATTAACATACGAAGTAAGTTTTTTATAAATATTACCGACTATTCGTTACGGCGCAGTTTGGGGTGCCTCAAGGCAATATCATAGGCCCTTACAGACCACGCAACTTACAGTCACGAGTCACGACCGATGGTTATTGACTACTGCTGATACCCTTATAGCATGCAAATGTTCCCGTAATAAGACACTCAGAGGTCTGACGCCGTAGATTTATCGGTCATCTGCACTTTGCGGAATGTCCGTGGGAACACGAAATCTGGCACGATAGTGAAGGCTGTGTAAGATGCAACTTTGCAGTTTCCAAGTTTATGTTTTTTTTTTTACAAATTTTCGGGCGCGCGTTACTCTTAGGTCGCGTAGTTTTAATGAAGGAGCTTCGCCCATATTCAGCGTAAGTACAAAGTTGTTTGTCATCACAGTATTCAATATTATTCTAAGACATCACTAGCCTAGGTTTATCCCATATTGTGGACAAATTTAGAATAAAAATAAAAAACTGAGAATGTAGCTAAATTCTAACATTCGACCGTGACACATGATGCTACAGTAAAACGATATTAAATAACAAGTTACCAAAAATATAAAAAAACCGATCGGAATAAATTAATATTTGAATAATTTTTGTATATTTTAAATATATGTGTTGAAAAATGTTTGTTTTTTTTAGTTTATGACATTATGACTGAACAAAATTAAATATACGGGTCGACTTGAGAACCTCCTCCTTTTTTTTTCGTCGGTTAAAAAATGTGCAATCATTATAGGTAGACTTTTGTTTTAGTCTGCATAGATAGCCAAAATATGCCTCACCTTGAAAGCACATAAAAAAAAAAGATTTATATCACACTCACCATTAGGATCCACTTTGATCTTGGCACAAATTGTCTTCTTCGGTATATCATACTTCACAGCAGCTTCAGCAGCCGTCAGTACATTGTTCCTGACTTCTTCCAAACATTTGCGTAGATCAACCTCGGAGTATTGTTTGTAAGTCCTGTGCCGTTCTGATTTGGGCAGCTTTTTGGGCCATTTCCGTTTCGGCGCTTCCTCGTCATCTGTGTCTTGTTTGCGAGGTTGCTTCCGCCGTTTTACTGGTTGTAACTTATTTGTTGGTTGTGAGGAGTCTGGAAATAGCATGGTAGTGGATTTAAAAAAAATGTTTAAAACACATCAGTCTATAAGCGGTTAGCAAAACCATACCCCATCTTTGTTGTCGCGCAGTCAGGCAAGTCCTTATATTCATATAAGCTGCCGCTCGCGGCTACACCCGCGTGGTTTGTCGATAAAAAGTAGCTTATGTTCTTCCCCAGGGTTCAAAGTTGCCCCATACCAAATTTCATCAAAATCGGTTAAGCCGTTCAGCCGTAAAAGCGTAACCAACAAACAAACTCATATTCGCATTTATAGTATTAGTTAAGATGCCATATCGTCGGCCTAAGTCGTTAACCTACTAAATCCATTTTTTGCCAAAATTTACTTTTTATACCAGTTAAAAAGTTCAATCTAATATTAGGTCTTTACCTATGAAATTGCCGTTCTGCAGTACTGGCCATTTCAAATCAAAATAATTTTTGTTTGGCTAAGAATTCTAATTTCAAATTAATTTTATTTTAAAAACATGGATTTTTTTTTCTAAAAGTAGTCATTTCTTTATTGATTAGTGTTACATTTTCATCGCATTTCAATCTTTTTCGTCATCATGGATACGTTAAAAATTCGAGTAATTATGGAATATGAGTACCGTCGTGGCAGCAACGCGGCACAAGCGGCACGCAACATCAACGACGTTTACGGAGCTAACACTACAAACCAACGCACCACCTGTTATTGGTTTGCTCGCTTCCGTTCTGGAAATTTCGACCTGAAAAATGAACCTCGCGGTCGTCCGAAGACTTTGGTCGACAATGACGAATTAAAGGCGATTGTGGAAGCTGATGATACACAATCTACGGCTGAATTAGCAGCAGCTTTCGACGTTAGCGTCAAAACAATATTGGTCCATTTGAGTCAAATTGGCAAGGTAAAAAAGCTTGACAAATGGGTGCCCCACGAACTCAATGATCGCCAGCGCGAAGTACGCGTCGAGACGTGCCTTGCACTGCTCAACAGACACACAAATGAAGGAATTTTGAACCGCATTGTTACCTGCGATGAAAAATGGATTCTGTTTGATAACCGTAAGCGCTCAGCAAGTTGGTTGGATCCTGGTTCAGCACCTAAACAATGCCCTAAACGAAAACTTACCCCTAGAAAAGTGATGGTCACTGTTTGGTGGTCTAGCGCCGGTGTGATTCATCACAGCTTCTTACCAAACGGGGTGAGCATTACTGCAGATGTGTACTGTGAAGAACTGAACACAATGATGGAGAAGCTGGCGCATCTCCAACCAGCATTGGTCAATCGCTCGTCTCCGCTGCTCCTGCACGACAACGCGCGACCTCATACTGCACAGCAGACGGTCTCCAAGTTGCAAGAACTGGGGTTGGAAGCTCTCCGTCATCCGCCCTACTCACCAGACCTTGCGCCTACAGACTACTACTTTTTCCAGAATTTGGATAACTTCTTGGCGGGAAAAAAATTTAATACCCGAGAGGCAGTACAAAATGCCTTTGAAGAATTTGTTGCCTCCCGTCCAGTGATTTCTTTAAGAAGGGCATCAATAAACTGCCACTGCGATGGCAAAGATGCATTGATTGCATGGGTGATTACTTCGATTAATACAAATAAAAAATTCATGAAAAAAATTCGTTTAAATTTTTTCATACAAAACGGCAATTTCATAGGTAAAGACCTATTATTTACCGTATCGTTTAAGGAAAAACTGCGATATTACCCAAAAAAAGGTGACAAATTCTATGCGCGAAAAACTGCTTTCTGACCACCAGTCAATCTCCACAACGCAAACCTGCTAAATCCTGTTGGGACGTCAGTTTTGTACTGACAACGTTCCCAGACCCACGTGCCGTTTGCGACGCGTCAATTTAAATAAAAAACTGCTAAGTCCTCAAGCAAATTGAAACTTCACCTCGACAAACTGCTAAATAATTGTTTTTCTAAATTATATAAAATGTGTTTAAGTTATGCTGCTACGTTATATTGTTAAAATATCACGAAAAATTATAGAAACCAACAGGATTTTCAGAATATTGATTGCTAAATTAATAGAGATATTATTCAGATTTTTCTTTGTCCTGTAAACTATGTCAAAATGGACTTAGCAGGTTAACAAATTAGGCTGACAATATGTAGTTTGATTGCTATTCCAAAGAGATTTGTTTAGCTTTCAAGGTCTTTATTTGGTATTGCATGCAATTATTCTTTCATGAAATCACTGATGGTTAGTATCAACAGGAGATCATAAAATGACCACAATGAAAATCATTGAGATAGACGATAGTACTACTATTACACCAAATTAAGTTTTAAATTAGGTTCTGGTTTAAAAGGGTATAACTGGCAGTCAGCCATTGTAATAACAGTCACATAAAACACATTTCAGCTTTCTTTTTATCCAGGGATGGCGACCCACTTGCTATACGAGAAACATTGGCGGTGGCCCTTTACCAGCAAGTGTATTGTCTGCTTCTTTACCACCCACTAACATATTATATAGAAACTCACCAGTATCAACAGCAACATTCGCTCCACCAATGTTTTCTTCTTCCAAATACTCAACCTCCTCATACTCTGTCTCAACTTTGAAACTCGTCACAGTGTCAGCAGTATCATCCATTGTGTATTCTGTGTAGGTGTACGTAGTATCCGCAGTATCTTCGCTGTCAGGACGTTTGTACTCTATGAGGAATTCCTCATCTAGTCTTTCTTCTTTAATGCCAAACTCATTTTCTGGTGGGAATGGAGTAATGTTTTTAATTACAGGGTAAGTTTTTGAATGGGGACTACTATGACAGTTATGCCAAAAGTTTGATAGGGGGATGTAGACTTTTTATCATGATTATCTGAACTGAATTAATAGATTTTCTATTTGTGACTTAAATCAACTAAGAAAAGTACAGGACAGGTCAATGTGCGATGTTTGGGGGAGGCATATGTCCAGCAGTGGAGCTGAAATTCTAAGTCAATAATTTTTTTGCCAAACAAAAACTCTTTCTTAACTGATAAAAAGTTCTTCTTTTGAAGCCTACAGAAATTTAAGAGGTTCCCACACACTTATCAGTGGATTTTCATTGTGTCGAGTGTGAGTAAAAGATAAACAAAGATTACCGGCATCTAGCTGCTGGAACAGTTCCGCTTGTGAGTCCAAGACCACCCTCTTAAAGTCACTAGCATCTCGCAACCGACAGATGCACTGCTCGCAAATCTGATCCTGTTCCATTGAGTCTTCTGAATGATCCCACTATTGGGACAAAGAATAATATTATGATGAACATGATTAAGAAATAAAGGGACTTCTGACTAAGTTATTATAGAGAAACGGATTGATCGAAGGTTAAGCTACGCTTGCCGCAGTCGGTTCATAGTAATAATAAAGGTGTTATTGATTCATAAACGTGTGTTACAATTCTTAGGTAAGACACTGGATCCCGCACTAGGATACCCTGTGTCGCAGGATCCAGTCTCTTTCGACAGACAATAAGGAAAATAAACTATAATAACAAATACAACGGTTTACGTATAATTAATTAATTAAACTTAGGACTAAAAGGTCCAAACTTATGAGTGAGTGTGATGAGTGTGTGTGTATGTGATGAGTGTAAGTACATATGTGATGAGTGTGTGTGTAAGTATGCATGTGATGGGTGTTAGTGTGTATGAGATGATGAAAACTTTAACAGTTGAATGTTAAAAGATTTTCCGTTTCAGCATAATTAAAACCAAGCAGCCAGCTTTTTGCACCAAAACTTAGTCAAGCGGAAGATTTTAAGTTTATTGTTCACTATTTCATACAGGTACCAATATACGAGAAAGCCTTAGTGCCAAATTTGAGTTTGCAGAAAACTCTGTTCCACTTAGGTTTTCTAAGAGTGCGCTGAGCTGCTACTAGATAGGTGCTAATAGATAGGTGACCATCCATTACATATTGAGACCCCTCTGTATCTCAGAAAGCATGTTAAGCTGTTGGTCATTCGTAGATCTTTGACAGTTTTAACATATGTTTCAGTAGTCAGAAGCTCAAGTCTGATAACCAGTATTACCAAGAGGTATTGTGTTACCCAGTAACTGGATTGTCAAAGTCAGATAAACAGTCACTCTATGTAAAATACTGGGATTCAGCTGCAAGACTGGTAAGCCGACCTCAACATAGTTGTAAAAGGCTAGGTAGATTGATTGACATGCAAAAGAAAGAAAAAAAAAATACCTACTCTTTCTACACATAAGATGGAGGAAGTGTTTATTCACAACACTTCCAAAATAAAGGAGAGTTAGTTTAGTAATGGATTGCTATGGAGCTTTATTTACTGTGACTTAGAAAGCATGTAATGTAGTGTGTGAAATATTCTAGTACCTATAAATAATGTGTTAGGGAATTAATGAATTTCTATTAAATCATTAAATTTACTTCCATAGAAAAAAAATATTTAGCTTTGCTCTGAATATTATTCGAAAATAGACAGATTGCTTTTCAGCACAATCGTGACGTGACGTAGTATGCGTATCATGGCGTGGCACGCTACGGACTCTGCAGCCGCAGTTTAGTTGTAATTGTAAAAAAATTATATAAATCTAATTTATTTGGATTTTTAAATCGCAGTTATAGGCGCCAAGACAATTTTTCGAAATCTCAAGTTTGAAACAAAGTTATGAATAATGTTTATTGGGCAAATAGACTCATAATTAAAACTCAAGAAAGAAAACTCACAGTCAGTGCAAAACATTGGACAAGCATCTCGCCGTAGATTTCTGTTTCTTCTTCAAATTGATGTTCTGCCCACATGTTTTTTAAGTAGCCATAGGAGAGACAACACCTGCATCTACCGAAAAACGTCTTTATCTCAATTTTTCCCACCGACATGATTGCGATTTTACATAAAATTGATACCTATTAAAATACTTTCTCAAAGACACACCACCATTTTATAGCATAGACTAAACTAAATAAAAAAATGCCGCTGCGCCGCGCGCGCTCTTTTGATAGCGGGTTTATTGTCTATGGCACTTAAGTGGTGATGTGCCGGGCATAGTCTAGAGTTATTTGTGGTGCCGGGGCAGATCTACAGTTGGATAAATAGATACGCAGTCGCTCCCAGTGTATATTCTGTGTTCGCTCAATGTAAAATACTGATATTCAGATGCATTTGGTAAGACTGAAAGCCGACCCCAACATAGTTAGGGAAAGGTTAGGCAGACTGATTGACTTCTACAGTTGACTAAACGCCAAGAAGCATAAATACCATAAGACTAGACCCTTTTTTTTGTAATCAAACAGGAACCACTAATATGTCTACTGCAGAACAGTTTTCTCTTTCAAGAGGGACTTTTCGGTGCTTGTAAGCATTCCAGTTATACTACATAATAAGAAACTAATTACATGCTAAACGCAAACATGACGCAAACAGTTATTTACTCTGTGGTTTGTCCGTGTTATTGACAGGGCGACTTGGAGTGAAGAAAGATTTCTTTCGAAAAAAAAAACACATAAAAAGTCGAAATTATGATAAATACTGAATGTATAACATGAAGAAGTTGTGTTAGTTATAATTTTCGAGGACAATAAGGCATAAATATGGCTACAGTTAAGAATAATGGGCCGATTATAGACCCAGCATTATGTCGATGTTGTAGGGCTATAAAAAAATGTCGAGTGCTCACAGCGGAGTATACTTGGATGGAGAAAAAGGAAATTTACGCAGATATGGTTATGGACTGCTTCGGAATTCTGGTCAGTAAAAAAAAACTTTATTCAATAAGGAAAGAAAACATTTACTGGGAAGAATACCTAACTATTATTTTTCTGCATTGATAACCCGTTTGGTTTCGTGTTTGAATCTGATTATAATGTAAAATAATTGCTGCTAACCGTTTATCTACAAAAATAATTTGTTTGTTTATCAAATACATTTTTAGGTAGGCTTGTACTATTGCTAGGTACAATCTTGAATCTTGAGCTAAGAAGTGTACAGACTAAATAAAACTGTTCCATTCATAGTCCTAAAGACATTCAACAGATTTAAATTTTAATAAAAAAAATAGTTATATTTTATTTTATTTATTTATAGTCTTATTTCCAGGTGATAGTTGTAATTCAAAACACATTTAATATTAGTTCTGTGTCTCCGTGTGTCCTTTGGCAAAGGCCTCCTCCAACCTCTTCCACTTCTTGCCCTTCCTGTTCCTTGCCTGTCCTATCCATGTCTTTCCAGCCGTTCTCACCAAGTCATACTCCCATCTTTTCAAGGGTACCATGGGTCAGGTTTTTATTCCATTTCTCATCTCCCCTGACAGTGGCCGGCCCATTTCCATATTAATCTTCACAGTTTTAGTACTAAAAATGAGCTATTGCTCAAGTTATTATTAGAAAAGCCTATAGCAAATAATAGTAAAGTTCAGTTATTTATATAACTGAAGTGTTAACTAAATTTCCTTGCTGATTGTACCATGAGGAAAAACGAATATGGTTTAGGATACTTTTTTAAACTCAAAAGAATACACACATTCCCTTCTATTAGGAAAACATAAGTTTCATTGGAAAAAACCTGAAAAGCGACAATAACAAAATGTTATAATTTACAATTTAAACACTTTTAAGACATGGTGCTTTATCAGTTCCTGTAATTGAAAAACAAAGATTCTAAATTGGTATGTATGTATGACAGTACAATCACTAACAAATCAAGCTACCCTAGGTTACATTTTTTTTTTTGCTTTATTAAATGATAAATGATTTTATTTCTGTAAGTAGGTTGGTACAAACACTTTTACACGTCAATCATATTTTGAAAACTAGATGAGGTCCGGGTTTCCTATCTGACTACTCTGAGAAGAAAGGCCGAAACAAACTCAGAGGTCACAGTCTCTTTTAAAGTCCAGAAATAATCTTGGTATTACAATGATATAGATAGAGTGCAGGCGTGGGTAGCTTGATAAGTCCCTATTTAGGAACACACATTATGTAGGTAGGTACACACTTATAAGGTAATAGATTCGTTATATGTATAAAAAAATCAATAGCAGTTCATAGTCTCGCAAAGATTGGAAAATGGCTCAACCAATTGTGATGAAACTTTGGTAAGTTGTTGCCGAATAAGGTTTTAAAAGGCATTGCAACACATGACTCACATTAGCTAGTTTGTATAAAAATATAAAGGTAATTATTTTAGTATGTTAAAAGGGGTAGCCAGAACTGTTTTCAATTACCTACTTAAAAGAGTAGCCATGGAGTTTATTGCCAGTTCTTCTCCACAGGAAGCCACCATTTGAAACCGTGCACCTAGCTTCTGATGTACCCATGTAGTATTATGTTATTTTTTTTAAATATGTATGAATTCTTTTCCTTCCAGCTGTCACATGTTGATGATAATGAGAGAGACTGCGGAGTCTGTGCAACGTGTGTTGTACGTCTACGGGATGCATGTGCATTCAGGCAGCAAGTGCTTCAGTGTGAAGAGCTGTTCCTTAGCGCTAAGCTTGAAGACAAGGACGCGTTAGCAGGTACAATATTTGCATACCTATATTAGGCTCCATGTAAAATACTGGTATTCAGCTGCATCCGGTTAGACCGGAAGCCAACCACAACATAGTTGAGAAAAGTCTAGGCAAAGGTTGGAATATTTGTCTGGCATATCCACCCACCACCATTTTGATTTTATTATCAAAGGTTCCGCGCACTGTGAAAGTAGTATGTATGGTTAAAGCGGAACCTTCAAGGTAGCCCTGGCAATTAAAATTTTCTTACGTTTTTTGCAATTTGCAGGTCACTGTCAGGTTGTATTTTGATTAAAATACAATTCGCGACCGTAACAAATATGACTTTACAGAATTATAATCAGCAATAGATCTCTATAAGCTCATATTACCCTATTGAATGCCTATTTCATGAAATCATGACATTTGAGGGCAATTCTAACTTAAGGAGTTGTATTGCTGATTCTAATGATTATAATTCTGTAAAGCCATTGAATACGGTCGCGAATCATATTTAGATCACCATACAACCTGATACTGACTTGCAAATTGCAAAAAACGTAAGAAAATTTGAATTTCGCGGGACACCTTGGCGCATCCCCCTTAAGGGACACTTATACAAACAAAAAATGTCAAGTATATATAGGTATACGCAATTCGTGCAATAGGTAGTTCTGAAATCAATAGCATAGAGCCAGTATTATTACTAGGTAATAGGGTTAAGGGGGATCCTCAGCTGTAGCCCGCCAAATTCAAATTTTCTTTGGTTTTTTGCAAAGTGCAGCTCTGTTTTTTACGTCGTGTGTTGATCAAAATGCGTTTCGCGACTGTAGGAATGATATATTTATTGAATAATAATCATCAATTTCATAACAATCGTCAAACTTTATTTGTCTTTTGCACGACTCATGATGCGAAGCATCAGAGAGTGCTTTACGATCGAAAAATTTTTTTCGCCTCATTTTGGCGGATATTTTTATTATTATAGCCTTGTTAGTTCACGGAATCAAGATATTTTGCATACTATTGTCGAGATAATTTAATGGAGATTAATTTCATACTTTTTAAAAATTGATTTACTGCAATAGAATTGGGAAAAACACCAAAATAGGTCAAAAAAAAATCCTGTCCGTCATGGTTGAAACCCGGAAACACTGTAACTTGTGAAAAAATCCATTATTTGAGATAATTTAAAAAAAAAAAAAAACTAATCGACGATTGTAGGTCACTGAATGCGAATGATTAATTAATTCAGTGTCGTTTAATTGCAATTAATAAAAAACGAAAACTACTAGACTGTATATCTATATATATCCATAGAAAATTAACATATGGATGGTGATATATCTATAGATATTCTGTACATTTATTCCACCAGGGGCGCTTGTGCAGTACCTTCTTCCTACTACAGCTGTTTTTTCGGCAATTAATTTTGAACGACTTAAGTTTTTTTTTTTTTTTTTTATATTTCATAATTAAATGAGCATTATGAGTCGTGCACTTTTGGATTTTCCAAATTTTTACGATTACGATTACCGAAGCGTATACCACGCTTCGGTAATCGAATATGAGTAACCGAATTAGCATGAATGTCGCGCCACAGAGTAACCTTGCACAGAGGCAAAGCATATACATTTTGTACTGCCGCGCTTTTTAGTAGTGCATATATCATTGCGCGTTTTTATGAAGTTTTCTCTGTCGCGTTAGGTCGTAGATCGTCATTGTCACTCAAAAGTTTTTTGTACCTACTTGCTTATGGCTTGTGTTTAAACGCCCACCAGAAAAGTAACTGTTCTATTTTACTGCCAAAATTCGAAATACTCACCAAATTGTGTTTCATAAAGTATTGTAGAAATGAACCTATTTTCCTTTTTTATTTATAAGGCGTAGTCGACGGAGCCCCGCCCTGCGGGGCTCCTACTTCTGGGTGGTTTAAAAAAAAATACCTCGAAAGGGATGGCGGGGACTTTCAGACCCCCCATCCCCTTCTAACCTAACCTGTCCGAGTTGGGGTGCCCCAAGTCCCGAGCTCGCTACGCTCGCTCTTGCATCCTATCCCACCCTTGCATTTTCAAGCAAACTTATTTTTGGTGAGCAACTTAAACAAGATTTGGTGCGCATTTATCCATTTTGGTAGGCAAAAAGAATATAAATACAACACGTACTATTATTCTGAAGAGTGTATAATTATTATGGAACTTAAAACGTTATTCTCTACGCACCTCGGTATAGAGTGGTTTATTTTATTTGAAGTTAATATATTTTACTTGGTAAAACAACTTACTTGGTAGTCTTAGGGTCTAAAAATTATTTTGGTGAGCATTTAAATTATAGCTATTGGCTATAGTTCTCTTTAATCTTGTAATCATGGTTGATACAAAATAGGCAAGTACTTCCATAGTTGTAACAGCTGTGTTAGATCTCATCATCGTGCGTTTGAATTTCCGAAGAGAGACGAAGATCCCCGAAGCGCATACTTTTCTTGGTTTATCTGTACGTATTTGTTTATACAGCCCTGAAATTGTAGTCTTACAGCGATCGAAAGGAGATCTTAGCTTCTATACTTTTTCACTCCATGTCTAGAACCTGGCAAAATATTACAGAACTTACAGAACCGAAGATACACAAGCCACAAATGGACATAGAACTAAAGATTGAGCCTAAAGATGACTGCAGCGAGATCTCGGGCGGCGCCAACCATGACGACGATAATATGTCCCTGGATTACCCCATTACAGAAGCTATTGAAGGTAATGTAACATCATATTAATCAAATAAATTATAATCACACCTGTGTTCTTCGAAGGGGTAAGTAGAGGTGTATAATTGTATATTACACCCACATTCAGCTATACTCCATTTGAAATAAGATTAGAAATTTAAATAAACCTTTTTTACAGTCCGGACTAAGTTGTCAGTTTTGTAAAAGGAACTGGATTTTGATTTCTGTTAGGATCTTATTTAAGGCGGAACCTTCAGGGTAGCCCGCGAAATTAAAATTTTCTTACGTTTTTTGCGATTTGCAGGTCACTGTCAGGTTGTATTTAGATTAAAATATGGCTTTACAGAATTATAATCATTAGAATCAGCAATACATCTCTATAAGTTCATATTACCCTATTGAATGACTATTTGATGAAATCATGACATTTGAGGGCAATTCTTACTTAAGGAGTTGTATTGCTGATTCTAATGATTATAATTCTGTAAAGCCATATTTGATACGGTCGCGAATCATATTTAGATCAACATACAACCTGATACTGACCTGCAAATTGCAAAAAACGTAAGAAAATTTGAATTTCGCGGGCAACCTTGGCGCATCCCCCTTAAAAAATAGGCTCGATGGCTGAAAACATTGTTTTGTAATAAGACCGTATGAGTTAATCCAGATAATCAGTCAGTGAAATTAATTGTTCAGCAGATTACGAAAGTAAGTCTGTCTGTCTTTTAACTTTCATGTTTGATGGCTGAACAGATTTTGATGAAATTTGGCACACGGGTAGACCATAACCTTGGTTAGGACATAGAATACTTTTATATCCCAAAGGAATGGACGTTCCCGTGGGATAATTCGACTCCGACCGACCTCTTCGCGCGCGAATTTACATTCGGTACCACTTACTCCACTGTCTACTGTACCAATTTTTAAGTTGATTTCTAATAAAATAACTCCTAAACTATTTTGTCTGCAATGGAATTTGAACCATGTCATTTACGGCATAGATTTTATGGTTCCAAAACAGGACAAATTTGATTAAAGATTCCGAATTCAAGTTGAAGTATCTCTAACCTTCCAGACCAGCAGCATATAGATGAAGAGGAATCAAAACCTAAAGAAGAAGAGTCTCAAGAAAAACCAGAGCTACCTCTAGATGAAGACTTGAAGCTAGAAGATGATGATGATGAGAGCGACTGGTCGGCGTCTTCATCAGACTCTGATAAACCCATAAAGAAGAAGGCTAAGAAGAAAGGAAAGACCAATGGAGCAGGAAAGAAGAAAAAGGTCACCGCTAAGAAGCAGAAAGCTGGTAAGTTTAAATTTGGTAATTTTGTTACTACTGTTTGTTTTGTGATTTTGTCTTTTGTCACCCGGTCTTTTGTCATTCTGTCTTATTTCATTCTGTCTTTTGTCACCCTGTCTTTTGTCATTGTCTTTTTTCATTCTGTCTTTCGTCATTCTGTCTTTTTTTCATTCTGTCTTTTGACATTCTGTCATTATTTCTTTTGAGTTAGATACATTTCATTACGGCCTGCTGAGGTGGCACTGAAGTGCATTGAAAAATAAGAAATACTTTGTTTTCTTGTTAGCGTTCGTTTTTATTATAAAACTAGTTAAAGTATCGCATTGGCATTTTTTTTCTGTAATGGAGTTATTTACAAAGTTTTAGAGGTAGGCAAAGATGTTTCGTACAGTCACATTTCGGAATTCAAAGCTGTTTAGCTGTTTATCGATGTCATAGTCACGATAACATCGATAAACTGCTGTACGTGGTAGCATAATGCTACCGTATATGCAAACTCAAACCATTTATTTCAAATAAATCATTACAGGCACTTTTGAATTGTCAAGGGTTCGGTCGTTCAGAAAGATGAAGCTAGTTGCCCATTCCAAAGCGTAGTAGGTACCTATGGAGAAGATCGGGCAAGAAACTCCATGGACACTCTTTTAAATCAAAATATGGTTACAAAATATTGATTACATCATTTATTTTGACATTATGCATGTGAGAACGATGCAGAACGATAAAAGCGTCCTTAATAAATAGACAAAAACAATTCAAATATTAAATTAAGTTAAAATAAGCCGTGGCAGCTAAGAGATGACGAGTCCCTACTGACGGCGCCCGTTCACGAACATGACGCATGACCAGAGTAACCTTCAGTTTCATCTCATCTCTCAAAAATCCGTACTCATGTGTGAGGCCTATAACAAAAGCCGCAATGCCGATACAACTTTGTAGCAAATCATTGAACTAATTTTGTGGGTGCATATTCTTTGACAAAACAAACAGAGGTTCGTCCGATCAGCTTTGGCGTCTCCATGTATGGTAGAGTTTAGTCGAGAACTTTCATCAGTGTTGAGCTTCATTGAACTTGTATCTGTCTTTCCAGGAACATCAGCAAAAAAATCACCGAAAACTGTAAAGAAACCGCCTGTTGAGAAGAAAAATAACTACGACAGAGATTTAGACTGTATGTCCGAGGAGAACCTCCTTACTATCATACAGTATTCATACGTGTGCCCCTTTAAGAATAGAAGGAATAATTACTACTGTTTCTACTGCAAGGATTACTACCCGAAACCAGAAGATTTGAGAGAACACACCGTTTCACATGACACAAAACCATTTCAATTACTAATGGGGTACAAGAAAATGATCAAAATTGACATCACAAGAATAGATTGCAGACTATGTCCGACAAAAATCGAGGACTTAACGGTTTTCAAACAGCACATAGACCAGGTTCACGGAAAAAAGATATATTTTGAAGCGCCAGATAAGATGTTGTTATACAAACTAACTTGGAATGATCTAGTATGTGTTATGTGCAATGATGTCTTCGAAGATTTCAACACTCTCAACACCCATATGGTCGAGCATTTCAGTAACTACACTTGTGATATCTGCGGCGTATGTTTCCTAGAAAAACCTCGCTTGGACGCCCATTTGAAAAGACATAAAGACGATGAACGACATACTTGTGAAGTCTGCGGGAAAGTTTTCAAGTCCAACCATTACAAGGACATGCATGTGGACATAGTACATAAAAAAAAGGCTATAATTCGTTGTCCAAGATGTGATGAATGTTTTATGTCGTATGCTTTAAAAAACAAGCATTTAACAGAGGCTCACGGGCAAAAACGGACGTACCCATGTAATTTGTGCGATAAGGTTTATAACAGACAGAAAACTTTAACTGAACATCAACGGAGGAATCACCAAAAAGTATTGAAGCATCAGTGTGAATATTGTGACCAAAGGTTCTACCTCCCTTCTCGATTAAAAGAACATATGGCAACACATACAGGCGAGAGGAACTTCCGGTGTGAGTATTGTGAAAAAAGTTATCCTAGGTTGAAATCTTTGCAGTACCATATACGGACACATACGAATGACAGGAGATATAGGTGCCACATATGTGGGCAGGCCTTTATTCAGAATGCTAGTATGAAGTCCCATATTAAGAGTCATCATCCAGAGTGTGATATCGAGGGATGTTACTTTTAATTTATTTAGGTTATTAATTTGGTGGTGTAAAAGTTAGATAGAGAGATGATAAATATAATTTATTGCACAAATAGCGTAATACATTTTTCTTTACTCTTACGGAACCAAAAGATCAAGGGCCGGTTTCTTGAAAGAAAATTATCGCAAAATTTATTTTGATTGATTATTAAACGCGCTTAAACTTCTGTGCTTGGTTGATCGCAGCACTTTACGCGTGCTTGACAATTTGTCACATTAATTTGGTGATAATTTTCGTTCGATCCTGAGCTTTTTTCAAATATATACAGTCTTTTCTCGCATACAACCTTTTCTCACTATCATGCATGGTGTAAGTAAAAATTGTCTTATGGGTGCTAACCTTTTTCTTTTCCTGTTTGTACAACAACCACAGAACACTTAATTACAACTGACTCTTAAATAAAGCCACCATGCAATTCCATGTGAGATATAAAGGCCTAAAACATCACAATAATGATGAGTCATAGAAAAAGTTTTTATGCAGTTTTGAAGCGGACATACTGGCCATCATTTTGGTGTTGTCATTGTTCCGAATTTGAATTCATGACCGTTTAAAAAGTGACAGATTTCTATAAAAAGTGTAGAGTAGCTCGATTTAGGAGTCCGGGAGAAAAGTTACTTGTGTGTGGAGGCTCCTTGAAGCACCCCAACCAGCAATGTTTTCTTAAAAAAATTATACCACCAGGTTAATAATCAATTTTCTGAGATTACTAGATAACAAAAATAGTCTGAAGTATTTTTTAAAGGAGTATTGTACATTAATAATTTTATTATTAGCAACAAAACATCACACTTGTTTTACATGCTGTTACATATATTTAGTTATACAAAACAAGACAAATAATTTGATTATACAGCATGTATCAGAAATTTGTGGTCATATTTTAGAATGTGGTACAGACCAGCAAACTGAATAACCATCTCCATGGGACCGACAGAGTAATCGCGAAAAAAATATCGATTATGCCATACAAAACTTCAATAATTGCACTTGCACAGTGCATACAGGGATAATCGTCGTTTGGTGCAACATTCCATTTACAATTTTCCAAGGGGCCTTTGCGAGTTGGCCTCGGCCCCTCGTACGCCTTCCAAAGGGACCACATAGTCCCGAGATATATTACTGACATAAAAATAATAAAAACTTTATTTCGGGTGGCATAGACCCATAGAAACCTTAACCGTAGTACATATTTCTTTACATTTTTATTTGCCATGACTCGCCACACCTACACAAGACATGACGCACTGATTCTGAAAGGGACAGTCAAAACGCACAGCTATTGCAAAATGCCGTTGCTGCTACTCCGTATACGGGCCAGCAGGGAAGCTGCTTTTTGATGTGAAATATCTATAGTCGTGGGTAAAACCGATTGTTGGCGTGGCGACGTATCCCGTGGCGACGCGTCGCCACGCTGTACCATGGTATGTTTCACATCTGCCAGGCGTCCCGTGACGGCTCAATTTTTGCGCATGGTGGCCTGGAAACCATCAGTGCACGCATCAGCAAATATCCCAGACGCGCTGCACCGCCACGGCAGACCCAACAACAGTAAAATCAATACCTATTCGAACCAAATGTATGGACGGCTGATAATTTTCTCGCGATTACTCTGTCGGTCCCATGGAGAAAGTTGCACAATTTGCTGGTCTGTACCACACCCTTAAAATGAATATGACCACACGTTTCTGAGACACCCTGTATGTCCAGTCAATAAAAGAGGTAGGTATACGGGCGAAAAATAAAATTCTTTGCGCTAAATAGTTAAAGTTCGCCTGCATACTTTTCTGTTTTTACTGTACGTGACAATAAAGGTCGCTTTTAAGGAGTATGTAAGAAATGGAGTGCAATCACGGAACTGCAGGAATCTTCACCAAACGGAATTTGTGAGGTGTTTTAAAACGGCTAATTATTTTCCGGCGACTATTTGCTAAAAAAAAAATAACTTGGTAGCGATTAAATATTCTAGCAATAATTATATTAGATTAGACTCAAAATGCAAGGAATTATAAAAACTAAATAATGGCTGCTACTTTAAGGTAGCGAACTTATTAAACAGGGCCAATTGAAATCATAGGCGAGGTACTATAAATAATGAAATGACGATTAATATTAACAGTGAGATAGGAAGCAAGAGCGAGCGAAGCGAGCTCGGGACTTGGAGCACCCCGACTCGGACAGGTTAGGTTGGTTATTTTCTTTTAAACCACCCAGAAGTAGGGGCTCCGTTGACTACGCCTTATTATTATTGCTATTCAGAAATAGGAGGCCTCGCCAAAACGAAAACTCAATGCCAGTTTAAATTAAAACAAAGCTAACAACTGATTTATTAAGCTGCTACTTTCTACTGAAGAATATCCTTCGCTGTAGCTGCCAGCCTACTATTTTTGGTACCGGCTTTAATTATTTTTTAATCGCAAATTCAGATTAATTTGTCGCCGCGTCAAATACACGCCTTTTAAAACTACGAATCTGTTATGCCTCGGGTAAAAATTACTTCGTAATTGTTTTTAACTGACTTCAATTATGGAGGTTTATGCAGTCAATGTTGGTGTGGTTTCTTTTTTCAAGTATAAACAGATTTCTTCTTGATTTCTAGGCCGTTTTACATGATTATTTTTACATTTCGTAGAGGAAACCCCTAAAGCTTTGGTTTTCTAATAAAGCTGTGAACACTCACACAATAACGGCTGTCCAAATACAGTAATACCTAAAGAGGAAAGCGTCAGGGTAACCGGCGAAATACAATTTTTGTTACGTTTTTTGCACCTTGGAGGTCAGTATCAGGTTGTATGTTGATCTAAATATGATTCGCGGTAGTATCAAATATTTATTTATAGAATTATAATAATAAAAATCATCAATACATCTCTCTAACTTCATAATTATTACTCTATTTTATTTATATTACATTTCAGGCCAATTTTAACTTAAGGCATTACAAATGTATTGCTGATTCTAATGATTATAATTCTGTGAAGCCATATGTGTTATTACGGTCGCGAATTATATTTTAATCAACATACAACCTGACACTGACCTGCAAATTGCAAAAAACTTAAGTTCATTTATATTTCGCGGGCTACCTTATAGCATCCCCCTTAATGTCAAAAACTGGTGTACATGACAGATTGTCATGACGGTCGTAATAATATGACGGAACTGCTTTCAAAACTTATATATTTAATCCACTCGTATATATTATAACGGTATTTATTTAATCCACTCGCTTATATTAACGATATTCTCATACGGACATAGTAGTGATACACAAAATCATTTTTTTAACCACAGCGCTGTTTGTATCTAAATCTGTAATCTGCATTTGTTTTTGTTGCGCCGTCCATTGAAATATTTTGGTTTTTTTCCCAAGGGCGACACTGACTGTTTTCGATGGTATCTAAACATATTTAAAAAAAACACTTTTCCTGTCTGTGTGAGACCTCGTTAATCTATAGAGGTTTGAGGAACAGCGTGTAAAGTTTACTCATCCTCCGAACCGGACGGGTGTCGTGGGTGGTGGGCAACTGCTCGACGATTTATGTCGGAATGTATGCATGCTAGTTGCGCGGTAAACTTTGCTTGCGCGATGCAGGATTTTGCGTAACGTCAGTGTGATGAGCAGCTCGCATGTGGCGTTGTAGATGCTGCTACAACTCTTAACTACGCAATGGGTTTGAATGCAGTTTTCACAATCATTTAGAGAATTTATTATAATAATGTGTAAACTTCGTGTAATTACGAACGCAGATCTACGCGAGACACAATGGCTTTTTAATTGTGTCTGTAATTACGGCATTCAACCGGTTAAGTTATATTTATATTTGTCGCATAAAAATCCCATGCCGTGCCGTGCCGCGTGCAGTTGCAGTTTGCAATCCATTCTCTTACTACTCCGTGTATTGGCTCATTTACTCGTGCCTAGTCTTAAGTAGAGTGCGCGATTTAGTAACTCGAAGCGTGTGAACAATCAATTTAGTAATTAGAAGAATTGTTTTTTTTGTTTAATATAAATTACTAAGTATCGTACTCTACTAATAAGAAGTTAAAAAAAAAACAAGCAATTACAGAACAGTGATATTTATGCAAATAAACGTAACTTATGAATAAAAATGTACCTACCTATAGCTTAGAATGTAAATGTATTAATTAAATTAAGGATTTGAATAAAATTATAAATGCTATCACAAATTAAAAATAAAATGTTTAATGATCTCAAATTTTTAATTGTTGACTCTGCCTTAATAGGATGGAATCTCGATTCAGTATTTTTTTAAACACTGTTTATTTATTTATTGATAGAAAAGAGCCCAGAAAAGATACACATCGTGGCCGGTATTGTGACATTTGAAGCATTTAATAGACATGCCTGAATTCGCACAAAAGTACAGCTTTCCAAAGAAAACTATGCGCTTCGGTTATTTTCGCGTTTCGGAATTAGCACGAACGTTACGCCACAGAGGCGAAGCTTTCTAAGTTTTGTACTGCCGCGCTTTGTAGTAGTGCCTACCTATCATTGAGCGTTTGTATGAAGTTTTCTCTCTGTCGGATTACCTACTCCGCTCTCAGATCGTCATTTGTTACTCAAAAATTTAGAAAAGTTATATTGGAATTGCATAGAGTGGTTAATCTATAAATTTGTAAACATGGCAATTAATTCCATGGTTGTTACAGCTCTGTAAGATCTAATCATCGAAGATAGACGATGATTCCCGAAGCGCATACTATTATTTGGAAAGCTGTAAACAAGTACCTTGCATGCTATTGTGACATTCACTAATCAGGAGTTATGTCACATCACAATGCCAAGCAAGCTACTTATTTTACAGGCATGTGTGTTTACGACTTTGGAGACATCATTTTGCCATTACGAGAGAGAGATGGAGCTATTCAGGACCCGTCCCTTTTTCGCAACGGCCATTGTACCTACGTCAAACGCACACCAGTAGTAACACTTGCACTAGGGAAATCGCACTTACTGCTACAACATAAGGTGCTGTCACTAGCAAATGTTAAGCTTCGGTTTCCTAGAATAGCGGTGGCCGCCACATAACGGCCGCAGTGACCGCCGTCGTGAAAAAAATGACAGCAGCGGATTTTGACATAACGGTGTCAAAAAACGCTCTCTAGGAAAAAAAAACACTATTTCATAGATAACGTTTCAATGTCGTCATACCACGGTAAATTACGGACGCTATGTAGCGGCCACCGCAGTCATAGGAAAAACTAGCTTTACCACTGATGTGAGTTTGGTGGTGTGTAAGAAGGCTGTAATCAATATTGATTGAGCTACATATTTTAATTTTCCACAAAGCGGCTTTATTATTGAAAATATTATGAAAGGATTGACTGTATTAATGATTACAAATAATAATAGTTCTAAATTATATCTAAGTACATAATTACTTAATATATTTATTGTAAGTAAAAAAAATGTGTAGAATTACGTAGATGCATAATAATGATCACAGTAATTAAGTACCTATTATTTATTAAGTTTTATAAATACATTAATGATGACAATGATATTTGGTTTGATTTATTACCTCTTTCTTAATTTTAAAGACGCTATGGTTTCATAGAAGACCGGTGGTCATGCCCCCCCCCCCAAAGACCCAGGAATTCCATACTTTCGCCTCAACTTTTCGATTCAATTCAGCCGAAAGTGCATTCTCCACTCTACGCTGCGCGCCGGTTACAAACATAGCTGAGTACGCGGATAGGGGAGGAGCGGCTTTGCGGACTTGTACTCCTCCACATCCACAGGGATGTCCTAGTTGATGTCGATAAAATTATAAAAAGTTTTGCCAAAAGCGGCACAAGGCGCGTTAACTTTGTATTTTATTTTAATTTCAAGCTAATTAAAACTTCATTTTTTGTTTACTTGTGATTTTAACCCTAGAATGACCTCCCCAAAATGAAAACCTGGATCTGTCCCTAACAGTGACGGCTGTCATGAAAGTGATGGCACCGCTTTAGGGTATTAAGAAACGCTCTCTAGGAAAACAATCTTACTTTCATAAATAACGTTACAGTGACGTCATTCGATAGTAAATTGCGGACACTTCGTGGTGGCGACCGCTTTCCGAGATTTTATATAAAATTGGGGGTCACACAAATCAAATATACATGTGACAACGAAGTGAGGGGAGTCAAAATCCTTAAAATTCTTGGATGGAAAGATAGTTAACTAAAACTTAAATATGTATCAATAAGACATGATCGATCTAGACAACAATTATTGTTGTCTAGATCGATCATGTCTTCTTCAGCGGCCATTCTGCTGAGTTTACCCACCGCAATGTTACTTTTGCGGTCTTACGGTACGTTACAGTACCTACCCACCTCCCTATGAGTATACAGTGTCAAATTAAATTAGCTAGCGAAACTCTGCATACGTGATGGTTATTGATATAACATGATCAACAAAAGCGTTAGTATATCTAACGCTTTTGTTGAAATCTTATAGTACCCGGTCCAAACAAAAAAAAAACTTATGAAGGTGCTCAATATGTCTGCATGTGGATTAGAAGCAGTTAGCCGCCTGAATACTAAACTTATTTTCATATTTATTTTAAACATAATCGATCGATCTATGTAAAATCATCAATTTATTGTTTCTAAACGAACATGTTTGGAAGGCATAATAATATACTTTGTTTCTTTCTTTTTGCTAGATTACGAAAGAGACATATTATAGCATTTGAAATGCTCCAAAACTGAAATTTTACAATCTTAGACACTGCAACGCAAACGTCAAAACGAAATTGTTTCGATTTTACGATTTTGTAATCGCAAGCAGAAAATATTATTTTTAAATGGAAAGATAACATAATTGTTGTGAAATGGAGACTCCGGCAGCTCCTGCAAAGGGCAAAGGTCCGCTCATAGACCCTGCATTGTGCCGGTGCTGCAGATCTATTAAGAAATGTCGACTTTTAACAACCGAGTATGAATGGATGGGGAAGAAAGAAGTTTATTCTGAAATGTTTACGGATTGTTTTGGACTTCTTGTAAGTATTTTATCATCATTATCGTACAGTCAGTTTACCGTAGGCCACAGCTATCCTTAGCTTTTCATAAGAAGTTTGAATGCGGACGATAGAAAACCGAATATTGTGGCGCGACTTGGGAGAGGTCTAAACATAAATTAGGTATAATACATAAAGTTACTTTTTATTTACCTAATCAGAAAGTTTTCGTATTCCATAAGTTAATAATTGCTGGCAATTAAGTCTCGTACTGAGCTTGAGTGGTGCTTATAAAAAGGGTGCTAAATGTATTTTTGTGTACCTTTTGATTTTATTTAAATAAAATTATGGTCCACAAAACATTAAATAGGCTTTTAATATGCATGGTTTATGGGCACGTCTGCTGACAAAAATCTCAAAAAAAAAATACCTAGACCCTATGACCATTATAATTATAACATGCAATACCTACAGCCGAAAACTTAAATAATGTCAAGGGTAAAAATAGGAGCTTTTATTACATACTAGCTGCGCCCCGCGGTTTCACCTGCATAAGTCTCAATTCCGTGGGAATATCGGGTTTAAAAAAATCCTATGTCCATATCCAGGTCATGGTCTACCAATGGGCCAAATTTCATCCAAATCCGTTCAGCCATTTTAGAGTGAAAGCGTAACAAACAAACTTACTTTTGCATCTTTAAATAAAAATCAATTGTCAAAAATATTTTCCATGCATCAATCACTTCAAAACGGCTGCATCTATTTGATTAATTATTTTTTGTTATGTTAGTAATTGTCAGGACATGGTTTGTATGAAATTTTCTTTATGGAAAATCCACTGGGGAAAGTCAGAAATTTGGATGCTATTTTCGTATAAAATGATAAATGATAAATGATAAATGATTTTATTTCTGTAAGTAGGTTTGTACAAACACTTTTACACGTCAATCATATTTTTAAACTAGATGAGGTATGAAATTCAACCTGGACGACTCTTGGCAGGAACAGCTAGTTTATAATATTAGTTTAGATTTAATTTCTTGTTTATGTGCATTTTATTTGAGATGAATATCTTCTTTTTAATTATATTGAAAACACTTTTCAAAACCCACAATATTCACATTCGTTAACCATAGACTATTTTGTAACCTTTCCAAACCTTTTTGGATGTTCCATTTCAGTTATCGCACTTAGACGGAGATACCAAGGACTGCTGTGTATGCGCAACTTGCGTGGTACGTCTGCGTGATGCGTGTGCATTCAGACAACAAGTACTACAGTCTCAAGAGGCCTTCCTTAGTACGAAACTTCATCTTAAAGAAGGTATATTTGCAAATTTAACTTCATCACTTTAGCCAAAAGAAGTCCAGTGCTGGACAGAGGCCTACGCCAAGCATCGCCTCTTCGACCGGTCCTGTGTGTCTGGAATCCAGCAGAATCCTGGGGTCTAAACCAGGTCATCGGTCCTCCTTGTGGGAGGCCTTCCAACGTCTTCCGGTACGTAGTCGCCACTCCAGAACTTTCGGCCCCATCAGCCAGCTGTTCTGTGAGCAATGTGCTATAATCGTGCAACATAATCAGCCTATAAAGTTCCCACTGGAGGAGCTCGGGCCTCTTTGTAAGAGACGAAATTGTTCCAGCAACAATGCAAAACTTAGATAAACAAAGTTGCATACAGTGACATTGCAGTAATTAAATAAAACAAAATCAATCTGCCTGTCCCCAGACTGTGCCTGTTTCCAACTATGTAGGGGTCGGCTTCCAGTCTAATCGGATGCAGCTGCCTATCTGACCTCCACAACCCAGTTACTGGGTAACACATTGCCCCTTGGTAAGACTGGTTGTCAGAGTTTCGGACGACCCGTAACAACTGTCAAAGATCTACGAATGATAGTTGGGACTAACGGCTTAACATGCATTCCGAGGCACGGAGGGGTCCCGATATGTAATGGATGGTTACCCATCCACGAACCGACCGCTGCAAGCGTAGCTTAACCTTCGATCGACCCGTGCGGCTGTTATTATTTAGCCACAAGCCCCTCGAGTATTTAAATAAAACACTAAATCTAAATTTATATTATAAAGAGGTATGTTTGTTAAAGGTAATCTCTGGAAGTAGGTACGATCCGATAAAAAAATTCTTACACTAAATAAATAAATTGTTTATTGTTAATTAAAACGGTAACACCAATTTCATTAATTAACACAAAGATTGAAACAGGTATAGTAAACAAAAATATTTGAAATACTTTTAAATAATAGAGGACAACCTAGCATACGTACTCTCACAAAACATCGACATATACGCATAATTCTGCTCCATTCATCAACAAACACATCACATTCAGGATTGGTGGTCAGGAGGACACTACTAGAATGATACTGTATTGCAGAGTGTCTTAAGGATATATTTTATGTTGAAATAATGAAATGTCACGCGGACGAAGTCGCGAGTGAAGCTAGTAATCTTGTAAATCTTTGATGGCCTTGATGGTCTAGCGGTTCCAGGCGTGAATGATGGTCGTGGAGGTCCTCAGTTCGATCCACAGGACACATGGACAGTGTTTATTGGGCTCGTCCATTTGGAAATTCTCTGTAGCAGCTTGAGGGCCAGATATATGGCCAATTATTTTCTTTTAGTTATACCTTCTATTCAGTCAGCTTTCATATTCTATATAAATACATGAGACTTAGAGCTCAGTAGTAATGGCCTCGACTTAAGAGTTACATCATGGGTTTGAACCCAGGCAGGCGCTTTATTTTGTGTAGATAATTTCATCAACACTTCTCTCAAAACGGTGAAGGAAAACATCGTGAAGAAACCGACATCTCCTAGAACCAAAAATTCGAAGACATGTGACATCTACCAACCCACACTGGGCCCGCGTTGTGGATTATAGCCCAGTCCCTCTCGAAGAGAAGAGGCCTGTGTCCCAGCAGTAGGAACATTATAGGCTGATTATGCTACATGGGACTTATAAAGTAACTGGTGACGTGTGCCTACCCTATTTGAGAATAGAGGCGTGATGTTATTATAATAATGTTTCATTCACAGATGGCACTGGTAAAGTGGAAGTAGAAATAAAAGCGGAACCTCTCTGTGAAGATGATTCTGATGCGATGGATGACAGGGATTTCCTGGAGGATAATGATATGACAGGTAGTCAAACATTTTATTCTTTCAATATTAGCATGGTGGACTTTTTTTAAATAGTATCGGTTTCGGCTGAAACCAGAAGTTGTCTGGTATCGGTATCAATTTTGAAATCAAGTCTGCTGTGTGTTAAAATTATGGGCTTATTTATAAATCATTTTTTGAAAGTTTGTCTTTGCCATTTTCGGTTAGAATTCGTATTTTACCGGCACCGGTTTCGGCCGAAACCAGAAGTTATATTGATATCAGTTTCGGTATCGATTGTGAAACCTTATTTCGGGGCAACACACATCAACAACAAATGAAATGAAATATTTGAATTAATTCAATGTTATTTATTTAGCTAGCACTGAGGCGATTCTCGCGTCGATTATTTTAATGATTAAAAAGTCACGCGACAATTCGGGCCAGTTTGAACACCTCTATAAAAGTTAGTTGACACAATCGGCGCGAGCAAATTACGTCCCGTATTCCGCTTGGGATTGGCAGGTACATTATTTTAATAATAATTTCATGTATTTCCTTACTTTTTTCAGATGCCCTAGACACTAAACTAGACAACATAAAAGACGTGAAACCATCAGACGAGGACCCTGTGTCGGGGCGAACGCGCGCCAAACGGGAGAAAGGCGAACGAACGATAAAGAGAGAGATCACTATCAAAATGAAGAAGTTACGCGCTAAACTCGACGATATGTTGGAGAAACCTGGTAGGTTTTACAAATTTATTTATTATAAATTCAGGGCCGAATAGATTCTATTACTGGTTTTGAACAAATTACTTTTAGCGTTGCACTTTATTTTTGCTTGATGCTTGTAATTACAGATTATGTCATTATGTTGTTAAAAATGACCGCGAATGGGATCTAATGTATATTCAAATCCTTGTTTCTAATTGACGTTATTTTCACTTAATTGAATATCAACTTTTTGCTTTTGCTTTAGTGTAAATTAAGGCCATTATTGAAAAAGTCATAAAAATGTTTGAAGTCATAGCGGAAACTGAACTTTATGTGTGCTTATTAAAGTTGTTTTTCCAAAAAATACAAAATTTGTTTACATGCTTGGAAAGTGGAAACTAATAATTATAATTACAAATAATTATTTCTTCGTTATTTCAGTTTCAGTTGAAGTCCCAGTAAAGAAAGAAACACAGAAGATCAAGATAAAAAAACATGAAGTAGACCACGATTTCATGGTTTATACGAACGCCGTAACCATAGTCAAGAACTCCTATGTAACACCCTTTCAAAACAGAATCAGTATATACTACTGTTTCTACTGCCGAGATCAGTTCACTAACCCCAACGAATTGAGAGAACATACCCTCTCCCACGACCCCGTAGAACTCTTCCAAAGTACCATGGAAAACCGGAAAATCCCGAAAATAGACATCACTAGAATCGACTGCAGATTATGCAACGAAAAAATCGATGACTTGGAAATGTTTAAAAAGCACATCACTAGCGTCCACGGAAAAATGCTGTACCCCGTCTCTAATGAATTCCTGAAATTTAAACTGTCAATGGATAATTTAATTTGCACAGAATGTAATGGCGCGTTCCCGTATTTTGATGTGCTTAAAAAGCATATGATTGATCACTTCGGTACATATATATGCGATGTTTGTGGCGCTTGCTTCCTGGAACGCAATTCACTACGAACTCACATAAAATCGCACACTAAAGTCGAAGAGAGTTTCCCTTGCGAAATTTGTGGGAAAAATTTGAAATCTAAGTACAGTAGATATTTGCATGTTGCTACGGTTCACGAGAAAAAGCCGACGGTCAATTGTTACAAGTGTGAAGCTAGTTTTTTATCTTATGCTTTACGAAATCGTCATTTAATTGAGGTACATGGGGATAAGCGGACGTTCGCTTGCAAGCTATGCGATAAAGTTTATAACAGGCGAAAAACGCTCATGGAACATAATCGCCGAAATCATTTAAAAGTTTACAGACATCAATGTGATTTATGTGACCAAAGGTTTTACCTACCTTCAAGGTTGAAGGAACATATGGCAACACATACCGGTGAAAGGAACTTCCGGTGCGAATTCTGTGATAAAAGCTATCCCCGATTACAATCCTTACAAGAACATATCCGGTCGCATAGCAACGAAAGAAGATACAAATGTGATATTTGTAATTCTACTTTTACGCAAAATGGTAGCTTAAAAAATCATATGAAATCTCATCACCAAGGATTCGATCTGGATCCCAATTATAGTTGAATGTATTGTTTTGTTAATAATTTATTTTTATTGTATTTTTGTCAGTATTAAATGTGTATTAAACTAATTTAATTTCTTCTGTAAAGTTATTTGGTATCCGTCATGAAAATTACAACTCGGCCGAAACTGAATTTCGGCTTAGGCCGAAACCGAAACGTGTTAAGGAGGATGCGCTAAGGCAGCCCACAAAATTAAAATTTTCTTACTTTTTTTGTAATTTTGCAGGGCATTGTCAAGTATGTTGATAAATATATAACAAATAATATGTATTTCCAGAATTATAATCATTATTAGAATCATCAATAGTTTGCGCAAACGAGGCAAAAGGAACGATCGGCAGATAGCGTTCTGTAGCTTCTGCCTACCCCCATGTGGTAAGAAGGCGTGCGTTTATGTATCTATGTAGAATCATCCATCAATGCAACGCTCTAAGTTTGAAACTCATGTTATGATTTCATGAAATAAGCATTCAATAGGGTAATAGAGCTAAAACAGTTGTATTGATGATTCTAATGACTATAATTATGGAAAGACAAGTTTTTTACGGTCGTTCATCATATTTTCATCAACATACAACCTGACACTGTCCTGCAAATAACGTAAGAAATTTTGATTTTTTTTGGGATACCGTGGAATATGTGCAGCTGTCAATAAATATTGGTCGTCTTGTTTCAAACGTAAAAGCATTAGATTTTTGACATGGTTTCCGCCGAAACCAAAAGTTGGCTCCGTGGCGCATTACAAGTAAGTACTAGATGAATTCATGGTCGATCCAAACCTTTCATCATGCTACTATAGAGGTACGAGGAATAGGGTGTAAAGTTCACTCATCCTCCATAGAAAAGGGAGGATCTTCCGATCAGACGGCTGTCGTGTCTGGTGAGTTACTGCTTGACGTTAGATGTCAGGACGTTGTATATATTCTAGTTGCGCGGTAAACTCTGCTTGCGCGATGCAGGATTTTGCGTGACGTTGGTGTAACGCGTAGCTCGCATGTGGTGATATAGATGCCGCTACACTACCAACCACCATTTTGCATTAAAAAAAAACATGCACAAATACACTCACGGCTACTTTCCTTGGGGGTAGGCAGAATTTACGCAGTAGCTCGTAATATTAATGACTTGTAAGTCGAAAGTAAACTGACTACAAACCATTAAACATTAGTGCACGTATCATCACGCCTGCCAGGGAGAAGTTTATTGTAAAACCCACATTTCTCCAGTACAGCTATATTTAAGTCCTGTGTAATAGCGGACGAGCTTATACCCATTAACCGGGCACTAATCGAGACTCCAGGCTGCTATTCAGAAATTCTTGTAAGAAAAACCCAACAACACTGGCCGACCTGGGGATCGAATCGAAGAACTCATGTTAAACAGTAGCGTTTGCGACCACTAGATCCGAGTCAGCGAGATAACAAAATCAATTAACTTGTTGGAGCGTTACGGGGGCTTCGCCCCCCGGCCGCGGAATCTATACGGTGGCCCGTAACTACGGGCCCCTCATCGTATTTGCCTCTGTCGGCAGTGGAAGTTGAGCGCGCGCCCATGTGAATGGTTGCTATGAATGTGTCTGTAGGCGCGCCGCGACGCTGTCGGCGGTCTGTCCCCGCCAGGTGAGACCCCTAGTTACCTAGGGGAGGCCCGACGAAGACGACCAGCGACGAAGGTGCCGACTCAAAATCTATACTCATATTATAGAGGTAAATTTTGTTAGTTTTTATGTACGGGATAATCTCCGGCATTACTGACCCGATTCAGAAAATTATTTCACTAATGGGACGCTTCAGTATTGTTGAATATCATAGGATATATTTTATGGTAAAACAAGATTTTTCACGCGGACAGAAGCTAGTTTAAAAGAAACAGGTAAAGGCACAGTCAAAAGCATAAATACCTTTACGCAAGATTCAAAAGCTGTCTCGTAAAGTTTCGATAGATGTTTTATGGGTTTACGGACATAGTATTATTGAAACCAAACTGTTATGAAATAGGTGTTTTCTCAAAGTTGCAATTGCAATTTCACGAGAAAAACACTTTTGAATTTTGCGTAACTGTAAGGTATTTATGCTCGTGACTGTACCTACATAAATAAAATTGCTCAAACATATAAGAAATTCATAATTATATTTATTTAACCTTATAGTTATAACAGAAATAGAGATTCTTTAAAACTAATGCTGCTAAATCATGCCTTCGTCAAATCAATCATAAGTCCAAGGTAAGCACACATAATTCACTTTAACTGCGCCTGTATTGGGTAGCAGTAAGGGTGGTTTTCGTAGATCAGCAGGGTGATTACGTAACACACTAGCAGTAGGAATGGGTTTAATTTTGACAGTTCAACAACATTCATTGCGTTATTTAAGTTGTTGAGCAAACCAATTTTTCGAACATATTTATTTATTGAAACATGGAAGACTTACAGCTTAAAAACTTAATAAAAAGGAAACCATATTCAACAGGAACCCAATTACAAGTCTTCGCGTGTAGAATTAGACATGAAGCTTCATTTATCCGACACACACTTGTTCTTCCCTGTCATTGTGATAATATTTTATACTGACCATACCTGCAGGCTTAGCACGAGCACCGTTTTGTCGACGGAAGAGTAGACAAAAATGACATTCCGTGTAGACAGTATGACCGCAGCAAAGTAGAAGACTCAACTGCACTTTTTACAAAATTGACTCTTACATAATTCGACTCAGAATTCTTTGTTTTGTCATGGGATATATTTTTCTGTTTGATTCTCAATTTTTTACTGATATTACGTCACGTATATAAAGACAACTACAACAATTTTTCTCAGTGTCGTAGTAGTAGTAGTTTCTCAGTACCGTATTTTAGAACAAAAATATATTACAATAATATTGGCCTTAACCATTTCTTTGGTAATGCCCTATTAACTGAATCATGTAAAATATGAGAAGATAGCTTTGTTCTTCTATTAATTACCACAGATTTGCATTCAAAACACTCTCCTGTAAAATCATGATTGGTGGATAACTTTGTGGCAGTCGAGTAGAAAGTTTACTACTCTCTTTAGCATGGGGATTACAAAATGAAATTGTCTTCACTACCTTAGACAACTGTCAGTTGTCAGTGTGATTTTGACATTTTGGGATAGAAACTTTTTATCTGAAATAGTCTACATAAACAGGTGTATTCCCGTTCGTCCCACTGACTTCGTCCCCGTAGTGGGACGATCGGGAATTTACAAAAATAATATTAAATTTGTTCCCGATCGTCCCATTCATGATTTTAGGGGGACGAACGGGAATAATTTATTAATTATCTTTTAGGCCTCTTGGTCCCACCAATTAATTTCAGACCTGGTTGTTTTCTTGGTAAAAAAAAACAAATTTTAAAATAAAAATCAGTCATTTATTAAGGAATAAAAATCACAGTTAATATCACAGAATCAACTTTACGTACCTAGGTATCAAAATACACATACACTGAAACATTATAACAAAATAAAATTCTCCATAAAACTAAAAAATATGATAAAAAAAACAGTCAGCTTCTTAAATCAGCTTCTTTTTGAAAAAAGAAAACGTCCTAATTATTACAAAGTCACACAGTTTGCTTATGTAGGTATACAGTGGCACATTTTTGCGTTAAACATTATATAAGTGAGCAGGACAGTGAACTCGTTAATTTTACACATAAATAGCGTCAATGAACAATAAACTATAACAAAATCATAATAAAAATACCCAAAATATCACAAAATCAAGAAGAATATAAAACATCATAAAGAGTAACAATAATAAAAAAATTACATGGATTTAAGAAAGTAGTTGAGACCATAAAATAAAAAATAAGGCGATAATAATTTTATGGTCTCAACTACTTTCTTAAATCCATGTAATTTTTTTATTATTGTTACTCTTTATGATGTTTTATATTCTTCTTGATTTTGTGATATTTTGGGTATTTTTATTATGATTTTGTTATAGTTTATTGTTCATTGACGCTATTTATGTGTAAAATTAACGAGTTCACTGTCCTGCTCACTTATATAATGTTTAACGCAAAAATGTGCCACTGTATACCTACATAAGCAAACTGTGTGACTTTGTAATAATTAGGACGTTTTCTTTTTTCAAAAAGAAGCTGATTTAAGAAGCTGACTGTTTTTTTAATCATATTTTTTAGTTTTATGGAGAATTTTATTTTGTTTTAATGTTTCAGTGTATGTGTATTTTGATACCTAGGTACGTAAAGTTGATTCTGTGATATTAACTGTGATTTTTATTCCTTAATAAATGACTGATTTTTATTTTAAAATTTGTTTTTTTTTACCATGAAAACAACCAGGTCTGAAATTAATTGGTGGGACCAAGAGGCCTAAAAGATAATTAATAAATTATTCCCGTTCGTCCCCCTAAAATCATGAATGGGACGATCGGGAACAAATTTAATATTATTTTTGTAAATTCCCAATCGTCCCACTACGGGGACGAAGTCAGTGGGACGAACGGGAATACACCCATAAACAAGGACCTAGACAAAGATCGTTAAAAATGAAAGACGAAAAATGACGAACGAGAAGGATTTCTACGCAGTGATGTCAAAAATGGAGAAACGAAATGTCACTTTGTATCGAAAGAGCTTTGTCTATTCTTCGTAGAAGTAGAAAGCAACATGGTAAGCCTGCTGGTAACCCTCTGGTTAGGGGGATAATTGAAGGTCAAAATCCCAACTATTTAGACTTTTTTTAAACAATTTAACTGGCTTAAGTTAACTTTGAAAACTCCCACGATCCCTGTACCGTTGCATGCAACCGTAAGCACAATGTTTACTCAATTACTATGGCTTTTAAACATCACGCTACGGTGCTTAGGAGACGAGCAAAAAAAAGGCAGAAAGAACGCCAAGCGAAAAGGAAGGAAAAGCGCGGGGAGGGGGATACGATGCGACGCGGTGGGTCGGGGGAGTTTTCAAAATATGTGACTGTTATTTTTTTGTATATTGTGCATCTTACGACTTCCATGCGAACGAAGTCGCGGGCAGAGGTTAGTGTTTTATAAAGTACTAGCTGTTGCCCGCGACTTCTTCTGCGATCCAGGATGGAAAATAACCTGTCCTTAACCAGGTCATGGTAAATCTGTGTGGCAAATTTCATCCAAATCTGTTCAGCCTTTTTAACGTGAAAGCGTAACAAACACTTACTTTCGCGTTTATAATAATAGTTAGGATATTACTTGCGATCTTTTGAGCTCTACACTTTGATTCTTAGTTTGTGCAAAAATAATCTCTTCCTCGATTTTCACCATTTCACCGATCAATATCAATATTGTCGTGGATGTTATTAATAACACCAAAAAATCTACTTGACTTCGAATTAAATAAACCATATAATAGGGATGATGACAATTTTATTTTATTTTAAACTCTTAACTTTAATTGTAATAAAAGCTTTAAAAAAAAGTCAAGTTATTAACGTTTTAAAATAACTGCTAGACCAAGACGGCACTATCACAGAAGTGACGTCACGACTGTGTAACTTCATACTAGCGCCATACATGGTCGGTACCGCGCGACAAGGACGGGAATAATCCCTTCCAAAAACTTTTAAAGCGTATAGCTTCTGCATATTTCCATCGATTTTACAGATTTTTTTTAAATTATTTATATCTTTTTTTGCATAACCAGCCTATAATGTTCCCACTGCTGGGACACAGGCCTCCTCTCTTCGAGAGGGAGTGGGCTGTTATCCACAACGCGGGCCCAGTGTGGGATGGTAGATGTCACATGTCTTCGAATTTTTGGTTCTAGGACATGCCGGTTTCCTCACGATATTTTCCTTCACCATATTGAGAGCAGTCGTGATGAAATTATTTACACAAAGTAAAGCACCTGAAACCAACGACCTACAGCTCGTAAGTCATCACCAATTATATTTTACTATGCCTTGTTCGAAATTAAATTATTTGTTCGAACTTTTCTTATTTATGTCGTCATCCCTATTAAATATATTTTATTCAACGATACCCCTCCATCCCATCCCTTCCCTCCACCCCCATAGGGTGTTTAGTCTTCATGTGATTCTTAAAATTCGTCACTTGCGTATAAGCAGACGGACAAAGCGTACATTTATATCTTTTCTCAGCACTATGAGACTGCAAATGCACCTTTAATGCCTTTGACCTAGGGTAGTTTTTCCCACAAAACTCACATCTGAAATTCCGTTCCCCAGTGTGTGACGTCATATGGTCTCTTAAAGCGGAGGGTAGATAGAATTTTTTGTCGCAAAGTGTGCATTCGTGTCGGAATAATTGTAAATGTGTTCTCTGGTTGTGTTCTCGTAAGGTTTTTCGACTGTCGAAGATCTTGTCGCAACCCTCGCAAGGGAACTTTCGTTTTTCGCCGTGGACATTAATTTTGTGTCTATATCTCATATGGTAGGAAATAAAAACCTCGTCGCATTTATTACAAGGGTAAGCGGGCTCGTTTTTATGTATCCGCGCTATATGAAAACTTCTACTGTTTTTCGAACGAAACGTCTTGTCACATTCATTGCATGGAAACATTTGGACATCTTTTTTAGTATTGTGGGAGTTTTTATGAAACGTCAAATGACGTTCTTCAAAATAATGAGCGCCGCACACGTCACAAATAAAAGTACCAAAATGCTCGGCCATGTGTTTTTTTAACGCATGAAAAAATCCTACATTCTTCCCACATTCAACACACGTTAGCGTTCCAATTTTAAGTTTGAAAGGCATGAATTCGTTCTGCACATCTTTGAATAACTTCACTCCATGGACCGTAGTGATGTGGTGTTTAAAAGTATCGACACTATCGATTTTTTCATCGCATAATCTGCAGTCAATTCTTTCGATATCGACTTGAATTAATTTCTTGGTGTCCAGTACATCTTTATACGTCTTTGGGTCGTGAGTCATCGTATGTTCTCGTAATTGGTTCGGGTCTAGAAACATTTCTCGGCAGTATATACAATGGTAGTCGCTAAAAACGGTGATGAAAGGACAGACGTAAGAGTTTTCGACTATTTTTACTGCGTTCTTTAGTATGTGGAGGTCTTTGTCGACTGTTACTGGGCGTCTGTAGAGAGGGGATTCGGCTCGGCGGGTTTCTGAAAAAAAAGCAATATTTAGTTAAAGTAAAAGTACTGCTATTCAACTGTATCCGTTTGCTATCGTTGTCGTTGGTCCCGGCTGTCATTTGCCAGGCTTTACGGGTAGTCAGAAAACCAGTCTTGCCAAGGGGTATAGTTTTACCCAGTAACTGGGTTGCGGAGGTCAGATAGGTAGGCACTCCATGTAAAATACTGGTATTCAGCAGCATCCAGTTAAGACTAGAAGCCGACTCCGATGTAGTTGGGAAATGGGTAGGTAGATGATGATATGAAATATTTTGTAAAATATTTCCAAGTTTGTCTCTAACCGCCGACTACTCAAACGAAACTCAAATTAAGGTCATCATTTATGGCGTTAAGTCTTGTGGAATAGAATACTCTTTGGCTCAATTTACACCGCCGCGGAATGGAATCGAAGCGACTTTTTTTTTTACAAAGCATAATGAACTTTATGTCAATAGTGTAACGTACAAACTAGATACGAGCCAAATAACAGGACGCACGTCTTCTGGTGAATTCCCGCGGATTCTCAGAAATACTCGTATACAATGTCGTTGCAAAAAGTCGCATCCATTCCATTCCGCGGCGGTGTAAATTGAGCATATTTTTTTTTTCGTTTTTCCTTTTTTTTCTATCACTATAAGTTGTATTGTAGCGACAAAAAATATCTTAAGAACGTCTTAAACTTAAGCCATTCTAATCAGTGGGATAGTTGCTTAACACAGTAATAGTAGGAATGGCTTTCATTATGATAGTTCATTGCGTTAGTTACGTTGTTGAGCAGACAAATTTTTCGAACATATGATGCAATGGAATAGCAATAGGCTTCAAAATAATTCAGATTGTGATAGATAGTATGTTACGTAATTTTGGATCATTTATTTCATTTAGACAATTAAAAAAACTTTTTTACAAAAAACAACCGACTTCCAAAAAAAACTAAAAATTAAAGTTATTTTTCACGTTTTTTTTGGAAGTCGGTTGTTTTTTTGTAAAAAGTTATTATTTTTAAATTTTTGGTTATGGTACCTACCCCACATACATTCTTATACCACTACTTAATATGCAAATAACAGTGACGGAAAATTATTAAAACATCATCAATATAAGCTAAGTGGAAAAATTATGCAGTATTAAGGATAACTCAAAAACTACTGGTCAGAACTTGATCAAAATTTAATGGGACCACATGTGAAGCACCAGCTATCAAATAAATAAAGAATCATCCAAATCGGTTCACCCAGAACTAAAGATCTGAGCTAACACAAAAAAAAAATACATACAGTCGAATTGAGAACCTCCTCCTTTTTTTTAAGTCGGTTAAAAATACATAGAAAGGATAATTGTCCGTTGAAAATTTAGTTTCGTATGGAGAAAAATACAGCTGCCATGTCACTCAAAGTGAAGTGTCGTTTGAGTATTACTTGAAAGACGTATATAATAAGTATCTCCACTGGTTGAGGCTATGTCAAAGCATATTAAAAAAATAAAATTATCTCACCATCATTATGTTGCATCTGGTTAAGTTTTCTCTTCATACTGTTGAGTTGATCCAACATGAATGTCTGGGCCGGGTCGACAGTGGCGCCCTCACGTCGCGGCGACAACTTGTCAACAGAGCTCTCTTGTAGTTCTTCTACTTTTACTTGTATTGACACTGGAAAGGAGTGGTCTTTGTTAAATTAGACTGTATATTTATTAACTGAGTTGTGGAGGTCAGATAGGCAATCATCTCAGCCTATCGCAGTCCGCTGCTGGACATAGGCCTCTCCCATGCTGCGCCACAACACCCTGTGATTCGCCTTCCGCATCCAGTCTGTCCCAGCCACCTTTTTGAGGTCGTCGGTCCATCTAGCTGGGGAGCGTCCCACACTACGCTTGCCGATACGCGGCCGCCACTCCAGGACTCGTCTGCTCCATCGGCCATCGGTCCTCCAACAAACATGGCCAGTCCACTGCCACTTCAGCTTACTTACTCTGCAAGCTTTCTTAATCAAATAGGCAATAGCTCCATGTTAAATGATTTTAGTTCTGTAAGTAGGTTTGTACAAACACTTTTATACGTCAATCATGTTTTTTTTAACTAGACGAGTTCAGCGTTTCCTATCTGACTACTCTGAGAAGAAAGGCCGAAACAAACTCAGAGGTCACAATCTGTTAAAGTCCAGACATAATCTTCATGTGACCATGTGACCAAAGACCATGTAGTTTGGTGTCTGAAATGGTCTTTTGAGGAAAGAACCACCCACTCCACTCAATATGTGTATATTGAGTGGACCTGTCCAGTCAGTGCACGCATTTGTCAGTAAAATACTGGTATTCAGCTGCATCTGGTAAGACTGGAAGCCTACCCCGACATAGTTGGAAAAAGGCAGGCAGATGAGGCTTCATAACATCACGCCTGTATTCCCGAAGGAGTAAGCAGAACATATCACCAGTTATATTTAAAGACCCATTTAATAGGAAGCAAGTATGAGTTTCATGATCTTTCTCAGAGTTTCATTTAAACTATTTCTTTTTAAATCTTGACTGTCTTTAGGGACTGCCGATAGAAGTGAAAACTAAGTAACTTATAAACCCGCTCATGGGAAGCGTGCGGTGACGATGACGCGATTTTCACGCTTTTTGTTCACCCAAAAAGTACACATATATACACAGTATACTTATAGCTCAGGGAAAGCGTTCGGTGACGATGACGCGAGTTCCATGATTTTTGTTCGCCCAAAAAGTGCTCAACGCGCCTAAAGAAGTTTTCACTTAAAAAAAACACTTATCAGGCCCTTATTTTATTTTTGCTACATTAAAAATGGTAGTGTAAGACAGTTTCCCTATGGGTGACAGGGACCCTAAACCATACAGATGCAAAAGACACACACACACATTACATACACACATACATACTACACACACACACTAAACTACAATACACTACATACACACACACACTAAACTACAATACACTACACACACACACACACACTAAACTACAATACACTACACACACACACACACTAAACTACACACACACACACACACACACACACACACACACATACATACATCACATCATATATTCGTATAGAAACAAAAGTAGGTGTATCACACACCCCGAAAGATATAAAGCGTATTTTAAACGCTTTCGGAGCAGCAATCTTGATTGTATTCAAAGTAATATTTTACCAAACAATTTCAAAATAAAGGAGGAGTTTAGTAACGCCGAATCGGGAATACTCGGCTCCAGTCCGTCGGTGGCGCTGATTCGCGCACTGAATTGGGTCTTTTTTTATTTTTTGCTCCACGATATATACTCCTCCAGATCGTATTTCGGCCAAGGCGGTTAATCTCAACGGTGAACTCTCTCTTCCCTTACTTTCATAGTCCGATGGGACGGCAAGCCGACACGACCAGAGACAGACCAGGAGCAGGACCAACGGCTTAAAATGCTTCCCGAGGCACGGGGTATCACACCGCCAACTTCCAAACTCGGGGCTGTTACTGAGAAATTCCTAATGGAAAAAACCCAAATAACACTTTGCCCGACCTGGGAATCGAACCCAGGACCCCACGGTCAGCCATCGCGCTTGCAACCATGAGACCAAAGGGGCAATTCAACTCTACGGTAACAAGTAAATTAAACATACATGTTGCTGAAACACTGTCTTCATTCTGTTCCGTCGTGTCTTCAATGGGGTCAGTTAGATGATCCTCATCGTCATTGTCAGAATAGTCAGCTGCTTTTAATGGTACGCCATCAACTTCTTGTTTTACTACTACTTCCATTTTAAAATTGTTATCATTATCTGTAATAAAATTTATTTTTATGGCACTCACAGAATTGAATTGGCGTTTTTGATGTTTTACTTTTACTAAAGGGGTTGGGGAACATCAACTTTATTTATTTAACAACATTATGCATTTAGACCCAAAGACCGTAAGACTGATGACATACAAAAATTAACTAGTAAAAACTAGATGGAGCAAGCAGAAAAGAGAGACAAGTGGAGATAGTCGGAGGAGGCTTATACCCAAAACGGGCCATGACCTACATAGTAACATACCATCTATTTAATATTTATTATTATTAAAAAATAAACTTTTGTAAATAAACAGGCTATATAAATATTTTGATTGCTTTTTGATTAATGCTCTTAATTAAAATTCTTCTGGCTAGCTACCACAGCCTCAGAAAAACTTAATTTTCTTCTACTTTTTTTTTCATCTATGTTTTATCTATGTTTTTCTTATTTTTTAATGTTCTTCTTACCGTCATGTATATGCAACGTAGCACTGAGCAGTTTCTCCTCACAGACCAATACTTGCTGTCGGAAGGCCCGCGCATCTCTCAGACGTACCACGCACGTCGCGCAGATCACGCGCTCAGACTCCTCGCCGTCCAAGTGAGATAGCTGGGAAGAAAATAATTATATCTTGCATTCATTTTCTATACACATAACACCTGACCATAAATATAATAACCAGGAAATTTTACCAGCTAATAAATTTGCAAAGTGTCTTAAAGTATTGTCAAGGGAAAAAAAATTCTACTCAGTAAGCGACATATTTAATAAGAGATTGAAAAGTAAACAGCAATCATAATAATATTTTTTAATGTATCTAATAATTATGATAATATTGCTACTCAATTTTAATTGTAATTGAATTATAACTATAAATATAATTTAATCATGACTATGTATAAACCTAAATGTTTGCATGTTACAGTAATACGTTAGTAAGTTAAGACCAAAATTGTACCAACACTTATGGCAAATAAAATGGATTTGATTTGATTTGAACATGTCCTATCTAAGAGAGCCAGTTGATCTGTAACTCAGGACGGAGACCTCAAACACTTCTCCATTTAAGATTGTGCATTTTATCACCCAGTGCCTGTATAAGATGCCAAGTTAAATGAAGATTATAATCAATTAAGAATACTATAACAGTGCATTGGGGTATTGTGTTACCCAGTAACTGTGTTGTGGCAGTCAGATAGGCATTTGCTTCATGTAAAATACTGGTATTCAGCTGCATGCAGTTATACTAGCTGATCTCAACATAATTGAGGAAAGGCAATCAGATGATAATGAGATATAGCTTGGAAGAATAGGTAAAATAAAAGGTCAATTAATCCATGACAAAGTCAGCCATTTGCTGTTCACTGCTCGACCTACGCTACTTTGAGGACGTCAATGCATATCGTAAGGAGGCGTCCCCAACATTTATACACAACTGGACTTAAATACAGCTGGTTTTGGCCAGTTAAGCTGGTTCTATCTTAAAAGACATGGATCTGCCGATTATTCAGTTTTTGATAGACAAAATAATATTTCTTTCAACAAAGCGGTTCTAGTCATAGGTCAGCTCAGTATTAGGACGTTAAAGAACAGATTTAGACTAACCACTAGTCCAAAACAGTCCACAAACATATCGGCATAAACTTCGCGCTGACCAGACCATTCGTATTCCACGTTCAATAATCGACACTTCTTGACTGCACCACAGCATCTGCACACGCCAGAGTCCACGATCGGGCCTTTGCGGTTATTCGTGCTCATTTTGTAGGGATTATCACCTATGAGATACTATTACTTTCAAGCTTTTTCTCGCTCTTCAATTAACACCCATTCTCATCTCATTGATTTGTTTGACTTTTGACTTGACACTGCACTGACACTTGACAGTTTGTTGCACAGAACAATATTATTTATTCGTTTGATGTTTGACAGATTATTATTATTATTCCTATAATAGGTTGGGGAAAAAGTTTCTTCGCATTTTTTAAGAAAATTCAAAACATTTTTTAATATAGTTTATTTACATTTAACTAAAGTATGTAGGTACCATTTTGTTCGATAACTTTTTGCCATGTTGTAGGTAGGGACATGATCCCATTGCTATAGAAATTTTGGGACTTCTGATCAAAATACCGCGACAAGTGGTTTTGGCAGTCCTCTCGTGATGTTAACCTGACACTGCCTAAAGAATTCTGAAGAGACCGAAACAGGTGGAAATCTGAAGGTGCAAGGTCAGGACTATACGGCGGATGCATTAACACCTCCCAGCCAAACTCTCTTAATTTTTGCTGAGTGGCTAAAGATGTGTGAGGTCTAGCGTTATCATGATGAAAAACCACACCCCTTCTGTTGATTAATTCCGGCCGCTTTCTCTCAACTTCTTGCTTTAATCTCATCAGTTGTTCGCAGTAGAGTTCAGAATCGATGGTCCTGCCTGGTGGTAACAGCTCATAATGAATAATGGCCTTCCAATCCCACCACATACACAGAATCACCTTGTTGCGAGTTAACCCGGGTTTCGTCACAGTCTGTGAAGCCTGACTGGCCTTTGGACCACGACCTTTTTCGCACGTTCTTGTCATACGTGATCCAATTTTCATCACCAGTTATCAGCTTCTTCAAAAATGGTTCGGTTTCATTACGTCGTAATAAAGAATCACAAATGAGTACACGGTTCATTAGGTTTCTTTCAGTGAGGTCGTGAGGTACCCAAATATCGAGCTTTATTGTGTACCCAGTTTTTTTCAAATGTGCCAAAACTGTTTTGTGGTCAATTCCCAGTTCTTCAGCTACGTCGTAACTACTGATATGCCGATCTTGCTCCACTTTTTAAAAAATGGCATCCATTTTATCCGTAATAGGGCGACCAGAGCGACGTGCATCTTTGACATCAAAATTTCCGGATTGAAAACGCTTAAACCAAATTTGTGCTACTCTCAGAGACACTGCACTAGGTCAATAAACATCGCAATTTTTTTTCGCGGCTAGCGTTGCATTTTTACCTTTTTTGTAGCAAAATTTTAAAATGTATCGAATTTCTTCATTAGATTCACTCATCTTGACAGTACGAAAAACAAATGAAAATCACACATTTTCCTAATTTGAATTTGGAATTATGTTCTTTAAAATTTAAACTTTCAATGATACCAAAACCAGCCAGATACAAATAGTATAGCCAAAGAGATTTTATTACAAGTTCATACATACTATCGAAAAGACTTTTTCCCCAACCTAATATTTACTCAAGAAGTTACAAAGAACCAAATACAATATTAAATATTGTGTAAGTATGAGTCATTATACAATTAACAAACAATACATTAAAACAAAACAAAAATAACCGTATTAGCAACACTTACTTTTATGTATGCTATTGCAGCGTCTTAAGTATGTACATAGGGATAGTCGAGCCTGTCGGGTCGACACCTTCGTCGCAGGTCGTCTTCGTCGGGCCTCCCCTAGGTAACTAGGGGTCTCACCTGCCGGCGATTGACCGCCGAGGTTTCGTGAAGAAAGCGGCGCTGCAGTCGTGGCGCGCCTACAGAAAATAAATAGCAATCACCCACATGAGCGCGCGTGCCCACGCACGCCCAATATGCCATCAGCCATTGATCCGCACATTATGAGGGGCCCGTATTTACGGGTCCCAGAAACTTAAGCCGCAACCAGAGGGCATAACGCCCTGGCACCACTCGCCACTCCCCCTTGCGGGGGCGTCGCGATTATCCAAGTCAAGTCGAGCCTGTCGGCTAATCAAATCATCATCAGCACGCTGTTGGGGCTGCCGCGCACCTTGCGCACCATTATGCCAAAGTTGCGTTTTGTTATCCAATCATCATAATCCCTAGCCCGAAGTGTCTTTTGCCTTCTGCCATGCCCAGCCTCCAAACTCCTGCGGCAGTATCATTTAGAATAAAAACGCGATGATAAAAAATCGTGTGTCCCTTTTCCGTCTCACTGACTTACGTCACTTAGGTACCACATTTTTTTTCGTAAATAAGTAAAGTTTTGGTTTCATAAGAATGCGGTGTACGGTCACACACCAACGGCTATCCAAATACAGACCGTGTTTTTGGTGAAAATTACGGATTTTCATCACGACCGACGATCTACGTTATAGAATGACGGACCGCTTTCCTACGAAAACAAAGCTTTAGAATCAGCCATGACGCATATTGGAAACATTAATAATAACAAAGCTAATTATTTTGTAGAATTGACCATAGGTGTCATTAAAACATCGATGAGGGTGGGCAGCGTTAGTTGTAATCTACAACACACATCACACATCACGTTGACTTATTTGTTAAACGGCTGTAATTACAAAAGAAATTAGATTGTAAGATAAAAAATAATTAATCTCACTCGTTTGTTAATAGAAGCCGGATCCAAAATGATTGAAAAGGCAATGTAAAAAGTGTTGAACGAGTTTATGAAGTCGTGACGCCACATAAAAAGTGTTGAATGATGGAACATCACGCCTGTTTTTTCCCCAAAGGTTAGCCAGAGACACAAAACAGTACATAGTACACCTACATATCGCCAGTCATGTTTAAGTCCCATGTAATAGGGGGCGAGCCTATTGCCATCAACCGGGCACAAATCCAGACTCCGGGCTGTTACTAAGAAATTCCTGATGGATAAACACATGAGTGTCTGCTTATAGTGCACAGTACTTATAGTATCCATACACAGGGACTGCCCCGTACGAAACGGTAGACCGTCATATAAAAAACTAGCTGTTGCCCTTGACTTCGTGTGTGTCTATTTTTTTATACAAATATCCAGGATAAAACGTAGCCTATGCCCTTCTTCAGGTCCCAGACGACCTAGGTCTATCAAACTATCTGTTCAGTGGTTTAGGCGTGAAAAGGTAACACACGGACACACGCAGACATTCGCTTTTATCGTATATTACTATTATAATTAAATGGATAGATTTTATTTTATATATTTTAAACTGAGAGATTTTAGACAGTCATGTTGTTTAAAAACTCAGACAAAGCGAGAGACATTGTAGAAATAACGGGCATTAGTTTTAATTATTATCATTGCCAGACGAGCGTCAGATTATTTGAGCCCCTGTTACCGTGACCTAACGATTTAAAACAATCCTTGAAAAAAAAGTGCATAGAAGCAACTAGTTGTATATTAATAGATATTACACACGCGAGTAGCAAGTTCAAGGTTTACAATATTGTGAATTATTATTATTCAACCAAATGTCAGTCACCTGACCGGATCTTCACGGGATGGATATCAACAATTAATAATTATTTAACGTACATTTATACATAATTGATTTCGCTTTTTTTTTCATTGGTAAACGTGTGTAGCCATAAATAATTAATTGCGTAGACGTGTTTGTCGTGTTTCGCATAGGGGGCGCACCTCATGTCACAAATCCAGACACCGGATTGCTATTGAGAAATTCGTGATAAAAAACACGATTAACATTTTTGACGTGATAACGTCTTATAAATCGATGAAAGCCGGCTGCACGCACGAAAAAGCATTACTTATTGTCACGTTCCGCCCGAGTCGAGCGTGCAAGCGAGAGCGCGGAATATGCGATAGAGAGGCACGGTCGGCCTAAGCGTTCGGCTTGTGACGCCTCTATCTCCCTTCCACTCCTTATGACGTTATCACGAAAATTATCGTCCGTAAACCGAGTTTTTTTATTCATAATCACTAATCACCATCCTTGGCTTCCTGTTCGTTAGTGGTAACTATGACCTTGAGCTGGCCTAGCTTAAGTAGTAAAAGAAAGAAAAATAGGTTTACTTGTCACAGCAATACGTACATACAAAAAAGATAATTAGCTCTTTTAAGTAATACTAGAAAAATAAAAACAATGGTGCCGATTCTCTTGTCACAAAATTCTCTAAACTAGACTAAAAATCACTAAAATATAGTTAATTCCTGTCAAAAGACGATTTCTCATTCTGAAATAGACTAAAGTGACACAAGTTAACTATATTTTAGTTTGACAGCACTAAGATGGTACTGATTTAATAGTTTAGTGAAAATGGCAATTTTGCTACTCTGAATTTGACGTTTTTCACCAAAAATTTTGGTTGTTTTAACTAAATCTGGCTATTTTTAAACGCTATTAAAAAGGTGTGGAATAAAATTAGTTGTCATGAACTAAGATTCACCACAACACCTCGACTTCAGAGGCAAAAACAGTACAGTTTTTTTTTTTTTGCTTATATCTCGAAAACGGTGTGGCCTATCGCAAAAATAATGAAAATTTCGACCTATGAAACCTTTAAACCCATATAACTCTACATGTAGGTATTTTTTTTTTAATATTTTCCATACAAAAAGTGAAAAATTCCATATAAAACACGTCGAGGCTGCCACCCATGAGCACCTCCGCCTCTAAAAAAAATTCACGGGGTAGGGCAAACAAGTACCATGTGGAGTCGCGATTGTCAAATTAGTTGCGTCAAAATGATTTTTAAATTTAGAGATATTTTATTGCAGAATAGCTTTAAGATTCTCATAGCCAAAAGTAAGGAATTTTAGTGATAGTTTAGTTAGTTTAGTCCGGTGTACAAGAGAATCAGCACCATTATAGATCTATAATCACGATTCCAGCACAAAACAGAAATAGTCGATAGCTTCACGTCATGACTGTGACAAGAAGGCTTCCACGCAGAGGCAACCTTTCCGAACCCAGGTTGGCTGAAGCAAGGAAAACCTATTCAGGTGGAGGTTCATAGACGACTCCGCCTTGGAATGTAAATGTGGTGCTGTTCCACAAACGATGAGACACTTAATATCATGTCCAGCTCCCGAGTGTCCTGCCAGCTGCACATGACGAACAGTAGCCGTACTATGACGTGTTAATACCATCATGGTTCCATTGCGAAAAAGGGATAGTGCCATCGGTCATATATAGTTCCGTCTCTCTTTCATGCTGGAACAATGATGGCTTTAATACGTCAAAGTACGGCCGCTGATGGATGCTAGTGATGGCGCCAAACACGTCGCTGAATTCTGGGGCGAGTCCATTTAGATTGCCATCGACACGCTAAGAAGAAGAACAATAAGAGGCCAGGATAGAGAGTGTGTTACGTAATTAACACACTATCTATCACAATCAGAATTATTTTGAAGCCTATTGCTAAACCATTATGTTCGAAAAATTTGTCTGCTCACCAACGGTACCTAAATAACGCAATTAATGTTGTTGAACTGTCAAAATGAAAGCCATTCCTATTGTTAGTGTGTCACGCAATTACCCCCACAGAGTACTTTTATATATAGGTAATTACCCCGCTGGCTGGTTTGAATAATAACAATAATAATGACGTTTGAATTTTATTGCCAGTAACCGGGCAGAAATTCAGATTTCGGACTCTGAACGAAATTCCTAATTGAAATCCCTAGAGCTCTTTCCCCAGTTTGCCCGACTTGAGCATCACACCCAGGAAACTTATGAACGAGACAGCTTACTTAGCACATGCTCCTAATCCAGATTCCTATTTTCATCACAATATTTCAAACTAGCTGCGCCCGCGGTTTCGCCCGCATAAGTTTTAATCCCGTGGGAATATCGGGATAAAAAGTGTTCTTTATCCATGTGCCTTTATTCCAAATCTGTTCAGCCGTTTTAGCGTGAAAGCGTCATCAAAAAAGTTTTTTTTTTTCTCTATTAAATAGTAGTTAGATCAGCAATCGTCGTGTGTTATGACGTCAGGACGTCATGCTGATTCGATTCCTTTTTTTTTTTTTTTTGATCCGGGGTGGAAAATCCTCATGGATGTCCCCCGCCCTGGGGGGGCGGAGGGGTCTGTCAGACTCTTACTGACTAAAAACCACCCCGGTGTTCCATCTCACACCTGCGTCGGGGGTCGCGGGAACATACGAATCTTCCGCAACCCCCGACTGGTGCCGGCCCGCCTCTGCGGGCCCCGTCCGGTCGAGCGGGGGGAGTGAGGTGTTTGACTCCCCCCGCGACGTCTAAGAGGGGCGCGCGTGGAACACTACGCGCCGCCGCCTCGGGTCCTGATGTATGGGGGGCGACGGACGTCCCCAAGTCCGTCGTCCCTGGACCCATTTAGGGATGCTGATTCGATTCCTGGGTCAAGTAAGTGTTATTGGGGTTTTTCTACCTGAAATGTTTCAGTAGCAGCTCGGAGTCTGGAGGCCTACTCTCCAAGAGTGAATACCAACACCCGATTAATTAACCTATTCGGACAGCTAAAAACACATTGGGAGTAGGGATAACTGTCACATCGTGGTGTCATTCATGCTTAGATCAGGCCCCAAACTAATCTTAAGTCTGTAGGTGATACGGAGTAGGAAACGCCCGTAACGTCGGCTGAAACTACGGATTTCGTTCTTTAGAGTAGACCCCCTGGATTTGTACTTAAGGAGTATTCGCCAAGGTAGCCCGCGAAATTCAATTTTTTTTGTTACTTTTTTTTGCAATTTGCAGTTCAGTATCAGGTTGTATGGTGATCTAAATATGATTCGCGACCGTATCAAATATGGCTTTACAGAAATATAATCATTAGAATCAGCAGTACAACTCCTTAAGTTAGAATTGCCCTCAAATGTCATGATTTCATGAAATAGTCATTCAATGGGGTAATATGAACTTATAGAGATGTATTGCTGATTCTAATGATTATAATTCTGTAAAGACATATTTGTTACGGTCGCGAATCATATTTTAATCAAAATAGAACCTGCAAATTGCAAAAAACGTAACAAAATTTGAATTTCGCGGACTACCCTGAAGATTCCGCCATATATTTCCGCCGAATCGTTGAGCTCCTTAAGTTCTGACTTCCTGAGTTGAGCTGCACGATTACTGACAAATGCGTGCACTGACTGGACAGGTCCACTCAATCTGTGTGGTTCTTTCCTCAAAAGACCATTTCAGATACCAATCTACATGGTCTTCACATGATCTGACCAAGATTATGTCTGGACTTTAAAAGAGACTGTGACCTCTGAGTTTGTTTCGGCCTTTCTTCTCAGAGTAGTCAGATAGGAAACGCCGACCTCATCTAGTTTAAAAATATGATTGACGTGTAAAAGTGTTTGTACAAACCTACTTACAGAAATAAAATCATTTATCATTTATCATTTATCATTTATATGTACATATTAACGAAATGTGTGTGTGTGGTATAGGTACACCTCTACCTAACCCTTCGGGGATTACACGTGTGGTGTTGTCTATACTAATCTATACTTACTTTAATATTATAAAGAGGTAAATCTTTAGAGTTTGTATGTAGACGGCTTTCATGCCATCGTGCGTAAGCGGCACTCGTCTTTATTAAACAGAATCCGGAGTAGCACTAACAGCATCCTTCAGTTCTTTGCGGATAAACAGGACTCAAATATTCTGAAAACATTTATTCGTGTTCAAATTTTGTAACCCTACCCCCTAATTTATTATTATGGACAAGGTCTGAAATAAACATTTTTTTTTCTCTTTTTTTTTCTTTCTCTGGACCCTGGGATCCCGGACCTTTGGAAGGCATACGAGGAGCCGAAGCCAACTCGCATCAGAACAGGGTCCAAGCTACCGGTGGTCAGGGCTCTAGAGAGAGGAACCTCCTCACTATGCGTGCCGTGTCCAAGAGTACTGCTCTCTGCATCAGCCCCTTGACCCTTTATTATTATTACCTATATGCTTCGGAAATAATTCGGATGATCCGATTCCGAGTATTGCCGAGTATCACAGATTTATTTTATGTTAAAACAAGATATTTCACGGTCAGAAGCTAGTGTTAGATGTGTTTATAAGTCATAATTAAACAAAACCAGTTTGTTGTCTTATCAACACTATTCTTAAAGGTCGATTTGTGGATTCCGTGCGATATTTAGCGTGAATACAATGAGGCAATTTTTATTAAGCAGAGGTCGTCCAGGTACGTGGTCACACATAAAAAAAAAATATATGTTTGCAAAAATCCTTGTCAGTAAATGCTCGTATTTTATATCAATGTACACGACGACATATCAAGATATACGTTTCCAGTATAAGCTGACTTCTCATTGTACGAAAAGCCTTTAGAGATCAGCTAAAACTGGAAATGTATAGCTTGATATGTGGCCGTGTGTATATTTATCACACTAAGTCACGCTTGATTAGATATGGCGCACACTTTGCGACATGCGTCTAGGACAGCTCGGCGACTAGAGGCAACGACAGGCTGCGGCCGTCAATTTTCAAAATTATATTTCGTTCAAAGCTCCGCACACTTGGAATCGAGTGGCAGAGTCGTAATGACAGGCTACTTCAGATTACGACAGAAGAGTTACACGCTCTCGCTACTTGTCGCAACGACTAAACGCACGGTGCACGCGCACATTCGACGCCAGTCGCATGCAACAGGTAAGCATCAGTCTTGCTGTGTTTGTATTGCGAATCTCAACATGGATACGTTCGATATCGATGTTTTCATATCGGACGACTTAGTGCGTCGTATTCTCAAAGAAAATGATCGTATCCTGAACGATGTCTGTCGTAAACACTATTGTCGCAGATGCAAACAACAGCGAAAAGACGCACAGTTTGCGCTAGCCCTTAGGTACATCGTAACTTAGATACTTGCCGTAATTAATTAACAATTGATGTCCACACACCATCGTGATCGGTTGTAAACTAACAGAACATTACGCCTAAATCCCCGAAAGCAGGAGGTGTACCTAATAGTTGTATTAAGTCCCTAGAGCAGGTACACCTCTGTCTAACTCTTCGGGTAAACAGGCGTTATGTTATGTTATGTTATACCTACTTAAACCGGCCAAATGCGTGTTGGACCACGCACAATGAAGTTTTCCGTAGTTGGGATGAGTTTATCCCGAGAACAAACTTAACATTGTAGTTGAAAAACATGTTCTCCCATACGTTCAAACTGCAACTGTAAGTTTTCCTTTTAATTTCGTTATATATACTTTGCCGTGAATTTTTTTCAAATATCCAATAGTAACAATTTTAGCTGGCAGAGGCCCGGGGTTTGACTTGATTCTAAAAACATTTGCAATTTAAGGCTTAATTTTACGCAAACGGATCCCAGAATCCAAAAATGGTTTTCACAGACCCGTAATATTTTTGAATGACCTATCCAACGATACCGCACACCATGGGACAGACGAGAAAAAAAAACATCTTTTTTTGTCATGATTTTATTACCATTGTGTCATGTCGGCGTGATTAATTTATTATGTATATCCATGCCAAATTATAGCTTTCTAGTACTAAGAGTCTCTGACGGACATGGCTAAACTATAAGGGTTCCTTGTTGACTACGAAACCCTAATTACAAATTCTAGTCCAGCTCCCTCGGACAGTCAGTCCTGCTACCAAACTGGTAGAAATCCCTGGTTTTGAGTTATGACGGGAATCGCATGTTGGTGAAACAGTCATGGATGGTACTTTAGAAAGAAAGAAATAAAGAAAAATAGGTTTATTTGTCACAGAAACACGTGCATACGAGTACAAAAAAAGATCTTAGCTTTAAGAAATTAGCTCTGGTAACAATGTAAAATAAAAACAAACAAAATATATCTCTATTCACGAGCACAAAACAGAAATAGTCGACAGCTGCACGTCATGACTGTGACAAGAAGGCTCCACTCAGCATGATGCTGTGCTATGGGGGACCCACAGCACAGCGCTGATTTTCAGTGGTTACCCAAAAAGGACCCTTTAGATAATCACCGTCACCGGTAAACAATAAAATCACGTCTGTATATCCTTATGATAGCCAAAGGTGTGCCTGTGGAGAGCACACCCACATCGCCAGTTAAATAATAATAAATTAGTTAGTAATAGATAGTTGAATGTATGCTAAGATGGTTTGGTAATGTTGAGAGGATGAATGAAGGGCAACTAACAAAAGGTATTTACCAGGCAGATGTGAGTAGAAACGCCGGGAGGGGACTATCTAGGACGACATATGACCTTATTGGTGATGTTCTTCAGAAAGGTCAGGTGCGTAGTACTCACAAACGGCGTGCGTGTATGACTAGATGTATGAACGTAAACGAGTCAAAAGGAGTTTTTCTAAAGGAGAGTTTCTGCCTACCCCATGGGAAGAAGACGTGAGTTTATGTATGTATGTAGATAGTTAAATAAAAACAGCCGCACGGGTCCATCTTCAAGGTTCAGTAAAGCTTGTCGAGGTCGGTCCGTGGATGGGCAACCATCTATTACGTACAGAGAACGCTCCGTGCCCTGGAAATCACGTTAAACCGTTGGTCCCGGCTGTCATTCGCAGACTATCTTTGACAGTCGTTACGGGTAGCTAAGTTCAAAAGTCTGACAATCATCTTATCAAGAGGTGTCGTGAAACCCATTGAGGTACTTAACTGGATTGTTCAGGTCAGATAGGCAGTCGCCCCATGAAACATACTGGCATTTAGCTACATCCGGTTAGACTGGAAGCCGACCAACATGGTTGGAAAAACGTTGAGCAGATGGAACCCTTGCCATCACGGGGGACGAGCATAATTTATTACTTTAGGGGGATGCGCCAAGGTAGCCCACGAAATTCAATTTTTCTTACGTTTTTTGCAATTTGCAGGTCAGTATCAGGTTGTATGTTGATCTGAATATGATTCGCGACCGTATCAAATATGGCTTTACAGAATTATAATCATTAGAATCAGCAATACAACTCCTTAAGTTAGAATTGCCCTCAAATGTCATGATTTCATGAAATAGTCATTCAATAGGGTAATATGAACTTATAGAGATGTATTGCTGATTCTAATTCTATAAATCTATGATTTTTACGGTCGCGAATCATATTTTAATCAAAATACAACCTGTCAGTGACCTGCAAATTGCCAAAAACGTAACAAAATTTGAATTTCGCGGGTACCCTGAAGGTTCCGCCTTAATATTGTAGTAGGTTTATTTATGTTTTGCTGTTTGCTACGGATTGGGTAATTCCAATTACCTACGTCAAGTTTAAATGATGACCTAGCACAGGACGATTAAAGACAAGCTTATGAATCCGAAAAAACGGTTCAACTAACAATAAATTGCCGCTTTTTATACTCCTTTTTTATCGTATAAATCCTGATCACATTATAATTTTGGAATCCATAGATTTTATAACAAGAAAAGAGTCAGTTTTGTTACTAACATTAGTGGTGATGCCCGTCCGTGAGTCTTGTAGATAATAAATACCCATAATAATAATATAATATAATATTATTAATGACTGATACTTAATATATTTAAAAATGAAAAACAAGTATTTTATCATTATTTTGAATGTGTTTGTGTTAAATTTGTATTCTTCGAAGTGTGATTTTGATGTGGAGGAAGGTACGTAGAAAAAGTGATGGTTTGTGGTCCTTGGCTGGAAAAACTAAAGTAGGTACTCGTTTTTTTTTTTAATCTATGGCATTTAGGGACTGCTAACAGAAGTGAAAACTTAAAACTATGAAACAAGCGCATCCGTTCTTACTCAACAGTTAAACTATTTTTAAATACTGATATCATATTGAAGCATGGGAAGAAGCGTTGAGTTTATATATGCATGTAATATTTAAGCATGTCGGTGACACGAACCCATAAGATTTTCCTCTAACAAAAATTCACTTCAAAAATATTTTTGTAATATCGAACATAAAAGGACAGTGCCGGCGTTGGGTTAGGGCGCGGCTGGGCGACCGCCCTGGGTCCCAGAGGTGAAGGGGCGCCGAAGAGGCTGTGACTAGGTATCCTTCACCTCTGACCTCTGACGCCTGCAGAGTCGGTACTTTTGTTTTAGTTTGATTGGAGTTAGAAAACCAAAAAAAAAAACGTTGAGATCTCTTCGCTTGCTCTTGCATGCCACATTCTCTGATTTCTCAAACTTTTCAATTAATTAATTTAAAGTAATAAAAAAGCGTATGTAATCGGGGCTTTTATCGTGAAATTTAACAATCGTTGTAAAAAATTATGAAAAAATAACAGATTTTTGTTAAAAATATCCATAATTCTCAATTGAAAGCGATGTTTTTTTCTTTAGTTTTTATTTAAATGAGGACGCCTTGTTAATTGTTTTGTTTAAAAGTTATACCGATTTGTTTACACAAGGGTCCAAGCAGCGAACGAGAATTTAAAAAATGCTATATAAAATTAAATTCTTTTCTAGATTTTTTGATTTATTTTTTCCGTCGTTAAAATTAAGCTTAGTTTCATTCATTTCGATATGTGCACATTAAGAAGACTCACACTGTATATGCTAGTTGCGCGGTAAACTCTGCTTGCGCGATGCAGGATTTTGCGTGAAGTCAGTGTGACGCGTAGCTCGCATGTGGCGATCTAGATACCGCTACAGGCTCACCCCATATTTCAATGGGACTTAAACATAACTGGCAAAATGTGAGTGTACTATACATCTCTGCCAACCTCTTCGTGGAATTCAGGCGTAATGTAACTTCTTCATTCTCCTAGACTGTGTGTCCCATTTAGGGGTCAGCCTTCTTTGTCCTTCTTTTCCGCTGAGAACGATTTCATGATGATTTTAAATTATATTACCTAATAAAAGTTAATGCATTTCGTCACAGGGTCGCAGTGTTATGACGGGCGAGGCAAGAACGGTACATGTGTCAACGCATGCCAGTGTCTGTCTATGATCGGAGATGTCAAGAAAAGGGAGTATCCCCAGGTCAGTTGGTCTTCTCTCTTTTTTTTTTTTTCGTGTAGGCACGCACGTGCTACTCATATATACTACAAAACTCTGTCGTGGTTAAATGATTAACCAGCCTGTTTTGTAGGGTGCTCTGAACGGATTTGTCACGTGTTTTTGTGACAAATAAACCAATTATTCTTTCTTTCTTTTCGTTTTCTTTCTTTTACTGAAGTATCGTTAGTACGCGTAAGAAGTTCTTTAACACAATGATATTATGTATCATATCAAATAATGATGACTGTCACTTTCTGGAAGCCTATACAAAGTAGAAGTTCTTTGAGCATCAGTAGTATTTAAATTGACCACAAATAGGATGAACCGACAGATCTTGGAACCCTTTTGGGTTCGAAACGTACGGGTCATGGGGCCCAAGTGCTCGAAATAGTTCGGAGGCTGGTCGCCCTTTCACGGGACCGCTAAGTTGGCTCTTTCATATTTAATTTATTATTAATATAAGTTAATGTAATATTTTTCAGATCTGCTCATTCCAAGGGAACACGCCCATCGTGTGCTGTACCGACTGTAAAAAAGTTAAACATATAAAGTGAGTAAGTATTTCACACTTTTACAATTTACAAATAGGTAGTAATAATTTAAAAATAAATATTAATAAGATTAAAATCATGCACTTCAGTCAACGCTCCTTGACATAATTAACAATTTAGATATAAATTATAATAATAATAACATTGACGAAGTTGATACAACAAAATTTCTAGGACAAGGACAGTGCCGGCGTTAGGGTAGGGGGCGGCTGTGCGACCGCCCAGGGTGCCAGAGGTGATGGGGCGCCGAAGGGACTGTGACTAGGCACCCCTTCACCTCTGGTGCCTGCAGAGTACTTTTCTTTTAGTTCGTTCGGAAGTAGAAAACAAAAATAAAAAATGGCAAAATGTCATGGATAGACTGATGTATGTGTGCCTCGGCTTCGCGTCGGCCCACATTTTCACGTTCGTCCATCAATTCATTTGTTGTCGGCCGCTGCAGTAGTGCTATATCTTATCTTATCTTACTATACGCAGTAGCCGACATAACTCACAGACTCAAAATGGCAATAGACAGTTGCATCTGTGAGTGGGCTATATTAGCCGTGGTACCGATGATCGTGGGACCTACGTATAGGACACCAAGAATCGGAGAACGTACTACGATGCTTTCAAACTAAATAAGTTCAGCTACTTATCTAATTAGTTTGCTTCTTTCTTTTCAGTAAAGCCATAGTGGACAAAACTGGAGGAATACATTTCAGAACGGGCAGAAAAGCTTATGATGGTAAGTATTCATAGGTGAGATAGTACTAGAGTCTGACAACTTACAATGACCGGCTGGCTACGTCATTGGGTCCACTTCCTCTCTCCTTAAACATCATCATTATTATTTAGTTTCCTTGCTCTTGTTTATAAGTAGATATATGTTTTATGTATGTAATTGTTGTATATGTAAATGGTACACCACTGACTACCTGCATTATTGTCTCTCCTTGTCCCTTGAATCCATCCAAAGATTGTCTGTAAAAGATCGCTTTTAGCGATAAGACCGCCCCATTGTGTCACCCTATGTAAAATTTCTACATCTAAAACCATAATTTTTATGGTGTACATAATAAAGAGGATTCCATTCTGTTCTGTTCTATTCTATTCCAGTGGTTGCAAGCGGTGGCTGTCTGGGTCCGACTCCCAGGTCGGGAAGTGTTATCGGGTTTTCTGGGATTATTACGAAATTCCCAGTAGCAGGCTGGAGTCTGGATTTGTGCCCCATTCATGACACTTATAGGTGCATCTCCTATACATGGCGTTTAGAACTAGCAAAATGTAGATTCTCTACGTCTGCACCTCTCATACCTTCGCGAAATACCTAAAGGCGTGATGTTCTATTAGTTACCGTTGTTGGACATATTGTATGCCTTACCACTGCGTTAACACTCTTTAAACCTTCCATGTCCTGATTCCTTTTTTCATAGACACGTCATAATCCACAGTATGTCTGGAGCACCTCGCCAACCTGCCGTACGAAGGCTGTCCGACTTCAGGGCTGGTGAAGCGCTGGCACCAGGAGGAACAATGCTACAAGTACTCACACGGGGGTGCTCACGTGTCGTACGGGGTGTATGCCGCGCACATCGGGTACGACGCGAGGAGGGGGCAGTTCCCGCATATGGTAAGTTGACCTTCATGATCAACTGTCGTAGCTTTTATCTAATCTACGCATAAAATCATAAAAAAAAACTTCTATATCTAGGATATCGGCTCAAATTATGTCAGCTAGTGAAACTCCGCAGATGTTGGGTATAGATAACTTTTTTTTTTTTTTTAAACTTTGCCCTACTCTAGGAATTTCTCCTGTATTGTGGGTAAACATTTAATATCACGTACACCAACAGCCAGACCCGGAACAACTATTAGTAGGTCATACAAATATTTGTTCCGTGCGGGAATCGAACCCGCGACACGCAGCGCAGCAGTCAATCGCTTAACCACTGCGCCAACCGTGCCGACAATCTAACGATGATAGCGCTAAAAAAGCAGATTTTCAAAACTTATATTCAAATTATAAGTTTTGCCGCATCACATTCTATTCTGTAGTTTAGAAAAAAAGTAAAAAACTAAACTAAGCGGTCATACAGGCACCAAAAGCGACGTACACACTTACATTGATACCTATATACAGGGTCATTAGCTAGCAAATTTCCGCTGATGTGAACAAAAAATAAAAACACTTCATTTCAAGTACCTACAACGGCTACAACTGATTTCGAGGTCAACGGCTGCTGGAAGTGTAGCACCTCTACATAGTATAAAACTAATGAATGATATATTTATATTTATTTGCAAGAATATAGGTAGTTATCAAATTCTTATGATCTATCTAAGTCGCTTGCCGCGTCTGTACGTTTAGATCTTTTAGAATCCGCAACGGATTTTAAAGCAGTTCTCATCAATAGACAGAGTGATTCAAGAGGAAGGTTTATATCATATTACAAGTAGTAGAGAAAAGACGGGAATTTCAAGGACTTGTAATGTGATGTCGTAAAAAACATATTTTTATCCGCTTTTACATTGCAAACGCTGGCTAAACCTTACGAGATAGATCATTACAAAAAAACAACCGACTTCCAATAAAACACTAAAAGACGTGAAAAGTAACTTTAATTTCGGAAGTCGGTGTCTTTGGACTTCCGAAATTAAAGTTATTTTTCACGTCTTTTTGTGTTTTTTGGAAGCCGGTTGTTTTTTTTGTAAAAAAAGTTATTATTTAATACTTTTTAGTTGCGGTACCTACCCCACACAAATTCGTATACCACTACTTGGTGTGTAAATAACAGTGACAGGAAATTATTAACACATCATCCATATAAACTAAGTGGAAAAAATATGCAGTATTAAGGATAACTCAAAAACTACTGGTCAGAACTTGATCAAATTTACATGTGAAGCACCAGCTATCAAATAAAAAAAGAATCATCCGAATCGGTTCACCCAGAAAAAAGTTCTGAGCTAACACACATTAAAAAAAAAACATACAGACGAATTGAGAACCTCCTCCTTTTTGTGAAGTCGGTTAAAAATAATGTACAACGGAATTGTATATCCTAAGAAAAAGAAAAGATCTACGATGGTATATGTCTATCTCCTAAGGAAAACCCACAGTAACCATTTTTATCTTTTACATATTACAAAAAAAAATGGGTTTTTTACGAAGCTATTTTCAACAATACAGTATTATTCCTTAACCAAAGATACGTTGTGCATTTAATGTAGATCAAAATTCCCCTTTACAGCATATCATAAAAAATTATATCTTAGAAGATATCACGGATTTAAAACTGTAACATCTAACAATGGGGGTCGATTTAAAGACCACTTTGGGTATCATTGGGTTGTCATATTTAAGGATGAGACAGCACAGAAGCAGCAAGTAAAAACAGCTGTAAACATTGTTTATAAAGATATCCTGTAGTATAGTCTAATCATAATAATAATTATTAATCACTCCACACTCACACCACATTATTATGGTCTACATTGCACCCGTGAGAAGCCGGGGCGGGTCTCTAGCAGCATAATAAACCTATCAGCCTTTTTACAAAAAGCGGTTTAACTAAAAACCAGACCATTACATGGTCTAACGCTAAACCTCTGCGGTCCCTAGTTTAAACGATCAAGCCATGGTCTAAATCGTATCTGTCAAAGTTTCTCTTTTAGGTTATAGCATCTTTTTCATTGTGTTGTGTTGTTTTTAACCCGAAATGGATAGTAACATGGTCGATATAATTGATATTGAGGATATTGAAGCCGCTGAGTTGTTGGGAACACCACGCCGACACAACCTAAACCGTGTTCTAATAAATCCCTTCGTAGAATTATCCGATGAAGATTTCAGGCAAAAGTATAGGTTTAATAAACGTTATGCGATGAAAATAGTGGACTTATTAAGAGAAGATTTGACTAGAGATGCTTAATAATGTTAATTTATGTTTACTTACTTTTTCCTCGGTACACCAATTCTCAGATCGTTTTTTCTTTTGTTGGTCCATAACGATATAATGTTAAAATTACTATAGAAGGCACAAATTGGCAATTGTTCTAATATAGACTTTGATAATTTCAAAATTCCAATGCAAATATAAATTAACTTTTTTTGCTCAACTTGCGATAGTTTTGTTTAATGTTAAGGTTTCATATAACGCGCCAGAATGTTACGCTTCGTTACACGTACTTAGATGTATTATTAGTAATTAATACGACACTAAGTAATGTGCTTAAACCTATACAAAACTACAATCGACGAAATAACTAATGTTCCATGCAAATATACACTCTTAATATTTTTAATACTCCTAAACATCATAATAATCATTAGCGTATTAACAAAAAGTTTTATTTTCTGAGCATACGGAACGTTGCAATAGAATGACATCACGGTGAACGAATAATATTTGTATTAATCAGTGGTTGATATGTGGACAATGGTTCAAATGACGGTACTAAGAAGACCACGGTTTTTTTAAGTTTTGTAATACGGACAAATTTAGACCATGGTTCTGCAGATAAGCCTGGACTTGATAGGACAGGTTTAAACCAAGGTTTATTTAGTTTTTTGTAATAAGACTGAATCATGTTCCCACTGCTAGGACATAGGCTTCCGCTATGTGAGAGGGAAAATATCGATGTTTTGACACGTAGTCACATCAATAGATTCCACCCGTCTCATCGTCTGCATCCGGTAAGACAGGAAGGTTATACGTATGCGGCACAGGGTGTAAGGTTCACTCACACCTCTATAGAAAAGGGAGGATCCTCCGACCAGACGGGTGTTGTGTCTGGTGGGCAACTGCCCGACGGTTGATGTCGGGACGTTGTATATATGCTAGTCGCGCGGTAAACTTTGCTTGCGCGATTCAGGATTTGCGTGACGTCAGTATGACGTGTAGCTCGCATGTGGCGATGTTGATACCGCTACACTTATACCAACATAGTTGGGAATGCGCAGATGATGAATCAACTCAGCGTGTCGAAGTCTACTGCTGAACACAGGTAGGTCTCCCAAGCTGCATAATCAGCTTATAATGTTCCCACTGCTGGAACACAGGCCTCCTCTCTGTGAGAGGGAGTGGCCCGTAATTCACCACGCGGGCTCAGTGCGAGTTGATAAAGATGTCACATGTCTTCCAATTTTTGGTTCTAGGATCATCTTCACGATGTTTTCCTTCACCGTTTGTGAAAGCAGTGGTGATGAAATAAATTACACATAGTAAAGCGCTTGCCTGGGTTCGAACCCACGACCTACAACTCGTCCACCACTGTTCTTTTCCCTCCCTTCTCCCAAGCTGCGACGCAACCAATTACGAATCAAATCTAAAACGGCATTGGCGCTTCCGTCTCTCAAAATGTTTCTATATACTTCCAGGCACTCCTAGGCTACGGAGGGGGCATGGACACAGCTCACTGGCTGTGTGGCGGGTCCCTCATCAGTGACAAGTTTATTCTGACAGCTGGACACTGCATCTCCAGCGCTGTGATGTAAGTTATTCCCAGTTTTGTTCATTAACATACTAAACATCAAATATTAGTACGTCACCATCCAGGTACCTTTTTTTTATTTTTTGGGTGGGAAATCATCAAATGACCTCTCCTGCTCTGGGCGGAGCGGAAGGGCGTGTCAGACTCTTACTGACTAAAACCCACCCGTGTTCCTACAGTTTCCTGTGCGCCAGGGCCACGGTAACTCTTTCGAACAATCCGCGGCAAAAAATGTGGAACGCTTCACGATTTCGCGTGTCATCCTTGCACAGGGGCCACGCTAATCTTCTCTGTATCGTTCCAATTTTAGTATATGTACTGCCGAAGCAGTACCTACTACTATAATAGGTAATGAGGTGAATTGGATGCTGAAGCCGGTTATTTAGAAGTAGGTCTAAAAATCTTCTTTGTTTATAAAATTTACGACTCCTGTTTCTTCATTCAAGCAGCCAATGCCGGCGGCGTTAGGGTAGGGCGCGGCTGTGTGACCGCCCAGGGTGCCAGAGGGGAATGGGCGCCGAAGTGGTTGTGACTAGGCGCCACTTCACCTCTGGTGCCTGCAGAGTACTTTTGTTTTATTTCGTTTGGAGTTAGAAGACCAAAAAAAAAATTGAGATCTCTGCGCCTGACTCTTGACATTCTCTGAATTCTCTAACTTTTCTGCATAAGCCGACAAAGGAACTCTTATTTCGTTATGGAAGAACATAAGAAAATCTAGATGGAGTGCTAAAATTTTTCGCCCCTCTCTACTCTCCAAGAGGCGCCGCCGAAATTTCGCTCATAGTAATGTTAAAACCGGCACTGCAAGCAGCGTTGCCAGCTGGATCTATGGGAATGGGACTGTCTCGAAGGATGGCAACATTACTGTGTTACTGGATTAACTGGTTTTGCACTAGTAAACAATTTTTTCTTCTATATGAACACACACATAACATAACATAACATCACGCCTGTATTCCCAGAAGGGTTAGGCAAATGTGTGCCTATAGCACACCCACATTTCGCCAGTTATGTTTAAGTCCCATGTAATAGGGGGCGAGCCTATTGCCATCAACCGGGCACAAATCCAGACTCCGGGCTGCTACCGAGAAATTCCAGATGGAAAAACCCAATAACACTTTGCCCGACCCGGGAATCGAACCCAGGAACTCATGCTCAGCAGTAGCGCTTGAAATAAGCTATATGAAATACGTAGATAAATTGTTTTCATCGAAGACTGGCTAATTACCTAACTTACTACAACCATCCTACACGACAGCTTTCAACCCAAGTATAAATAAATGTAGGTAACCCTTGAATCACATCTTAATATTTTATTAACCAACTTCTTCATTCCAGAGGTAAAGTCCGGTTCGTGGCGATGGGTATCCTGAAGCGGACGGACCCACCGGAGCGATGGCATCGGTACCACGTGGCACGTATAGTACCGCATCCGGAGTACCACGCGCCCTCCAAGTACCACGACATCGCTCTGCTTGAGACTAGCACTAGGTAAGATTGTTTGGGTCCCTACCATTAATGAAAAACCGTAACAATGGCGAGGCTTTTAAAGTTAAGAGTTCGAAACGAAGTGCAAAAACTCGGAAGTCAGTGTCTTTAGTTTTATATTTTAATTTTTTGCCACCGACTTCCTAAATTACTTACTTAGTCCTAAACTTTTCACTTTGAGTGTTTTTTTGGAAATCGGTTGTTTTTTTTTTGTAAAATTTAACTTTTTGGTTGTGGTACCTACTTCACAAAAAATCGTATAAGTACCAGACTTGCTATGTAAATACGTGACAGAAAGTTATTATAACATCATCAATATACACTAAGTGGAAAAATACGTATTATTGAAGCTAACTGAAAAACTACCGACGCAAAGTTAATACAATTTTTATGGGACCATACCTGAGGCTTACTCTGTCTATTAAAAAAAGAAATTTCGAAATCGATCCACAATCTCCGGAGGTATCCCGTAACAAACATACAGACGAATTGAGAACCTCCTCCTTTTTGAAGTGGGTTAATGAAATATTTGGGTATATCGCATCGATATAGCTTACATAATTAAAGAGCCAGAATGAATACTTACAATTCTTTGGTCTGTCATTTCAGGGTGACATTCAACTTGCATGTGTACCCAGCCTGCTTGAACATAGACGATCAGTTCCTCGGAGTGGTGACTGCTACGGGCTGGGGAGCCTTAGGACACAACATGCAGTTAGCTGATACACTTCAAGCTGTAAGTAAATTATATGTTTCGTGTTTTCCCCTCTCCTTTTGTTCCGACTGGAAATCGACGGACGAAAACTTGTAGGTGTGACGAGGAATATGTTTACGATGCTCTTGAGATTACCAGCATTTCTGTAATGGACACGAAAAATTCTATGCTACGATGTTTCGTAGCGAAAACCTTAACAGTTGCTATTTTCGATGTATCAACGCACATGGCTTATGTGCCTTTTGTAGGTCCTATAATCGATCAGATATTCTTTTTGTATGAACTTACGTTCTGTAGGACGTGTGCGTTGATACATTTGATCCCTACTGTTTCATTTACCTCCTACAAAAAATCGGCCACCGATTCAAGGCAGTCAGCGAACGCTTTAAAAAAAAATACAGCCCGCACTGTGAGGAAGAACCTCACATAGAATCCCTTTAGTAATATTAACTAATTAGTATACCTAAATAAAGTTGAAAAATTGCTTTCAACACACGTAATGTCGTAATGCAGGTATCTCTCCAATCATTCTACGAGGAAGCGTGCGCAGTGCATTACCCGCCACACAGACACCTGCTGTCCGGCTTCAACGGCACCATTCAGATGTGCTACGGAGATGAGATAGGAGGCAAGGATACTTGTGAGGTGGGTTGACTTGTCGGGCTTTCATGGTAGATCTTGTAAGCGGGGTAATTTCGTAACACTAACAGTAGGAATGACTTTCATTTGAATGATAAACTAGACTATTTTCTTCGTAATTTCATATGTGAATATTTGAAATTATATTTTTATAACATAGTGTAATTAATTTGTAAAGTAATGTCTAACGCGAACACAAAAACGATAATCACGCAAAAACTATCGGGCGTCTTTTCATGAAATCTGCACCATCTAAAAAGCAATTTAACTACCCAAATTTTTGTATACGGCTTATATTTGTATTGTGTTTGATAAATCAAGATGGGTTGTCTTTGCGAATATAATAAACTTAATGCGCGTTGAAGCGGGGGCTCTTGCGGGCGACGGGCGGTAGTACATTGCTGACCAATGACCGGGTAGATGCTTACGCTATGTGCAATTTTATTCGCTTAAAAGTTTCGCATCCTCCCACTCGCTCAAGGTCGCTGGTACTTATTGTTGCCTTAAAACAAAAGGAGAATATTTTGAATCAACCTCCTACAGCTAAATAAAGAAAATAAATTTATTTGACCCAGGTTAAAGGATTATTCTTATAATTATATTACATATAATAATAATATAATATATATATATTATAATAATTATTATACATAAATAAATTACCAATATTATTATTATTTAAACAGCTCCGCTACTCCTTGTTTCTCCCACAGGGCGACAGCGGCGGCCCCCTCCAAGCGAAGCCGTACCTCTCCAAATGCCTGCACACGGTCATAGGTGTGACCTCCTACGGGCGTAATTGCGGCTACTCCGGCCAGCCTGGCATATACACGCGCGTGAAGTTCTATGTGCCTTGGATCGAGAGCGTAGTGTGGCCTTGAAGGAGATGCCAAGATTTTTGAGGAATATTTTGCTTTGATTAAAGTGGTGCTGTTTAATAGTGAAACTTGTAGACGAATTAACCATATTGTATTAAGCTAGTCGGGTATCTACAGCCCGGTCAGCCTACGAACCAACTGGACAGCTCTGCGGGGTAATTGCATAACACACTAACAGTAGGAATGGCTTTCATTTTGACAGTTCAACAACATTCATTGCGTTATATAGGTACGTTGTTGAGCGGACAAATTTTTCGAACATCTGAAGCAATGGATTAGCAATAGGCTTCAAAATGATCCAGATTGTGATTGATAGTATGTTATGAACTTAGGGTGCAGGACAGAGAGTGTTGGAAGGAGAGTGGGAGGCCTTTGCACAGTAGTAGGAAAATACGGGCTTAAAGTTAGTTAAGTAGGTAAATTATATAGCAGCTTCTGCACGCGACGTCGTGCACGTAAAATTTCTTATTTTAACTGAATGATGTCTTACAAAGATCGCTATTAGCGATAAGACCGCCCATTGTGTCACTCTATGTAAAATTTCTACATTTATATCTGTAATTTTTATGGTGTACATAATAAAGAGTATTCTATTCTTCTATTCTATTCTATAACACTCGACACTAAAGTGTAACTTTCTATTTTAAGAAGATTGTATGAGAATTTTTTGAATCGATCTGAAGGTGCTTCTAGATATTACGTTTGGTTGTTCTTCTACGTCGTTCCCTCAATGCTGAGGATCGCCACCACATACGACGCGTCTCCAAGTTATGTTGTCTTCTGCAGTGTGGACCGCTCGGTAGATGCTGCCTCTAACAGCCTTCTTAAACAAACAATTTGACCTCTTTGTAATAATAACCTCTTAATTTTTTTTTTGTTTAAATAAGGTCTACGCTTACCTGACTTACTATCTGTTTAAATGATAAGAGCTTTGGGAGCTTTGGGTTAGCATAGCCCCCTGCCCCCTCTACGTATTTTCCATCTGTGCTGTACATCCCTGCACGTTGTACGAAGCAAAACGCTAGTGCATTGACTTGCAAACCGTGAAAACGGTTTTTGTGGGGCGTAGTTTAATAAATAAACGAGCGTTTGCCCGCGGCATCGCCCGCGTGGATGTCTGAAAATATCCCACGGGAACGTACTACCATTGTTTTCATATAACTCTATTGGTTTACGCGGCGCACGCCAGTAAAGCTCCCAGTCGGCATGATTTTTTCCGACATCTTCAACAATCATCGGCATATTTCCGCCAATTTACACAAAACCTTGAATGAATTATACACTTAAATCTTCCTCATGAATCACTCCGTCCATTGGTGAAAACCGTATGAAAATACGTTCGGTAGTTTTTGAGTTTATCGCGTTCAGACGAGAGACAGATGCGGCGGGGAGACTTAGTTTTATAATATGTAGTGATGATGACAACAAAACGTAATATAGCGAGCAAACAATTTGAGCATGCGCGAAAAATGATAAATTATGATGTAATTTGACAAAATTATGGGGCGCGCGGGTGCGTTTCCATGGGTACGGTAAGTCCTGAGGGTAATTTGGCGCAATTTTTTCTAGACGTTTTACGACTGTTGTAAATCTTTTATTCGTGAAATCGTGATGAAATCGTGACTGCAGGACGCATTTTTGGTTACATTTAATATGGACACTGTGTTTGTCATTAATGTGATGCTCGTGTTATTCTATTAACAATGTAAATAAATTAGTAAAAATACAAATTACTGCATTGTTTTAATTTATTTTTATACTCAGAACCTGTGACGTCAGTGTGGTCCCAATATGTACAAAATATGTTTTCAGTAAGAGTAGGTACTAATAATAGGTATTAACCTTATTCATTGAATTCAGAGATCGGCCAAATGAGACAAACAATACTTTTTCAGACCGAGAGTGTGACTTATATGAAATAATAATATTTACATCGGTAATTCTACAGCAACTATCTCTTTAGTCTTCATCATCTACCCTCTTTGTGCATATCCTTTGGGAGTAATTTTAAAGGTATTTTAGACTCTTTCGCTACTATATTTTCCTCTTCGTCTTTTCTACCATCAATTTGACTATTTCTGATGCCATCCTCCCCTTATGGGAATGTTTGGTATGAATTGTTTCAGATTGATCTTTCATTGGTTCAATTTCCGTATTTTGAAGAACGTATGCATTCTAAACTCAATCTGTCAAAAAAAACTTCTATTTTATTTTGACCTTTTTTGACAATTATTGTCACTGAGATGAGATTGCGCCATGAATTTCAATGTTTGTTAAATACAAGAATAGGCCTTCAGGTATCTTAGAAAAAATAAGACATCTTCTGTCTCACTCTCACTCCACAATACCACCATAAGAAGGATGCCACTGTTTCACATGTCTGTCATAATCATTTTTTACTTGGAACCCCGCGCCGCAATCCGTGCAATTATATTTAAAAACTGTTAAAGTTTCATGAGTTATCATGTGTTTATTTAGAGTCCTTTTATGCATGTAAGCATTTTTACATATGGGGCAAATGAAATTTCTTTCTCCTGTATGTCCGCGCATGTGCTGTTTTAATCTCGACTCTACACCAAAACACTTAGAGCACACTTCGCATTTGTATTTCTCTGTGTGAAATCTTGTTAGATGTTCGGTTACCGCTCTTCGGGTCGAGAAAGTATTTTTACAGACATAGCAAGGGAAACTCTTTGCAATTCCATGGACTTTCTTCAAATGCAGTAATTTGGCGTAATGTTCTTTAAAAGTTTGCGGGCATTTGGGACATTTTTTCATATTAGCTCGTTCTTTTCCCTTATGCACAATATCTGTGTGGTATGTCAACTGACTTTTCTTCAAGAAACTTTTGTCACATATTTTACAAATGAAAGGCTTTGTCAAATGAGATTCTTTATGTTTCATGAGCAGATGCTGGTATAAAAACCCTTCTCCGCAGTTTTCACATACTACTTTGCCAACGTGGCTGTTCATATGACAGTTTAATAAGTTAAAGTTATGAAAATCTTCGTTACAAATGTGACAAACGAACTTATTATTTATAAGCTCCAAGTTATATTCTGTCATGCCGTTGCTAGATAAAAAGAAATGTTTACCATGCCTGTTTTTAAGATGTTCTCTAATCGTGTTAAGATCGGGATAAATTTCGTCACATATCCGACATTTTAGTTTCGAAATATCTACTTGTAAGCATCTTTTACCTTTGGCTACATATTTTTCGAAGATTATTTCTCTATTTTCTATTTTGTGGGTTGTAGTATGTTCTAATAAGGCTGCCGGTTCTGAATGGTGTTCCGTGCAGAAGAAACATTTGAAGCTTGATCCCCTAAATATAAAAGGCCTAACAGTCGTACATTCAATAAACGTAGATGCATTTTTTCTTTCTGGAACCGTTAACTGCCATATACTTGTTTCGAGCACCACCGGGTTGTCGCCTGCGAAATGAAATGAGTAATTTAAGGCTGGACTCACACATCCGGAATTCTTCGCTAAATTTAGAGTCGGCATTCATAATTTGAATTCCGGCAAGCTGCCTCACACATATCTTAAAAAATCAGATTAATCTGTTGTCTCGTGCTTCTCAGTTCAGGCAAACGTCTTGGATATGGAAGTGGAATTTATACACATCGCACTACTTTTAGCTATACATAATAAAAAACAGAAATGCAATCGAATACTCTGGGTTCATCGTCTTAATGTGAACAGAGTAAAGAAAAGCCAGTTCTATATTACGGCGAGAAAATTACTACAGTATCCTGGCAGATTGTTTGGTTATTACAGAATGTCATTATGTCAGTAGCATCATTTGATGAATTACTGTTTGCTGGGGGATAAAATCCGAAAGAAAGACACACATATGAGAAGAGCCATACGTCTAAACGTTACCGCTCGCAGTGTCAACTGAAATAATTCATAATCTGATTCAGGTGTGTGTGCTCGCGTGTTCAAATGCATAGAAAAATGCGCGTTAGGAAATCATCATCTTAAATATTCCGATCCGGAATTCAGAACGCTTGTCAGTATCATTCTTACAGATGGATCTGAGAAAATCATAATCTGAAAGAATCTGAATGACTAAATTGTAGGTATGCAATTCCGGGCTTTCTGAATTAATAATATGAGATCAGAGAGGCATTCTAGATGCGTGAGTCCAGCCTTAGAGATTGCAAAATGTATTTTTTATAACTTTAAAGAATCAGTAACCTACTTAATTATTGAAATACTTACCACTGACAGAGCGGATGCAGATGCAACTTTAAGGGAATTAAATATTATTTTTGAGTGACTGAGCCCCTTTTCGATAAATGAAACAACAACAAAATTCTTATATCAACTCATTTAATACTCGATAAAAATTTAAACTAAGCTTAGTTCTACAAGAGATCCATTAAATCAGTCAAACATTAATTGCTGTCAATAAGAATACTGTTTTTCATAGTTTACATACACAATCATGAACAAATTAAAAAGTATGTCTCAATAGCCGTTAGTGACGCCCAACTGGGCCTGCATGGCCCGGTTGGGCGCCAATATAGATGTCAATACAGGACATTATACTGAAAATAATTAATGGTAGTGAAGCAATGTCCTTTATACGTAAATTAATTAATGACCAGAATAATCGAAAATGGTCCTTGGGTGCCATTCTTTTATGTGTCTATTATAGTCGTTCCTATTGGGAAACCCGTTCCCACAAACCGAGCAGTTGAATTTAATGTATTGTTCTCCCTGAACATGCGTTCTCATATGGAGTTTCAAACTCTTCTGATGTCTGTAAGCTTTCTGACAAAGAGAACAAATGAAATTCCTTTCTCCAGTGTGAGAAACCATATGTTTCTTTAAAGAAGTAATACAGCTAAAACTCTTTTTGCAAATCTCGCACTGCGTTTTCTCGGTATGCAACTTATTTGTATGCATTGTAAGTGCTCTGCGGCTTGGGAACACAGAATGACATACTTCACATTCAAATGTAAATGTAATCCCGTGTGCTTCTTTCAAATGCTTCAACTTCCGAAAGTGTTCAGTGAATCTTTCGGGACAATGTGGACATCTTAACATTCTCATCATCGTCGTACCTTCGTGAGTCTTTTCTATATGATATTTTAAGTTAGAATTCGTTGTGTATACCTTGTTGCATTTATTGCAAGGATACCCTCCTGGTTGGTGGATTTCTTTGTGCTGTATCAACCGCTGATGAGTCATAAAACCAGCTCCACAAGTTTCGCAAACCGCATTACTAAAATGTACATTCATATGCCTGTTTAGGAGTATAAAAGTCTGGAAGATCTTGTTGCATATGTGGCAGGCAAATTGGCCATTTTTGGAAGACAGATCGTAAGCTACCAATCCGTTTCCTGATTCAGTGAAAGACTTTTTATGTTCTATAGTCAAATGCTTTCGTGTTTCATCGAGGTCCTTGTAACTTTCATTACAAATTCTGCATTTTAACTCTGAAATGTCTACTTTAACAGTCCGTTTCCCTTTCGGGAGGTATTCTTTGAGGATGATAGTACTTTCTGGTGTCTCATGTGTTAGCGTGTGTTGTAAGAGTGTTTTTATCTCTGAATACTGTTCTCTGCAGAAGAAGCATTTGAAATAGTATCTGCAGTACACGAAAGGTGTTGCTGTGGTATTTTCTAGCAGCATCGAGGCATTCTGTCGTTCAGAAAGTGTGAGTTCCCAGATACTGGTCAGTGCTCCTTGTCGTCGCTTCGCTTCGGTTCCTGGGGAGATAAAATGTTCATGGTTTATTTTTCTTTTTGTTCGATCCTTTGTTGATTCACCAAAAGAGAGTATGTGTTACATAGTCAAGGCCTTTGTGCTAAATACAAAATTATTTCATTATCAAATTAGGGTTAAACTGAATAGATGTTGTTTTGTAGTGTAGTGTTGTGTCATTCATAAAAGCTACGAGGAATATCAATAAAAAAATTAAGGCATTCCGATATAAAATACTGTTTATTGATATTCTCACACAAAAGTTACTAATTACTGACGATATGTAGGTACACTTGGAATTCATTTGAGTATAATAAATTCATGTCAAAAACAAACAATTATATATAGCTGTGTACCTAGTATTTTTATCTCATGAACCGACGCGCGCTTTACTTTACTTACCAAGTGTACAAAGACGCAGGAATGAGTGTTTACACACTCACACGCACAGAGATAAAAATACTGTACCTAGTATGGCTCCTAGTAATGGGTTCTTTAAATACCATATAGTTGAGTTTCTATGACTTCTCGGTGCATTACTTATTTATCTTTGTATTATTCATCTTAATAGGGTAGCTGCAATACCTCAATGATTCATATTAATTAATTATTTATAGTCAATCATGATTCTCTCAAATGGGTACTTAAATAACATAATGTAAAATGAATAAAATATAATGACTAGAAACCCGTCGCTATCTTTAAGTAAAACAATTACAAATAATTAAAAGCTAAACATTTTGTTGGAGGTTTTTTGACAGCGTAGGTCTTTTTGGAAAATTGTTTTTTGACGGAATTTACAAAATGGTGATACTTAATCGCATCGATAACGTTATCCTTTCCACAACCATCCGTATAAAACTTTCTAAATTGTAGCGAAAGCTTCTAAGGCCATTTTAGAACCATCGAGCATGCGTCTGGACCGCTAAAGGTGCAAACTATAGTATTCGTGTATTTGTACTTTTTTTTTTTATAAAAAACCAATTGTTTCAACAGTGTATCTTTAGAAATCCCGTATCTCTAAATATAATATTGAATTGAATGGTAGAGCTGCATATGTCAATATTTTCAATTCATAAGTTCACTTCCAAAATTCTTAACGATAGTCTTAAACTGCCACTGTGGATGCCACTGCTTCATGTGCTTATTATAATCATTTCTATTATGGAACCCGCTTCCGCATTCTGAACACGTGAACTTCCAGACAGGACCATGTACCCTCATGTGCTGCCGTAAAGTCCTTTCATGCATGTACGCCTTCTGGCAAATCACGCAGAAGAAGTTTCTCTCACCCGTGTGCCCTCTCATATGCATTTTTAGTAAAGATTTAGTTCCGAAACACTTTCCACAAACTTTGCATTGTATTTTTTGAGTATGCAACTTTGTTGTGTGTTCTGTCAAAGCTCTACGGGTTGGTAAGACTGCCTTACAAGCGCTGCATTCAAATGTGAACGAGATTCCGTGAACTTCTTTCAAATGTGTCATCTTTCTATAATGTTCCGCGAATCTTTCTAAACAATGCGGGCATTTTAATGGTTTTATCTTCTTCGCGTTCGTTACTTCGTGTTTCTTGAATAAATGGTAGCGTAGTTTTAATTTTGTAGGAAATACTTCCTGACATTTGTCGCATTTATGGACTCCTGTTTGATGTACTATTCGGTGGTTTATTAAGCGCTGGTGCGACATAAATCCTAAGCCACAGGTCTCACAAACTACGCTGAAATGTACGTTCATATGTCTGTTCAGGAGGAAGAAAGAGTTGAAAGTTTTTGAACACTTATGGCAAGTCAGTTGACCGTTATTTGTATTTAAATCATACGCCATCAATCCATTCCCTGCTGAATTGAACTCTTTCTTATGTGCTAGCGTTAAATGCTTTCTAATATCATCAAGATCGGAGTACTTTTGTTCACATAGCCTGCATTTGAGACCTGATATATCTACTTTGATAACTCTTTTCCCTTTTCTTAGATACTGCTTTAGCAAACAGCATCTTTCTGGCGTTACGTGGAATGTGGTGTGTTGTAAGACGGAATGTATTTCTGGGAAGACTTCATTACAGTAGAAGCATTTGAAATTCGCTTGTTGGTAAAAGAAAGGCTTGATGGTGGTATATTCTAAGAACGTAGCTGCGTTTTGTCGCTCTGATATAGTCATTTGCCAGATACTCGTCCTGGGTCCAGTTCGTTGTCTTGCCGTCAGTCCTGAGGAAAATAAAATAATGGCCTTTTTAAAATGGCTTCTGCTAAGTAGCTATAATATCAACATTATTTTAAATACGAACCTAATTAATTGCTTGTTTTGCTACAGACACCGTCGACTTTAAGGTTATGAGACTTTCGGAATCTCTGTCTTGATTAATTAAATAATTCAGTTCATAAAAGCAGAATTTATTTGATGTTCATAATTCATAAACAACGAGTATAATACTAATAACTATTACAATGGAATGTGGCACTGCAGAGAATTTGTTAGAAGTAACATGGCGTGCGATTAGAGCTATCTTCTGCAGTGGATTGCTGTAGGCTGATGATGAAGTAATGAAATGTGTTTCTTTTTACTTTTCGTAAGCTTCTTTTCGTATTATTTTAATTGATGGGTCCATGAATGTTTATAGGGCACGTCAGACATACACGGTGGCAGAGACATCGACGCGCAAACTGGAACCACGAGTTCAGCACATAATTCTAGACGAGTAGGTAGAGTAAACATTATAACAGGTTATCAAAAAAAAAACTGCCGTTTCATAGTAAAGTGTAATACGCGGTTACAATGTATGGAACAGCATTTTTTTTTTTAATAACTTACGAAAAATTCCAGCGCAGAGGCGGTCGTTCAGAAACATTTACTAAATTCATGGTAACAGATTGCGCGTCGCTGTCCCTGCCACCCTATGTATATGCTCGCTGATTTCGTTAATTACTACAGAAAAATCTTTCACAATACCTACTCAATGCATGCTATTAACATGAGCGACAAGGTTATTATGATCCCCACAGTTCAGACCACAAATAGCACACAATCCGACGTCATGGGCCCTGCAATGCTCTCGAAGGTTCTTCCTCCTCGCATACGCCTTCCCACAGACCTCACATTTGAAATTCTTCTCCCCCGTGTGTATAACCATGTGTCTGGAAAGGCAGTACTTGGAGAAAAATCTCGAATTACACATTGGACACTCATGATTCCTCTCTTGGAGGTGAACAGACCTTATGTGTACGAGAAGATGGTATTTCAAGTCGTATTCCCGTCCACAAGTGTCACATCGATACAATCCCGTGGATTGGTTATGTGCTACACGCAAGTGTTTGGTCCTTTGATAATTTGAGTTGAATCTTTCGGGACAAATCGGGCATCTTCGCGGGAGTTGCTTCAGATGCACTCCTTTATAGTGGAGTGACCTTTTTGTAGAGTTCGTAAACACTTTATCGCATTTATTACAAGGAAAGCTCCCTGATTCGTGAATCTGTAAATGTCTTTTTAGTAGCTGCAGTGATATGAATACAGAACCGCATATTTCGCAGCTGTAATTGTTGAAATGTTTACTCATATGGATAATTAGGAGCCGCAGTTTTAGATACTTTTCCCCACAGACTTGACATTCGAAATTCTCGCCGCCTAGCTTGTAAGGTATTATATTATCTTGCAAATCCGGCTGTATTTTCTTGCCATGCTTCTGTAAATGGGTTTTCAAGTTCTGCAGATCAGGTAGTGATTGCAAACAGATCTTGCACTGAAGGTATGTGACGTCGACTTTTAGATTTTTGTCTCTAACTCTATTAATCAATGCTCGTTTCATTTCTTTAGCAGTATGTTCGTTTATTGTATGGTCTTTCAATAGATTAGCGTCTAGAAAGGGCTTGGAGCAGATGACGCATTTGTATTTATTACCCGAATGTATAAATGGATAGACATAAGAGTTTTCAAAGATGATCAAGGCATTCTGTTTCCAGGTTTCAAAGTCAACGTTTTCGCTTCGTTGTCTTGTTGGTGCACGGATATATCCTTGTACAGTTTTAACATTGAATGTCACCGAATTTTCTTGCTCGTTATGGTTTTTCCAATCAACGTTATTTATAGACACTGGTTCTTTCAACAAAGATATGTTTTCTAACTTGACGTTGCTTTTCATAATCTCCTTTGTTTTGCCAATTTTCTTTTTTAGTTTATTCTTAAAGTTACGGTTGGCGGTAATATCTTGAGCTTCGTATTCTAGAGTTTGTAAAGAAATTGGATATTTGAGGACTGTAAGTTTAATTTCTGTTCCATCTTCGTCTTTCAGAGTGATCGTAGAATTTGATTTCTGGATGATACCTTAAAGAAAAAAAATGATTTTTTGTAACTTTTACTTAAAGGGAGAGATTTCTTTACGACAATCGCTTTTGAATGTAGCTTAGATAAAGCCTAAGTCTTTTTTTGTTAAGAAGGAAGAGATTACGACTTATCTAACTTACAGAAGTCAAGCAGAAGATGCTTCGTTAGTATTATAAAGTACAGAAGGAAATAGAAAATCAAGAAAAATTGGTATATTTTCGCAGTTATGTAAATGAAACAAGTGTTATTAAAAGTCTTGTGCTTATGGTTACTTAAAAAAAAACGATATTTTGGAATTCAGTGCCACCGCGTGTTGACTTTTTTTTTCCTCTCAATTTTCGAATTGGGTTAAAAACAATAATACAATTAATCAATGCCTTTAATGTGTGTATTCAAGATACTAGGATCCATTTCACATTTCTCGCTTAATATAAATAAATATACATAATATCTTTCTTCGTTAACAATCATTAAATTTACAAAGTAATTTGTGCAAATTGAAAATAAATTCAAATACCTATTTTGCGTGTTTTTATAACGAACGGTCAACGTTTTATGTTTTTATTTCTTAGTGATCGTGGATGGGTTTAACAAAATGTGTAGGCACATAGCTACCATTATGCGAAAACTTACGTCTTAAAAATATCCTTAAAATTATATCTAGCGCAATGTCTATGGGCTCGTATTTAAGCCCTAATTCTTAAAAAATATAAGTACTGTGCAAAGCCAGCTCTTCTCTTCTAGTTGGAGTATTACATAGCCGTCTAATCTTTAAAATTCCACTCTTCATGTGGATAAGAACTAACTAATATCATGCAAACGCAAATGGTCTTTCAAATTCTTCCTTCTCAGAAATGCCATCCCGCATACATCACACTTATGATTCTTTTCCCCTGTATGTATAACCATGTGACGCTTCAAAGACTCCTTATTACAAAACCTTTGGTGACACACATCGCACTGCTGATTTCGCTCCTGGAGATGGACAGAACGCACGTGACAGACCAAATGATACTTCAGATTGAATCCTCGGCCGCAGGTTTTGCATTTATGTACTCTAGTTTCCTGATTATGGACATCTTGTAAGTGAATAGTCCTTTTGTAATTCGAATTAAACTTTTCTGGACACATTGGACATCTTCTCGGACACTGCTTCAAGTGCACGCCTCGTATATGCAAAGTACGTTTATAGGGAGTGCTAAAAACTTTATTGCATCGATCGCAGGGATAGTTTCCAGAGTCGTGGACTTCTAAATGTTTCTTCAATAGCCGTAAAGTCATGAAGACAGATCCGCATATCTCGCAGCTGTAATTATTGAAATGTTCACTCATATGTATAACTAAAATTCGCACTTTTATGAAACTTTGTTCGCATATAACGCATTTGTAGGCATCGTCTACGAGCTCAAGATTAAACGGGATCATATTGTCTTTGATTTCTAAATCCATTGGTTTCTCGTGTACTTCTTTGAGGTGGCGCTTGAGTTCGACCAGATTGGGAGGTTTTTCTGAACATATCTTGCAGGTTATATCACTTACATCTACTTTTAAGACATTCTCTCTTCGATTATTAACAAGTCTCTTAAGAGGAGCGAAGGCATGGGAGAAATGCATGTGCAGCTTCAATTCATTTAAGTCCAGAAACGGTTGCGAGCAGATGAAACATTTGAATTTATTGCTGCCATAAACGAATGGGTAGACAGTTGAAAATTCAAACACAGCTAAAGCATTCTGCCTGATATCTGGAGTTTTCTTCACTTTCGGTTTCACAGTTTGGACGGATAACGTCGGCATACTATCAATAAAAGGCGATGGTTCAGTTCTTAAGTAAACAGGTGATGGACTGCGAGACGGAGAGAAATCTCTTGTTGCAGGTGAAGAGAAGGCTTTTATACTCTTTTTTCGGAATCTACTGAAGTCTATTAATGTCCCGAGAGGTCTACACAAGCTTCTGTCGTAAGAAACTTGGAATAACGGGATGATTCTTCGCTTCGTATCAGGTATTTCGGAGTCCGATCCTAGAAAAACAGAAATAATAATTGTAGTAGTCTTTTTGCTGTCTTGTTGGTTATTTTTAGTGCTTAAGTGAAGGTTAGCGTACCATTTACCATTACTTATGTTATCGTTGAGTGTAAATAAAAGTTTAAGTTTAGAAAAAAAAACACATTTTATTCAGTTCAGCTCAATTCAATCGTTTAGTTTTAAGCAGATTTAGTAACTAAGAATTGAATATTGATTAAATGTCGTTAACATCTGTCAGTTAATTCAAAATTAGTTTAGAGTCCTTCAAGGATCTTGGGCGCTCGAATGACGTCTACACAGACGCTTTTGGTAAGCATTGGTCAAATTGTTTTGTGAAATATATTAGTAAAACAAAATGGTTGCATTAGTGCCGATTTTAGCCACGGTCAGATCATTATACAGCTATACAAATGAACACTGCTATAATATACAATATATAATGCTAATATATACAATGCTTGACACAATAATGTGTCTACTAAATTAACAAGAAAATATTTGCTTTGGACCACAAACAATGATACATAAAAGGAGGTATCGACCAAATCTGTCTTCATTACGCCATTAACGAAAAAGAAAACATAAATCACGAGGCAAACGCATCTTTATCAAACTGTCCTGCATTAGGATGATGTATCTTCGTATGATGCTTCAAACTACAATTCTGGATGAAAGATCTTCCACAGATCGTACACACAAATCGACGATCATTCTCATGTATTCTCATATGCTCCCGAAGCGTGTATTTTCTTGCATAAGCCTTTTTGCAGACGCTGCATTGGTACTTCCTTTCCCCTCCGTGCTTCACCATGTGATCTTTCAATTCTGATTTTGAATAAAACTTCCATTCGCAAACATCACAGGAAAATCTTTTTAATTTTAGATGGACAGTCCTCACATGCACCCCTAGTTTACCACTGATAGTAAAAACTTTAGGACACATAGTGCACTTAAATTCTTTCAACTTCAAACCGTGGATGGCAGAAATGTGTTTATTCCTCTGAAAGTAATTTCTAAATGCTTCAGGACAATGTGGACACCTATGGCGTTTTACTTTCATATGTACGGTAGCGTAATGTTCGTTTTTAGCGTTAGTAGACCTAAATACTTTGTCACAGCTATCGCAAGGAAACGATCCTGTCTCGTGCGAGAACGCGTGTGTCCTCAAACGTTCTGGTGTTATAAAACCAGTACCACATTGCTCGCAAATGAAATTTTGGAAATGTACGTTCATATGCTGGTTTAGAGACTTGAACTCAGTGTATTTTTCCATACAAAGCGCGCATGGGAATTCATTGATTGTAACTTTGAACGGAAGGACACCATCCCCAGATTTCGGATCTAAATTCTTCTTATGCTTTTCTAGCAGATGCCATTTTAGGGAGGGAAAATCTGGGATCAGATCGTCACAGAGCTTGCAACCTACATCAGTAATATCTACTTTGACTAATTCGTACTTCTTCAGTTTCGACAAAGCGTATTTGACTTGAGATGCCGTCAGAAATCCGTGTTCTAAGTTATGTAACCTCAATGACGCTGGATCAGAGAACTGTTGATGGCAATAGAAGCAAATGTATAGATTTTTCATCCATTTGAAGGGGCATATTTTCGTTGATTCCAGAAGTATTATTGCGTGCCTTGTCCTAGCTTTTATGTCATCAGTAAAGTTTTTCTTTCGTTCTGCGATCCGTGCCTTGAATTCAGCTCTATTGTCTACATGGCAATCTTCGTCAGATAGTTCGTCACCTAAAAATGAGAAATGAGCTGTGTTATCTTCTTTGTAATGTTTCATGCTGTTTACTTCCAATTATGCTTCACCTATTATACCCAGGTCATGCTTTAATATTATAATTATAACACTTTCTGTGAAGTATGTTAATTAATTGCTTATTTATAGGTATATTTAAACGAAGGTCCTGAAATAAATTAAGCGTATACTATGTAAGGATCGTAGATCATATCTGTAGTTTCTGCCTACCCCCATGGGAAGAAGGCGTGAGTTTATGTATGTATTACCCAGTGACTGGGATATGAAGGACAGATAGGCAGTCGCTCGATGTAAAGTACTGGTATTCAGCTGCATCTGGTTAGACTGGAAGCCGACCCCAATATAGTTAGGGAAAGGCGGGCAGATTGATCTTGATGTATGTATAAACAATATTTTTTATTGTCCACGTAACTGTACAGTGGCTATGCGTAACTAACTGCAACCATCCGTTTTTGCGCAAATAATCAAGACTTCAGTGCGTAAAAATATCGCTTTTGCTGATCTTCCTACAATTGTAGTATTTTTGGAAACCAGACTTGCTGAGCCATGTAGCTATATTTAGATATATAATAACCTAGAAACCTTGTTAATATAAATGAAAGAAAACAGTATAAAAATTGAACGCAAAAGTAAAAACAAAACGCCAGAAATATGGTACATAATTTATTCATTCAAAAACACGTCTTTCAGATGAGCAGGATGATGTACCCTCATATGTTGCTTCAAACTACAGTTCTGAATGAAGGACTGTCCGCAAACGGGGCATATAAACCGTCGATCATTATTGTGGATCCGCATATGCTCTCTCAAAGTCTTTAATCTCGCGTAAGATTTCTTGCAAACATCACATTGATATATTCTTTCCCCTCCATGCTTGATAGAATGCTCCTGTAACTCATAGTTCGTGAAGAACTTCATTCCGCAAATTGAACAAACATGATTTCGTTCTTGCAAATGTTGGAATCGTATGTGGGATGTTCTTCGGCTGCATAAGTCGAAAACTCTTGGACATGACGGACAGGGAAAGACAGCTGTCTTCTCTCCGTGTATGGTATTTAAATGTTTCAACCTATGCTTGTATGAGGCGAATTTCTCGTCGCATATAGGACACTTGTACCTCTTGTTTGACCTATGGACTTTAGCGTTGTGAGCGTATAACGAAGCGTAAGAAGGAAACGTTTCTGTACACCGTTTGCAAGGGAAGTCCCCTCTTTCATGAGTCCTAGCATGGTTCACCATCCGTTGAGAAGTCGCGAATCTCTTCCCACAAGTTTCACAAATAAAATGCTCGTAATGATCATTCATATGTTTGTGTAGGCTCAGAAACATTTCGTATGTTTTCCCGCAGATTTGACAGCTGTGTTCCTCTTTGCTTAGTTTGTATGGGAGCACGCTGTCTCCGTAAGTGCAGTCTATTATCTTGCCATGTTCGACAGTTAGGTGGATTTTGAGTTCAGCATAATCACCAATTTCTGTGCCGCACATTTTGCAAATGGTCGTAGCGAAGTCCATTTTTAGGGGTTCATACTTTCTGGGTTTTAATAACGTTTTTACTTCGGAGTGTTGAAGTTGGTTGTGTTCTCTCAACTTCTCTGGTTCTAGAAAAGTGTTTTTACAGAAGAAACACAGGTAAGTTCCTTTTCTATACTTGAAAGGGTACGCGGTGCACGATTCCATGATGATGGCTATATTATTTCGGAAGATAGCCCGTCTCTGGTAGCCCTCTCGTGCTGTAGAGATCATTGGGGCTCTGTTATTTTCAGTATCGGATTCCACTTCCAGCTTTATCACTGTTTCTTCAGATTTTCTTCCTAAAAATAGAAAAATTCCGATATAGGCTCTTCATGTTCATCCATTTTGTTATCCTTTACAAATTTCGTACTACAGCTACTTAAGCATTTGTTTTTATACTGATGATATTCACATAACTACCATGTTTTACTATTTATACATATAAGTAATAGTTATCGGTTATTGGGTTGAGCATGCTTAGTAATAATATTGTTCAACTTGAATTAGCAGACCTATGAAGTCATGTGATGTCAAACTTATGTCAGGTACACGATGTATGTAGGTAGGCATTTACAATTTGCAATGTGCGTACTTCAACAAAAACAAATACCATTCAAATAATAAATCTTTATTTCTTAATTTCAGAACATAATTTCAAACAAAATTAATTATTTTATTACAATATTGTTTATTTATATGTACATTATGAACAAATACAATACAAACATTAAGAGTAAAACAACAAAAATACTCAAAGATTTTTACAAACAATTAAATTGGACCTAAAAAATAAAAATTTCCATCGTTGACAAGGCTGATTCTTTACCCGTGGAGAATCAAATCGTAAAATTGGCATGTGTTAATACAGATTAGTTATCTTAATCTTTTTTCAAATGCGTGTAGGATGGTGCGTTCTCAAATGACTTTGCAAACTACATTTCTGAACATACGCAGCATTACAGTACTGACAAACAAATCTCTTATCGTTATTATGTATTCTCATATGCTCCCGCAAAGTTTTGGTCCTAGCATACGCTTTCTTGCAGACCTCACATTGATATTTTCTCTCCCCTCCATGTTTTATCATATGACTTCTCAACTGAGCAGCTGTCACGAATTTGTATGAGCAGAAAGTGCAAGCGAATGACTTTATTCCCATATGAACTTGTTTTATATGCTTGGTCCTTTGATTACACATCGCGAAAACTGCTGGACACAAATTGCAGGGATACTCGATTTTTTTGTCGTGCGCCACTTTCAAATGCCTTCCTCTGTCAGCGTAGCTTTTGAAAGTATCTTTGCAGTAAGGACACCTGTATCTGAATTCTGGGCCGTGTTTTTGGGTTGTATGATTATTTCTCAAGACACGTGTAGCGAAAACTTGGTCGCATTTAGTGCATTTAAATTGAGCTGTGGGTGCCGAATCGTGGATGAGTAAATGAGATTTCAACCTGTGCACAGTCGAGAATGCTTTACCGCATTGAAAACAGATACAATTTGGATAATGCGTGTTCAAATGAGAGTTCAATTTAGAGAAAAGAACAAATGTTTCATCACAATGAGTGCACTTGTATTCTTTCCCTACCAGATAGTAAGGCGTAACTCCTATACCATGTTTATTGATGATTGGTTTGTTATGATTTTGGAGTAAATGTTCGCAAAGATGATCTAAGCTCGTCATTCGCATAAGACATAATTCGCATCGTAGCTCTGTCACTTCCATTTTGACGTTTGCGAACGGTCGCGCCTTGCGGAGGGCTTCGATCTTGTTAGGGTGTACTACGGTATGATCCTTTACACCACTGAAATCTCCGAAGGAGAGCGGGCAGTACGCGCAAGTGAAGGCCCCTCGTCTCCACCTAAAAGGACAAGCGTTGGAACTTTCGAGAATGATAGCGGCATTATCTCTGTGATCGTTATACTTGCGTGTCGGCCTCCATTTTACTTTGAGTTCGACGGGCCCTAAAAACAAAAAGAAAAGAATCACTTTGAAGCGCAGTATATTGTCACATTGGATGAGGAATGTAACTGAAGAAATGTATGAAAGAAAAATGAGATAGCCGGAAATTGGAGGAACGGGGGCCGTGTCTATCAGCTTAAACTAACGGACTTAATTAGATGTTAACAAATTAATAGATATTTATTCTATCCAATAATTGTATATCTACGATGATAGCACCTTAAACTCGTATGACACGAATCATAATTTGTTAAAAAAAATTGTCAGCGATCTAGAATTCTGAGGTAATCTGACAAATAGATTTTGATTATCTTATTTATGTTAAAATTGGGCAGTAAAACATATTGTCCTATTAATTCTTAGGTTTATTAAAGTATTTAATAAATTAAAGTAGGTAACTTATAATAGGAATGTTTAAAATTCTCTCGCTCTCGAGCACAGCGGACGAAAAACTAAATCTATACTCCACTTTCTGGCCCATGTGCCTTATTTAAATGCCTCAGTCTTGAACGGTAGTGGCTAAAATGTTGATCACAAACTGGACACCTGTATCGATCTTTTCTTCCATGAGCTGTGACCAAATGCCTGTTCTTCGCTGCACGATTATGGAATATTGAATCGCATTTTTGGCAATTGAATTGTCCAACGTCGTGGATGACGAGGTGGCTACGAAGCTTGTTACATCCCGAAAATCCTTTGCCGCATGTAGGGCAAACATAGCTTTGGTAATGTTGGTTCATGTGCGTGAATAAAGTCCTCAACCCTACACATAGGAAGCTGCAATGGACACATCTGTATTCTTTGCCAGTTAAAACGAATGGTATGACACCGTCCGAAAAATCCGGGTCAATAAATTTTGAATGCTTCTCTGCTAAATGTGCCTTTAAATTATCTATATTTTGTACACTTTCGCCGCATAAACTACATGCTAAATCTGTGATATCAATTCTAAGAGGAAACGAGTTTCTCACAACAGAGTGCTGGAATATTTCGAGCTTGCTATGAATAACCGAATGTTCTCGAATTTCCGATACGTTTAAACATATTTTTGGGCAGTAAGCACACACGAATTTGCCTCTGTGTAATCTGAATACTACTGCATTCGAGTGTTTTATTATAACAGCTGCATTTGCTGTGTCTTCTTTAATTCGGCGTTTTCGCTTCCAAACTATTTTAGTGGACTTTCCTGCTGCCATTTCTTTTTCTTCTATCGGCCCTAAAAATAGAAACATACGTTTGTAATCTCCGAAAATCAATCGTACTTCATTCTATGTGTTCTTATATGACGCAGCAATTTCGATTTGCTAACAAATATCGAAGGGCAATTTGGGCAGAAGTGTTGTTTTTCTACATTTGCATGAGTTACGCGAATGTGGCCTGCTCTTTTGGAGGTCGTTTCAAAAGTTTTGTCGCAAGCATTACAATAGTATTCTTTTCTCTGTTGGGCATGTGTTTCTACTAAATGTTTTGCTCTCGTGTGGTAGGTTGTAAAAACTTCGGGGCATCTCGGGCAAGCGTAGCGAACGCCTTTTCTATGAATTCGCATTACATGACACATTCGAGACGCTCGCGTTTCTAAAACTTCACCACACTCCCCGCAAGGGAAACTCCCCTTTTCGTGTGACTGTACGTGTTTCCTAAATCTTGATTTAGAAACAAAGGCTTTCCCACAAGAATCACAAATGTAATTTTGAAAGTGTGTGTTCATATGTTCGTTCATTTTTGCGAAAGTCAGGAATTGGGCGAAGCACAGCTGGCAGGTGAATGCTTCTTCATCTAACTTGAAAGGTAGGACCCCATCACTGTATTCTATATTTAAAGTCTTTCCGTGTATCAACAGGTGGTCTTTTAAAGCGTCAATGCTGTTTAGAAGCCTGGTACACAATCTACAACTAAGTTCAGCTACATCTACTTTGACCATATTATTTTCTTTTAACTTAGAGAAGATTCTGTCAGTGGGTAACTCGTTAAGATGATTAGCTTTGACATGTGAGCGAAGTACAGGTACATCGACGAACTTAGCATCGCAGTATGAGCAGTAGAAAGCGCTATGGAACCATCGAAAGGCCCAGGCTGTTGAACATTCTAGAAGTATCATGGCGTTACGACGCATCATAGTTTTGGATATTCTTTTCTCTGATTCTTCGGGAAGTTGGTTGTTGGCACGTCTCCGCCTTCGCATCTGGCGATCGCTAACGTTTTCCTTCAACTTCCTAATGCGTCTAACGCCTAGCTTTCCCTCCGCTTCTTTAGCGGAACCTAAAAGCAAGAAACACTACGTTATTTTGTTAATTTGTCGAAGTACCAGTACCAGCTCCCCGGAACATGCATTTGATGCTAAAGCTACATTATATTATCATACTCGTTGGAATCTTATTGGTTAAGTATCCTGCAAATGTACCTTACGTAATTTTTGTCCAGTTGTTGCAGGAGCGGCTACTAAGTATTTAGTTCCGACTATGGTCGATGCGTAGGTCAGACAAAGTGATCTAAGGCTTACCTAAAAAAATATTTAGAATAGACCTCCGTCCTATCATTTCCGTTTTACAGGTAGTACAGGTATGTATTAGATTTAAGTGTGTATGATATGTGGTGTTTGATGTTTTGTAAACCTGTCCTGTCAGTGACATACAAATATTTGTTTAAATTAAAGAAAAGATATTTAACAGGAGGTACCTAAACTTTGCTAATGCAGAATATAATAAAAAGAACTACATTAGTTTTTAAAATAAAATATTATCTTAATAAACTTAACGTTTCCTACAGAAATAAAAAAGAAAACATTTTTGACTCCATTAGAAAAGTTTATTCAAAAAAATAATACTGGAAATAGTAACGTAAGTAGAATTAAGATAGTTTATACTAAATCTTAATATCAGTAGGAACTAAATCAGTCAACTCATGCGGGTTAATCGAAGGCAACTTTTGCGTTCTCTGCTTAAAGACAGGCCCGCGCCATTTTCCATTCACATCCTGGTGGGTCTTCAAATGCGTAGTCAACGCCCTATTCCTCGGAAAAGACTTCCCACATACAGAGCAATGGAAGTTCTTCTCCCCTGTATGACGGACCATGTGTCTTTTTAACTCATAGTTGGTCCTAAATTGCCATTCGCAGTAACTGCAACCGTAGTTCAATTGCGGAGGGAAATGGACACTCCGTACGTGTATGGCGCGTTTTCCGCTGGTTTTAAATGTCATCTCGCAATGAGCACAGTTGTAGGACACTTCTCGCTCGCTGTGAGCGTTTTTCATATGACCAATCCTTTCGTAATAATTGTCGAATCTTATATTGCAGTGGGGACATTCGTATCTCGGGGCTTTAGGGTGGACGGAGGCTTTGTGCGAGTCCCTAGCTGCTCTCATTATAAATATCCGGCCACATTTATTACAAGGAAACGACCCAGAGACATGAACCTCTAAGTGTTTTCTCAATCGAGGTGCAGTCATGAATCCTTTTCCGCAGGTCGCACATATGTAATGTTGGTAGTGAATGTTCATATGCTCGTACAGTTTTAAAAAGTTGTTGAATTTTTCGGGGCATATGACACATCGCCAGGACTGTTTGTCTAAACAAAATGGTAATACTCCGTCAGGGTGGTACGAGTCGAAATCTAAGCCATGATCAATGACGTGTTCTCTTATTTGAGTGGCATTCGACAGTGGCAGAGCACACAAGGAACAAACAGCGTCAGTAATATCAACGTTGATTAGAGGCATTTCTTTGAACTTGCTATAGATATCCTTGATGCTGTGACTTTGGGAGCAGATTCTGACATGGTCTCTGAGCTCGGAGCAGTCTGTAAAGTTATCTTCGCAGTAGGCACATTTGAATCTGTTTTTCTTCCATCTGAAAGGCAAGAGTGACCAACACTCGAGGATGGCTGAAGCGTTACTCTTGGTGATAATCCTCGCTTCGGCTCTAGCACTTCGGGTATATTTCGGCTTGGGTAATTTTTCTATTTCGAATTCACCATTTTGTTCGCTCGTTTGCCAGCGTTGTCCTAAAAATAGAAAATTTTCGTCAGATTTCTTCGTAACGTTTCCGTGTCCACTTTCCTCCATTCTTGGATTTTCCGATTCTGTTCTATTACAGTTTGTCACAGGTAAACGATAAGGTGGTTTGGGGTTCATTAAACATTGCAAGAGCTTTCTATGTTTAACTCGAGCTCACACGACAAAAATAGAAATCTTTGTTAAAATAACGAATGTTTATAAAATTGTAATAAAAAAACCAATGTAAACTATAATCTCTTTATTGGACTTATTGCTTACGTCTTAAACTTTACTTCATAGTTTTATAATATTTAAACTAATAAAATAAATTACATACGTAATCACTACGTAAATTCTAGAATACATTAGAGAATTATGCTGAAAATAGTTAATTTATTTTTATAAAGAATTGGCGATAGTACCGCCGTAAAATATAATCGTTGAAAAAATGTATGCTTGTTGTAAGAGATATGGTAAATTGTAGATAATAAAGTAATTGGAAGACATTTTTAAGGAGTATGTTTCACTGTAAAATGGTATAAAAGCAACTGAATAGTTCCAACTTGGAAGACGTGAAGACAGAAACGAGTTACAAGCTTTAAATGACGCACAGCGTATAGCTACGGTTTCCAAAAAGAGCCGTGGCCGCAACATAGCGTCTGCAATTTACCGGCGATAAATCGCTAGATTTGTTCTGACTGTACTTAGTCACGAAAAAGTGACCATACTGAGAAGAGTGAGCCCACTCATTTTAAATAGCGTTTCCATGACAATTCAGTCAAGTGTGGGTAACCACGAAACAGAATCGCGACTATCTTTTGACGCGAATATTATGTTACAGTTTCCAAGAAGAGCGGTGGCCGCACTTAACGGCCGTAGTGACAGCTGTCACGAAAATGATGACAGCGACAAAGATTTCAATCGTTAGATTCGCCCTACCGCATCAAAAGATAGTCGCGTTTCTGTTTCGTTTTAACACCTCTGGCACAAAATGACGCAGTGACTTACTTGATCAAATCAAATTAAAATATTTTATTTCACATATACCTACATGGGCACTTATGAAACATCAGAAGCTAGGTGCACGGTTCCAATTGGTCGTTTCTTATAGAGAAGAGCCTTCAAAGGACTTCACGATTACTTTTTTAAAAATAAGGGGCTTTTTCAAAAAAAAAAACAAATTACAGTGCTAATAGGTATGAGAAGACAGTGAAGGCCTATCGTGGAAACGCTATTTAATGTGTGATTATCGTGGAAACGCTATTTAATAATGTATGAGCTCACTCTTCTCAATATGGACACTTTTTCGCAAGAGTAAGGTAAGAGCAAATCTAGCGATTTAAATCTTTGGGCAGCGGGGATTGACTTAATGTCAAATACAGGTGTAAATGACAGATTTTTATGAGGGCCGTTATAATTTGACAGAACCGCTTTCCTGGGAAACCAAAGCTTTACGATTTAAATCTTTGCCGCTGCCATCACTTTCATGACAGCCGTCCCTGCCGCGTGGCGGCCACCTCATTCTTAAGAAACATAAGCTTTAGTGATCATTTGCATTTGATTTGCAGACTCAAATAAAAACATTTTTACAAAAAAACAACCGACTTCCAAAAAAAACACTAAAAGACGTGAAAAATAACTTTAATTTCGGAAGTCGGTGCCTTTGGTTTTGTATTTTCGTGTTTGGCCACCGACTTCCGAAATTAAAGTTATTTTTCACGTCTTTTAGTGTTTTTTTTGGAAGTCGGTTGTTTTTTTGTAAAAATGTTTTTATTTTTCACTTTTTAGTTGCGGTACCTACCCCACACAAATTCGTATACCACTACTTGGTGTGTAAATAACAGTGACAGGAAATTATTAACACATCATCCATATAAACTAAGTGGAAAAAATATGCAATATTAAAGATAACTCAAAAACTACTGGTCAGACCTTGATCAAATTTAAATGGGACCACATGTGAAGCACCACCTATCAAATAAAAAAAGAATCATCCAAATCGGTTCACCCAGAAAAAAGTTATGAGCTAACACACATAAAAAAAAAAAAAAAAAAAAAAAAAAAAAAAAAAAAAAAAAAAAAAAAAAAAACATACAGACGAATTGAGAACCTCCTCCTTTTTGTGAAGTCGGTTAAAAAACAGTTCATATTATATCAACAAAATTAGCCATTTTCAGCATACTTCTGCATTGCTCTTTATTTTGAGCGTTAACATTACTGTATTTTAGAGAGCATCTTCGCGTATCATGTTTATTGCGTTTTTTTACTACACACTTTTGAATACAACCCTTTTTTATGAGATCTTAAAGTTTACTTACATTACCGACAGATGGCGTGTTACGCTACCGAAACTACCCTCAAAACTGGACATGAAAATTTTACACATACGCCATCTGTCGTAGTTTTAAATGCGACATGTTTGGAGAATAGGATAAATTTAGTTACTTATATTTTAATTCAATTCCGGTACTTTTTAAATAAATTATTGCTTTATCAGTACATGTCTAGCAATCGATTTCTGAAAGCTTGATTTTGATTCCATGATTTATAAAGTAAACCTGTATACATATTCTGTAAAAATTTCACCGTGCAAACTTAGCTGAAGTAAGCAGTCAAGTGTCAATCCCTAGCATATCCTGATCCTTGGGCATCAGGTGGAATGAGACCATGAACGAACGGCTGTTCGCTATTTTAATTCGCTGACCGAGACAACAGCCTATCAAATCACTGTACATGGAATTTGAAAATATTAAATCAGATAGACTTCCAAAAACCGGTAACCGGTGATTGCGTAACACACTAACAGTAGGAATGCCTTTCATTTTGACAGTTCAACAACATTCATTGAGTTATTTACTTTGTTGAGCAGATACATTTTTCGAACATATGAAGAAATGTATTAGCAATAAGCTTCAAAATGATTCAGATTGTGATTGATAGTGTTTTATGCAATTAGGATGCTGAACTCTAATTGCGTAACATACACGTGAAGGAAGTTCCTAATCCATTGCCTCATAGGTATGAAAAAATCGTCTGCTCAACAACGTTTATAACGCAATGAACGTGGCTGAACTGTCAAAATTAAATGAATTGCGCTCAATTGTCATTTTCTGTGTGTTACGCAATTACCCCACAGTTTTTATTTAAATATAATTTGATCTAATGGTTTGTCTGCTAAGAAACATTCTTAACATAGAGCATTTACCGTTTCTGAAAAATACATTACTTTATTGCATACATTGTTAATATTGCACCGAATAAAAAACAACCGATATATAAAAAATCTCAATAAGAACACAATCAGTCAAAACTATTCGATTAAAATTGAAATAAAGAGTCATAATGGCTGAATCTAGTAATATCATACATGGAAATGCTTCTTCGCGATGTGCTTATCCAAAGACAACTTAGAAGCGAATGCTCTAGAACAACTACCACATGGATAACTATATTCTGTCTCTTTCTTCGTCCTATGAGCTTTTACATTATGGTGGTACTTTTGTGATCGGGTCTTGAAAGTCATATGGCAAGTCGTACATTCATACATCTCAGCCCCCGGTTTATAATTATGGAACTCCATGAGATGACGCTTTCTGAGCTCCCAGGTCGCGAATCTAGGCTTTTCTTTGCAGTAAACGCACATGTAAGGAAGTGTTGTATGCTGGGTTTTGATGTGAATGTTGCGTTCTTCTAAAGTAGTGAATGTAGCAACGCAACGACTGCATGTGTATTTGTTGTCGTGTGGTATCTTTGTGTGGGCTTTCAGTGCAGATTCTGTTATGAATCCTTCTCCACAAGTGTCGCAGACGTAATTTTGATAGTGTTCTGATGTATGTTTCTTTAAAGATATGAAATCTGAGAACTGTATCTTGCATATAGCACATTTCCAGTTCGAACCATCATTGAGTTTAAATGGAAGAACTCCTGGTTGGACATCAGCGTTCAGAGGCTGTTTATGATCATTCTTCAAATGTATCACCAACTCATCTAAAGTATCGATAGGAATAAAACAAAGTTTGCATTGCAGATCTGTTATGTCAACCTTCAAAAATTCCTTCCGTATTTTCCTACTGAAGACTAGCTGTATATCGAAATTCGCGTGTCGAGACGCCATATGAGCTCTCAGACCAATCGGGTCGTTAGATTGAACACGACAGAAGACGCAGTTGAAATTCTGGCCCCAGGTCCTAAAAGGGCAGGCGGTTGAACATTCTAGAATAATCTCGGTATTGCTTTTATATTTCAAGGCTTTTCCAAACCGAGGGTTGTAGGAAGACTTGTAGCATTTAAAGTTACGTTCGTGTTGCCTCAGACCATGATCTGACAAAAATGTGGCTCCACACTTATCGCAAGTAAAAATCTTCATGTGTGTCCTCAAATGGACGTTGATTTGTGAGAATTTAGGAAATGTTTTATCACATTCGAGACACGTCCATCTTCCCGAAGGTCCTTGTCTATAAGGTAGTACTCCAAAAGGAACATCAAAGTTAACTTTGATTTTGTGGTCCCGAGAAATGTGGTTCATGAAACTGTCTATATTTGGAAGTTCTTGGGTACACATGGTACATTTTAGATCAGTAATTTCAACTTTTAGGGCATCGTAGACTTTATAGAAAGCGCTGTTGTAGTCAGCACTTGAATGATCGGCTTTCATATGTTCCCTCAACGCGGCCATTGGCTCAAACTCGTCATGGCAGTACGAACAGACGATCCTATTAAAACGAGTCTTAAAAGGGAATGCAGTCGAATGTTTTAGGACCAGAACAGCGTTTTGCCTTTGCGGGTTCTGTCCAACGGACCTTTCAAACAATCTTTGTTTCGGTTTACTTTCGTTCTGATTAAGTCCGTCAATATCCTTTGTGGACCCTAAAAAAGAAAAGAATTTTCATCATTATTATATTCTAGTACAGCTTCTTGTCTTCGGAGGAAGAATGGCATCCCGGCTTACATCGATTGGTCATTTTATGCTTCTAGAGATCTTTATGTGGAAATACAAAAAATATAAATATTGGCGTGTCAACTACTTCTGTATAAGTTAATGAAAATGTTCGTTAATTAATGAAGACAACTACCTCAGAAACTTCAAACATCAAAGTGCTTTTTAGCCACATGTTTGTCCAAGAACAGTTTTGTCGTAAAAGCCTTTGGGCAACTTGGGCATGGGTAGCTAAGCTCTGTATCTTTTTTTATTCGATGTACTCTCGCCATATGGTTGTACTTCCCCGATCTCGTCTTGAATGACTTTTGGCATGTCGTACAATCGTATTTATCAGCTCCTGTTTTATAGTTATGAACTGCCATCAAATGTTTTTTGCGAACCTCCCAGTTTGCGAAGCGTGGTTTATCCTTGCAATACACACAGACATATGGCAATGATGTATGCTGTGTTTTCACGTGCAGATTCCTTTCATCTAGCGATGAGAATGTGGCGATGCATCGACTGCAGTTATATTTGTTCTCGTGTGGTATTTTAGTGTGAGCTATCATTGCAGATTCAGTGATAAACCCTTCGCCACAAGTATCACAAACGTAGTTTTGAAAGTGTTCCGAGGTATGTTTCTTTAGGGAGACGAAATCTTTGAACTCGTTCGGACATATCGTGCATTTCCATATTGAGCCATCGTTTAGTCTAAAAGGTAGGACGCCGATTTGAGCGTCCGTGTTTATCGGCTGCTGATGATCGTTCTTTAGATGGTAAATCAAACTGTCGAAGGAGTCAATAGGCATGAAGCATAGTTTACACTGAAGGTCTGTTATATCAACGTTGAGGAAATCTTTCCCTAATTTCTTATAGAAGGCAGCTTTAACGTCATAATTCGCGTGAATTGTAACGACATGCATACGTAGACCGCTAGGATCACTACTTTGGACCCTACAGAACACACAATTGAAGTTACTTTTCCATGTCCTGAATGGACTAGCTGTAGAACATTGTAGAATAATTTCGGCATTCGATCTAGGTTTTAGAACTCTTCCATTTCTAGCCTTGTAAGCCGTTCGGAAGCACTTGACTTGTCGATGATGGTCTTTCAAAGCATAATCTGAGACGAAAGTCGTACCGCATTTGTCACAGCTATAATTCATGAAATGGGTAACAATGTGTCGGTTGAAAGCAATGAACGAAATGAAGACTTTATTACAGTAAACACAAGTCCAATGGTTATCAGAATTTTGCTTATAAGGTAGGACACCGTATCGGGCATTGAATTTTACAGGCTTATTGTGTTCCCTATACAAATGACTCATAAGACCGTCTACATCTTGGATTTCTTCAGCACATATTTTACATTCTAGGTTAGTGATATCTATTTTGATTAAATTGTCCCTTGCTCTGTAGAAGACGTTTTTGAAACCTGAATTAATATGTTCTGTTTTCATGTGGTATCTCAGATCGGTAAGAGTGTTAAATTCTTCGTGGCAGTAAGAGCAGAGAATTTGACTAAAGCGAGTTTTAAACGGATACGCGGTTGAATAAGTTAGTATAATTTCAGCGTTGCGCCTTTGCGGCGTCTGGTAAACAAGGACTATTTTCTTTTTTGATTCATTCTCTGTCTCACTACGTCCGTGAATTTCCAATGTGGACCCTAAAAACAAAAAAGAAAATGGTCAGTGTCATACCGTAGCGACAAAGTTTATTAATTAATTTTAAGACAACGAACTAATATGACCAAAAACAAACTCTATAAGCACCTTTTTGATTTGCCTTATTTTTTCTGGGGTTAAGACGGTAGTTAGGAATTCAAAAAAAACGTTACACGTGTATTTTGGTATACAAACATTTATTTCTACTCGAAAAAGTGACACCAAAAACATTAAAGGCGCATATTACAGCCGCATCGGGAAACATTACAAAAAAAGGTCGGTGCGGCCCGCCTGTAGTGACTAGTATGCCATCGCTTCATATAAAATATAAGTACGAAAGTGATGTAGGAGGATTTTTATGTTGCGTTGGGCCCGCCTAAATCTGCGTCAGCCTTAAATATCAATAGAAACATCAGGATGAGTGGTCTTCATATGAGTTTTTAAGCTAACTTTTTGCGCAAACTGCTTATCACACAAAATACAGACAAATCTCTTGTTGTCACTGTGGATCCACATATGCTGCGTCAGACTGTTCTGCCTCATGAAACTCTTGGAGCAAACAGTGCACATAAACTGTTTCTCTCCTGTATGTCCACGAGAATGATCATCTAACCGTTTCTGTGTATTAAACTTGAGACCACAGCAAGCGCATTGGAATCCTTCATCAGTATGTGCGAGCTTATAGTGTGTGTAAAAATATCTTCTCGAGGTAAATTTTTCTTCACAATCAGGACATTTATAGACAATTTTTTCGTACTCATGTTCTGCTTGTAGGTGTTTCTGCTTAAGTTCCCAGGATTGGAATCTGTCGCCGCAGATTATGCAGCAGAAAGTCCAGCAAGGTTTCGACGCCCTAACATGTGCCCTCTTTTGCTCCAGTGTGGGATATTCAGTCCAGCACTTCCTACACACGTGCTTCTTAACTGCATGGATGCATTTAATGTGGTATTTTAAAGCCTCGTGTGAGAGGTAGTTGCGGCCACAAGTGTCGCAAGTAAACTGCTGGTAATGCACGATCGTGTGACGACACAGCTTGATTAGAGTGGGCATTTTCTTGCCGCAGTGATAGCAACAGTAATTGTTATTTACCAACTTGTAAGGTTGCAAACCCACATCGAATTCGAGGTTTAATTTCTTTGCAACATCTGAATGTGATTCCTTCAAGTGCTGAGCGACATCATCAATTTTCTCACAAGGTTGGAAACACAGTCTGCATTTTAGGTTGCAGATATCGACTTTGAGGTATTCCTTTAAGCTACTCATGTGGTGGAAGGCCGTGCCGATGGTGAACTCTTGGTGATGGACGTCAAAGTGTCTTCTGAAATGCGTGGGGTCCTCATAGCCTTCGCAGCAGTAGACGCAAGTGATAGCTTTCCCTCGCAATCTGAATGGGTACAGGGTCGAATATTGCAACACAATCTCCGCATTCTCTTTCGCCCATAAATGTGGTTCTAGAAACAAAAAGAAAAATCGCAGTGACTGGTCGGCTCACTTTTTTCTTTTAACGGAAACAGGGATAGTCGGTGTTGTGGGAAGTTCTGGTCAAAATAAAATGAATTTATATGTGTATACAGTTACCCAGTAAATGGGTTGTGGAGGTCAGATAGGCAGTCGCTTCATGTAAAATACTCATATTAATCTACATTTAGTTAGACTGGAAGCTGTGTCTAACATAGTTGGGTTGGCTAGTCAGACTGATACGTAGTAGGTATCAAAATGCAATGTATTCTTCACCACCCTTGGTTGACTGGTAGAGAATACCTATGGCATTAAGACCGCCTCTGTGCCTTTTTGTGTGCGAAAAGTTTAGATAAAACTAGACGCATATCTATTTTACTTTACCCGATGTCTCAACATAGAAGTTTTAAAATAATGGACAGGTTATTGATATTACAGAAACAACAGATTGTGTCTAACTCCAGTTTAATATTTTAAAACAAAACAACAATAGACTTAATCAAAATACAATTGAAGATTAAATATTATTAAAATGTGTCATTCTTGAAATCCCAAAAAAACAGCTATGTACGCCAATGTAGGAAACTGCAGATTTTTTCGCGATTTCTAGGTTGATTCATTTAAAAACTGATTATAATGATGAGTACAACAAGACCTTTCAGGTTTACAATTGTTGAGAAAAAAATACTTTCAATTATTAACAAATACTTCTTTAGATATATTCATGGAAAAAAATTAGTCCTCTAACAATTTTAGCTCGCGGAATTACTCACATAGTTGTAGGTAATAGAATCTAATACTTATTTTTAAGTTAAATAATATCTAAAACATTTAATTAAAGAGTACCTAACAAAAAGAAGAACATGACGAGACACTGGATAGCAAGCACTGGAAGTCATGGGGAGAGGTTGGCCCAACAGTGGGATTAGAAAGGCTAACAGTAACAATAATACAAAAACATCTTCCAAAGCTATCGGCTTTCTTTTTCAAGTATTTAAAATGACGTTCTGACTATACAAGTACAACACAGCGGTTTAATTTGGGTATGAAAAGATATCAAATGATTCTAACAACCAAAGATTTTCAAATGTAAGATCTTCAATATGAAATGAGGGAACTCATCTTGATTGACGATATACGGAACCGCCATATAACGCTAAGCGCACGCAGCGAATTGCAATGCAATCCATACTATATCATTATCCATTATTATACTATAAATGCGAAAGTAACTCTGTCCGTCTGTCTGTTACCTTTTCACGCTTTAATAGGTGAACAATTTCCATAAAAATTTGGCACACAGGTAGACCATGACCTGGGTTAGGATATAGGATACTTTTTATCGCGGTAGTACATTCCTGTGGGATAGTTTCCGATATCTAATACAAGATAAAAGCACGTTGCGACCGCCTTTAGTGTGCGATGATTCATACAAAAGGTACGCAAGGAGGATTTTTGCAATGCAGCGCGGCCCGCCCAAATGTGCATACAGTCTTTGGTGTGCGTGTATTCTTCACAAACTATAGCTTGGTCTACACCACCCATTTATCTTCAGATATCTCAGGATGATGTCCCTTCATATGCGCCTTGTAACTATGTCTTTGATTGAACTGCTTTTTACAAGACCTGCACTTAAACCTCTTACAGTCACTATGAGTCCACATGTGCTGAACAAGATTCTTCTTTCTCGGAAAAGATTTAGAACACACATTACAATGAAACGTTTTTATGCCTGTGTGGACCAGCATGTGCTGTTCCAAATACCTTTTGGAGGCGAATTTCCGTCCGCAGTGCGCGCAAGGGAAGTTGACTTCAGCGTGGGTCGTATTAAAATGCCCTCTATAGGCATTTCTAGTTGTAAAGCTAAGACTGCATTCGGAACAAGAATACGACTTCTTGGATTGCCCATGAGCCATTACTAAATGTCGTTCTTTGGCGGGCCATGTCATGAATCGCTCTAGGCATATAAGACACTGATACATCCAACATCCGGGAGAATTGATTGTATGCTCTCTCTTAGCTTCTAAAGAACCAAACGTCTGTTTGCATTTTCTGCATATTCTCTCGGCTGATATGTGCGTGAATCGAATATGGTGCTGCAAGGAGCTGTTAGTCGTATAAGACTTGCCGCAGGTGTCGCACGTGAAGTTCAGGAAGTGAGATGACATGTGACGACTGAGCTGCCGCAAACAAGGGAAGTTAAGATCACATATCCCGCACATGAGTCTGTCTTGTAAAAATCTGTAGGGATGAAGTCCTAATTGGAAGTCAAAGTTGATTTTGGCGTCATGTCTCTCGTTTAAATGTCGTGCAATATCGTCGATTCTTGCGAAGGATTCAAAGCATATTCTGCAGGCCATTTCTGTGCAGTCAATTTTGAGGTAGCACTCGTTAGCAATATGAGCGAAAGCGGTTCGGACTTTGAAGGAGAAATGTTCTTTCTTCATGTGCTGTCGAAACAGCGTGGCGTCGGTGTGACTGTCACCACAATATACGCACATGAGGGCTGTGTCCGGCAGACGGAAGGGGTATACCGTGGCGTTCAGGACGATAATCTCTGCATTCCGTCGCGCGATGGACAACGGTAGCATCACGTCTAGAACAGACAAATGCCTTTGGTCATATTTTTGGTGTGCTCGTGGTAAATGCTATTGATGTGTAATAATTACTTAACTAATAGGATAACTTATGATGGTTAGGTGTTATCGTTTTGTTTGCACACAACGCAAACTTTCGTAGCTTCAGCTCAGCTTGTCATTAATTAGTAAAGAATGATAATCTTGGACGTCAACTCGTGTTAGTTAGTTTTGGGATAACGTAGATGCCTAAATGATCTACGGTGCCGGCCTTCTGTCTACTACCGAAAGAGTACGCGAGTTTTTATTTTCTTATTCAGTTGTGCGAAAGGTATTCAATAGATTTCCGGGAGATTTCGAACTTATTTTTGGGTATAATATGAGGAGGTAAGTACAATAAGAAGCAAACATCAAAGAGTAATCAATTTATTAAATACTATAAGTACCTAACTACAAAATATTATAAAACAAGTAACGAAATATACCAACGCTTGTAATTATTTAAACTATGCGAACATTTAACAGATATTATGGGTACTATCGGTTATTTAGAGCATATTTGGGCGGATGATGTATATATAGAAACATATACAGCATATATCAGAAAGCCACTCCTTTCTGATATATGATGTAGAATCGACTTTTATTGAAACAATAGAAGATTTCAGCTATTCTGAAGAGAAAATAGCTCTCTCAACAAACGATTCATGATTATACAGCTTTCAGATTTGCTTTCAGAAAATCAGAAAGCTACGCTAAATCCAAACACGCTCTTAATATGGACCAGTAACTTTTTTTTTTTTAAACTTAAAAATGAATATTTTACAAATACTTCACTTTCCTTAGATAACAGAAGAAAAAATAATATTGCTTGAGATTAACATTATTACAAAGAAATAAGACTGATTAAATGATTAATACAAAAACAAGGAATATTTTCAGTTATCTCTTCTAAAGCACCATAATCAATTAAAAATCTAAATATTTAATTTCACATAAACCTACATGGGCACTTATGAAACGTCAGAAGCTAGGTGCACGGTTCCAATTGGTCGTTTCCTATGGAGCGAGCCGGCAAGAACTCCATTTTTATTTGATTTTAAATAATTGGCTTTTACAATGGTGTCTACTTACAGTGTTAATAGGTATGGGAGGACAGTGTAGGCCTGTCAACAAGTACCAGATAGTTAAGAAAATAGGAAATGGCCAACAAGTCGAAACATCTATGAGTCTACAACTACACCCGCTTTTGCTAACCCAAATAAGGCATAAGGTACTCACCGGTTATTTGATAAATAAAACCAATAACAAACTACCGCATAAAGTTTGAAATAAGTTGCAATATGAAACATCTATCGAAGCCAGACAAAGTTTATAAAATAAATATCGATGCCCCTGAGAGATGATTTAATTTTGTAATGCGCCCAGGCGCGCACAGGGGATTTTTTTTCGCGCACTCGATTCTCCACGCTCTGCTTAGCGCCGAGAATTGAAAATCCAACCGTGTTTTTTTGACACCCTGGGATGCGGTCTGTTGGATTTTCAATGCTCGGCTTAATACAGGGGGTGAAATATCCAGTGCGCCATAAAAAATCGTTGCATTGAAAAATCACCCGTGTTACCTGGACTTATGCCATATTTTTTTCTGTCATAGAACTATTTCACGCTTTCTTCCGCCACATATTCATATACTAAATCGAAGAACCATAACCACACAACAATTCAAATCATTCTATAACGCGTTATTCACCTGCGGCGAAGCAGAAGTCGGTAATGCTTGTACAACGAATGACGGATGGACTTCAATATTGAACCAACTTTTGAAGAAGGAAAGAGTGATACAGATGGCATTAGCGTGATTGAGACAAAGCCTAAGCGTAGATGCTGTGCTGATATTAAGACGTGCCTACCCCTTGATTACGAAAGTATCTAAAACGAGGGCTATCGCGCTTGAATTCGCCGCCAGAGGCGCTAGTGTAGAGTAAGGTCTCTAGAAATGTCAAATGTCTAGCGTTCCCGTTTGCGGGAATTTTATCGCGAATTTTTACTAATGATTCATGACTGTTCTAAAGATTGTGCCATTCTGGATTTTATTATGGGATTTTGGTAGCATATGAACCACGAATAATATTTTTGTCTGCTACATACATGTCAATTTTATTAACATTATTATGTAAATATTCATTTGCAGTTTTCAAATGTAATAAAATAAAGATTATATGAAGTTATGGGTACTTAAACATGTCAAATGAAAGTACTGACAGGACCTTACTCGCCAGTGGCGCCAGCTGGTTGTTGAGCACAAAAACGATAGCTCTTGTACCCTTTGATTTAAAAACTCGTGTTTTTATGAATAAAGGAGATTTTTCCACGGATACAAACTAAAAATCGCCTAAATCCGGATGGTACGACTTCATATGAGTTTTCCAACTGACTTTCTGATTGAACTGCTTATCGCACATCTTACATTCGAACCTTTTAACCTCACTATGTATCCACATATGCTGTCGCAGTGTAGACTTCCTCGGAAACGTTTTAGAACAAATATCACAAGAGAATAATCTCTCATTGGAATGAACGACCATATGCCTGTCCAAAACATACTTCGTATCGAATTTTCTATCGCAACTCGGACAGTCAAAATGTTCATCCGTATGCACTATTTTAAAATGAGCTCTGAATTTGTTTGGTTTTTTAAAAACGAGTCCGCATTCGGGACAAGGGTACATCTTTTTAGGTATACCGTGTGCTTGCTCCATGTGGCTGCGTTTTATTTTCCATGTACTAAATCTGTCTCCACAAACCGAGCATATGTGCTGTCGACACTGTTTAGACACCTCAAAGTGCCTCTTCTGATCTTCAGTTGAGTATAAAACAACTTTGCACTTCCTACACCTCCTCTCTTTCGGTACAAAAGGGCAGGAGAACTCAAGATGTTTTTGCAAGGAGGTGGAAGATGCGAAAGATTTGCCACAAAGTTCGCACGTACATTGGAAGAAGTGTTTCTGGATATGTCGGCTCAAACTCCTAATGTTGGACGATTTGTCGTGGCATACGGCGCAGGATAACTTGTCGTTTTGTATGTTAAAAGGCTGGAGGCCTATATCGTGATTTAAGTCGATACTTTGTTTGTGGACTTTGTTTAAGTGAATGGCTGCGTCGTCGATTTTGTTGAAAGTTTCAAGGCATATTCTGCAACGTAGGTCTGTGCAATCGACCTTAATATATCCTTCGTGGAGGTGTGAGAATGCGACCCTGGCGTTGACCACTTCGTGGTCGTCATCCATATGCTTCCTGAAGCGAGAAGGCTCGTCAAAGCTTTCGCAGCAGTACACGCATACGATGGAACTCTCCGGGAGCCTAAACGGATAAGCTGTGATATATTGTATAACGGTCTGGGCGTTCCTTTTTGCGATGTGCATCGGATATAATTCTAGAACAAAAGAGACATTGGTCACTTTTTTTTTTGTTAGTGCTACTTAAATTCACTAATATATAGTCCCATTGTACTTCGCTAAAAGTTTTACTCGTATGCATAAAAGAGAAAAAAGAAAATAATTGAAACCGGAAGTCTACGATTCCGTCAAATCAATCAGTCTGAATAGCCTTTTCTCAACTATCTTGCGGTCGGCTTCCAGTCTAACCGGATGCAGCGAATACCAATATTTTACATGGAGCGACTGCCTACCTGCCCTGCCCAATCCGATGGGTAACACTGGGTAACACAATACCCACTGGTAAGACTGGCTGTCACAGTTTTGGGCTTGTCTACCCTTAACGACTGTCAAAGATCTACGATTGACAGCTGGAACCAACGGTATGCACGGAGTTGTCTCGGATGGGTAATGGATGGTCATCCAAGAACCGACCGCGGCAAGTGTAGCTTAACCTTCGGTCAACCCGTGCGCCTGTTATCATTTAGCCACGACCCCTCTCATTGATTCCGACAAAAACTTCAATCTTTATACGTATTTTGCACCTACGACACAACAACAACATTTTTTTTCGAACTACCCTCTAAAAGACACGCATTTCAGGATGCCTCGCCTTCATATGAGTCCTCCAGCTGACTCGCTGGTTGAACGTCTTATCACAAATCTTACACTCGTGTTTTTTCACTTCACTATGTATCCACATATGCTGTCCTAAGGTAGACTTCCGCGGGAATGCCTTCGAACACACTTGACAGATAAAATTCCTCTCCCCTGTATGAATAACTATGTGTTTTTTCAAATTCCTGTCAGTATCGAACTTTCTCTCGCAGTAAGAGCATTCAACGTAGTCATTCGTGTGGGTGGTTTTGAAATGCAACCGAAGGCTATCCCGTTTACTAAAAATTAGGTGACACTCTGGGCAATTATAGGTCTTCTGGGGCACGTTATGTGTCTCCTTTAGATGATTCTGTTTCATATTCCAAGTAGTAAACCTTTCTCCACAGATATTACAAACGTGCTGGCGACATCGCAGCGATTTTTCCAAATGGTCCATTCGTTCCGTTGCCGAGGTGAATATTTTTCTACATTTTCTGCATCTATTTTTGTTATTTTTATCGGATTCGGTGCCGCAGTTGTATCTAAGATGGCAATGTAGGGAGGTCAATGACGCATAAGACTTGCCACAAGCATCGCAAGTATATTGCACAAAATGTGTATGTGTGTGTTTACTTAACAACGCCAAAGTCGAAAATTTCTCTGAACAAATCGCGCATGAATATTTATCCTTGTAAATATTAAACGGGTGCATGCCTAGGTCATGTTTCGGATTTAGGTTTTTATTGTGTTTTTTGAGAAGGTGGTCTGCGGCTTGTTCTAAATTAGATAAAGTTTCAAAGCAGATTCTACATTTAAGGTCAGTGCAATCGACTTTAACGGAAGCTTCGGCCACGTGAACGAACGCCATGCGTACTTTGAAGTCCTGATGTTCTAAATTCATATGTTCCCTAAAGTTCGCGGGGTCTGGGAAGCTATCACAGCAGTACACGCAAACCATGGAAGATTCTGGCAGCTTGAAGGGGTAAGCTGTAGTATACTCTATCATCGTTTTGGCGTTCTGTCGCGCGATGAACATCGGATTTAGTTCTAGAACAAAAAGAAACGACCCATCACTTATCCTGTGTTGTGGTATGTTCGTTACTGTACTAAGCTAATACTGGACTCCACAATGTTACTACAAATGATTAAAATAAAATAAAAAGTTGTTTATTGGAGACCGCCCAAGATAGATCCCAATTATGTTTGAAACTGATATCGAAGGTCTTTGGCCCATTTTGTAACCCAATGAAGAAAAATAAAATTAATATTTTAAACGCGTTCAAGCAAGAGCATAAACTCAGGCTATTGAAAATAGGCAGCCGCAGCTGAACTTTTAATCAACCTTTTTAAATGTTGCACCTACACAGATCCAAATACAATTCAAATTGTAAACGTATCTCGTATTATTTAATTATGATTTGCAGCTAAAATAAATGCATTTTGTAAACAGGAATATAAAAAAGTATTTAGTATACTAAAATACTAAATGAACTAACGCGAAGTGGGAAGGCGTTAGACGTAGAAAATAATTGCTTAAATTAAAACCTAAAAACACACGCTTTATAATTAATCGAAAAACAGACTGGCCCTAGATTACAACGACTAGTAACCAATACGAAACTACCCTCATTTAATATACTTTGGAACTATTTAATAACAGCATACAATAACTAGTATAAATATTTCAACATTATTCGGTTAAAACGGAAAACATTATTTTAAGATTATCATTTTTCCCCTCAAAGTCCTCTAACTCGGGATGGTACGATTTCATATGTGTCTTCCAACTGACTTTTTGATTGAACTTTTTATTACAAAGTTTGCATTCAAACCGTTTATGTTCCATATGTATCCACATATGCTGAATCAAATTCTTCTTTCTCGGAAACGATTTGGAGCAGACCGTACACGGAAAGAGCTTCTCCATTGTATGAGAAACTCTATGCTCTTCCAAATTCTTTTTGGTAACGAATTTCATTCCACAGCAAGAGCAGACGTAATTGTCATCAGTGTGACTTAGCCTAAAATGTGTCCGATACTTCTTCCGTTCCTGGAAAATTTGTCCACATTCGGGGCACACGAAAACTTTTTTTTCAACTCCGTGGCACTCAGTCAAATGCAGTTGTTTTGCATGCCAGGATATGAACCTCTCGCCGCAGACACAGCATAAATGTGACCAGCATCTTTGAGACTCCAGCAAATGCTTTCGTCTCTCTTCTATTGAGCTGAAGGTCCGTTTACATTTGCGGCATATCTTTTCGGTGCCAATGTGGGAGAATCTTATATGACTGCGCAGTGCTGTGTTAGTCGCGTAGGATTTTCCGCAGGCTTCACAGGTGTATCTCCAGAAATGGCTTTGTGTGTGTCTGCTGAGCTGCCGTAAGCATACAGCCTTGTAAGGGCATATCGCGCAAAATAACTTATTGTTCTCTAACTTAAATGGCTGTAGCCCTAACGCGACGGTTAAGTTAAGAGGTTTCTTATGTTCGGAGTAGAGGTGTTCTGCAATTTGATCCAAATTTTGGTAGTGTTTGAAGCAGAGTCTGCAATTAATATTTGTGCAGTCAACTTTAATGTACCCTTCTGAGCAATGGACGAAAGCCATTTTGGGGTTAAAAGTTTCGTGTTCTTCGTTCATATGTGTCCTAAATACATCAGGATCGGGGTAAGTCTCGCAACAGTAGACACAAACCATGTTGTCTTCGGGCAGCTTGAAGGGGTAAACGGTGGAATATTTCACTATAATCTCGGCGTTCCGTTTCGAGATGAAATTCGGGTCATTTTGCTTCTCTAGAACAAAAAGAAATGCCCAGTCATTCAACTGCCCTTCTGTTTTCCTTCTTTTGTGGTGTTGATGATTCTTTCTAAGATTATGACACTTAATCGTACGGTTAGATAATGTTTAATTTCCACGTGAAAGGTTGAATGTAATCAAAAGAGTAAAAGAGTTATGTAGTAATTAATGAAACAGATTCGAATACATCATGCTTGATGTATTCGATTTGGTTTGGGTGTTCCCCAGATGAATATTGAAAATGGAGCACCGAAACCGGTCACGACAAATTGATTTTCAACGTGTTAAATTCTTGTAAGTAAATAACTTTTTGAGATTAATGAATCGTTTAAGCACTGCATGAATGTTTAAGAAAAGTAAAACAAAAAACTTATAGGTAATAATAATATATTGATATTAACATTTCAAGTTAATTAACTTATATTTAATGTATACCTACAATATAAACTCACTGTAATAATTCGCGTTTCTGGCGTTACAATTGTCTGGCACACTTAAAGAATGCCAAAAAGGCTTCAGCTCAGCTCAAATGTTAAAATAATGTGAACAAAAGAACATCTTATCTCCTAAAACGATTTTTTTTTTAAATCGTTTAATCAGACTCGGTCGCCAGACTTATTTACAGCAACTAAACGTCAGCAATTAGTACTTCGTTTACTTAAGATTTAATCTAGGGGACAAAACTACAAATCCCTGGATCAGGATCGTATTCAAATACAGAGCATGCAATCGCCGTGCCGCCAGCGGCTAGCTGGAGACAGCAGTACTAAAAAAAATCGTGGCGTCGAAATTGCGTTGAGCACACAACTTCTGTCACGGACCGCCTTCGAAGCCGTCAGTTCCGATACGTCATTTGTTTCGTAGTGAGAGTAAGCGGTGACACGCTTGGTTTGTATGGGAAGTGCTGCAGTCGCCGAAGCGACTTCGTGCTCTATGTATAACTATGCCAGATGCCGTGTGTCGGACTTTTTACGCAAACATTGGCTTAAAATAGCTTAAAAATATTATGTGTGGTTAACTTTGGTTGGTCTCGTCTACAAGCCAATAAGTTTAGGTACAAAATATTATATTCCTCCTAGCTACACCTCAAAAATCTACCAACTCCGGATGGTAAGACCTCATATGAGTCTTGTAACTAACCCTCTGATTAAACGACCTATTACACAAAGTGCATTGAAATCTCTTCTGTTCACTGTGAATCCACATATGTTGCGTCAAATTCTTCTTCCTAAGAAAGGATTTGCTGCAGGAAGTGCAATGGAAGAGTTTCTCCCTCGTGTGTAACAGTTTATGACCTTCCAAGCGACTTTTACTCGCGAATTTCATGCCGCAGAATTGACAGACAAAGTTGTCATCAGTATGAGTAATAATATAATGTGCTCGATATAGCCTGTACTCCGTGAAACTTTCCTGGCATACGGGACACGTCTGAAGTTTGGTCGTGTTCTCTACATTGTGAACTTCGCTCATGTGATCCTGTCTGAGCTTTTTGGAGACGAATCTGTGCCCACATACGTTGCAGCAGTAAGGCCAGCATCTTTTGCTCGCCAAAACATGCGCGCGCCGCTCCTCAATGTTAGGGAAGGACTTCCTACATTTAGTGCATATCTTTTCCTCGGTATGGCTGAAGAGGATATGCTTCCTTAAATTGTCTCGACTGATGTAAGATTTGCCACAAGTCTCGCAGGTGTACTTGTGATAATGTCCGCTGTTATGCCGAGATAAGCATCTGATTGACGGGAACTTTTGGAAGCAGGTGGCGCACACCCATCTTTCGGGGCCTAATTTGAAAATCTGTAACCCGATCTCTGCGCCTTGATTGAATTGCTTGTCGTGTTCCGAGACGAGATGTTCAGATATGGAAGCTAAGGAGTCAAACTTTTTAGCGCAAAGCTTGCAACCTAAGTCTGTGCAATCAACTTTGAGGTATTCCTCTGTCCCAATGGTGTGCGCGAACGCATGATTGACGTTGGGTTGGTAGTGGTCGCTTTTCATGTGTTCTCTATACGCCTCCGGGTCTTCAAAGGCGTCGCAGCAGTAAACACACACCATTTCATTAGCGGGGATCTTGAATGGATAAGCCGTAGTGTACCTCAAAATGAGCTTAGCGTTTTGCCTCGCTTCGACCAACGGATCGAACTCTAGAACAAAAAGAAATGGTCCTTTGTCACATTTATTTTGGAAGAAGATGCGCTTTATCGCGCATGCGTGTTGCTGTACTACTGCGTAGTAGATTCAGTTTCTGCTTAGAGTGTTTTAAATGCTTATAAGTGTTTAATTCACCTGTCTATTAAATAAAAATAAACATTGTACTATGATAGGAAATGAAGAGTGCCTGCAAAAAGAAGTTTACTGGAAAGTAGTGAGTTTTAATAGGTGCGCTGACACGTTAACAGCCTTTAAAACATCTCAGTATAAGAAAAAGTCGTAGGTAAAAATAATAGAGAAGATTGGTAATTCATAGTAAGTTTAATGTTTGTAGTTTAATATTTGATAAATTATAATACAAATTCCATGAAGTGTGATAAATATCTTAAAATTATCAAGTACCCTCATTCTACGAAACCGTTACATTTACCTGATGGAAACAATTTTTTGAAACGAGAGAATTTGAATTATGTCTATGATACTTAATTAGTATATCGGATTGCGGTAGTCTGGCCATATTCGCAGCCTGAAATAACATGTTTTACGTTTACCACATACAATAGGCTCGTTGACGGATTTCGAGAATTTTGGTTTGGCCTTGTGATTTAATTACATCAAAACATGAATTCTCCTCTACTCCTCCTCTACTATAGTGCTTACACAAAATACGACTTAATGCTACTAATTTAATAATGAACACTGCCACATTGTGCGAGAGGAACTCACTATCAATCACTGTAATTCCTTTCAAAACCTTTCCTTTCGTAAGTCTAATGGTATTGCAAAAGGAACTGCTATGTCCGACACATAAATTTTGTTTGTATTAAAAATTTGAAACCGTCGCGTCGTCTGAATGTCGTGACGTCTCGCGCTCTGATTCGCGTTCAATGTCACGTGACCAATGGCTTTATTTTAACGCAATTATTTCTCAAAAAAATCAATTAATCTAAAATTATTTGCCAAATTAAGTTGTTTTTTTTTTTACAATAACCATTCTACAATGCAAAATTGATAAAGTTTTTTTTTTAAACGAAGTTCCTTAACGCGTCTTTTGGTCGGAGTTGACTGGTAGAACTCGGCACGCCGAGAAAGCATTTTGCCCCTTCCATGCGACTTTCTCTCTGTCTGTGTCTTTCTATTATATACGAGTGTGCGTGCGTGTAACGCGTAAGGAACTTCGTTCCTGACGGGGGTCCCCCGACCGCTCACCTTTATCTTACTATCAACTAGCCTCCCTATTCTGCATGTGTAAATCGAGCTCTACAATAAATTCGCTTCAGTAACTCAAACATTATGTTTCGCAATATGCCGCTTCAAACGGTAAACGGACAAGAACTTCAAGCCGCAGTGCTTGCAAACGGCGCAGTCTTCAGAATGGTGTAGTTTAAAATGATCGTAATACGCATTCTCTGTTGTAAACTCTATATTGCAGTCCACACAACGGTACGTGCGTTTCGACTGGCCGTGTGCAACTTCCATATGTTTCTTTCTGGTTTTATAATCAAGGAATCTTTCTTGGCATTTCGGACAGCAGTAGGGCATGCAGGATTTTTGCGTTCGCCTATGCTTTTCTTTCGCTTCCATTGTAGGGAACACTTTCTTACATCTTTTACAGGATACTTCGTAAATCTGGTGTTTGGATCTGACGTGTCGTAAGAGGCCAGTTGTTGCTACGTAGCTGCTTCCACAAACATGACAAACATAGCTTAAAAAATGCGTAATCGTGTGTCGATTTAAGTGAAAAAGCGATGGAAAATTCTTCTCGCAAACTGCGCAATTATAAACGTCCTTCTGCAGTAGGTAAGGCATGACACCGAATTTGCCAGCAGGATCAGTTTTTCTCCCATGTTCGGTGTCTAAATGAGCCAAAACCGTTTCTAGGGCCGGAAAACCGGTGTTGCACAACCGACATCGTAAATTCGTGAGGTCTGCTTTAATGAATTCCGTTTTTGGGAGGTGATGGAACGCGACTTTGATGCTAAAGTAGTCGTGTTCTCCGTCCATGTGTCTTCGGAACTCGTCAGGGTCTTCGAACAACTCTTGGCAGTAGACACAGAGTATCGACTTATCATTCACACGGAAGGGGTAAGCAGTTGTGCTACTGATAATTGTCTCGGCGTTTGCGCGCGTCGCATCATAGCTTTCCGCTAAAAAAGAAAAAGTTCTTTGTAGACCACAGTGTTGTAAACTTCTTCTATCTTCTAGGGATTTGGATATCTTGAGGCTGTGAGTAAATCTTCTAGGAGACATAAATAGAATACATTGTTTATTTATTCTTCTAGTGTTGTTGAATACATGGTTATTTTCCGGGTGGTGAAAACGAAACAATGTCAACTGAAGCGAAAATATTCTCAAATATTTGTAAAAGTAAATAATGTTTAAGGTCAAAGGCAATGTAAACATAATATATAACGCATCGATCTTATCTTTAACATGTCGATAGTCGAAGAGTTACATTAATTATTATGCCTGACTCATTCATACATCAAATGTTTAATGCTATATTGTTAAGAATTTCTAAATGTACGTATTTTACGTCTAAGAGTAACAGTGTTTAATAATTTAAAGAATGAATAGTACTGAGAAACGCCGGGAGGGGACCCCCTAGAAGTACATATAGTGACCTTATTGGTGATGTTCTTCAGAAAGGCCAGGTGCGGAGTACTCACAACCGGCGTGCGTGTATGACCAGATGTATGAACGTAAGCGAAGCAAAAGGAGTATGTAAGGATCGTAGCAGGTGGCGTTCTGTAGTTTCTGCCTACCCACACGGGAAAAAGGCGAGAGGTATGTATGTGAATAGTACTCATGAATATCAACAACTTTTAATAAGTGCCCAAGTTTGAAATATCGAAAAGCACCTGCAAGCATTTTTGTATGAAACAGCATTTTTTTCGTTATTTCATACTTGGTCCCGTACTGAAAGTTATAAATATTCCTCAGTAGGTACAATCCCCCCTTGAAATATTTTACCCTAGTTTTGTTAGAAATTATGTAGGTAGGTACTAGAAATACCACGTAGTCTATCAGTAGAAAAAAAAGAAGGTTCTAAAATATTATAAGTTCATAAGTAAAGATTTGTTATAGAAAGATAATTCGGGCAAAGAAGCCCGGGATTAATTAGAACTGGGAATAAATCCCATAGAGCTTAATAATATCACATAATAATTTTAAGTTCACGGTAAAGAGGTTTATTGAAAACTTAATATTATCTATGTGCAAATATGTATGAGATGCCAAAGATCAATAGTAATTTAATTTAGAGAGCATTGATTGAAATACTAAAAATAAACAAATTACTATTAATTTTTGAGTTTCGAAGCATTGAAAATAGCGTGAAAGAGTTATAGAGAGTCTAAATAATATTCCAGATTACTTTTTAATAATAGCAATATGAAATATGTGACTCAAAAAGCACATTCATGTTTTTATTAATTTGTATTTATTATTTCTTTCACACTATTTCCAAATACCGAAAGACATTTAAATGTCGACATATGGATATGTCTCAAGTTTTTATGAAATTTATTTCCAAATTATCAAATTTAAGTAAAACATCTATAAAACCAGAGCATAATATGTATATTTAAAACTTTACAACCAAACTTATGAACGTTGAAATCAAATCTTTATACATAAAAATGGATGTTGGTATATATGAGATTAATAATCTCCAACACCGTTTAACCGATCGCCATAAAAGGGGACACATACAGTAGGATCTCGATAATCCGACCACCCAAAATTAACACCCTGTTCGGATTAATGAGGCGTTCGGATTATAGTATATCGATATTATAATTTTTAATGAATTGTATTTTTTTTTAATGAAACAATTTTTTATAATTGAAAGTGAATACAAATTTTAATAATTTATTATTATTACAGTTTAAAAAGAACTGATATAGTACTTTGACGAGTGGCGTTTAATGACAACGAAAATGCTTGAAACGTGCAAACGTTCGGATTATCGAGGCCCTACTGTTTTTGTATGGCAAAGGTTTATGAGCTTTTTTTCGACCTCCTTGGGGGCGAAGCCGCGGACAAAAGCTAGCTATAACATATAACATGACAATTTGACAGCAGATTTTCATTGATTGACAAAATCTTTCAGAAGAAAATTATGGCACTTATACAAACTTTACATACTATTAGAAAATAACTAAACAATTATTTCAACGTTCATAAATAAGACACATACAAGAACTAACCTGCAGTCACGAAATGGAGGGTAGAACACAATTTAATAAGCTGGGATTCGAACCCATATTCGTTGCTAACTCGCTGCGCTGCACGTTGCTAACTAATTTCAAAGATATTCAATTATTTACTTAACAATAGACGGGACATAGCGAACAAAATCGTAATCCGATACACTTGCCCTAGTGAGCAAAAGTCGCTCAGTCTATGTGGTACGCCTGCATGCTGCTCTAATTCTGCTATATTATGCTAGATGGCATCACCGAGACATGGGATCACAGTTTTTCTAAGACATTTCTTCACATAGATATATAGTAAGTATCCTAAATCTCTTTGACATAGCTATACCCGCGGAGTAATTGTCTAACTCACATAAAATGGCAATCGATCCCAATGCCTTTCAATTTGACAGTTCAGCAACGTTCATTGCGTTATTTACGTTGGTGAGCAGAAGAATTGATAAATTCTATGAAGCATTGGATTGGGAATTTCCTTCTACACCTTGGGATTGTGGGTGCTGGTCAGTACTTGTTAATGATCGTTGATCATCTTAACTTGCTAGCATAAATAAACTGCTATTTAGATAATTTACATTTTCTTTTTTGCTTCTTTGAATACCTAGGTAGAGCATACCTATAAACTACCGTTAGTTTTTATTTTAAGCCTAGAAAAAAATCTATCCATACACTGAAACTGCAGAGAAGATACAGATGAAAAATTGCACCATCAGAAACTCGTGCGGAAATCGAACAAGCAATCCGTAACACAAAAGGCGATTGCGCAACTACTGCACTGAGAGTGCCGTCAAACCAACGGTAGGGTGATTAGGAAGATTTTCCTAAAACCCTATTTACACGATGCAAGTTACTTGCCTGTAACATACAATCAAATTTAAGCAACAACTGACCTGCACATATAAAGTTTAGAGGGTGCAACTCAACAATGCCTCTAAACATGTCACTATTCTTAAAACTTAAGTTAATTATTGTTATATAATCAGTTGTCCTAATAGTAATAATTGTAAGACCTCATGCCGCCTGTGATACACGTTTATCCTAGTACAGGCATCATACTTTGTAATACCAATATTATTTCTAAGATTTATACTGTATTTTACCTTTTTTTTTTCTTGATACTGTTTATTTTTTTTTGTTGCTTGAACGAATGGTATGCCACAGGCAATTAAATCGTACCGTGTACATCAAGCTTTACTAAAGGGTCAGCAACAACCAGACTCCTAGGAATCGAACCCAAGGACCAATATTTTCTCGAAGCCCTAATAAATAAATAATACTAAATAAAGCCTATAAAACATAACCCTCGATTTCGATTCGCCGCAGTCGGGAAAAAAGATACAGGAAAAGTTGTTACAATATAAAATTACAGAATAATTGTTAAAACAATCTGTTAAAGTCTTGAGTGATCATCTTTATCATCAAAATCTTGTGGTTTACCTAAATGCTGTAAGGAAGAACATAAAAACACAGCAAAAATACACAAAATACAATCAACTACACTTAATAATCAATACCAGCTCTGTATACATTCGTTTTACAAAATCAGATGACAGTTCAACCAATATGGTGTCTTGTTAGTATTTTAAGAGGTTGTTAATAGATGGCGCTATTAACAATTTTGGAGCACTTCATAAATTGAACCAATGAGATCACAGGAAATCAGTCAGTGAGAGTCACCTAATCACCAATAAGTGAACGGTCCAAAGACAAATTGCATATTAACAACAGGACTTAAAGTTTACAGTAATTGGGGTTATAAATTTGAGTTTTTTTATTTTATTAAATATTACATCCATATTAATTAATCTTGCATCCTTTTATTTGCAAAACGAACTCTTTTCGTGAGACATATCCATATATTACCTTAAAACTAGTCATGCATTATGATACTGAATGTGTATTCACAAGTTATGTACTGGAATTTTAATATTTGCTTGTTTTATTTGACTTTTGTTTTAAATATATGTATTTGAGGCAACCCAGGAAGTTATAGAATAGAATAATTTATTTCAGATAACTAAACGCTAAAGATCAAAGGTTTCTGGAAAAATTACTACATAACAACTTATTTTTATGACATTTTCAATAGAACTACTCATTTTAAAATCAACTTAATTTACACTACTGTAAAGTTGATATTTGTTTAGATAGAAATCACGTTAATTGGAAACAAGAATTAGTTGTTTCCATAGTTCCAGAAATGTGGTTCTGGAATTTTGAAAAAAATAAAAACACTTGAGCGCTTCGGCATTTCCCTCACAAGTAGTTTGATAGAAACTGCTCAATTACAAAATAAAAGATTTCATTGCATAACTATATTAAAATTTAATTGATCAATATTATATTTTTTTCTGAATTAAGCCCTATAATTTAAGCATAATTAGTATAAGAGTAATAATCAAATAGACATAAGATAAGTGTGTGTGTATGCGTTGTTATTATTCCAATAAATAACCTGTCAATTGAAAGGTTGGTAAGCAGAATTGCTAATGATAATATATTGTCAATGGTTTTTTTTTATATAAAGAGCTGCTTTTCACTATGTTATAGCAGTTTTTTTTTTACCGACGGTAGAAGGAGGTGGTTCTCTCGTATCTGTTTTTTTTTTTTTTGTAGAAATCCTAAGGTCTAACTAACACTTTGGTCACCACCGCCTAACACCATCTACTATACTAAAAAAATCACAGGTATATTGCCATTAAAAGAATAAAGCTGAAATGTCTCATGTGCCTGCACTAATTACACCGGCATCCATACAGTTCAAACTGGAACAAAACCATGCATGCTGACAGAAATACTATTCTGGTATTATTTTTTTATGGTACAGCAGCAGGTTGAGGATGTGGAGCTGTGGCTCAAACTATGTTCCAACCCTTATTCTACTCTCGGTGTCCCAAAAAATGCAACCAGTGACCTCTGCGCTGCCACCAACGATGCCGTGGATTTGGCGAGGTGTTGGGCCAACAAGGTTTAATTAATTCAGATGTGTCATCGACTAGACGAAGAAATATTTTATTTTTATTTTTGATAAGAGGCTCGCGTTTGATCGTCCTCGTATCTCACCTGATGGTAACCGATGGATGTGTTCAACGACGGAGCATGCTTACCTAGCAATTTAAGTTTTTTATAGCCTGGCATCCATAATATTATAAATTCGACAGTAACTGTCTACCTGTTTCTTACCTTTTTACTCACTAACGGCTGGACAGATTTGGATAAATTTGACACACGGATAGCCCAAGACCTGAGTTAGGACTAAGGATAGTTTTTATCCTGATAGTATGTTCCCTTGGGATAATTTCCGACCACCACGCGGATGCAAGAGCTAATATTACAAACCGATGCTTCTACATATCGTCAGCAATTCAACTTTCCAACAATTTAAAAGTAAAAAACAGATGCCTACCTTTTTTCTTCTTCTCAGTTGTTTTAGGGGCCACTTTACTAGCGCTGGCTTTCACAGGCTCCTTTTTCACAGTCTTAGTCTTTTTAGTGGGGACAGACTTAGTTTTGGTGGAAGATTTTCTTTTTTCTGTTGCCTTAGTATTGTCGAGGAGGTCTAATAAGTCCACGGTTTCCTTTTTGGGTATTTTACTTGCTAATTTCGTGAGGGGTTGGTCGTCAACTGAAATTGGAAAGGGGCGTGAATTTATTGGCATAATCATCGTATAAAGAGTGACGATTGGCGAAAACAAGGGAAGTGGTAGATAATCCGAATTTTTCGTCTATTTGTTTCAAGTTTGGCTAATGTGGGGTCCTGGATTAGGCAAAATATTATTTGGTTTTTCCATGGGCATGCTTCGTTGTGGTCCGAAATTTGAAATTGTATCAGTGAGCCTAGACAAATGGCATTCGCTTCGGAGCGATCCTATTTCTGCGATCGCTATCTCTTTCGCTAATGTTTCCATCATAGGAATCGAAAACTAGCGATAGGGCTTGTCACAAAGTGCCACTTGGTTACGCATCTATATGGAAGTAATCGTTCGACGCTGTCGATTCGATTCATAGAATCGAATGATGTTAACATTGAGTAGCTAATGTCTATTCGTTGACCTATGAACACGTGACATTTCAATAGCTTGTCAACCCCATATTTTTTTTTGGTTTTTCTACTAGCGCCATCGCTAATCGAATCTTACTTTGTCTAGGCATTCTGGTTAGGTACTGGAAATAGGCTTGCTTCGTATTACATAGAACTTATAACATACCGAAACCAGCGAATTATGGGTTTACTCTACATGTACACCTTACTAAGGATTTTTTTATGCTACTCTGGCTTCCCACTTTTAACACTATAGCCCGACCGCCACCGTTAGTCCACGTAGCCACGGACGTAAAAATATCGCAGCGCACTGGATCTTCAACCCACTGCCTTAGCACCGACTGTTGAAAATCCAACAGTGCTTTTTCGACGCGCTGGGATGCACTCTGTTGGATTCTCAATGCTCGGTTCAACACCGAGAGTCGATAATCCAATGTGCAATAAAATCCCACCGTGATATTTTTACGTCCGTACGACGTCATCTTAGCCAAAACTGTGGTGGTTGGTTTTGCGAGGGTCGAGCTTACTGGCTGTCGAGTAATTTTTTTTAGGATCTGACTTTTGCGATTTGATGTTAAAATATAAAGTTACTACTCACGGTCATCGTCGTCATCATCAAAGCCGCATCGGCCGTCAAAGTCATCATCTTCATCATCACTCAGTCGTTTCTCTTGTTTCACTTGCTCCAATTTGACATCAGAGCCTATTGGTTCCACTTGTACTGTGTTAAAGAAAAACATCATTTGGTTCATTATCATTTCAAAATAGGGTAAATGAATGGCTGACTGTTTCTGAATGTGTTATGTAGTATTATCCATCAGGATTGGCTCAGTAATAACGCGTCTGGATTAGTTCCTGGCTGATGGCAATAGGCTGTGGGTGTACTATAGGTACACATCTGCGTAACTATTCTTGAAACACATGGGGGTTTAAAAAAATAGTTAAATTGAGAATGGCCCAGTTTTTTGATTTCTTTAAACTGGTTGATTTTGCAATTGGATAGGTGGCCACTCTACGCTATTATTATTTTTATCAGAAGAACAAAAGGCTTTTGCCCAGCAGTGGACTATATGCCACCAGCAGCCGGCAGTGGAGGTATAAGCTGCCTCGTTGGTCTAGTGGTCGCAAGCGCTATTGCTGAGCATGAGGTCCTGGGTTCGATTCCCGGGTTGGGCAAAGTGCTATCGGGTTTTTCCATCTGGAATTTCTCGGTAGCAGCCCGGAGTCTGGATTTGTGCCCGGTTGATGGCAATAGGCTCGCCCCCTATTACATGGGACTTAAACATAACTGGCGAAATGTGGGTGTGCTATAGGTACACCTCTGCCTAACCGTTCGGGGAATACAGGCGTGATGTTATGTATGTATGTCTATGTGGACTATAAGCAACTGTCAGCTCACAGAACAACTGAAAATAATGTTCAGAGGTCAGACAGACCCCAAAACGAACTTCTTAAAGCCTATTTAAGTATAGTTTGTGGTCAAATCTTAGAATTGATTTTCAAGTTTTCAAATTGGTGGTATAAATAACTTTTACCTTCTAGTTCTGGAATCGCAGAGCTGCTAGCATCCAAATGTTGCATGAAAGTCTTTTCGCACTCAAGCACTTGCCGCTTAAAGTCAGTAGCGTCCCGCAGCCGAGATATGCACAGCTCACATATAAGACGACTGTTACTATTCGGGCCACCGGATTGGGAGTATGCAATCTAGTGAAGAAAATAAATGATTTAAACAAAATGTTGCGGGTATGTAAGATCGTAGCTGGTGGCCTCAATGGCACAGAGTCCATGGGTGCTCGGGGCTTGCAGCACCCACGAGAGGTAAATAGTGGGGGCGGAGCACCCATGAGCATAGACATCAAAACTGATCAGTCAAAAAGCTTTGTCCGATCTCTCTTTAAAATCACGTTAGGCATAACCTTTTTAACCGGCGCGGCGGGGTTATTACGTAACACACTAACTGTTGACAGTTCAACAACATTAATTACGTTATTTACGTTGTTGAGCAGACACATTTTTCGAACATATGAAGCGATGGATTAGCAATATCCTTCAAAATGATTCAGATTGAAATTGATGGTGTGTTAACCAATTAGGGTGCTGGACTATGAGCAGATTTATTGTTTTGATTTGATTTCATTGTCCAGAGTGGTTTCTTTTATTTATATTACCATCAAACGGGTAAACGGGTATAGTATTGCAAGGGTGAACCGAAACAAAACTTTCAAGTGATTTTAACATTGAAATAATATAGTTTGTTGCCAAAAAGACTGATATGTTTACTGTATTATAATTAAAGATTAAGTGCACTTGTTCACAACACACTATATTATTTCAATGTTAATATCCCTTTTAAAGTTTTGTCTCGATTCACCCCTTCATTCCTATTCACCCCGTTTGACAGTTTATATATGGCAGCACATCCTAGTTGGCATTGGCAAGGTCCATTACAGTTAACCTTCCAGCCACCTTTGACCTGGCTTTATAAGCGCTTTTGCCAAATAATTGGGATTATTATGTAGGCATGCTTTGTAGAGTTCTGTTCAGATTTTCTGTTCTTCGCTGTTTCTTGTAAATCATGGTGCTGGTGATAATACATAATAAGTCATTTAATTTGCTTATTTAACTTAGGTACAAAGAATAAAGTAACTAACCAAATGTTATAGGGGTTACGTGGTATTTTAAATGTTGCTTTTTTAATTTAGATGTTTTTTACTTTAAAATAAGTAAACTATTGATAAAAATAATTAATAAAGAGTGCAATGTAACACAAGACCGCACAGATCAGACTCAACGCCGAAATTATTATTATTATTATTAATGCAAAAAAATCATAATAAATAATATTGTCAACAAAAAACTTTTTTACAAAAAAACAACCGACTTCCAAAAAAAACACTAAAAGACGTGAAAAATAACTTTTATTTCGGAAGTCGGTGCCTTTGGTTTTGTATTTTCGTTTTTGGCCACCGACTTCCGAAATAAAAGTTATTTTTCACGTCTTTTAGTGTTTTTTTTGGAAGTCGGTTGTTTTTTTGTAAAAAAGTTTTTATTTTTCACTTTTTAGTTGCGGTACCTACCCCACACAAATTCGTATTCCACTAATTGGTATGTAAATAACAGTGACAGCAAATTATCAACACATCATCAATATAAACTAAGTGGAAAAAATATGTAGTATTAAGGATAACTCAAAAACTATTGGTCAGACCCTGATCAAATTTAAATGGGACCACATGTGAAGCACCAGCTATCAAATAAAAAAAGAATCACCCAAATCGGTTCACCCAGAAAAAAGTTATGAGCTAACACACATAAAAAAAAAAAAAAAAAAAAAAAAAAAAAAAAACATACAGACGAATTGAGAACCTCCTCCTTTTTGTGAAGTCGGTTAAAAACTATTCTTGATTGACTAAATTGGTCAATATGAGTTAGTAATGTTTTTCACTGGTAGAATACTACACTATTGGCGAGTGCCAAAGGGTATGGTTCTATTATAGTTGAGTCAAACGCGGGCAAAGTCGCGGGCAAAAGCTAGTGACGGATATTTTAATTTTGTATGCTTAGTGACATCTACTTTTTAAAAACCAGCTGTCTTTGTTTCCTAATTACTACATGGTCAAGAGTTGAAGCTTGATACATTTTAATGGAGTCGGAAAATACAGGAGCAAACCCCCATTCTTCCGATTTGAGGACCTTGGCGGAGGCAAAGGTGCTAAGAAGACCACGGGATGATTGAATCTTCCATTTTTGATCAGAAATAAGCAGTACAATTATGGTGTAAAGTTAGGCAGTACTCAGTCTCCAAAAGATAAATGCATCTTCACACTTCGCCCGGTCGATTTTAAAACCCGACCAACGAAAGTAGTCCCAACCAAAGAGTATTCATAACAAAACACAAGACTCCACAAACAGGTCGGGTTATAAAAAAAACTTGTTCTGGACCAAGAAAATGGATGCCGTGGCGTCTTCACAAAGACGGATCGATAAATAGGCAAGTTAATACTTACTGAAACATTGAGGGAGTCTGAAAGCATTTCAGCATACACCTCACGCTTTCCCATCCAAAAATATTCAGTAGAAATGTCTTTGTAGCACCCCTCCGATAAGCAACAACGACAAACACTTGGGCCGGCTCGCCAATCCATAGTTTTAGCTTCCATTGTCACGTTTTTAACTTATTTTCACAGGAAATATATTTAACATACTAATTATTAACAACTAACTTAGAATATTAGGCGAAATTACATTAGAACTATTTATTTTCTTGAAACTAACGCAAGGCGACGCCATCAAGCAATCGGCATTAGTGCGCTAGTGTAGGGCAACGGGGATGCGCGCGCAGTCAAATCGTATACGTTTTTTCACAGTATCGATTTTTCATCTAAATTGATGGAAGTACTACCAGGATAAGTAACTTGGGAGCCATATTTACTCCTTGCATTAACATAAATTCTTGTTCAACAAAGTGTACATAACGTTAATTCACAGTTTAGCAAGTTAAGACTTTCCATTACAATATTTTTTTTGTGTGAAAATGCAAACCTAAAACATGAACAACTTCCGTACAAAAACGTCACAATTATGATATTGAAGTCAAATAAATATTGATTGTGTGTGTGTTATGCTATTGTATTCAATTTTGGAGTGTGTCTTGGCAGTGTTTTATTTGTCGTAAATTGAGAAGACAGACAGAAGATACACCTGAAACGCTAGAGTATTAACAATGAGGGGCTTGCTTGAATTCACGAAGGATGAACTTATTTCCACTCAACTACTTATCGGTGAAACATTTGACAAAATGCATGATCTAATTGAAAACAATTTGGCAGAGTTGAGTGAACTAAGAGAGGTTTACGCACAAAAATCCATTGATGCTCTTCATCTCTTATGGAAAAATTTCGAAGACAACAATCATCTTCTGATCGAAACTCTAGTTAAAGAAGACAACTATTATACCGCCAATTTTTTTGAAAAAGTTAAAGAAGAGTATTTATCAGTGATGCCTGTATTGCGCCAGTTTCTACATGCAGAGCTACCGCAAGAATATAGCCCAGCGAAACGTTTTGCTAATATTCCACGATCGCAACGAGATATGCTAATTGGCCATCAGCGTTTACGATTCACTACCATAGAGGAAGAGATTAAAGGTATAAATATTGACCGCATTCACGAGACAAACGCAATGGAAGATTGGCAAAAAATTCTTAAACAGCAATGGGAAATTATCGAGAAATGTCATAAGATAATCAGGGAGAAATACGTTGATATGTGGCCCGAACTGACTTATGAGCTGGATTACGTGCGATTCAAAAATATGTACGACACTACATACTCTCTATTTAATTACAAGATTGACGCTTGTCTTTATCCTGTCCTTCGTGTCATCCCGCACATCGGCATACCGACTTGGAGGATGTTCGACAATTCTTCCGATGTCCATCCTTTTGCTGTAAATTCAGTTGCTTGGGCCAATTTTGACAGCCTCGGTGATGTGATTCGCAACAACAAAATATCGGAAGGAGAAAGACGGCAGCTCTTGATAACAACGTTCTTGACATATCAGAATAATGAGCATAATAATACGATGCCTGAAGAGTCAGATTGGGAATTGGAAGATAGTCAAGAGTTTCACAATGCTTGTGAAGAGCCGTTGCTATTACCGCTTGTTCACGAAATTGATTAAAATCATACACTGGGGTCGAACGTTAATGAAAAAGTAACAAATAGCCCTATCTTGAAATGTTTTAACATTAGTTAAGTGTCAGTGTTAATGTAATTTGTTTTTAATCTGATTACTTATTCTATGCAAAATATTTGTGAAAAATTGTCTGAGAGTTGGAAGTGATGTGCTACACAACACAGGGTATAATTGAAAAAGGCTGAGAGGGTAATTTTTTACCTATTTTTATAGGATGGTGTATGAATAACATGATGTATTTGGCTATAAACTATTTTATTAAGTATAATTTAGACGACTGATTTTTAATCAGATTCTATTTGCTCCAGCTTTTGGAGCATGCATCAAAATTTGATCAAAATGTTCTGTTCCGTGATATTGACATTACAGTTGATAGTTGCTAGGCGGGCGTTGTTCACCCTCAACGAAAATATAAATTCACGGTAATCCCCGAAGGGAAAGATAAAGGCAATAAGGCATCTAATTTCGCCAGATGACGTGTCAGGGGACGAACCACTTGCTCATCCACAGGATATTAAATAAAATTAGCATTCACCAGATTGAGATAACCCTCAAACGTTGAAGTCCATTAATCCTAGCAGCCCTAACAACTGTATGCACTGATAACAGTATTAGTAGGTATACAATAATCTCTGGTTGTCGTATTATTCCCCGTTAGCCTTATTGTAATGCTCAACTTTATGCACTGATAGCAGTATTAGTAGGTATACAATAATCTCTGGTTGTCGTATCATCCCCCTTTAGTCCTATTATAATGTCAGCAACATACGCAACCACTTTAGTCGCCGGCGACTCACTGGTGATTTCAAATCTCACGCCCACACATATTCTGACATCGATACAGAAAAATCAGCTGTAAAAATCAGTGTGTCGAACTGTGGACGTGAGATTTTGAATTCACCAGCGAGTGGCCGGCGACTAAAGTCGCTGCTGTGTATCTAGCATAACGACTCGTTAGGAGAAGCCTTTTATTTACAGGTTTCTCAGTAGTTTGTTAGGCTGACTGTTAGTTATTTGTATACGAAATAAATATTTTATTTGTGTATTTTGGTATGTCCAGTAGAAATAGATTTACATATTTGATCGCTATAGGCGGTAGCTAATAAATATACTATGTAGATATACAATACTTAAATGTATACTATATCAGTAGTATGAAATCAGCATATTCAAACCACGATATCTTTATTGAATGTTAGTTTGATGTGCAGAAATAATATATACTTGATTATAATAAATGCGACTAGCGCAATCAGATTCTAATAAAACATTATTATTATCTCGTTGACTTTCATTAAACTTAATTGCAATAAATAGGATATTGCGCCGTTTATTCAAATACACTCATTCCATGAAATATTGATAATAATTGATAATGTAATCACTACCACCACCCGCAGCAGACGCATTGACAATCCACCCTAAACCTTCTCCGATTCTCCGGCCAACGTAGAGGGCGGCCTGCTGACTCCATAACGGCTCGGTTTAGTATTACGCACACGCCTCTCAGATGGTCGGAAAATGCGATATTGTAGGGTAACAGGGCCTACCACCTGCATAAATGGCAGATCACCTGTTTAGAGAACGGATAAATACATGAGTGACTCCCGTTCTCCTATCCAAATACTAGTTGCAGGTTTACGGCCAAACCCATTATACTATCTCTAATGAAGTAGTAGAAGAGTACAGATGAGATGATGATGATGTAGTGAATAGTGATGTAGTTCACTAATGAAAGATAGATTGCTACTGATGGTAGACAGTATATTATTTTGTAACTATCCTTGAATGATTTCTCACAATCATCGATAAAAGCTATATCCAACGAAAACAATAGATAGGGTTAAGATAGATTATTGGGACGTTAAAACCAGAGATAGATAGGTTTTTCTATCTCCAGTATGCCAAAATTGGTGACAGATAGGTTAGGGGTTAGGTAGGTAGGGGACCTACCTAACCCCTAACCTATCTGTCACCAATTTCGGCCATTAGAGGAGCACCGTGTGATTTATGGTAGTAAAATGTCAAAGTTTAAGTAATTATATCAGAATGTTTACTTAACCGTAGTTAGCTATTATCAAGTAGCACAACCATCCAAAAACCGACAAATTTAATAACCGTAAAATGCAGTCCACCACTAAGCATCCCTGTCAAAGTCAAAAGTCGATAAACATTGGCATACGTCAAACAGTCATAATGTCACCAAGCAAAATGCTAAACGGAATGTAAATATTTATTAAAAAATTGTTATTTGATATTGAAATGAGCACTACTAGCCGCCAGGGTCCTATCGTGGACCCTGGTTTATGTAGATGCTGTGGTACTTTGAAGAAATGTCGCTTGTTGAACGTGGAATACGAATGGCTTGGTCAAAAAGAGGTGTATTCAGAGATGTTCGTCGATTGCTTTGGTTTACTCGTAAGTTAATTACTTTCATATTATCTAAGGGTTTTCCGTGATTAAAAAGGTAAAGAAACTACTGTAGGTCTGTTCCTCGCGGTGTTCTCAAATGCTTGTAAGTGATTTACTGATGGTTCATAAAAAACTTTCCAGAACTGCACTATTATCATCTCCGTAGCCTTTAGCCCAACTATATTGGAGTCAACTTCCAGTCTAATCGGATGCAGCTGAATACCAGTATTTTACTTGGACGCCATTGTCTATTTGACCTCCACAACCCAGTTTCTGGGTAAAAAGTTACCCCAATGCGCTATTATAGTATTCATAATTATTGCCTTCCGAACCTTCCCAGCTATCTCACTTGGAGGGTGAGGAGTCGGAGCGCGTGATCTGCGCGACGTGCGTGGTACGTCTGAGAGACGCGCGCGCCTTCCGACACCAAGTGCTGCTCTGTGAGGAGAAATTGTTACATGCTAACATACAGGTGCATGGAGGTAAGAAAGAGCTGCTATTTTCTTCCAAACTTATGTGTATATGTAAAAATTACTTTGATACCTGTAGGTACAACAAGTAAAAATAAAAACAAAAGGAAGTCTAAAAAAAAAGAGAGAGTCATGAAATTTGTGGAAGTTGTAGTGCAAACTGAACCTTATGAATACAAATTTTATGACATTTTCAATAGGACTAGTCATTCCAAAATCAACTTTATTCTCACAAACAAGTAAAGTTGATATTTAAGTGGAAATAATGTCAAGAGAGCAGTGGTGGCCCAGTGGTAAAGGCCACGACTTACGAGTTGTAGGTCGTAAGTATGAACCCAGACAGGTGCATTACTTTGTGTAAATTATCACCACTATTCTCAAAAAACAGTGAAAGAAAACATTGTGAGGAAACTGTTCTGGAACCAAAAAATCGAAGACATGAACTCAAACTCAAAGCATTTATTTCAAATAAACCAATTACAGGCACTTTTGAATTGTCAAAGGGTCAGTCAGTCAGAAAAATGAAGCTAGTTGCCCATTCCAAAGCGTAGTAGGTACCTATGGAGAAGAACGGGCAAGAAACTCTATGGACACTCTTTTAAATCAACATAATATAGTTACAAAAAACAAATTGTTTACATCATTCATGTTCAAATTAAAAATGTGAGAATGATGTAGAAAGACGTGCACGTTTAAAGTATCCGTAAAAAAAAGATAAAAAAAAAAACAAATCAAAAATTTAAATTAAAATAAGCTGTGGCAGCCAAGAGTTGACCAGTCCCTACTGACGGCGCCCGTTCACGAACATGACGTATGGATCAGCACCATTCAGCTCAACCATTTTGAAGGGAACTTAATGATCCAACACACACGCCACCACCAGCGAGACATTTGAGTGAGCATGACATACTCTCAGCCGCCATGGCACATTCAAGTCGAGCAATGACGAGCCTAGTAAATGGTGGCTTTATAGTGTGTGACATCTACCAACCTGCACTAGGCCCGGGTGGAGGATTACTGCCCACTCCCTCTCACTGAGAGGAGGCTTGTGTCCCAGCAGTGGGAATATTATAGGCTAATTATAATTTCAATTGGAAATGACAATTTGACCAGAGATTATGTGTAAAATCTTTTACCAAGCCCAGGTTCATGCCTATGGGGCTCCAGGCTGTCTGTGCTTTGCGCGTATGTGGTTGCGACCCTCAGCATTAAGGGAACGACAAAGAAAGACTTCCAGTAACTACAAATCATAATTTTTTGTTTGTTTTATTGTCTTTAGTAGTTATCAATACCTATCACTCTGTGGAGTTTTGCTAGCAAATTTAATTTGTACTTTTGTGTGTTTGGCTGCTATATTTTTTCAGAAGGACATCCCGATGATGAGGTGAAGAACGAAACAACAGTGAAGGTGGAACTTGAGGAATGTACTCCAGCGTCTTTAGTTGATGCTGATAAGTCACCAGATGGTGATGTGATGCGAGATGATCACATGGATGATGGTGTTGACCTTGTGGAGGATGGTGAGTTCTGAACTTCAATAAGCAGCTGTAAGATGACTGGGTTTTATGCTTTGTATTTGGGAGATCTTGAATCACTGATCTTTTGGCACTCGAATGACATTGACAGGGGGGCATTGTTGGTAAACATTTGTGCAATTGTGTTGTAACAATGATTAACCACCATCCATTTCATTATTTTCACTCGTCACGGCTTTTTTGTTCGTCTTTGCATCTATACAAATAAATAAAATTTGAAGTGTCTGTTTGTAATGTCAAAATAACAGATTTTTACTAAATGCATATGCAAGTACATACAATATTTATAAAAAAAAAAATGGTTCTCTGTAAAGTCGGTTTACGGGAAATAATTTAACGTGATAACGTCATAAGTTGTAGAAGAGAGATAGATGCGTCACAAGCCGAACGCTTAGGCCGATCGTACCTCTCTATCGCTTGTTCCGCGCTCTAGCTTGCAAGCTCGGCTCAGGCGGAACATGACAATGAGTCACGCTTTTTCCTGCGTGCAGCGAGTTCATCGATTTATAAGATGTTACCACATCAAAAAAAAAATTTGGTCAGTTGGTCGTCTTAGGGGCGGTTTTTAAAATGTTTGTCTCTCTGTCTGTATGTTTCGGCTAATGTCCGAAAAGGCTGAACTGATTTTGACGGGACTTTCACTGGCAGATAGCTGATGTTATATGGAGTAACATAGGTTATTTTTAGTCCCGGTTGCGCGTTCCCGTGGGATGATTTCCGACAACCACGCGGGCGAAGCCGAGGGCAGCAGCTAGAAATTATTGTAAATTATGAGCGGACAACCCGTCATAATTCCCATACAAACGCTCGTATGTGATTATGGCGTTACAAACACCTCTAGATATTTTGACCACACAGATGTCTTGTGGTTTGTATCTAGGTTTCTGTTTAATAAAACATAACTTTTTCAACACATTAGCTCAAAAAATGCATTTACGATGCCTGATACATTGTTTGAAAGTTAAAAATTACACACCATACAACGGAACGTGCGGTAAAATAGGTACTCACACCTAAGTACTTGTTTTACCGCATACTCCGTTGTATAGCACCATGCGTATCCTTTACGGCTTATTTTTAATTTCCATAAAAAATATAATAGGTCTTTACCTATGAAATTGCCGTTTTGTATGAAAAAATTTAAACGAATTTTTTTCATGAATTTTTTATTTGTATTAATCGAAGTAATCACCCATGCAATCAATGCATCTTTGCCATCGCAGTGGCAGTTTATTGATGCCCTTCTTAAAGAAATCAGCTGGACGGGAGGCAACAAATTCTTCAAAGGCATTTTGTACTGCCTCTCGGGTATTAAATTTTTTTCCCGCCAAGAAGTTATCCAAATTCTGGAAAAAGTAGTAGTTTGTAGGCGCAAGGTCTGGTGAGTAGGGCGGATGACGGAGAGCTTCCAACCCCAGTTCTTGCAACTTGGAGACCGTCTGCTGTGCAGTATGAGGTCGCGCGTTGTCGTGCAGGAGCAGCGGAGACGAGCGATTGACCAATGCTGGTTGGAGATGCGCCAGCTTCTCCATCATTGTGTTCAGTTCTTCACAGTACACATCTGCAGTAATGCTCACCCCGTTTGGTAAGAAGCTGTGATGAATCACACCGGCGCTAGACCACCAAACAGTGACCATCACTTTTCTAGGGGTAAGTTTTCGTTTAGGGCATTGTTTAGGTGCTGAACCAGGATCCAACCAACTTGCTGAGCGCTTACGGTTATCAAACAGAATCCATTTTTCATCGCAGGTAACAATGCGGTTCAAAATTCCTTCATTTGTGTGTCTGTTGAGCAGTGCAAGGCACGTCTCGACGCGTACTTCGCGCTGGCGATCATTGAGTTCGTGGGGCACCCATTTGTCAAGCTTTTTTACCTTGCCAATTTGACGCAAATGGACCAATATTGTTTTGACGCTAACGTCGAAAGCTGCTGCTAATTCAGCCGTAGATTGTGTATCATCAGCTTCCACAATCGCCTTTAATTCGTCATTGTCGACCAAAGTCTTCGGACGACCGCGAGGTTCATTTTTCAGGTCGAAATTTCCAGAACGGAAGCGAGCAAACCAATAACAGGTGGTGCGTTGGTTTGTAGTGTTAGCTCCGTAAACGTCGTTGATGTTGCGTGCCGCTTGTGCCGCGTTGCTGCCACGACGGTACTCATATTCCATAATTACTCGAATTTTTAACGTATCCATGATGACGAAAAAGATTGAAATGCGATGAAAATGTAACACTAATCAATAAAGAAATGACTACTTTTAGAAAAAAAAAACCATGTTTTTAAAATAAAATTAATTTGAAATTAGAATTCTTAGCCAAACAAAAATTATTTTGATTTGAAATGGCCAGTACTGCAGAACGGCAATTTCATAGGTAAAGACCTAATATAAGAACTACACCAAAGAGTTTCACATTACGAGATTATATAAGCTGAATAATCGAACCTCCTTGGAAGCGCTTTTAATCAATACGTTTGTCTCGCTTTAATACTAAAGACAAAATGAGACGAAAGATGTAATTCTAATTATTACCACGCGCACGTGGCGCCATTTTCATATTAGAAACGTCAAAGATTGTTGCCACTTTCCGACTGATGTTTAAAAACAAAGTAATAATAAATGCGTTCAAACGAGGAATACGATAATAATATATATAATATACTGTTTTCTCGCAAATGTGTAGAAAAACGTTGAATGACACACGTGCGGAAATTGGTATTTACAAACTCGTGACTATGGTAACCCCTCGACTTCGTCTGGGGCTTACATACGTCTACTCGTTTGTAAAAACCAACTTACCGCACTAGTATCATAAATAACTATTTTGAGAATCAAATTCAGTAAAGACGTCTGAAAATCAGCTTTTTTTGTACAAATGTTATTTGAACTTTGGCCGTTCATAATGTACTCATACATTGAAAAACTAAAGCAAACATATTTATAGAAACCTCGCACGTGTAATGGAGATTCTAAATGGCAAACATTTGTTCCAAAAACTTTTAAGGCTTTTTCAAAAACAATTATTTCCTGGTACAAGTTTTGTGAAATTTCCGCGCGCCAATTTTCGTTCGATGTTATCGCGTTCTCACTCTTTTTTTCAAACATTGCGTTGAATAAAACAACAAGCTTTTCAATCATGCTCGCGTTGACAAAAGACGGACCGGGATGGAGTCTCTTAAAGTCGCTTTGTTCTTCTACACTCTACAACGGATTTTGATACAGTTTTCGCTATCATTTAGATAATTTATTACGGTAGGTTTGTGTCAGTGATACTTTCTTATTAAACTAATATATTATAAGAAATCTCTGTTATATCAAGGCATAAAAACCGTGTGAAGCGCCCCTACTTCACACGATTTTTAACCGACTTCACAAAAAGGAGGAGGTTCTCAATTCGTCTGTATGTTTTTTTTTATGTGTGTTAGCTCAGAACTTTTTTCTGGGTGAACCGATTTGGATGATTCTTTTTTAGTTTGATAGGTGGTGCTTCACATGTGGTCCCATTTAAATTTGATCAAGGTCTGACCAGTAGTTTTTGAGTTATCCTTAATACTGCATATTTATTCCACTTACTTTATATGGATGATGTGTTAATAATTTCCTGTCACTGTTATTTACACACCAAGTAGTGGTATACGAATTTGTGTGGGGTAGGTACCGCAACTAAAAAGTGAAAAATAAAAACTTTTTTACAAAAAAACAACCGACTTCCGAAAAAAACACTAAAATACGTGAAAAATAACTTTGATTTTGGAAGTCGGTGGCCAAAAACGAAAATACAAAACTAGACACCGACTTCCGAAATTAAAGTTATTTTTCACGTCTTAGTGTTTTTTTCGGAAGTCGGTTGTTTTTTTGTAAAAAAGTTTTTTATGCTTTGATATAACAAGTCGCGAGTGGTCGCGAGTCTTTTAAAGAGCAGTCTTATTCTGCCGTTGTCACCCAAGCCTTCCATAAGTCGTTTTTCACACCATTTTGAAACATTTACTTTCAAAAGGCTGTCATTCGTGGATCTTTGACAGTAGCTACGGTTCGTCAGAAGCCCGTAAGTCTGACAACCAGTCTTACCAGGGAGTATCGTAATTACCTAGTAAATGGGTTGTGGAGGTCATATAGGCAGTCGCTCCATGTAAAATACTGGTATTCAGCTGCATCCGGTTAGTCTGGAAGCCGACCCCGACATATTCAGGAAAAGGTTTGGCAGATGATGTACTTACAAAAATAATATAAATTCTCGTCATCATTCCAGATGCAGAAAGCTTGAAAAGCAATCCACCACCAAAACCATTAAAGAAGTCACCGAAGAAGAAAAAGCTTAAAATTAAACCAAAGAGTTCTAAACGCAAGAAGGCTGTTAACGGCCAGTGTGTTAAAGAGAAGATCAGCAAACGACGTACTAGGAGTCAGGAATACCAGGATGTACAGGAAATAAAAGGTAATTATGTCAGATAGATAAGCATAATCAGCTTATAATGTTCCCACTACTGGGACACAGGCCTCCTCTCTTCGAGAGGGAGTGGTCTAGTAACTACCACGCGGACCCAGTGCGGGTTGGTAGATGTCACATGCTTTCGAATTTTTGGTTCTAAGACATGCCAGTTTCCTCACGATGTTTTCATTCTTCGTTTGAGAGCAGTGATGATAAAATAATTCACACAAAGTAAAGTGCCTGCCTGGGTTCGAACCTACGACCTACAACTCGTCAGTCGGGGCCGTTACCACTGTGCCAACATTGCTCTCAGATAGTTAGATATCTTGCGTTGGGATAATCGACCTTAATTCTGAGGAAAAAAGTTCACTTTTGATTCAAAACTGATTTTTATATGAGCTTTGGCGTAGCTTCAAGGGTGAGGAAAAATGGGGGGGAGGGGGGTATTTTGTATTACTTTGATTGTGTTACTATTGAAGTGTTATTGAGATTTTCGATCAGAAAACTTAGAAACAGGGACCTTACTACAGATTCTGACAAGTTGATCTAATGTTGCTGCCTACCTCTTTAGGTAAAAAACCTGATGTAATGTTTTGTGATATAATTTGGTACCTGCTTCTCTTTCAGAACCGGAAGTCCTGCCACAACAAATACCGAAAAAACACATCGATACCGAACAGAAATCTTTTGCCAACACTATCGCCGTAGTCGAGAATTCATTCGTCTGTCCCTTCGACACTTCTTTTAGCGATTATTACTGTATTTACTGCCGTGAAGTCTTCACAGACCCTAACAGACTTAGAGAACATACACTTACACACGATCCAACAACATTCAAAGACCATATCGCAAATAAAAAGTTACTCCTAGTCGATATTTTCAGAATCGATTGTCGACTATGCTCAATCACAATCGATAATATCGACTCACTAAAAAGTCACCTCACTACAACACACGGAAAAGAAATATACGAAATGTCAAATGACTTTTTAAAATTCCGTTTGACGGTTAATAATTTGACGTGTACAGAGTGTGAGAGTAGTTTTAGCTTTTTTCATGCGTTAAAAAAACATATGGCCGAGCATTTTGGTACCTGTATCTGCGATGTATGTGGCGCGCACTACTTTGAAGAAAGAATGCTCATTTTACATCAAAAGACACATAAAAAAGTCGAAGAATCCTTCCCTTGTAAGGACTGCGGAAAAATATTTAAATCCAAACACAGTAGGTACTTACATGAAGCTAAATTACATAAAAAAGAACCAGCTTACCAATGTTACAAGTGCGACGAAGTTTTTTTTTCGTATTCGTTGAGATATCGCCACATGATCGAATCGCACGGCGAACAGAGGATGTTTCCTTGCGAACATTGTGACAGGGCTTATGACAGTCGAAAATCTTTGAGAGAACATAATAGGAGATACCATTTAAAAATATTCAAACACCAGTGTGACCTGTGTGACAAAAGATTTTACCTACCATCACGTTTAAAAGAACACATGGCAACACATACGGGGGAAAGGAATTTCCGGTGTGAGTTTTGTGGGAAAAGCTACCCTCGGTTAAGGGGATTAAAGGTCCATATGCAGTCCCATAGCAATGAGAAAAAGTTTTCTTGTGTTATGTGTAATGCTTCGTTTACTCAAAATATTAATTTGAAGAATCATATGAAGAGGCAACATCAGAGCTTGGATTTAGAAGATGGTTATCCTGAATAGGTACACCAACCTTTCTAGACAACCTTTCTTCTAAAATAGAGATGCCTGTAAATGCAAAAAAAAAACTCATCGAATGCATAATCTCTTCCTTTTTCGACTTCAGTCGGTTAAAATCATAGAGAGAAGGGACTGAGAGTTAGCCTCACAAAAGTTACCACTCTCTAGAAAGAGACGAAGCGACTCTGCGGCCATTACCTGTTTCTTTTCTGCAAGCCTGTATAAGGCGCAAAAAAAGAGACTACTACTGGCCACACATTCGCTTCGTCGCTCTCGTACTTTTCCGTTTATATTCACTGCACAACTGAATATGGAACACTCGGTCTATTCTCAATGTCTATGGTTAAAACACATGTCTCGTGTCGCCTCAAACTGCAACGGTACATGGATTTTTTGACGCGTGACTTATATCGGAACTAAATCCGCCATCTTGTTTTTTTTTTATTCAATACAGTTTCTGTGACACAGATGTTTATCAACAACGCCCCCTGTCGATGGCATACAGGCGCCTGAAGATATTTCTAGCTCTCTATGTGAGATCAGCCCTTGCCGTGGTAATAATATTAACCGGGCAGCAAGCTGGTTGAGCGAGCTCACTGTCCAGCGTGCGCCTCACGTACATTTAAGGGGGAAACGCCAGGGTAGCCCGCGAAATTCAAATTTTCTTACGCTTTCTGCAATTTGCAAGTCAGGGTCAGGTTGTGTGTTGAACAAAATATGATTCGCGACCGAAACAAGTATGTATTTACAGAATTACAATCATTAATAAAACCCTCTAAGTTCATATAATCCCATTGATTGGCTGTTTCATGGAATAGTAAGTCCTTTCACAGTTATTTAACCTTAGCAGCAACCCAATATCAACCTTATTTCAAGGACAATAAAGATCACTGTGATTTTGACATACTTGTCAGTGGCAGCAACGCAATAGCAACCTTATTTCAAGGAGAATAAAGATCACTTTGCTTTTGACAGTTATGCATAATCAAAGGTAAAACAACTGTAAGGACTGTAGATGCAATGTCTTCTGTTACATAAGGATATTCTTAGTTACAACCCGAGCCTGGATTTGTGCGCGATCGACCCCCAATAAAAGAGATTTATAAAAAAAAAAAACCGAAATGTGTGTGTACATTCAGCCTCAAAAATATGTATAAATCTGCAAGAATTCATTTGATTTTCTACAATTTTTGTTCCATAATACTGTATCAATGTGTAGTTATTTATTTATTTATATATTCTTTATTGTACAAAATAAATAACAAAAATAAATCAAATACTCCAAAATATACAATGGGCGGCCTTATCGCTTTCTGCGATCTCTTCCAGGCAACCTTGGAACGGAGTACTATGATTTGTAGCCACACATTGATACAATGCAACAAAAATTGTAGATAATTAAATAAGTTCTTTTCGATGTATGCATCTTGTTATTGTTGACGGTACTATAAATTTCTGCCTACTCCTTCGGGAAATACAGGCGTGATGTTTAAAGATAAGTTTTCTAGACAAAATACGAAACAGCAATAAAATATCGCCGTATATGAGTCTTTCTACCTCTAATTAAGTATAGAAAAAGCGTAATGTATAAAAAACAATGCGAAATAGATTAGATTTTAGAATAATATTTACTTAAGAAAAGTTAATCTTTTAAAATACTAATGGCCCTAATTTTGAGTCTGGCAGCACTTGGAAATTAGCAATCAATACTAAAAATATTTATTTTAGCGATCTGGCAACACCAATCTTAGGGAATTACCCAACATAGTGATGTGCATACAAAATTATATATTTTTATCGATTTTATTCCGATTTAATAATCTGAAATATTGTACTGTTAATTTTAAGTTAATTCTAAGTTTACTTAGATGTTGTAAATAAGTTTGACTGTAAATTATGACAATTATTTTAAGTATGTACTAATCTAATGAAAGCACTGTAGGAAGTCCTTATTAATTTGTAAATCATAGAATATTCTTGTCAGGTTTTACGAGAGCACGACATGCTGACTGAATCTTCGGATTCTCAATTTGATTGGAATTATTGTCGATTTGTCACTTTTTATGTCGAAATATAGCCATTTTACAATAATTGAGATCAGATTTCTCAGTAGCAGCCCAGAGTTTGGATTTGTGCCCGGTTGATTGCAATAGGCTCACCCCTACTACATGGTACTTAGGCCTTGGTTTCGAAGTCAGCGATTGCGGGGCGGGGGCGCCGTCGGCACGAGGTGCGGCGCGGCACGTCAGCCAGGTTTCGAAGCCAGCGGGCAGATCACGCGGCGTAGTGTAGTGGAATGAGAAATTAGTGTCTTTGTTCGCGAACGAAATGTCTAAACAGCGACGACAACATCTTTTTGATACAAACTTCGTCACATTAGATTAAAAACGACGATTAAGGCTGTTACGAAGAGCAAAAAATAAAATACACAACACTACGTCAATGCAGACGCGCGGGCACTGCTAGACTGGTGCGCATCGCTCGTACGCCGCTCCCCGCGCCGCTGCCTTCGAGGCCAGCACCCTAATTACGTAATACAGTGGTGCCGATTCTCTTGTCACAAAATTCTCTAAACTAGACTAAAAATCACTCAAATTTAGTTTATTCCTGTCAAACGACGATTTCTCATTCTGAAATAGACTAAAGTGACACAACTTAACTATATTTTAGTTTGACAGCACTAAGATAGCACTGAAATATTAGTTTAGTGAAAATGCCAATTTTGCTATTCTGAATTTGACGTTTGTTCACCTAAAATTTTGGTTTTCTAACTTTATCTACACTACAACACCTCGACTTCAGGTGCAAAAACATTACTTTATCTGTTTTTTAGCTCCCCGCGCGCTGACTTCGTGTCCGTAGCCTAATACAACTGTCGTAATGTGGGTGTACTATAGGACCTACACCTACACCCACGTTACGAACGTTACGTTACCTATGGTATAGGTACACCTCTGTGTAACCGCTCGGGGAATACAGGGTTGATGTTCTGTTATATTATGTAAATTCGCCTACAAATATTTAATTCATTGTGTGTGTGGGATATACGTGTCTGTAAATGAACAAGAGAAAATTGTAGAGTGGGGAAAATGAAGTTATCGATGTCGATATATTTTGTTCAGTCTTCCATAAAATATCAAAGCAATACTTGCCACAGCATAATATTAAGTAATCTTAATGTATCACAAAAGGATCTGGTTTTATTTATTTATTTACTGATACAAATATATACTCTAGTGGTTTAAGTACTTATTTTAATGATATAGCAATAAATATATGGAAAACTTTCTGGTTTTTTTATTATTTGACATCTACCTATGGGAGATAATCATTTGTAGAATTTTGACAGTCGTTACGGGCAGTCAGAAGCCTTACATCCAGTCAAACCAAGGCGTATCCTGTTACCCAATAAAGGCACAAGTCCGTAGCCGACTGCAGGCAGCAGCAGCAGGCGACGTGTCGCCGCGACACTACTCGTTTCTATGTATTTCTATGAAATACCTTCCGTAGCTAGTAACGTTATTTTCGTTGTGGAGATCGGATAGGTAGTCGCTTCATGTGGAATATTGGTACTCAGCTGCGTGCGGTTAGACTAAGCCGACCCCGACATATTGGTAAATGGCTAGAAAAATATTGACCTATACATACTCATGCTGGATGGTTGGCTACCTACACTGTGAGAGCAGTAAAATGGAACCGAAGGTTGTTGGTTGATTTTCCTTAAATCTATAACAATATAAATGAAATACGGTTCTTTGGCCATCAATTGAAAGGCTAGAACGATTTGTCTATTGTTTTAAAATGCTCGTAATAGTCCAAATTAGGTTTATGAGGAAAAAAAAATATTTAAAAAATCTCGGAAAAAATTCAAATTCCGGAAAACCAGCGTCCTTTTTTCTATGAGATTTTTGTATGAAATCTAGACCATATTGAAATTAATACAGGACAACGTCTGTCGGTCAGCCTAGTAATAAATAAAATTACATGTTTGAAAATTGAAAAATCAATTTATTATATTTATATTTACAATATTTACACATTTCTATTGCCACGATATTATTAAACATATTCTTAAATAACTAATAAATAAATATTTAATGAATATAATACTTTTAAATGAATAATTGAATATGGCATATATTTTTATAATTATTCTTACTTTTCTTACAAAATATGGGTTAAAATGTAATTTATAACAATATAAATTTAATACGGAAATATTTTTACATAACATAACTGGCGAAATGTATGTACAGTACAACTATTTTCTTAATATCCCTCGGAAATCATCGCATTGCCGAAAACAAACGAATGCTAATTTCCATGTCCATCAATTATAAGATTTATCGTGTATAATAATTAGAATTCAGAACTTAGTACTACATTGTGTTGTTACGTCAAAACAAAACAACAATAAAGTACTTAGTTCTGAATTCAAATTATTGTACACAATAAATCTAATAATTGATGGACATGGAAATTATCATTCGTTTGTATTCCGAAATGCGATGATTCCCGAGGGAAATTAAGAAAACTGTTGTACTGTACTTACTAGTGTGTACCTAGTACAGTACCCCCACATTTCGCCTCTGCGTAAGGGTTACCTTCGGAGAACCAGTCGTGATGTTATATTGTTTATCTTTACATTGCAGCTTTCATTATATTATAATTGTTCAACAAATATCTAGTAATGACAGTACACGTTTTTTAAGACATGCACCATAAAATCAGTGAGTTAAAAAAAAAAACATCTATGTTCAAATCAGTCTGAAAATGAGATAGGTGCCGCTCCACAGCAGTTCACGGCGAAGCTACGTAAGTATACTTAGTTTCGCTTTGATTGAAAATGTCAGCAGGTTCATTCATTGCGACCCTCAGACACGCTACATATGAATGCGTGGCTAGAGTTGGGCCATTTTGAACTAAGTCATCGGACCATAAATCTTCTCATCTATCTGTCTCGCTCGCACTAGTTATGGTTGAGCTGGATGGTGCTGATCCACGCGTCATGTTTGTGAACGGGCGCCGTCAGGTGGGACTGGACATCAATTAGCTGCCACGGCTTATTTTTTTTTTAAATTGTTTTTTAACATTATTTTTACATCTTTCTCACACAAAGAAGCAACAAGAATAATGTACCCAGGATTTTGTAATATCTTGATTTAAAAAGTGTCCTTGGACTATCTTGCCCGTTCTTCTCCATAGAGATCTACGTTTTGGAATGGGCAACGAGCTTCAACTTTCTGACTGACTCTTTGACAATTCAAAAGGGCCTGTAAATGGTTTAATAGAAATAAATGCTTTTAGTTTGAGTTTGCCCGCCCCATGGCGGAGGGGTCCATGAGGATTTCCACCCCGTTACCAAAAAAAAAGAGGTCAAAACGGCTCAACTCAGCAGACAAATGAACCGCGCACCTAATGTGGCAAGCCTCTCCGTGCAAATCCTACGTGGCAGTGGACGATCGACTGTATGCTCGTTGTTTCGCTGTATGAGAAGAGGCCTTTGCTTGCCCTGCAGTGGGATAGTTACCATGTTGACATTATTTGATCTACAACTCTTTAGTTGATTCCATGGTCAGGCGAAGTGTTTGGTTATTCTGTCCGGAGGTTATCGGCAGTAACATTTGAAACTTTGCTTGGTTAAGTGCGATGCGTAAGGTAGCCCGCGAAATTCAAATTTACTTAGGTTTTTTGCAATTTGCAGGTCAGTGTCAGGTTGTATGTAAATATGATTCGCGTGTGTTGATTAAAATATGATTCGCGGCAGTAACAAATAAGGCTTTACAGGATTATAATTATTAGAATCAGCAATACAACTCCTTAAGTTAGAATTGGCCTCAAATGTCATGATTTCATGAAATAGTCATTCAATAGAGTAATATGAACTTAGAGAGATGTATTGATGATTTTTATGATTATAATTCTATAAATAAATATTTGATACGGCCGCTAATCATATTTAGATCAACATACAACCTGATACTGACTTACAAATTGCAAAAAACGTAAGCAAATTTGAATTTCGCGGGCTACCTTGGCGCACCCCCCTTAATGGCTCGGTCCCTATTACATGGGACTAAGGTACCTGTTCCAATACCGACGAGGCAGCGATTAGCTATGAACGTTTCTCTGACTGAAGCAACGTACAAAAGATTGTAGGTCCCGTATAGGTAAAAGAGATACATACAGGGTGTAAGGGACAGCCCTCCGCAGACTGATGGGGTGAATTCAGTATATCATACTAAGATGACTGGTACATTAAATAATTTCAGCAACGTTATGGGAATCCAATAAACCTGATTTGTTTTAATACCTCACACGCAATGTATCGTTACCGCGGCAAAACGCACGTAGCGAACGGCCGGCAGCGCGCTCGCGTCATGTGATTTATATCAATATCCATTGTAGTTTTTTTTTTATTTCAGCTTTTCGTATTTACATAAATGGAGTGCAGCGTACAGAGAATGTAGTTTTACATTGAAATAAAGGAATAGTAACTGAAAAAACGATAAAAACAATGAAATTTTTCCTGTGTAATTTTCATTGAAGGAGCTGGGCCCCAATTCTGTTAGGTAATTATTATTTCCCGCGTAATCTTACCACGTCAATATTGTGTCTTATAGAAACGGTTTCGTTTATTGTATCATAGAGAATACGTTATTAGCAGATAGCAGTTATGGTTAGATAAGGAATTGACGTCTTTTCGAAGTATGGAATCGTTAAGTGGTCATAGTGAATTAGAGCCCTGAATGTACTCTGTTAGTTTGAGAAGGGCTGTCCCTTACACCCTGTATATTAACAGTTGATCGCTGACTGTTCACACAGCCGGCGAGTACTCGTTTGTCGCAGCGACAAGAGCTATCAAAGAGATCGCTCAGCGACGCTCGCGTGGCGGGCAGAACACTCGCTGAGAGACCTACGCTTGGTACATACGCATACGAACGAATAATCGCTCGTCGCCGTCGCGCACTCGCTGCTCGTCTAAGAAGCTAGATTAACGAGAAGTGAGTATTGATAGAGTTTTGTACGTTCGTTGTGTAAGAAAATCGTTGATAGCCAGTCGCTTCCTCGTCGGCGCTGTACAGGCGCCTTTAAAATAACTGGCGAAATGTGTCAGTTCTACACACTTCTACCTACGCCTTTAAACATACAGGCGAGTTAAGAGTGGAGCTCTCTACCTGCATCTGTTTCCGAACGCATACAACCCAAATCTCTTCAAAGTGAAAGTGAACAGGCTTCTTCTGGGTAAGCTCACTCCATCGTCGCCATTGTCTCTATCACCTCTGACCTAGACTAGAGTCAAGAGTAAACCCATCTCAAATACAAAAAATCTACATCCTCATATCATACTCGGGATGCTGGCTCTTCATATGTCCTTTCAGACTACAGTTCTGTATAAAGGCCTGTCCACACACATGGCATCTGTACCTGCGATCATTCGTGTGTATTCTCATATGATCTTTCAAGGTCTTTAGTCTGGGATAGCATTTCTCGCAAACTTTACATTTAAAGTTACGTTCGCCCGTGTGAGTTGGCATGTGGTTGTTGAGGGCGAAACGTGTGAAGAACTTTTGGCCGCAGCATTGGCATTCGTACCTGGACATAGAGAAAAATAAAATTTAATTTATTATGGACTAGTTACATACAGGTAAGTACAGTACAACTATTTTCTTAATGTCCCTCGGGAATCATCGCACTTCCGAATACAAACGAATGCTAATTTACATGTCCATCAATTATTAGATTTATCGTGTATAATAATTTGAATTCAGAACTAAGTACTTCATTGAGTTGTTACGCCAAAACAATACAACTATAAAGTACTTAGTTCTGAATTCAAATTATTATACACGATAAATCTAATAAATTGATGGACATGGAAATTAACATACGTTTGTATTTGGAAATGCGATGATTCCCGAGGGACATTAAGAAAATAGCTGTACTATACTGAACGTTTGTGAAATTTCGTGGGCCCAATTAATATGTTCAAAAATTGCACCATATACATTAATACACTGGTCCTCACACTAGGATTCCCTACACTATGATACTCAGCAATACTTTAGCTTCCCATTAGTGAAATAATTTTCAGAATTGGATCAGTAGTGCTGAAGATTACCCCCCCCCCCCCCCCCTACATACAAACTCACCTTTACCTCTTCATAAGATTATAGTATACAAGGTTATTGGTTATATGTCGGTAATCCATTAAGGGGATGTAGGAGAGGTCATTTGCAACAAAATGATCCCTGATAACCCCTATGCTACTGTCAACCATTTTCGAGTATTTTGAAATTTTTTATATTTTTTGAAGATATCTGGTATCTTATTGTATCTCGTTGGATAGCTGAGAAGTTGTACATGTTTTTGGAATGATCGTAGTTAGTTTTTTTTTTTTTTTCAGAAACCGACTATTTTAGTCAAATAACCTGCTCAAAATTATAGAAAATTTTAACGATTTGTAAAATTATTAAAGATAATTGTCATTTTATGGTTGATTGTTATGTATTGAAATAGAAGCAGATAATAATAATTTAAAAAAAAACGCATTGCTTTTTTTAAATAAATTGCCAAAGTTGTGTAGGTACCCACCGCTAAAAAAATGTAAAATGTCAAATTACTCGAAAATGGTTGACATTAGCATGGGTCATCAAGGTTCATTTTGTTGCAAATGACCTCTCCTACATCCCCTTAATGAATTGCAGATATATAACCAATAATCCTGTAGATTTCACCAATCGATAGTGTTGCAGGCACATACATAATGATCAAACCCTAGTAAAAAAATAAAAATACACAGCTATTTTAATTTTCTTTATTTTTTAACATAACCAAAGTAACTAGTCATAAAATGTGTAGAAGTATTATATTGGGTGGGCTTGAAAAATAAGGATTCGTCACGCAATGGGTGCCAGAAGCCAGCCGTCGGCGTCGTCGCCGAGGGAGGCCTAGGAAACGCGACCTAGATGCGTTTACGGTTACGGCAGATTGGTCGGAGAAGACAACGCACATGCAGCAGTGGGGCAACGCAGATAAAAAAAACATGAAAAAAAAAATTTGGTGTTTTATTTCCAAACTTCCATCACTAATTCGTATTCTTCTACAAAATTTTCTTAAAACTTCTGTAGCGTCCAGCATCGAAAGGCTTAGCATAAATATCATCAGATTCCTCATTTTCATTAGGTACTAATAAGCTTCTACTCTTTCCTAAAACTTCCTCTGGTTTTCAAATTGGTGATCATAGTTGCAACATCTACCCGTGAAGGTACAGCGCGTTCCGGGTATTTTTCATGATACCACACGACGGCGCGAGTGGCACTTTTATTATTTATGAAATAAGCCTCTAATAAATCGCAATATTCCTTATTAGTGAGCTCCATTTACACGAAATTAACTTTTAGTTTATTTTTTATTTAGAAATCTTTGAATGCGATTCCCACAAGAGGTTAGCTGTCAAAATATTTTTGGCGCCAACTGCGCGTTTCAAGGCTATGGTTCCAATATAAAAATAAAAAATCAGCAGTCTAAAATGGGTGATCATTATTAAAAAGAAAAACAATTAAGCATATAATGTTTGATTTGCATCCTTATAGGTAGATAAAAGTATGAAAACTTTTAAAATGCGCCGTCTATGGATTGCCACACAAAATTCCTTTGCAAGTTTGTATATTATTTGATCCTTATCAGCAACAATATCGATTGGTCCAATGCGCAAAAATACTGGCTGATATTTATTTAAAATACGAGTAAAACCGCGATCAACAGCAAGTTAAATAAATGATCACCATTTAACCGACTTCAAAAAAAGGATATTGTAGGTATTCGACCCGAATGTTTGTGTACTCGCGATTTTCTCAAAAACGAATGAATCAACTTTGATGATTGTTTTTTACCTGAAGTCTTTGAGGTGGTCTTTCCGCCTATGAATGGTGAGCGTTCTTCTTGTGTCAAATATTCGCTCGCACATCGTACAGGGGAAACTTAGAGGCTCTTCACCGTGTACCTGGTAACAAAATAACATAATATATAAATTACGAGAAGTACATAGACAATAGTTATTTGCCTACACTTTTCGCAACTATGTTGGGGCGGCTTCCAGCGACTGCCTATCCTCCACAACTCAGTTACTGGGTTACACGATACCCCTTGGTAAGACTGGTTAATTGACCGAGTCAACGCGAAGCTTCTCCGTTTCAACTCGGGCAAAAATGCTTTCGTATGTCTGGAGGTCCGGTAATTCTCCTCTACAGGTCGCATTTCTCAACCGTTTCTCGTGAAATTTTGTGAGCAGGTTCGATAATGACATGGATTTTTTTTGTCGACTTAGTTTTTCGACGATTCGACGATAGACGAGGATTCTCAAAGTGCATACTTTTTTTTTGGAAAGCTGTAGTACAGTATTCAAGCGTAATCTATTCAATTTTTTTTTTAGAAAGGTTTCTATTAAATATAATTTTACCCCACTAAAGCGAAGCTAAAAATTGGGTACTGTTTACAATCCTCACCTCGACCAAATGCTTCAACTTCTGCGGGTAGGACATCAGTTTGACGTCACACTTGGGACAGTACACACGCCCCTTCTTCCGATGCACGCGGTCTATGTGGAGGTCCCTATTGTACTGCGCCTTGAACACTTTGCCGCAGTCCGGACATGGGAAGTCCCCTTCTTCATGGCGTTGCTGATGCATCATAAAGCGGCCTTTGTCGACGAAACCTGGCAAATAAAACTACTTAATAGGAATCTTAAGTTCACCAGCGGATCTAAACGAATGAAATTTTTCACAAAAGTTCCTTATATGAATTTATAGATCCTTTCTTCGTGCTCACCTTCGTTAGCACGAAGAAAGGATCTTTAAATTCATCCCCCAGGGGTTTAATAGGGGATGAAAGTTTGTTTGGAAGTTCTTCATTTTTGCTAATGGGAAATTCCATCGGACACACGGCTTGTGATTTTAATAGTAAGATTATTCATACACTTATTCTGTGAAAATAACAACTGACTACCTAAAACGGTTCGAAAGATCGAATCGCGATCGCGATCGCGTAAGTGAATCCACAAAATTAAATTGCTATAGTTCGACCGATAGCGCTGTACCGCGCCTTAGGTACCTAAGGGCCTTAAGTATGCGTGGCGATGCGGGGGCCAGCGCAGGCCGCTCATTCGTCAACGCTCACGGCATCCCGCCCCCCGCCTCGCCGCGCATAATTAAGGCGCGGTACAGCGGTATTGGTCAGGCTATAGTAAAAGTTCCATATTCTCTAGTTCGTCGTACTTTCGACTCATATGCAGTAAAATACACATTTGATGGTAGCCATAGTAATAGGTCTAGTAGACGCAAGCGTTACTGCCAAGCATAAGGTCCTAGCGCCATTGGAGCCTCGGCATACAATCCCCAAAGGAGATAAGCAATCACGGTCATCGGTAAAAACCGATGAATGTTTTCGAATAAAATTTAATTTAACTAATAGAAAACAAACAGGTCATTGATCAAATTAAATTTCATTCGAAATCATCCATCGGTTCCTTACTAAACTTCGACTATATCCGACGACCCTGGTTACGTATCACTTTTGGTGACCGTACATGACTCCGGTAATCCTGTGACAAAAAGACAGATAGTGAAGGCTTAGTATTAGGGTCACAAAGTAAGGTATTCCTAACTCCAGGCTGCTGGTGAGAATTCCCTGGTGGAAAAACCCAACACAACTTTGCACGATCTGGAATTGAACCCATTCCGTTTTATTACAAAACACGATCTTACTTTAGCCCGAGCCTAAACCTTCGAGCTAGTTTTTGTATTTCGAACTTTATGCCGACTTTAGTAAAGTTCTTAATACAAAATTGACAACTTAAGACCGGACTAAGTTGTCAGTTTTGTAAAAAGAACTTTATTTCGATTTCTGTTAGGTTCTTATTTAAAAAACAGGCTCGATGGTTTAAACAAGGATTTCCCAATTTGGTCGATATCGACCCCTTGGGGTCGATATCCGTTTCCCAGGGGGTCGACCTAAACGAAAACTGATTTTGGGGGTCAATGAGGTCTAAAAACGACCCCTATTAATTAAAACAAGTTCTTATTTAAAACTTTTAAGATACTGTATAAGTTGTGTTACGTGTTACATCCATCTCACTGAATTTTTTTAATTTTTATCTTTACTTTGCGATTTTAATGACTTTAAAAAAAAAACCTATTTAAGTATTTTTACGTAATTAATAATTATTAATTACACTTGATATTTACTGAATTTTACATCTATTTATTTTGTTAAATTTTGATGAGAAAATTATGTCTACTCACTTAACCAACCGCAAAGTTTTTAAATTGGTAAGTATTTTGTATCAATAGGAAAAAACTAGAGATAGGATTTTTAAAGTAAATTGGCTATGGGGGGCTGTCTGAGGTATCAGTTCATTTTGGAAAAGGGGCTCTTGGCCAAAATAGTTTGGGAATCACTGGTTTAAATCATGTCTAAAGAAAAACCATGTTTTCTAAAGACCGAGGACGTCCAACAATCGTGCTTGTGACGAACAAGGTAGGAACTTCTTTGTTGCGGCCCGGAGTCTGGATTTGTGTGCATACATAATCAGCCTATAATGTTCTATGCGGGGGCATAGTCCGCCTCTCAGTGAGAGTGAGCTGTAATCCACCACGCGGGCCCAGTGCGGGTTGGTAGATGTCACATGGCTTCGAATTTTAGGTTCTAGGACATACCAGTTTCCTCACGATGATTTCCTTCACCGTTTTGAAAGCAGTGGTGATCAAATCATAAAGTAAAGCGCCTGCTGTAATCCACCACGCGGGCCCAGTGCGGGTTGGTAGATGTCACATGTCTTCGAATTTTAGGTTCTAGGACATAGCAGTTTCCTCACGATGATTTCCTTCACCCTTTTGAAAGCAGTGGTGATCAAATCACAAAGTAAAGCGCCTGCTGTAAACCACCACGCGGGCCCAGTGCGGGTTAGTAGATGTCACATGTCTTCGAATTTTAGGTTCTAGGACATACCAGTTTCCTCACGATGATTTCCTTCACCATTTTGAAAGCAGTGGTGATCAAATCACAAAGTAAAGCGCCTGCCTAGGTTCGAACCCACGCCTACAACTAGTAATTCGGGGCTGATACCACAGGGCCACCACTGCTGCAATTTTGACGTTCAAAAGTGCCTTTTATGGGCCTATTTGAAATAAATGATTTGCCTTTGCTTTTGCGCGCGGTTAGTGGCCATTTCCTCATCCTCTATTGCCTAGAATTCAATCATAGGTAATTCTCGGAATGTAGAAGTACTGCGTTGCACACCTCTGCACAACCCTGGCGTGATGCTATGTTATATTATGTTAAAAAGAAAAAGAAAAAACAACTCACCCAATCCACAAGTCTCACAAACATAATTACTAAAATGCTCATTCATATGCTTATTCAGAGCATGAAAATAAGGGAATAGCACATCACAAATAGCACACTTCAACTCGTCCCTCGTCAGCCGGAACGGCAACACTGAGTCTTTATAATTAAAATAATACTTCTTTTTATGCACACTAGATATATGTCTCTTGAACTCTTCCAAATCATTGATCTTTACGCCACATAATCGACAATCGATTCTCGTCAAATCGATTTTCACCATTTTTTTATGTTCCGTCACTTTGAACTTCTTCGGGTGATGCATCTCTGTTGTATGATGCCTTAGTAACGCGGGGTCGGCGTACAGTTCGCCACAGTAGTAACATAGGAGATGGTTGTGTCTACACTTGAAGGGGCAAACGAAGGAGTATTCTACTATAGTTAATATGTTTGTCTCTGTCATGTACGTTGAGTCTCTTTCTCGCATCAGTTGTTGGACTTTTGACATTGGGAGTTCTGCGGACAAAGAAAAATACAAATTAATTGTCACTTTTTTTTTTTCCTATTGGTCTAGGCATATAACATTAATATAGATCTGTTTAAGGTGGAACCTTCAGGGTAGCCCGCGAAATTCAAATTTCTTACGTTTTTTGCAATTTGCAGGACACTGTCAGATTGTATTTTGATTAAAATATGATTCGCGACCGTAACAAATATGGCTTAGAGAATTATAATCATTAGAATCAGCAATACAACTCCTTAAGTTAGAGATTTCATGAAATAGTCATTCAATACAGTAATATGAACTTAGAGAGATGTATTGCTGATTCTAATGATTATAATTCTGTAAAGCCATATTTGTTACGGTCGCGAATCATATTTTAATCAAAATACAACCTGACAGTGACCTGCAAATTGCAAAAAACGTAACAAAATTTGAATTTCGCGGGCTACCCTGGCACTTCCCCCTTAATGAAGTCGCAATAATAAACATAACATGCACTGGATAAACTTCTTAAACTAAATTAACTAACAAACTATTTAAATAATATAAAACGTGATATTGCGCGTGCAGCACCGCACACGTGATAAAAATAAAATTTCTTAAAAAAAAAAGAATAAGGGAGATTTCGGGTGAGAGACAGAGAGAGTTATATCTTTCTTCTCTCTCATGTAACGAAATGTGCATAAGCGTGACGCGTCCTTGAAATTTCACGCACAATTCATCGAATCGCCGCCTAAGTAGTTTCACATCAAAAGTAACGATATAATATCCTAACTTAATTAAAACTATTGGCAAACTAGAATATGCCGTCAAAAAATTCCTCCGCATCGCTGACTGGTAATGTACCCAAGATACTGGTGACTATCTACGGATTGGTCATAACCAGTGATCGGAGTAGGTAGATTGATTTTTAGTACTTGTATCATAAATGCACACAGAAAGAATAACATGGATAAGCCATTTTTCCGGAAAGTAATTCCGGTATTTCCGGATGTCGTCCTGGCATGTCGTCGGCGGGCGTACGCATTGTTCTGATAACCGGTTATTGTACCACCCATGATCCTTTGTTCTGATTGGTCGTTGGGTTTTGTCAAATAGTGACAAAAAAAAAATAGGAAGAATAATAAAGAATAAAATTGCTCATTTTATTACAATTCCTACCTTTTTTTTGAGGATGGCAAATCATCAAATGACTCCTTCCACTCTGGCAGAATACAATTCCTACATAAGTTCCGGTTTTTTTTTAATAATCCACCAATTCCGGAGGAATGTCCATAGTAATATATACGTTTCGGATCAAAGACCCCAGTTCAATCTACCTATTCCGATCACTGGTCATAACACATACATTAATAGACGAGGTGGACAGTCCCTTTATAAGGCAATGGGTACAGTGGCACGTGCCAACGTGTTGTGGGGCCACGTCTGTTTTAGTTGTTTTAGTTTTGTGAAAGTTTACTAACATAGTTTTTTAAGTAATTGTTACTAATACTATATGGATTGCGATTATGTGTCCGAATTAAAGAATATATATTATATATATAAACATTTATTGAACAGTACCCGAGCGAAAATATACCACATTGACGTTTGAAAGAGTGTAGACACGAGAGTAGCGTCAGCACAAAACACACACAAACACACACTTCCCAGTTCGCCATGGTTTCGGACGGGTACCGAGAGCTCCTGGACTTACACACACATTCACAACGTGTTTGTACACTTGGTAACCACAAGTAAAGCGCGTGTCAGCGTCGTGACATAAAAATACTATAACTGCCGTGTGATTAACTTAAAAAATAAAGACTCTCATGATGAATTCCCATGTCGGTATGTCACCGAACATAGTATTTTTGTACAGTCAGCAAAGAAGTAAAAATAAAACCATAATAAAGTCACTCATTGGAGTATAGTACAGTACAACTATTTTATTAGTATCCCTCGGGAATCATCGCATTTCCGAATACCAACGAATGCTAATTTCCATGTCCATCAATTATTAGATTTATCGTGTATAACAATTTAAATTCAGAACTAAGTATTTTATTGTTGTTTTGTTTTGACGTAACAACAACAAAGTACTTAGTTCTGAAAGAATACCTCCTTCAGTAAACTGAGTTGATTGTTGATTGCTGAATGTACTGATCCAGCTAAGATTTAAATAGTATTACCAAGGGGTATTGCGTTACCCAGTAACTGTGTGGTGGAGGTCAGATAGCTGGGGAGTATCTTGCGCCAGTTCTTCCCAGCTAAAGTACTAGAAAATGTTGAAGGGCGCCTCGTTTCGGGGGACTGTCTCATATAATTTTGAAGTTCTAAAGTGCCGATTCTCAGCCTAATTTACTTGATTTAGTTAGGCAGTCGTTCCATGTAAAATACTGGCTCTCAGCAGTACCCGGTTAGACCGGAAGCTGACCCCAAAATTGTCGGGAAAAGACTAGACAAATGATGATATAACGAATACCTACTTCATGAATTCGCCTTCTCACAGTATTGGCAGATACATTGTGTGCCGCGGCCACCTCGCGTGCATGTACAGACACAGAACCCGTTTCTCTTAAACTTCTAATAATCTTCACATCTTGGTCCAGAGACGTTTTTCTCGGTCTTCCGGTCCCTTTTAATTGGTTTAGATTTCCTGAATTGGCCCACCGTCGAAGCCACAAGTAAACAGTTTTACGCTGAAATCATTCGACATTTTAATGAATACTTTAGTCATATGTCGTGATAGAACAGTGGTTAAGGACGCGCCTCTGATACACGAGGTTCTGTTTTCAAATCCGGGCAAGTACCAATGTGACATTTTCAATTCATACAGACATCGGTGAAGGAAAACATAGAAAGGAAACCTGGACTTATAGTTAATATAAGTCAGAAATCGCCAACCCGTCTTGAGCAAGCGTGGTGATCAATGCTCGTGCCTTCTGTGTACCAGAAGAGACATTTGCCCTGCAGTGGGAAAATAGGCAACTGGTATTATTTAGTTAGGATTATTTGCGTTGAAATAATGGGCCAAACTCACACCCCATTGGGTCGCTCTAAATGGCAAACGATATCGCGACAGTCCCAGACGGATATAGCAGGATGAATTGGACTCCTTCGATAAGGACTGGTCCAGAATAGCCAGAGCCAGTTAGACAGAGAGAAGTGGAAGGAGAGTAGGGAGCCCTTGCCCCTTTTTTTCCCTTGGGTACCCTGGTACCCTCTGCCTCGGAACGGAGGGTTACGTCAGACTCCTACAGACTAAAACTCGACCGTTCCTTCTACTACCATGAGTCGGGGGGCCGGGAGATACTTGTACATTCGCCACCTGACTGGTATCAGCCCTCCATTCCTAGCGTGCTCCCATTAGAGGCCTTTGCCCTGCAGTGGGACATTACAGGCTTATAATAATCCTACTAATATTATAAATGTGAAAGTTTATGAGGATGGACGTTTGTTACTCTTTCACGCAAAAGCTACTGAACGGATTTGGATGGAATTTGGAAAACAGATAGTTTATAACCTGGATTAACATGTAGGATACTTTTTATCCCGGTAGTACTTTCCCGTGGGATAATTTCCGCCATCCACGCGGGCGAAGCCGCGGGAAAAAGCTAGTAATAATATAATTTACATCGTCCTACATGGACATCGAAAGTGTCAACTTACCGTAAGTCCTAGTTCCGTAGCTATGTCTGTGACTGGGTACCCCTGTTCTTTTAGGAGGACAATCCTGCTGCGTGCATGCTCTCCGGTGCGCACACGGCGCATATTTTTAGGCGTTGCTTTCTTAACTACTTGGTCTATGACAATAATACATAGAGGTAACCTTTAATTATATTATATCCGTAGAACTAAAATAAAAATATGTGTATGGAAACGAAACTTACTACGCATAAAAGAATGCGCTATTACCACGATACCGGTACCCTATGGTTTTGGGCGTAAACTGTTGAAAGTTTCTTACAAAAAAAAACAACAAAACAGTTCTATAATATAATTACGAGAACAGAACAGAAACGACGAAAACACTACAATAAAACGTCGTCTGTTGCTGACTGTACGACGGTGTTTGGTGATTTTTATAAAAACGCAAGTCCTCAGTAGCAGCTTGGAGTCTGGATTTGAGCCTGGTAACAGTCTCGCCCCATAATATATGCATGGATGCTCGCCCCCCATGCACAACGACATTGTAAGTCCACGTACGCACTGGATTTTCTACTCTCGGCATTGAACCGAGCATTGAGAATCCAACAGAGGGCATCCCAGCGCGTCGAAAACACACACTGATGGATTTTCAACTGTCGGCGCTAAGCAGTGCGTTGAAGACCTAATTCGCAAAAAAATGCCGCCGCGATATTATTACGTCCACGTTCGTGCGAACGTAGACTAAGGGTAAAGATACGTCGACACATTAACATTTTATGTCAATGCCTGTACAGTTAAACAAGAAATGGTATGCGCTTCGGTAAACTTCGTGTTTCCAAATTAGTACGAACGTCACACCATAGGGGCCGTTCAAGTATTACGTAAGCAGAATTCTAGTAATTTTAAAAGTTCTAAAGTACGCTAGGTTTCCCCCCCCCCCCCCCCGGCCCTGCCCGCCCATGCTTACGTAAACATTGGTATATTTTTTATAAATCTATTCAAGCTTCTTTATTGTTATTCCTGGGTCTATAAATAAGGAATTTATAGACTATAAAGGAATTTAATGCCCATTTAATATTTATTCAAGCAAATTATTAACAACGTATTTAAATATTATAAAATATTTCTAGCGTAATCACCATCCACTCCGCCCCGTCCTTCACGTCATCAAGAATAAGCAAAGCAGTCCACCCCACCACCCTTTGGTGCTTACGTAATAGTTGAATGGTCCCATAGAATAACCCCCCACAGAGGCAAAGATTCTTACTTTTGTCCTGCCGCGGTTTGTAGTAGTGCACCTATCATTGGATTGGCGTTTGGATGTAGTTTCCTCTCCATCAGTTTACCTACTTTGGTCGCAGACCGTCATTTGTCACTTAAAAGTTTGGAAAAGTTTTTAATCTGTAACTTTGTAATCATGAGAATACAGAATAGGTAAGTACTGCCTTGGTTGTAACAACTTTATATTCGTTCTCATAATCGCGCGTCCGTATTTCCGAAGATAGACGATGATTCTCGAAGCGCATACTTTTCTTGAGATATTATCTCAAGAAAAGTATGCGCTTCGAGAGTGAGTAGTACAACTACATAATATATTATACAGGGTGTAAAGGACAGCCCTCCGCAAACTAATAGGGTGCATTCAGCTCCTTATTTTGAATCATATTCCACCAGAAATTTACTCAGGAAAATTTTCATTTATTTTTAATCGTTTTTTTCAGTTTTTATACCTTTGTAAAATTACATTTTCTGTACGCAACACTCCATTTATGTAAATAAAACAGCCTAAATAAAAAAAACAGTGATGGATGTTGAAATTCTCTAACGAATTACGCGAGAAATCAGCTGTTCACTTTCTGCTTAGCTACAGAGTTCATCGAACTCACCGCATACTTCTTTTGTACGTCACCCGGCCATCTGCTCAATTGTTTTCTCTCGCTCGCTTCAATGTAACGTAATAAATCACATGGCGTAAGCGCGCTTGGGGTTAGATCCTATTGACCCAGTGGCGAACGAAACGATACATTTTGTGTGAGGTAATAAAAAAATCAGGTTTATTAGATTCCCATAATGTTCCTGAAATAATTTCATGTACCGGTCATCTTAGTATGATATACTGAATTCACCCCATCAGTCTGCGGAGGGCTGTCCCTTACACCTTGTATTATGTAGTTGTACTACTCACTCTCTGTATAAACGTATACACTGTCTCTTTCTCTCAATTATTTTAATAAAACAATATAAACTAATATTATAAAGAGAAAATAATTAAATTTTTGTATGTTTGTTTGTTACGCTTTCACGCTAAAAGAACTGAACAGCTTTGGACGAAATTTGGCACATGGGTAGACCATAACCTGGATTAGGACATAGGATACTTTCTAACCAGATATTCTCACGGAATCGAGACTTATGCGGGTGACAACGCGGGGCGCAGCTAGTTGGATATAAATGCGTTTGTACTTACTTGGTTTAGGCATCGGTGGGGGCGCCACCTTCGGCTTAGGTATTAGTTCTTTTTTTTTGACTGGCTCTATTTCTTGTAACTCTATTAGTGTACTTGTTTCTTCCCTCTTTTTTGTGACGTGGTGCTTCAGAGGTAAGTCGTCAGGATCTTCTTCCATTTTGTCATGTTTTAGGTCGTCATCTGAAATGGGTTTAGAAATTATTGTTAGCATACTTTTTATGTTATTTACGACCTGTGCGAATACCCACCCTGTATACATATTATAATAGTATATTTTTAACAGAATTACCAGGTCACATTTTGATGCCCCTTCGCAGCAGGGTATAGATGAGGTATCCCTACATAAATATTGAAACCGTATCGCTATTAGTCAATAGACCACTTCCCATACATGAGATCACGCCTTGTTCCCCAAAGGGTTAGACAGAGGTGTAACCAAAGTACACCCAAATTTCGCCAGTTATGTTCAAGTCCCATGTAATAGGGGGCGAGCCTATTGCCATCAACCAGGCACATATCCACACTCCAGGCTGCTACTGAGAATATCCTGATAGAAAAACCCAATAACACTTTGCCCAACCTGGGAATCGAACCCAGCACCTCAAGTTCAGCAATAGCACTTGCATCCACTGTACCAACAAGGCAGTTTTGCTTATCATCTAAATTGACAAAACTATTTGAATTACATTATTTTAATGTAACATTCGTTTCTATCCTTTTTTTATGTGCTCATTTAAGATTTAATAATCAAAGTGCACCATTTGATTGCTGAATGTACTGAACTGGATAAGACTTAAATAGTCTTACCAAGGGGTATTGTGTTACCCAGTAATTGGGTTGTGCAGGTAGAATAGCTGGGGAGTTTGTTGTGACAGTTCTTATTCCCAGCTAACAAAGGACTAGAAATTGGTTAAGGGTGGGCATTGCAGGGAACTGTCTCATAGAATTTTGACATTGAAAAACTATTGATTGAGCCTAATTTAACTAAACAACATGATATAGATAGGCAGTCGCTCCATTTAAAATACTAGTATTCAGCTGCATCTGGTTAGACTGAAAGCCAACCCCAGTCGACCTAGTCGACTAGTCGGGGAAAGTCTACGCAGATTGAATTGCCAAAGACTGTATTGTGATATTGTTTCATACCTGGGGCATCAGCCAATGCGTCCGCACAATTTTCATCGTCACTCTCCGGTTGTATTATTCCTGGTTCGTCCTTCACAACAATGTCAACATTGACCTTGGAATTCCACTGGCTTTCCAGCTTTGAGTCTGGAAAGAATTTAATGCTTTAACTTTATACTAGCGAATGCCCAGCGTGTGCTACTATGATAAAAAACAATGCATTAGGCACATTCATGAAGATTTAGTTTAAAAAAATCCATTCCTTTAGTTGTCTAAAACCATCTTCGCATTATTGCCTTTCTAATGAAACCAGTTTGGAGTACATCGGTTGGATGGTTTCAAAGTCTATAACGGACATAGGTAGAAACATTTATGTGTTTTATATAAATTGATTAAAACAGATTATTATGCCCAGAAATAACATTGATACACATCTACTATGCAGCTATACAGCCCGACGTCCAGCGGAAACCTTGGTTTTTTAAATATCCAAAATTGTCCAAACAAACTGTTTCGTCTATTTGCAGACTGAGGCTCGGACATTGTTGTAGCCCAGTGTTTTTGAATAAGATCCATGTTAGGGACAATTCCCTGTGTGAATGTGGTCTTGCGGAGGGTACTTTGGACCATATATTTTTCTCATGCTCCTTGAACTCCAAATCCTTCGATCTCGATCGAAAAATTTCCAATTGTAACATCCCTCTTCCAGCTAACTTCCAATCCCTTTTATCCCACTTCTCTCCCAAAATTATGAATTTTTTTACAACTTTTTTAAACGAAAATGTTATTAAATTCTAATTGGTGCATTAATTATGTAAATATGTATTGTGTGTTTTTGTGCTGTTTATCACCGTATTCTATGTAAGCTAGTATTTTAGAATAATATTTATGTTTTACTAAACCCTGTCCTCGTTTTTTCAGCGACGAACATCTGTAGATCTACCACAAAGTGAAAAGTCGACGGCACGCCCCTGCGCTGGCTGCCGTCTAAACGTGACGCTGGCAGAATAGTCGACATCGGCTCAATTGCCAAAACAAAAAAAAAACATTGATATACATAATTTGTAGACATAATTCTGGGCAGATGCTGTCTTACCACTGAAACATCTTCTCTTAACACATAACATCAAGCATTGTTTTGATTGCGTCAAGGTAGGGTAGCGTCAGAGTAGTTCGCGAAATTCAAATTTTCTTATGTTTTTTGCTATTTACATGTCAGTGTCAGGTTGTATGTTGATTAAAATATGATTCGCGACCGTAACAAATATGGCTTTATCATTTGAATCTGCAACACAACTCCTTACGTTAGAATTGGCTTCAAATGTCATCATTTCATGAAATAGTCATGGAATATGGTAACATGAACTTAGAGGGATGTATTTATTGATGATTTTTATGATTATAATTCTATAATTAAACATTTGTTAAGGCCGCAAATCATATTTAGATCACCATACAACCTGATACAGACCTGCAATTTGCAAAAGACATAAGAAAATTGACTCTTTCGCCTTAAGCTAAACCGCTCAGGGCCGGCAGTCTCGACTAGATAGCGACGCTGTCGCAAACTACCGATCGTTAAATATTAAGGTGAATCCTCAGTTGGAGCCCGCAAAATTCAAATTTTCTTCGAAATTGACGATTGATATGAAATTGATGATTATTATTCAATAAATATATAATTCCCACAGTCGAGAATCGCATTTTGATCAACATACGACGTAAAACAGAGCTGCAATTTGAAAAAAACTAAAGAATATTTGAATTTTGAGGGCTACAACTGAGGCTCACCTTAATATTTAGCAATCGGTAGTTTGCGACAGCTTTGCTATCTAGTTGAGACTGCCGGCGCCCAGTACTGAGTATGGTCTCGTATTAATTACAACCAATTTATCAAAGTAATCTGCACATACCGTAATTTCTAGCATCATAGATCTTCATCTGTAAGAATGCCTCCTCACACCTCAGTACTTGACGCCTGAAGCTCAGCGCGTCTCGTATCCTAGTCACACACGTCGCGCAAATCAGCCGCTCCGATGGTACGCCGTCTAGATGCGACAACTGAGGATATAAAAGAGAAAAAAGTGCTTAACAAAAAACATAAGAATTTGTCAATTAAATGAGTGACTGGTAGCTGTGTAGTTTTCTCCAGGTTTTGATGACAGACAGAAGTGACCTGAAACTTGTTCGATAGTAGGCTCCAAACGATACCGGTGTTATTTTGAAGCAAATAAATAACCCGAAAAGAAACTTTAGTTGAGTCGCTCAAAATACATTCTTAGAGGGGTCTGTAGGTTTATTAGCTTACCAGTAAACTGAAGCAATCCATTATCATATCCGAATAAACCTCTTTTTGTCCCAAACTCTCATATTCAATGTTCAAAACACGACACTTTTTCATATTTCCACAACATCGACACAAGCCCGAATCGAATAACGGACCTTTGCCCTTTTTCGTTGCCATTTCTTAATTTTTCAATACAAGTAGATTTAATTCACACGGTACAGAGAACAGTTAACATTGAAAAGGTGATAAAAAGCAATATTTATTATTGTTTTAATATCTAAGTCAACAAATTATGCCTTTTACAACAAAATATCGACAATTCGACATCGACACTTTGATTTGACAAGTATCGTCTGTGTTGCAAAGCCAAGTTTCGGTTTTGTTTTAGAAAAAAAAAAAACAGTAAGTGATCTCCAGGGTCGCAAAGTAGTACTCATAAAGTGGCTCGTCACGCGTTGTAACATTTGCATGTATTCTCTTCATTTGAAGCTTTTGTGGAAGAGCTGTCACAATGGGGATAAAAACTGCCCCTTCCTCACTTCCGATGTTACTGCTATCCAACGTCCAAGAATTCGGCGGTTAAGTCGACTGAACGACTTCTCCTACTATTCCCCGTTGTGCATGTTAAGGCATAAAGCCTTCTTACTCATTCCATGCTTATCATAGAGAGAAAACATTTGACTGCATTGAAAATTATGTGCTCCGAGTATTTGATCTTAGTATATATAAACATAGCTGTGATAGTTAAGTTCTGTGTATATATAAGTGACTGTAACCAAAAGTAAAAGAAATATATTTAGCTGCTTATAAATATTCTATTTTATGATTCTTATTTAAGTATTCACATCTTTAATAACGCAACTATGGATAGCAAAAAAAAACAGGAACCCAAGCATTTGCCAAAGATGTTGAAAGTTCTTTCGCTGTCCGAAAAAAAACTTTAAATCCGTTATTTCGTCGAGAAATGAGATTTGTAGACGTTGAACTGTGTTGCCTCTTATGACGAGCTTTCGCTTTCAGTTTACAGAATTCGTTCAGAAATTGTGCATTTAGTTACGCACAATTTCTGAACGAATTCTGTAAAGTCACCAAACGATTCTACATGAAAACATTGACAACAAAAATTACTCGCTATTTTGTTGGATTAGCGAATTTAATCATGAAAGAGCATTTTTTTTGCCGATGTTGTTTATCAGAAAACTGTTATAAAGACATGACCAACACTTACTATATTGGGAGTAAAACAGAAAACTACTTTGAAATGTTGTGGAATATTTTTAATATTAATGTAAGTATTTCATAAAAAAATTCGGTAATATTGGCTCGAAATAAACCCTTCTTAAGACTTACGGAGCCGAAACGTAGACACTCACGGTATGGCTGGTCCATAAATTCAATGTTGCTCAGTAAGCTATGGAACGAGCTATGCTTGGAGTCTCTCTGAGGGATAGAATCCGGAATGTGGTGATCCGGCAAAGAACTAAAGTTGTCGACATAGCTCACCGCATAAGCAAGCTGAAGTGGCAATGGGCCGGCCATATTAGCCTTAGAACCAATGACCGTTGGGGTAGACGTGTTCTTGAGTGGAGACTGCGAATCGGCAAATGTAAGGTAGGACATCCTCAGGCCAGGTGGAGCGACGATCTTCACAGGCTGGCTGGTAGCAGTTGGATCAGAGTTGCCGAGAATCAAGCTAAATGGCTTGCAATTGGAGAGTCCATGTCCAGCAGTGGACTGCTGTTGGCTGATCATGATGATGAAGATGAAACCCTTGTACTTTGTTTTAAGACAGAGTTCAAACTGTTCCTTTTTTTTTGTTGAATGTAGATAATATATGATGATGCTGAAAGATGTCTTATTTGCGAGGAGTGCGTCTCAAAGCTTCGGGATGCTGCAGCCTTCAAGAAAAAGGTTCTGGATATTAAAGAAATTATTAAAAACAACATTTGCTGGAATAATAATGGCACAGACATAGGTAAGGAATGTTAGAATGGAATATTGTTCATTGGCGTTCTGTAGTTTCTGCGTACCCCCATGGGAAGAAGGCGTGAGTGTATGTATCTATGTGTGTTACTGCAGGTGGTTAACACATAATGTTAGTCAAAATAAAAGGTATCTATACCTGTATGGAGTACAATAGTAAGAAAATTCATTAATAGAATATTCTAACATGTTGCACATATTATTTCAACTTTAAAAATAACAAAATAAGTCATGAACATCCTCTTGCCTCATTTATTTGTAACTAGCTGTTGCCCGCGACATCTGCGATCCAGCATTAAAAGTAGCCTATGACTTTCTGCAGGTCATGGTCTACCCATTTGCCAAATTTCACCCAAATCCGTTCAGCGGTTTTAGAGTGAAAATGTAACAAACAAACATTCAAAAAGTCTAATCTTTTCTCTTTATAATATTAGTTTAGATTTACACGTCATGTCTTCCTCCATACATCTCTATCAGCCATCATTTCAGTATTCATCCATAGCCTTAGTTACCATAGTAAATCATCTTACAAAGTAAACAACAATTATTTCTGTGGTCTCCTCTTGTTCCTACAATATTTATCGTGACATAAAAGGAAAGTCTGGTATCCAATCTTACCAAGGTTAAGTTACGCTTGCCGCGGTCGGTTTGTGAATGGGGGACCATCCATTACATACCGAGACCCTCCGTGCCTCGGAAAGCATGTTAAGTAATCCCTTGCCTCCGGCTTTCAATTGTAGATCTTTGACAGTCATTACGGGTAGTCAGAAGCCCAGACGTAATGTACCGTAAAGGGTATTGTTTAACCCAGTAACCGGGCTGTGGTGGTCAGATAGACAGTCGCTCCATGTAAAATATTGGTATTCAGCTGCATCAGGTTATACAGGAAGACCAAACATAGTTGCCAAAGCTTATGAAAATAAAGAAAAAAAATAGTGTGGGCTATAGTTGGGAAAAGTCTAGCTAGACAGATCATGATGACCAAGCCCTTTGCCTCTGCTTACCCCTTTTGCTAACATCGTTACCATTCTCCCAATTTAATTAAGGTTGGTGAAACAAAAAAAAGTAGTAGTTCTCAATTCGACTGTATTTTGTTTTTATGTGTGTTACCCCATAACTTTTTTCTAGGTGAACCGATTTTGATGATTCTTTTTCTATTTGAAAGCTGGTGCTTCTCATATAAATTTTATCAAGATCTGACTAGTAGTTTTTGAGTTATCATTAATAATACTTATTTGTTTCACCTAGTATATATTGATGATGTTATAATAACTTCCCTGTCACTGTTATTTACATAATTATTTAGTAGCATACGAATTTGTGTGGGGTAGGTACCACAACTAAAAAGTGAAAAATAAAAAATATTTTTCAAAAAAATAACTTTAATTTCGGAAGTTGGTGTCTTATTTTTCACTTTGCAGTGTTTTTGTTTTTTAAAGTTGGCTGTTTTCTTTCATACTTCTCTATGAGACGTCATCTCGGTGGTTACCCCAATCTAGCCATATCATCTTTCACACAGTTTGCCCCTACTCTTAAAGCCATCCACATTCATCCTTAAAACTTTCCTCACAACATTTTCCTCATTCCTCATTGCTAATAAAATAACATATTAATTACAGATACAAAGGGAGAAGATGAAGAAGCTGATAGTTTTGATACCTTTGATGACAATGTCAGTGATAAAAAATTCATTTGGGAAAATTTTACTCAAGATGGCTCCCAGAAAGGTAATAAAAAAGCAATCATTTTAGTCTTCGATCAATAATAGCACTAGATACAGGATCAGGAACAAAAACAATTCGCTGAAGTGGCCACGTTTACACAAACATAAACATTTACATGTCATACTACGAAATATAGAAAAAGGTTTTATAATATTAACAACATCAGTTCATTATAAACCATAACACTCAGGCATAAAGTCTAATCACAATTGCAAAATATTATTATGTAAGTCCTGTCATCGGAGAAATGTAAAAGCAATACTTATAAAGTCATTTTTATAATAAGTACAAAAATATTTATTCTAAAATGAAACTTAAAGCCAAAGCAATAAGGTTAAAAATATTTTGTTGACAATTTCATGCTTACTCTATTTTGGAACTAGATGTAGTTCTTGGTATGACATTTCAATGCTCAGAACACAGTAAGTATTGAAAGACGTAGAGTTGCAGAAAATATTTATATAAGCGAAGGTTCGTTTTGTATGGTAATGGAATATTTTTTAACCGATTTAAAAAAAGTAGTAGGACTAAATTAGTACTATAGTTATTTTTTATAAGACATTGCTATTCATTTTCTGCGGGTTGGCTCATAAAAACCGTATAAAAAATGGGTGCGTCTACTCATGTACGCGATTTAGAAGTTATAATAAATATTTGTTTTAAATCAAATAACTTTTTCATTTAAATTAAACTGCAAATAAGAGTATATTAGGTAAACAACCATGACTGAAGGTGCGTACGAGGTGGATGCTATAAATAATGTATCTGGACAATCGTAATCGGTCTCTTTAAGGGAGATGTGCGAAGACAGCCCGCGAAATTTAAATTTTCTTACGTTTTTTGCAACTTGCAGGTTAGTGTAAGGTTGTATCTTGATCAAAATATGATTCGCGACAATAAAAATTGTGTATTTACATAATTATAATCATAAGAATCATCAATAATTTCTCTAATTTAGATTTACTCCGGATTGGTCTGATTTTAGGAAATCTAACTTAGATGAAAAATAACATATGAAAAACAATACTACTCCGTGCGTTCCCTGTTCCAAAATAGTCGATGTTTGTTACAATAGTTGGCGCGTTGTCACAAACATTGATCAAACAATCATAAAATTTGCTAAATGGTTTATATTTACTATTTAATTAATTTTATTTTATGATAAACACATACATAATGATATAAACTAACCGAAAAAAAAAATCCTTACAAAATCTTGGTGTTACGGTGGTTATTTATACAACTTTTGAACGCGCACTGTGGCATTTTGACGTCTTAAAGTTGGCTATGTTTGGACAATACTAATTTGAAATAAGAGCACAAATAGTATTTGTGCTCTTATTTTTCGGGCCGTTTTTGAAGCGCTTATCGGGAATCTAGTACTATTATTGATCGAAGATTTTAGACCATGTAGTGCATAGGTTCTCAACGTGGCTGATAACGCCCCCTCGTGGGTGTTTGAGATTTTCATGGGGGCAGTAGAATACCCAGAGAAAATTAGGGGGTGGTGAGATGGGATCTTACAACTATATAATATTACACGTTTAAATATAATCGTGGCAATAGCTGTTTCAGATTTGCGACAGATGGTAAGTAAAAAAAAATGGTTGATAACCTATAATCTAGTCTAGGGGCTCGTTGCTAAATGACAATACTCGTAGCCGCAGTGGTTGATCGAAGGTTACGCTAAGCTTGCCGCGGTCGGTTCGTAAATGGGTGACCATCCTTTACATATTGACACCCCTCCATGCACGTTAAGCCATTATAGGAATGGGTTTCATTTTGACAGTTCAACAACATTCATTGCGTTATTTACGTTGTTGAGCAGACAAATTTTTCGAACATATGAAGCAATAGTTTAGTAATAGGCTTCAAATGATTCAGATTGTGATAGATAGTGTGTTACGTAATTAGGGTGTTGGATTGCGGCGGCGCCCGCCCCGAAGCGGTGCGGGAGTCGTACTGCGCTGCGCGCGGACGTTTGATTTTAGGGTTCCGTGCGTCCAAATGAAAAAACGGAATACTTATAGGGTCACTAGTGTGTGTGTGTGTCTGTCCGTCTGTCACAGCCAATTTGCTCCGATTCTACTGGACCGATTGAGTTGAAGTTTGGTACACCTTGTGTTGTCATCTGACATTATGCTGAGCTGAGGCCCTTTTGGCATTATAATCTTAATTTTTCTGGTTTTTTTTTTTAGTTTTAAGGTGTATTTTGTTGCTGCAATGCCAATAAACGCATTTTTCTTTTTATTTCTGTGACCCAAACACGGACGTGTAACATTTAATAAAGTAAAAATTAATTTTATAACGTGTAAATTTTAATTACTTATGGGGTCACTTTTAGAAGGCAATTTTTTTATTTTTTATTAACTGTATCGTGTGGCATATCAATGAAAAGGGCTAATTGCGAGGGTATCAAATATATTTTAGAAAAAAATGAGCCGTCACGGGACGCCTGGCAGAAGTGAAACATACCTTCATATAGCGTAGTGTCGGTTCGTTACGCCAACAATCTGTTTTACGCGCGGTTATAGATGTTTCACATCAATATTGTATAATTTTTAAATAACTAGTTTTAAAGTTATTTAAGAAAATAGATGAAAATTGACCATTCCCCTCCTTATCTCCGAAACTATAGAGCCTAAAATTTTGAAAAAAATACAGTGGATATTTATATACTTATAGAATACAGGAAAATCTATAAGAAGTCCATAGGTCTTAAAATAATATGGTATATCTCAATATTGTGCGTACAAACTTACATTTGCAGTTGGAATGTACGGAAGAATATGTTTTTCAACTACATTGTTAGGTTTGTTCTTGGGATAAATTTTATTCATCCTAACTACAGAACCCTTTATTGTGCGTAGTCCGACATGCACTTGGCCGGTTTCTTCCATACAATGGGGTTAAAAACTGAAAGCTCGCCATAGGTGGCAACTGCGCAACGGGGCATATTAATTAATTGTACCTACGTAAAAGAAATAGCTTGCTTAACAAAAATGAAAGTGACAGCTAGCTGTCAAATTCTTGGACACAGACTGTATTAACATCTGAAGTTAGCAAGCGGCAGTTTTTACCCCATTGCATACGTTGTGAGTGCAGTGCGACTGTGTTTAGTTATTTGCTTACTAGTGCGGTGAATGGCCATATTTTGTTGATTACTTAGTAAATTTGAACTTTTCATATAAAACACAGAAGAATTTATAGATGAAATAGAAATACGTCTTGCTGTATTGAATTCAAAATTCGATATTCGTAGTGATCGCAAGGGGAAAAAAAACGCTTGGGAAGGCTACTGTGACAAATTCATAAAAGATTTAAAAAATAAAAATGCATACGAAAAAAGCTTTGCATGTAATTATTTATTTCTTATTATCAAGTTCTGTTATATGCCATATAATTGTCCTTCTGGACTAAAAGTATTCAGAATTTCAGAAAAATTATCACGAATCGATGTAGCTCACAAATGCTGATGATTGTGTACCTCATCAACGGTCGATCTTGAATTATTAAGTCACTTTTAGTTCTTTCTTCAGAGTTACGTTTCAAGAAATTATGTAAAACACAATACAGTTTTAACATTTTCTATAATATATCGCAAATTATATCTACATTTATTGGTCGTTGTAATATTCCCCATTTCTTAAGCGTCTCCGAAACGATCAATTGCAATTGTCAATGTTTATGTGATTGAAACACATTATCTACACATTGATGCGCAAAATGATCGTTTATAAAATGGAATTGAAGCGATTGACAATATTACAGTTGGCGGCTGTGAAGTGCGCTACTCGCTGCGCAGTACCGCACCCCTCACCCCCGCTGACACGTGAATTGGTTACTGCGCAGCGACTCGCCTTATGTTCCGAGCCGCCATTAAGTTTGAATCCTACTCCGAGATTGACAGTAGAACAAACATTTTGATTGATGGCAACTTACAGCAAGTGACAATCGTTATTTTATAATCGACCACGCCAGCACAAATGATGGACGTAAAATTTTCTGTCTCTCACATCTCAATTTATAAGTACAATTCTTCATACCAAACGTCTCTTTTATTTTTTAGGGTTCCGTAGTTAACAAGTAATCCTTATAGTTTCGCCATGCGCGTCTGTCCGTCCGTCCGCAGCTTAGCTCAGAGACTCTTAGTATTAGAAAGCTATAATTTGGCATGGATATACATATTAATCTCGGCGACAAAGTGGTAAAATATTAGGTCCTTACATATGAAATTGATGTTTTATAGAACTGGCCACTTTGATCTCAAAAAGCCGGCGTTTGGTTAAGAATTCCAAATTCAAATTTATTTCAATTTAAAGCGTGTCTATTTGTGTTTCGAATGTATTAATTCATTTGTTTTCACGCCATTTAATTTTGCTTTGACATCGTTCTGTGCTCAATAAGGAAAACATAAAATATCGCATTATTTTCGAATACGAATTCCATCGTGGCACTAGCGCTGCAGAAACAGCTCGAAGGATTAATAATGTGTACGGAGAAGCCATTGTAAAAGAAAACACAGTACGGTTTTGGTTACAACGCTTTCGTTCTGGAAATTTTGACCTCCAGAATATACCTCGTGGACGGCCGGAGACCCTAGTTGTCAATGAGAAATTGAAAGTGATCGTGGAAGCGGATCCATCTCAAACCACGTCAGAGTTAGCTGCAGGCTTCGGTGTGAGTGATAAAACCTTTTTGAATTATTTGAAACAAATTGGTAAAGTGAAAAAGCTTGAAAAATGGGTACCGCATGAACTAAGTGAAGCAAACCAACAAACACGAGTCTACTGCTGCGTCACGTTACTCAACCGTCACAATAACGACGGGATTTTGAATCGTATCATTACTTGTGATGAAAAATGGATCCTATACGATAATTGGAAACGCGCATCATAGTGGTTAAATCCAGGAGAACCGGCTAAATCCTGCCCCAGGCGAAAGTTGACTCAAAAAAAGTTACTGGTTAGTGTCTGGTGGACCAGCGTTGGTGTCATCCACTACAGCTTCCTAAGATCTGGTCAGACGATTACGGCAGATCTGTATTGCCGACAATTGGAAACCATGATGGAAAAGCTAGCCGTTAAACAGCCGAGATTGGTCAACCGCTCTAGCTCACTGCTGCTTCAGGACGACGCTAGATCACACACTGCACAACAGACGGTGGCGAAACTAGAGGAGCTAGGATTGGAATGTTTCCGTCACCCACCATACTCCCCGGACCTTGCTCCAACCGATTACCACTTTTTTCGGAATTTGGATATTTTTTTAATTGGAAAAAAATTCAATTCAGATGAGGCAGTCCAAAACACCTTCAAAGATTTTGTTGATTCTCGCTCCCGCAATTTTTTCAGCAAAGGAATCAATGAACTCCCTATAAAATGGCAAAAGTGCATAGATCACAACGGTACCTACTTTGATAGATTAAATAAAAAAAATGTAAAAAAAAAATAGTTTTGCTTTTTCCATGTAAAACATCAATTTCATATTTAAGGACCTAATATAATCAGGTTTTGTTTTCCTGTAGGTACACGTAAAGCGGGGATGTTATTTTTCTCGTCTATCCCATGGTGTGCGGTATCGTTGGATAGGCCATTCAAAAATATTACGGGTCTGTGAAAATCATTTTTTGATGCAAGGATCCACTTGCCTAAAATTAAGGGACTACATGACCTAAACGCAAATTTATAATGCCTAAAAATATATGATCCACTGCAGTAACCAAAATCAGAAAAATATATGATATTCTGCAGGATATATGCTAGTTAGATAGTGTATTGAAAACATAATACAATTAACTTGATATGATAGAAAAAAATCACGAAGATACCTCTAAAAAAATATTTTAACGATTAAAAACCATACTAATATACATGCAAACATTCAGATTTTTTGTCAGATTATTGTACAAGTAACATACTAACGTAATAGTGTTTGAATTTTTTAGTCCTATGAACAGATTTTTTGTAAATCTATAATTGCTTCATATTTTGCAATAAATTACCAGCGTTGTGTAATCGCGCGTCTCTTTCTTTTCTATGCAATCCGACAGTGACCGCGCTTTAGCTCTTGTAAGCCTCTTAAGCTTTAAATTGCTAATTTTTGTTAGAGTCAAGTGTCCCCCCCCCCTGCCACCTTTCAGATATGTGAAAAAAATCACGGCAGTAGTGTATATAACGAAGTTAAAAAGAAAACTATCACAGCTAAGTAGGCTTTACAAGTTTACGAGTAATAGTCGACCAACTTAACATTTGCAGTTGGAACGTATGGAAGAACATGTTTTACAACTACAATGTTAAGTTTGTGTTTGGGATAAATTCAACTACGGAGCCCTTCATTGTGCGTGGTCCGACACGCACTTGGCCGGTTTCTTTTTTCTGAGTTGAAACCGAAGATAAGAAGGAAATGACTTCTCTTATTTGCATTTGAAATAATATGTTTATGAGGGACGCGTCTTTTCTCAGCCACAGTTCAGAAATCGAATGAGATGAGGCGTGCGCAAATGATACACCTTCAATTGGAGCTTCATTCATCGCTATCAAAAATAAGGGGTAGTGATTCCATTGTATGTTATTGCCGCAGGAATTGGTACATCCAGTCTGATGTCTTCAAGTTTTTTGAAAAAAAAAACCCTGTTTCTAAATATATGAGAATAAAAAGCTTTTCCAAAAGAACCGAAATCAGTGTAAATCAATTTGTAATTTGAATTACAAATATAAGCACTTTTTTCTTGCGTGTTGTTGACAACACGCAAGAAAAAAGTGCTTATAGTTGTAATATAGAGACCAGCTTTTCGGAGGCTTGACAATTCTCACATGTTTGCCGTCTACAGCACCCAAACAATTAGGGAAGTTTCCAATCTTCCCTTTTTAATTCAGGTCAATCCCACAAATGGTTGAGATTTCGCGGTGATAAGACTGATGCAATTCAGTGACTCCTTTTGCAACCAGCGGAAAGGAACCTGTAAAAATAATATTTATTAAATTTCAGCCGTATTACTTGAAAAAAAGAGGAGATGTATAAAGGATTCTTATTCAAATAACAAATAACGACGTTTTTACAAAGTGGATGTGCACGCAGGCAATTCAAGACAGACCACCTAAAGAGCGAAGTAAATTGTGGGAAGAAAACATCTAGATCCACCAGGTCAAGACTTCATAAATCCCAAAGAACAGTAATTGCCTCCTGGTCGCCAACTGCAGTGGCCTATTTGGAAATCACTGAATCGATTACGTAACGAATTAGACTGTAAACATAATTTAAAGAAAAAGAAGGAAAGAAAGACAATAAATTTATTTGACCACCTTAAGGCACACAAGATTTGCAAAATTAGGCAATTTGGCGAAATGGGGCATTATCAATTCATTCAACATCCCGTGAGAGTGCAGTATTCCTGAACAGACTATGCCCCATCTGCTGGAGTGTCGTAAATGTCCGTTCACCTGCACTCTTGACGATCTGAACAACGCCTCTGATGCCGCAATAAATGTGGCCACATACTGGGCCCAAACAATGTAAGAAAAATAGATTTAACAAATAATTATAGTCCTCCAAACCGAAATTCGGCGGCCATAGCGGCCAGTCTCAACGGAGACTAGCCTTCGGCGCGGGAGATATTGTAATTAGAGCACAGGTATATGCGCAGACACATGTGCACTCTCTCTTCTCTCACTCTCATAGTCCGATGGGAAGGCAATCCGACAAGACCGGAGAGAGATTAGACGCAGGACCAACGGCATAGATGTACTGTCGAAACGACAAGAGGAAGAGGCAAAAAATCTTCTATAGTATCTTGTGTATTTTGACTAGCAACGGTTGCAGCGGCTACAGTTGTTGTTCTTGTTTGTTCTTCATGAAATAAGACCTGATTCACAAGAAAAGTATAGCCCTACTGCAGGCAGTCCGACTGCAAATGAATCATTTTAAAATAGCCTTATTAATTAATTTATTTATTTATTAATTTACCTATTTTATTTATTATGTATACACAGTAAAATACATAGGGATACGACATAATTATAATTTGAGTAGAAAGGTACCTACTACTTAAAATTCTGAGATTTCCATTTATCAAGATCCTTTTACTAATCCTACAGCATAATTATTTAGTACCTAATACCTACTATTAACTTATTATTGATAGATTATCCACTTCGTTAATTAGATATTTAAAAAAGAAAATTAGTTTTAGTTTTAACTAAAAACTAAAATTGGTGACTAAATATTTAGTTAAAAATAAAACTAAAATTTCAAGTGTGTTTGATTTAGAAAAACTAATTTAATTACAAAAAAATACTTTCGACTCATCAATCGATTGAAAATTTTAGTAATTGAGCCCAATTACACTGCACAACATAAATTAGGCATTACATTTAGGCGGAACCTAGTGTTAGTAAAAATGGGCATATTTCAATCTATCTGACTTCCACAACCCACTGGATAACACAATACCCCTTGGTAAGACTGATTGTCAGAGTTTCGGGCTTCTGACTACCCGTAACGATTGTCAAAGATCTACGAAATACAGCCGGGACCAGCGACTTAACGTGTTTTCCGATGGGTCTCGATATGTCATCCCATTCACAAACCGACCGCGCCAAACGTAGCTTAACTTTCGTTCGACCTGTACGGCTGTTATTATTTAGCTACGATTAACGTGGACATCTAAACCTACTTAGGTAAGTCTTAGCTTGTTGTTGTGGTTTGTGAGTTGTGGTGGGTGAGTTTTATGTCCTGCTTCTCCGGCTAAAGTGTTAAAGGGTTTCCCTTTTATATAATTCTCAGCAGAAGCCCAGAGTCAGGATTAGTGCCAGCACCCTAATTGTGTAACACACTATCAATCTCAATCTGAATCATATTGAAGCCTATTGCTAATCCATAGCTTCATATGTTCGAAAAATTTGTCAGCTCGACAATGTAAATAACGCAATGAATATTGTTGAACTATCAAAATGAAAGCCAATCCTACTGTTAGTGTGTTACGCCATTAACTCGCTGGTTACTATTGATTGGTGGCTATTGATTCTCCCCTATTACAAAATGTACTCCTTAGAAAACTTACTTCGAAATGTTTTTTTTTCAGCCTGTATTATTCCACTGTTGGTCAATGGTCTTCTCCACAGCTTTCCACTCTTCCCTGTGTGTTGCTCTGTCCAGCCAATCTCCCATAAACGCCTCTAAGTCATCACGCCAGCGTTCCTTGACCTCGCCCGTCTTCTGGCTCCTACTGCGTCATGACTCTGGCCCATCGGTCCCGATGCACCTTCATGGCCCGCCCAATTCCACTTCAGCTTACCAGACTTCTTATCTATGTTTGTGGGCCTGTGGTTATACCCTTAGATAACTTACCTACACGAATACGTTTTACGCTATAAATTATATTTTCAGGACAAGTCTTTGTAATAACATTGGAATCGAATGGCGAAACACAAAACAAACATAAAACTATTTCAAAGTTTAAAAAACCCAAACCTTTTGAAATTGAAAGACGTGAAAGTACTAACAAAAACTCAAGTACACTTGGCGCCAAAGTAAGAGATAAAATGATAAATTCAAGTACACTTGCTGTCAATGTTAAATACCCAAGTACACTTGGCGCCATAGAAAGAGTTAAAGCTAAAAACCTAAATACACTTGGTGCGAATAAAAAAGACGAAGTTGAAAACATAAATATTCTTGCTGAAATACTAAATGATAGCGAAAGCTTCACTACTTTGGACACAAAAGGAGATGACAGTGATGATATGGATATAGAGGGTTTTGATTCGGAAGAAGACTATAAAATAGCAAAAAAATCGAAGAATATTACTATAAGAAGCCCTCCTAAGAGAATCGTGAAGACTAAAGATGGTACAGGTATGAAACTCTTAGCTTATTCATAATCATTTATTGTCTGTCTGTTTGGTAGTTACATTTAAGATGAGTAGTAAACTACTGAACCAATTCAGATAATTATGGTCTGTCCCAAAACTATTTGATGGAAATGTAAACAAATGGATCAGGAAACGTACCTGTTAATTTAATATTGTAATAATAAAACCCGTAATTCTAATTTTAAATCACCCTAAAGATGTTTTTCATTTGACAATTGAGATTAATTTTATAACCTCAAATTTCGTCGGTGCTTTATCAATTACAATTTAATAACATTTTAGTCAAACATTTATATTGAAAAAAGTGATGAGATGTACAGTTGAAACCTTCTAAATACAAATGAATGTGTCACCAATTCCCTTTAGTGACTGATTGCGTAGGTACGAATTTAACCTGAACAGGATTTGTTTACACAGACTATATATCATGAACCCTGCTAAAGAGCTGTGACTAGAGTTTAAAAAATAATAAAAAATTAAGGGTAACCCTATAATCGGAAGAACCCGACAGGCCACATTAGTGGCACAAAATATTTATCAATGTTGCCACGTTAATAACCTTTAACGATCTGATAATTCTATTCCAGCAAAGCAGAACAAGGATAAAGTGAACAAAACTAAATCTAAACGACAAGACATCTCTCAGACTGAATTAAGTTTAAAATATAAAAGCGAAAACACACTAAAACTCGTTCAAAATTCAAATCTATGTCTCTTTCGTTCTCTCCGAAATAAATTCGGTTGTAATTACTGCCAATCGAAATTTCCTGAATTTAGTCAGTTGAGGGAACACTCGCCTACTCACAAGAACCCAGCAATGTTACATATTAAGCGTTTAAGGGGCCTCTCATGCAAGAACGCAGAAATCACAGATTTAAAATGTAATCTATGCACTGAAAACTGCTCAGACCTACAAAATCTTACAGAACATTTAAAAAAAGAACACGAAATTTCGTTTCATGGAACAGAGCATTATTTAGTACCATACAAATTACAAGATGGCTACCAATGCGTGTTGTGCGAATTAAAATTCAACAGTTATTTGCGATTATCGGTTCACATGAACTCGCATTACGCGAATAATGTTTGTGAATCGTGTGGAATATCCTTTATAAATCGAATAGGCTTACGGACCCACGTCCAATCTCAACATAAAGAAAAAAAATGTTCGCGTTGCCCCGCCATTTTCTTGACAGTCTCCGCAAAAAGTAAACATTTGAGACAAGTGCATGGTATAAGGAATACGAAACGATACTGCAATATCTGCAACAAAACCTTCAAATATACATACATGCTAGATGAACACAAAATTCAAGAGCACGGAGTCAAAAGACCAGCAGAATCTAGATGCGTTGAATGCGGAAAAACTTTTTTGTCGCCATTGAATTTGAAAACTCATGTGCGTTCCGTTCATATTAAGGAGCGAAATTATCCTTGCATGAAGTGTGGTATGAGGTTTTTTACTACATGTGATCAGAAAAGGCATGAAAGAACCCACGAGGATGTGAGGTCATTCTGTTGTAGTTACTGTGATGCTAAGTTTAAATCTAAGGATTCTTGGAGAAGGCATCTGAAGAGGCAGCATGGACATGTGTTTGAGGCGACGTCTTGTTAGAAATACAAGTTTCAGCGGGGAAACTGCGTAATACAGTAACAGTAGGAATAGCTTTCATTTTGACAGTCAACAAAATTCATTGCGTTGAGCGGACAAATTTTTTGAACAAAATATAAAAAGCAATGGATTAGCAATAGGCTTCAAAATGATTCAGATTGTGATAGATAGTGTGTTACGTAATTAGAGTTACAGGTAGTGAAATAAAAAACTTTTGTCTTAAATTGTGTTTATATTTGACCAAAAACAGTAAAATTATTTTCTCTTTTCACAAACATTCAGTTACGCTCAAAAATCGCGAATGCGATGCGAATTATTCGCTTATACATCAGTAAAAAAAAGTTGAGTCACTATTTCTCGATGTGCGCAGTTGGGCGCCACGAAGCGGCACAATACAAATTCGCACCGTCAGTCTTTAAGGCGCAGATATACGACTTTTAATGATTTCAAATTGAACATCACGTTTAAACGAATAGTCTTATTTGTTTGAAAAAAATATATGATAAACTAGACTATTTTCTTCGTAATTTGGTATGTGAATATTTGAAATTATATTTTTGTATCATAGTGTAATTAATTTGTAAAGCAATGTCTAACGCGAACACAAAAATGATAATCACGCAAAAACTATCAGGCGTATTTTCATGAAATCTGCACCATCTAAAAGACAATTTAATTACCCAATTTTTTGTATACGGCTTTTATTTGTATTGTGTTTGATAAATCAAGGTGGGTTGTTTTTGCGTATAAACTTGATGCGCGTTGAAGCGGGGGCTCTTGCGGGCGACGGGCGGCAGTACATCGCTGACCAATGTCCGGGTAGACGCTAACGATCTGTGCAATTTTATTCGCTTAAAAGTTTCGCATGCTCCTCCCACTCGCTCAAGGTCGCTGGCACTTATTGTCGGGGGGAGTGCCAGGCTGCTCGCGAAATTTCTGTTTTTTTTCCTTCCTTTTTTTTGCAAAAGGTCAGTCTCAGGATGTATGTTGAACAAAATATGATTTGCGACCTTAGCAAGTATGTATTTACAGAATTATAATCATTAAATCATGAATACAACCCCCTATAGGTAACTTCATGGCGAAATCCGAAACCCTGAACTATCGTCCTGTACTTTTATTATGAATGGCTTTCATTTTGACAGTTCAACAACATTCATTGCGTTATTTACGTTGTTGAACAGACAAATTCTTCGAACATATGAAGCAATAGATTAACAATATGCTTCAAAATGATTCAGATGTGATTGATAGTCTGTTACGCAATTAGGTTGCGGGAGTGTATAAAGATTAGATAAGAGATGACTAGTCTCCCAACTGATGACGGCGCCCGTTCACGAATGTAGCCTAACACAATTTAATTTTGTTTAGCCTTAGAAGATTCAACAGGTTTTGTTTTGGTAATATTGGTTATGCATACATGCATATCATTGGGGATGGGCATCTGTCCATATTGATCGACTCCAGGACCTCTAGCCATCTGCATTCGGACATTTGGACGGTTTTTAGGTGTCAGCGACGGCATTAATTTTATTTCACAGTTATGGTAGTGTAAATCGCTGTAAAAAAACAGTTTGTTTTATGAGTTTAACGTTTAATTTTAACTACATAATATATTAAAATAATTATATCAGCAGACTTAGCACGAGCACCGTTTTGTCGACGGAAGAGTAGACAACAATGACGTTCCGTGTAGACAGTAGGTACGACGGCAGCAAAGTAGAAAGAGTCAACTGCACTTTTTACGAAATTCACTCTTATATTCATAATTCGACTTAGAATTCTTTGTTTTGACATACTTAGGTAGGTCAAAAAGTGAAAAATTCCATACAAAACGTCGAGGCTTTTCTTTTTTCGGGTGGGTAATCATCAAATGACCTCTCCCGCTCTGGGCGGAGCGGAAGGGCGTGTCAGACTCTTACTGACTAAAACCCACCCGTGTTCCTTCAGTTGCTTGTGCGTCAGGGCCACGGTAACTCTTTCGAACAACCCGCGACCCCGGCAGGCATCGGCCCTATCGAACCCCGTCAATTATGCTGACAACTCTTTGAGGCGCGCGTGGAACACAACGCGCCGTCGACCCGGGCCTGGTCCTTACCGGACGGCGAGCTGCCCATTGCTCGCCGTCCGCAGGCCCGCGCCTACGGTGGCCGGGAGTCGGCTATCGACTCCCGACGCCCAGGGTGTCTCCTCCTGCGGCGACTAGGGGCGTGAGGGCGCAATGATTGCCTCTCCCTCACGCGCTCCGCCTCCTCCTTCGCGAGCATTACTGCTTCGCAAAAGGAGGTGACTGCTTCCCATTCTCTCTCGCTCCGTACCATGGCCTGAACCAGGGCCGGATGTGAGAGATCGCCGCCACGAGGACACGGCGGTGCTCCGCCCAAGCCGGGCAGACCTCCACCGTATGGTCCACCGTGTCCTCCGGTCGATCCACACAATGCCAACAACCGGGCGTTTCCTCCCGCCTTATCCGAAACAGGAACCTCCCGAAACAGCCATGTCCGGTGAGGACCTGCGTCAGGCGGAAGGTAAGGACGCCGTGGCGCCTCTCAAGCCGCTCCCCAAAGAGGGGACTTACCGCCGCAATTGTGGCGTGCCCAGCGCTGGGTTGCGACAGTCGCACTCCCCATGCCGCCATGAGATCCCGCCGGAGCTCTGTCCGCTGTGCCGCGATTTCTCGCGGCAGCGGAGTAACGCCTCGGCGTTTCACCTCCTCGCGCCACTCCCAAATGTGCGCGAGGACTTTTGCCTCCAGATCCCATGGCGGCAATCCGGCAAGGAGGCTCGCCGCCTCGCAGGAGACCGTGCGGTATCCCCGGACCCGCCGAATGACCATGACCCTTTGGGACGCGTTCAACCGAAACGGACGAACGTCGAGGCTGCGTTTTGCGTTCAAAACGCTGTCCTATAAAATCATGATTTTGTAGATAACAGTAATATATAGGTAAGTACTTTGTGGCCGTCGAGTTGAAAGTCTTCTACTGTCTTTAGCATGGCGATTACAAAATCAAATTGTTTTCACTACGTTAGACAACTGTCAATTGTCGGTGTGATTTTGATAGTTTGGGACAGAAAACTTTCTTCTGAAATAGTCTACATAAAAAAGGCCTAGACAAAGATCGTTAGAAACGAAAGACAAAATGACAGATTGTAGAAGGATTTCTACGGTGCGATGTCAAAAATGGAGAAAAGAAATGTCAGTTTGTATAGAAATAGCTGTGTCTATTCTTCGTAGACATAGAAAACGTCATGCTAAGCCTGCAGCCTATTATTGTCCCACTGCAGGGCAAAGGCCTCTTCTCATTAGAGAAGGCACGAGCACCGATTACCGCGCTCGCGCTTGCTCGAGACTGTTTGGCGATTACAGACTTAAAATATAATAACTATAAGTCCAGCGGGCTAATTGCGTGTCACACATAAAATGGCAATCAATCTCAACACAATTTTATTTTGCCTTTCATTGCTTTAAAGGTTTGAAAAATTCGTCTGCTCAACAACGTAAATAACGCAATGAACGTGGCTGAACTGTCAAAATGAAAGGCATTGTGTTCGATTGTCATTTTACGTGTTACGCAATACCCGGCCGGTTTCCTCACAATGTTGTTTTTCACCAATGTCAGTAATTCGTAAGATAAGTTTATCTTACAGAGGTATGAGGAACAGGGTGTAAAGCTCACTCATACTCTATGGAAAAGGGAGGATCCTTCGACCAGACGGGTGTTGTGTCTGGTGGGCAACTGCCCGACGGTTGATGTCGGGACTAGCGTTGCCGGAGCGAAATATTCCGAAGTATTCCCGTCGAATTATTCGCGAAACATTCGGAAGTATTGAGTAGTATTCGGAATTATTCCCCGAGAAGAAATATCTAGCTAAGTACATGTTTGGCCACGCATAGAGTAGGTAGTTGTGTAGGTAGTTACTGGTAATGAACCTGCTGCGAGTCGCGGGGCGGGGTGGCACTGCCACGTGCAAGTGTTCGACTATTGATCGCTAGATGGCGACGCAATTACCATTGCAAATTACATATGTTCCGCGTTAGTGATTGTGTATTCATACCCACGAATCTTCCTTTCTTCCTACCTTCCTAACCTTGGTCACTGCAGCAGCAGAAAGCATACGCAGGCGAGCACTACTGATGGAAGTTGTACAGTTACAGCTTTTACGTTTACCCGTTAGAGGGCGTTAATGCCAGTGGCTATAAATATATTACGCGTTCATTAATAAAAATGAGTATAATACGATTTGAAAACTTCCGAATATTTCCTTTCATCTACTTAGATATGTACTTACGTAATAAGTTTTTTTATGCGGTTTAGGTGTGCAAGTGATGTTTTGCGAGAATACTATGTACATAATGGTAAATAAGTAGGTAGGTACTAAGATGAGTTTATATTATATATTATTATTTACCGAGATAAATAGTAAAACGGTACCTATTACCTAAGTATATTATTTCAATTGTTTCTTTATGTATGTACTTTAGTAAGATTTCGGTTGAACACTACCTATTCTAAAAAGAAGGAGATAATCTTTTTGGTAAAACATCGTCGTAAAAAAGTACGTAGGTAACCCTAACTTCTTATTTTTTTTTTTAAACCATTAGTTAGATAAAGTACTTAAAAACATTTTTACGCTTGTACATAACATCCGCACAGAATCGACACAGTTTAAACTCATCCATACTAAAATAAAATAATAAGTACCTAGTCATATGTAGATAACTACTTACAGGGAATTATTCCCGCATAGTAGGTACGTAGGCATCGAATAATACTTCGTTGATTATTGAATGAAGCGCTGGCGTCGCCGTGCGACTAACGAGGGAAGTTCTCCATTTACAGTTTTACTCTTGCTCGCTAGATGGCGTTAATTCACGTAACGCACCGACGAAATATCTAATACACGGCGAGTCTCCTCAAGCTACCTACGCATACATTCGTAACTACTGGGAATAATTTAACTCTTAATAAGTAATAAAACTTCGGTCATCTACTTCATCCTTACAATATTTATTTTACTCTGCATTCTTGCTGCGGTAGTATTCCTTCCAATCGAAGTATTCTTTTGAATGTTTCCGAATTATTCCGTATACTTCCGAAGTTTTGCAACGCTAGTCGGGACGTTGTATATATGCTAGTCGCGCGGTAAACTCTGTTTGCGCGATGCAGGATTTTGCGTGACGTCAGTACGACGTGTAGCTCGCATGTGGCGATGTTGACACCGCTACAATCTTAACACACAAACACAAACGAAAACTAAGTACATAACAGCGGGGTAATTGCGTAACACACTAATTACTGTTGGAATGGGTTTCATTTTGACAGTTCAACAACATTCGTTGCGTTATTTACGTTGTTGATCAGACAAATTTTTCGAACATTTGAAGCAATGGATTAGCAATGGGCTTCAAAATTATTTAGATTGTAATTCATAGTGTGTTACGCAACTAGTGTGCTGCCGGTTTAGCATGACGCTATCTATCTCTTCGAAGAATAGAGACGGCTATTCCCATACAAAGTGACATTTCCTTTCTCTATTTTTGACATCGCACCGTAAAAATCCTTCTAAAATCTGTCATTTTGTCTGTTGTTTCTAACGATCTTTGTCTAGGTCCTTTTTTATGTAGACTATTTCAGAAGACAGTCTGTTGTCTAAGGTAGTGAAGACAAACTGATTTTTTAATCGCCATACTAAAGATGGTAGAAAACTTTTTACTCGACGGCCACAAAGTATAAAAATGGAAAGGATAAAAAGGAATTTTTCACTTTTTGTATGGAAAATGTGAAAAATTATTACCTACATGTTGAGTTGTAGGTGTTTAAGGGTTACATAAAGGGGGTTGAAATCTTCATTATTTTTGCGATAGGACACACCATTTTCGAGATATAAGCAAAATAAAAGATAAACGTTAATAAATTACAGAATTTCGTAAAAAGTGCAGTTGACTCTTTCTACTTTGCTGCCGTCGTACTGTCTTCACGAAACGTCATTTTTGTCTATTCTTCCGTCGACAAGACGGTGCTTGTGCTAAGCCTGCAGGTGTAAAAAGACGCTTAACGAAGCCGTCGCCGTAAGAGTCACTTGTCTTATACCTAGGAACCCAGCGGGATAATAGCGTAACACACTAACAGTAGGAATGGCTTTCATTTTGAGTGTTCATGAACACTCGTTGCGTTATTTACCTTGTTGAGCAGACAAATTTTTCAAACATATATATGAAAGCAATAGGCTTCAAAATGATTCAGATAGTGATTGATAGTGTGTTACGTAATTAGGGTGCAGGTTACGGAGATATTAAAGGACAAAGTTCCAACTTTTTTACCGTTTTTTCACGAAAACAAGTTTTAAATGTTACAAGTATAAATACTTACCACAATTAAATGCACCCTTAGGCACAATATTTGCGTGCGTTAGGCCTGCATTCCTCCTGCGCTGATGTCGGTCGCGCACGTACGAATATACTTTGTTTTCGGTAAAGCACCACACTGCGACGCTGGCGTCAGCGGCGCGTACGTTGCTACGACTGTACGCGACCGACATCAGCGTGGGAGCAAGGACTTACATTGCGCGCTGTCGGAAACAGCGACTTTACAGTTTTTCACACAAAAATAAAAGTCGTTACCCCGCAATAATTTTTGATCAGTGTTACTTAGATGTACAGAATACATAGATAACGGCTATGTAATGGGTCTTTTTACACCCTGTATGCATAATATGGATATGGTACCAGCCAAACCCGATTTTAGGATGAACTTTTTTCGCCTAGGCCAAACCAGTTCTCTCTAAACACGATAGGACAAACCAGTATCGCCTGGTCCAAACTCGTTCAACCTGTTACCGACAGGATAAACCAGTTTAGTTGTTATGGACCATGTAATAAATACGGGCATTTTTCATAATGCCCGCGCATTGTGAATAATGACAAGCGTAGTCGACGGAGCCCCGATTCGCGGGGCTCGCTCCTACTTCTGGGTTGTTTAAAAAAAATAACAACGAAGGCTCCTCCTCCTCGCCAGTCCCGAGATCGCTTCGCTCGCTCTTGCATGTTATCACACTGCCCTCTCATATTGGGCGAAGCGAGCTCGGGACTTAGGGACCCCGACTCGGACAGGTTAGGTTAGAACCATTTTTCATCCCATTTTTCTTAAACCACCCAGAAGTATAAGCCCCGCCAAGCGGGGCTCCGTCAACTACGCTTGTCCTTATTCATAACGCGCGGGCATTATGACAAATGCCCGTATTTATTACTTGGTCCATAAGAAGCATGTAAATTCTAACTAGGATAAACCGACTCGACCTAGGCTAAACTGGTTTATCCTATCGGTAACAGGATGGACCGAGTTTTGCATAGGCGATACTGGCTTGGCCTAGGCGAAACTAGTTCATCCGAAAATCGGGTTTGGCCGGTAACAGATATATGGATAATCTCACACGTACCTAAGGTTTGGAAATTTGAACGGATAATGCTTCATCCCTGTAATATTTTGAACGTATTTACTCCACCGACACTTGAGTATCTCATTCGTTTGCAAAGAGCACAGCGATACTCGTATGTAGTCGTACATTTTTCGCTCAAATAGAGGCAATATATCCTCTGTTTCACCTTCACGCGCGGTCAGTTTAAGGGCTTGTTCTAAAGATCATAGAAAAATAGTTCTTAATCTATGCATCAATTTTAGTTCTGGACACGAATCTTCAGTACCTACAGTTGTACAAAAACCTTTTGGCGCGTGGTCAAAATCAACACAATTTCACAAAATAACTGCACAATTTTCGGGTGAACCATTGTTACAGTCACCAGCTGATCATGCTACACGAAACTGTCAATTTTCTCCAACCGATTTTAAACCTTAAAATGCTGGTGGTTAATTTCAAAATCGAATTAGAAAATCTGACAGTTTGTGGTAACTTGATGTGCTGGCGAATGTACGTGAGCCATGGCAGTCGTCGCTCGGTGATTATTCCAACCAGCCCACTTCCCTCCAGAAGTTGGTTATGCCACGTGCGGGGTAATTACGTAACACGCATAAAGTGGTAATCAATCGAAATGTCTTTCATTTTCACAGTTTAGCCACGTTCATTGCGTTATTTACGTTGCTGAGCAGACGAATTTTTCAAACCCTTGAAGCAATGAATGTCAAAATTAAAGGAGTTGCGATCGATTGTCATTTTCATTTAAGGAAATACTTAGCACACATCAAATTGGAAAGAGATCGTTACGATATCAACTAGAGCCATTCAGTTTGTATGAAACTCCCTACTGCAACGCACCCTAATCGGAATCTTAACGTAATCGCCTCGCCTCAGGACAAGCTTCACGAATCGCGGCGTGCGTGGTCAACTTGCAGTTCCCGCGCTTAGGGCCTGGCCACAGTTTCTGGCGGTGCGGGGCGCGGTGCGGCAGGAGGCGCGGCGGGCGGTGCGATTTGCGGTGGTATGCCACAGCTAGACTAGTCGCGACCGCGGCGGCGCACGGTGGATCGAAAATCGGCTGTAGAAGACATAGGATCTCGATTTCTTAAATGTTATTTTTTTTTGCTGGAAATGACTTCTGCTGATCATTACTATGTACAAAAATGACACCCGAGTTAATTCTGCCCAAAAACGAAGGAAATATATTTTTTTTACGAAAAATTTGTATGAAGCTAGTATGAAAAATCGAATTATCTCCTAAACGGCATGTTTAACCGCAATATCCTTGGAGGTGGTCATAGTGCTAATTATTTATGATTTTTTGGTTGCCAATTTGACGAAAAATTTAATGCCGTTTTTTTTTTAAAAATCGTCAAAATATTTTTATTTATTTTTACATGTAAAACGATCCCTTTTAGTGTCCAAGTTAAAAAGTTCGATATGTTATTAACCCAAATATTAAGAACACACAAAACAAGAAAAATTAAATAAAAAAAATGCTGTTTTTTGACACATTTTTACTAATTTAAATAAAAAAAGATTATCAAACTCTTATTTAAGTAACATATAAAGTTATATTATATACAAAATAATTTAATTTAAGGAATTAATACTAAGCATTTGTAAAATAAAGTAAAATAAATAAAAAAAAGACAAAATATCATTAAATTACAAAAAAAAACCAAACAGACTCAAATACAAATTTACAAATAAGTACATATATAATTTTTTTACAAATTTTCCTTATCACTCTCGTTGTCAGGTTACGTGTAGTTAAAAGTCCGTGTTCTTCAACATAAACACTAAAAGGAATCGTTTCATATGAAAAAACAAATGAAAATATTTTGACGATTTTTTTAAAAAAACGGCATGAAATTTTTCGTCAAATCCGCAACCAAAAAATTATAAATAATTAGCACTATGACCACCTCCAAGGATATTACGGTTAAACATGCCGTTTAGGAGATGATTCGATTTTTCATAGTAGCTCCATACATTTTTTCTTATAAAAATTATAACTCTTCCATTTGTGCACACATTTACTTCATATGACATTTTATAGAACAGTAATGATCAGCAGAAGTCATTTCCAGCAAAAAAAATAACATTTAAGAAATCGAGATCCTATGTCTTCTACAGCCGATTTTCGATCCACCGTGCGGCGTCAGTGGTGGACGTATTTAGAGAACGGCTAAACTATTAAAATGCCCCTATCAAAAGTGGCACGGTATTGCCTTGAAACAAGTGCATTCTTAGCTCAAGATATCATTCAGTCAAGAACAGGAGCGCACCCAGTTAACCAGAAAAGGAGAGAATATTATAATAGCCTGTTACACAATATTATAAGAGAAAGAGATGGAGACAGAGATGAAGGTTTTCAGCAATATTTTTCGCAGTTTGGAGACTCGAATAATCACAATAGCGTACGCAGGTCAAGACGGAATAATCGAGCTACTATTCAAGCAACTAGAATACGAGATCAATTCAAATTTTATTTCAATAATCCAACCCAAGAATAGGTATCTATGAAACCGTGAATATCTATGAAATTATTAAATTTCATAGATATTCACGTATCGTACCGTTCGTATCAAAATTTCTTTTAAAAAAATAGGTAGTAAATACTTAGGAAATTGTTGTTTTATTTCGTCCCAAATTTTTTTTATAACGTGCCTATATTTATGATGTGGATGTTTTGACATCCATATTGCTGGTCTACTCAGTATTTCACTAATCAATTATTCCATATCCACTATTTTAAGCTCAACGCGCGATAAAAACAAAATTATTTGTTTCGGTCGCGCGATGCCTGAATGCGTCCACCGATGCCGCCGCGCGCGCCGCTCTGAGCTGTGGCCACCTCGATACTCGCTAGTACATTTGTTTCACTCGCACACCGCGCAGCCCGCCGCCGCACACTGGTCCCAAATGATAAAAAAGGGGACATTAAGAATTTTTTGACAAAAGGTCAACCGATTCAGCTTATTTTTTTTTTGTAGACAGCTGATGCAATTACAAATCACTTTTGTACATTGAGTTTTTGCCAAAAAAGCCGTATTTTCAGAGAAAAAAAATATTCAAATATTTTTTGTATGAAAAAATCCTAATTTTGTCTTTATCTTCCAAGATTCAAACGTATTCAAAATAAAACTTAGCGCAGCTTGTAGAGGGGCTAATTGCTCACTACTTTGTCATAGACACTCTTCTGCGATTTTGTGCTCCTTTTGAGTTACAGGCACTTTAAATATTTTTTGTATGAAAATATCCTAATTTTGTCTTTATCTTCCAAGATTCAAACGTATTCAAAATAAAACTTAGCGCAGCTTGTAGAGGGGTTAATTGTTCATCACTTTGCCATAGACACTCAATTGCGATTTTGTGCTCCTTTTCAGTTACAGGCACTTTAAATTTTTCGTTGTCGGATGAGAGTTGATATGTGTGACCTTTAGTGTGTTGTGCAATTAGCCCGCTGGTCTGTTGAGAACATCTGCAAAAGATCTGGGTGCCCGAGGGTTTCTGTTCTAATCTAGGCGACGCCTGTGCATTCAAAGAGCACATGCGCGTCATGCACGCGCTGCATAGAGGACTTTCCGTTATACCTATTGTTTGTTTGTTTGTTCAGCACCCTCCTTTTCAACTACAGTCGAGCGCCAAAAGATCTTTGCAGCAGTGTATTAGGTACAGTTATTTGTGTAAGAGGTCGTTCAGGGAAGTACCTACTACTTATTTCGGCCACCAAGAATCATTGTGTTCTGGTTTAAAAGGTATTAATGCCTACAGTCACACCTTACTTAGGTGGGTACTGTTATTAAATATTTTGGGCACCTGCGCAATATATACAGATACTAGATACACCATTAAGACAATAGTGGAACCTGAGACAGTATGGAGAACGGAAGGCCTTATTTAACCAAGTTAATGTTGCCCCGTTGGTCTAGTGCTGATGCTGAGCGTGGGGTCCTGGATTCGATTTCCAGGTCGTAAAAAATGTTATTAGGTTGTTATGTTAGGAATTTCTCAGTAGCAGCTCGGAGTTTGGAAGTTGGTGTAGGTACACCCCTAGGAAAACTTGACCCCTCCGCGATGGTGTCGGATCCCCGTCCCGTGGGATTATGAAACTAAAGGAATAGAAAGTGCACAGGTGCACTTTTTCTTTTTCTGCCTTTCTTTTTTTTTCTCTTTCTTTCTATAACACAGGTCTGTGTTTGCGCATACACTTGTGCACCATACATAATACCTGCGTACAGACCGCGAGGTCTAAGCTGAGCTTTGCATTTGTGTGAGTGCACATAGAGATAGTGTAGGTGTGACGTCGGCGCAGAGCTCGACTCGTCCTTTGCTTGGTTTAAACCGGTATATACTGCTTTTTGGCAATCGGCCTGAGGCGCGGTGAGCCCCTCGCGCGCCGCAACTCCGCCGCGCACCTCACACAAACGCAAAGCTCAGCTTAGACCTCGCGGACTGTACTTGGATAGTCTCTGTTGATACTGGCCACCGTGACCGGTATTCGGTAGGGAGGATATTATTATTAATTATGTGCTCTCATACCCTCTGTTAACTCCTGAGGATATGTTCTCGGGATGTTTTTGCATTCAGGATACGTGTCATGGTTGCCTCGGCCTTCCATTACTCAAGCTATGTTATTTTATTTCGAATTCAAAATGTTATAAAAAGATAAACGAATCTAAATATAAAATACCTAAATTATATTTATAGCAAACAGTAATCATTGAGTGCAAAAAAAAAACAATATTTATTTATGAAATGACATTTTGTTTTTTTTTTTAAAGTATTGATTCTGCGGATTCAAAACAGAAGAGGAGATATCAGAAAGAAAGAAGTTTTTAATAATCTGCCTTTTCTTTGTGCAATGTTGAACATGGCCGATCGGGCCGAAGGGCCGAGTACGGCTGGGATTGGTGATAGGGTACCTACTTGGGTGGACACGCGGTGGACCGATGACCCGGAGTCTCGCGAGAATCTTCCGGATTCGAGAGGTTCTGTACCGCTTGTTGTGGCGATGCATGGAGGTGGCCCTATGTCCAGTAGGTACTGGACGTCTTTTGGCAGAATGAATGATGTCGCTCAATAATAAGCTAACGAGAGCCACAGCTTAGTTTTAGACGGAATTATCCCTTCGCCTTTCTCTGGCGAAGCGATTCAGGAGGATTTCTCAACGCAAGAAAGAAATGTAGGTATATTTTTGGGGAAATTAAATTAAATACGTTTACCAATACCACACAGACTGACCATTCATTGGTAATATTTGAGCGTGACATAATAATTTTATGGATAGCCCATCCATAACTTATGTCACACAAATTTCACGATTTTTACGAAAAAATTCACGATAGCAGCTGGAGGTTGCTCTATATGACTACAAGAAGGACATAATTATTATTATATATAAAATGTACTCTGTGAAGAAGGATATCCTAGACGATCCATGCTACTAAATTACTAAGAATTATCCCTAAAACCTACCGCCTACCTACCTACTTAAGTATTCGGAATAATACTGATACAGGCATAATGACTGACATGTTTTTAAAATATTTTTTAAATAATCTAGTAGACATCGAATCAATCATACTTTTACTAAAAATATTATTGACGAAATTATTAAAATTTTCTAGTTGTCTATGTTTTCATAATTTGAGTTCTTTTTTTTTTTTGTTTGGTTATGGCTTCGCACGGTTTGTGCATTTAGAATTTGAGTTCAAGCATATAACTAAACGTAACCGCTGTCAAACTGACGGGAGAACCGAAACAGGTTTATTGTATTGGTAAAAAACGCATAAAAAGAGTTCGAAAGAGACAGCCAAGCCTTGGGCCCATGAGTAAGACAGATACAGAAAACCTATAGCATAATGACATAAGCAAACTGGAATGAAACTGGAACGCCGTCACAATGTCAAATGTTTGTCAAATTATACGATTTCTAACATCACAAAATCATGGAAATTTAATTGAAATACAATGAGAAACTAATAATTTAATTGTAAAATTAGTCTTAAGGAAACAAAGATGGATACAGAAATAATGGTGGAGGCGTTGCCTTTGCTGGGGATGTGCAATATGTGTTTAAACGAAGGTGCGGTAAAGAGTATGTTGATTGGGCATATGCACAATGGAAAATCGGAAGTGTATGCTGAGATGCTGGTGAAATGCTTTACAATAGACGTAAGTAAAATCTAAAGAGTATTCAAACCGATAGCTAAAACATTTTGACGTTAGTCTGTAAAAAAAAACTTTTTTTTTTTTAAAGTGGATGTAACTTTGGCCGCTGTGCCGCCCGCTTGCTTATTCCAATTAGAACGTCCACTATACAATTTAAAGCTAACTTATTAATTATTCTATTTATATAAGTAGAAGTGTTGCCCTAAACAAATGGTACTATTATTGATACATGAATGAAATAGCCCTATATTCTTCATGCTAAATACCTGTTAAAATATCTTCTACTTTCGTTATTTATAACTAGCTTCTGCCCGCGATTTCGCCCGCGTGGTAGTCAACTATACTATAGAACATACACTGTGGCACTTTGCAATAGTGTAGCATTCTGCGGGCCAGTGAAAGAATTTTTGAAATTTGATCAGTACTTCCAGAGATTACCTTCTACAACTGCTCGATAGACAAGCACTTTCACACAATAGGCATAACGGACAGTCCTCTGTGCAGGGCAGACAAAGTGCGGAAACCATAACCCAAAGAAGAAGAAGAAGAAGATTACCTTCTACATTCAAACTTACAAACTTTACCCCTTTATAATATTAGTGTTAATATAATGTATGGTTTCCTAAACCAGCCTGTAATCGTCCCACTGTATAGCAAAAGCCTCTTCTCATTCAAGGAACAAGCTTTGTTTACTAACTATAATCGTTGAGCTCCTTAAGTTCTCAGTTGAGCTGCACAATTACTGACAAATGTGTGCACTGACTGGACAGGTCCACATAACCTGTGTGGTTCTTTCCTCAAAAGACCATTTCAGATACCAATCTACATGGTCTGATCAAGATTATGTCTGGGCTTTAAAAGAGATTGTGACCTCTGAGTTTGTTCGGCCTTTCTTCTCAGAGTAGTCAGATAGCAAACACCAACCTCATCTAGTTTTAAAAATATGATTGACGTGTAAAAGTGTTTGTACACACCTAGTTACAGAAATAAAATCATTTATACTTTCTCATGGCATGTTAACGATTTTGTTACTGTCTTCGATTTTACACATGTTATTTATTGTCTTTTTTTTAATACTTAATCAATAATAGCAATATAATCCCTCAGTGTAATAATACCTACAAGTTGGTACTTATGTTTTGCAAAAATGATTAGGGTCATTTCGAAGTTAAACCTTACCTTCTAGTTTTTAACCGACTTCACAAAAAGGAGAAGGTTCTCAATTCGGCTGTGTTTTTTTTTTTTTTTTTTATGTTTGTTAGCTCAGAACTTTTTTGTAGGTGAACCGATTTGGATGATTCTTTTTTATTTGATAGGTGGTGCTTCACATATGGTCCCATTTAAATTTGATCAAGATCTGACCAGTAGTTTTTGAGTTATCCTTAATACTGCATATTTTTTCCACTTAGTTTATATGGATGATGTGTTAATAATTTCCTGTCACTGTTATTTACACACCAAGTAGTAGTATACGAATTTGTGTGGGGTTGGTACCGCAACTAAAAACTGAAAAATAAAAACTTTTTTACAAAAAAACAACCGACTTCCAAAAAAAAACTAAAAGACGTGAAAAATAACTTTAATTTCGGAAGTCGGTGGCCACAAAAGAAAATACAAAACTAAAGACACCGACTTCCGAAATAAAAGTTATTTTTCACGTCTTTTAGTGTTTTTTTTGGAAGTCGGTTGTTTTTTTGTAAAAAAGTTTTGTTATTATACCTACTTTCATGGGCGCCGGGAGTGGGTTGCAAGAGGGTGCACATCCACCCCTCTGACTCCAAAATAAAATATAGATGTAAAACATTCAGAACTAAAAAAAAAACGAAAACGCCTAATAGAATAATGAGGAAATCAACCTGTTTGAGGTGAGATTCTAAAATTTTTGAAAATGTACTGAACTACATTCTAAGAATTATGTTCTACGAAAATTGTATTTTGTGTAGATATGTTAAGTGTTGTTATTTAATATGATTAAGGGACATCTAAAAAATGTTGTTAAACAAAAATTGTAAGGATTGAAGGTAAAAATATATTAAAATAAAGGCTCCAAAGATTTCGCTGGGCTCAAAATACGCGAATCTCTGTGAGGTAAAGAAGGCCGGTATAAAACGCGTGCCATTTGCCGGCACTTCGTCGGCCCGCGACGCTCCAATCCACGTCCGCTCCGACCATTGCTCGAGCCAGCCTGCGCCGCTGAGGCTGTAGCTTTAAAAAAAAAAACTGAAAGCATTTATTTCAAATAAACCAGTTACAGGCACTTTTGAATTGTCAAGGGGTCGGTCAGTCAGAAAGATGAAGCTATTTGCCCATTCCAAAGCGTAGTAGGTACCTATGGAGAAGAATGGGCAAGAAACTCCATGGACACTCTTTTAAATCAAAATATGGTTACAAAACATGGTTACATCGTTCATGTTGAAAGTATGCATGTGAGAACGATGGAGAACGTTAAAAGCGTCCGTAATAAAAAGACAAAAACAATTCAAATATTAAATTAAATTAAGCCTTAGCAGCTAAGAAATGACCAGTCCCCACTGACGGCGCCCGTTCACGAACATGACGCATGGATGAGCACCATTCAGCTCAACCATTTTGAAGGGAACTTAATGATCCAACACACACGCCACCACCAGCGAGACATTTGAGTGAGCATGACATACTCTCAGCCGCCAAGTCACATTCAAGACAATGAAAGAAAAACCTATTAAATGGTAGTTTTATAGTAGGTACATAGTACTCACACATGTGCTATGCAATTTTAGAATACTAAACTTTAAATTCGTCCCCTAATAATAATAATTCCAATCCAGCCTGTCCCTTGCTGCCCTCCCCCAGCGACGCCCGAAGCTGAGGTCCGTAACCCATAGTGTTTATATAGTAAGTTAAGTTTTTTAAGGGCTGGCTGGGGGCCTTAATTTATTAACGCAACCACAGGCATGTCCTGTTAAGCAGCAGACAACCTCCTAGGCTGACCTGAGAGAAGCCAAAAACAAAAAAAAAAACAAAAAGGCACTTCGTCAGTCGCAACACAGTCTTCGAACTCGACTCAAGAAAGAAATATATCTTTTTTTTACTTCATCGGCTTCACTTCGCTACCCGTCTCTCCCCGAGGTCCATATGGGTTGTGCCCCACAACACATACGCATTCAGGGGTGCGTTTTAACGAGTGCCGCCAGCGGAGTCACTCGACTCTGATAGTAGGGAGCGCACGTCAGCAATAGTGGAAGATTGCCCCAAGATGACTGGCTGGACGCGCCGCTGCCGTCCGCTCCAAAGACTGCTAGCTTAGAGCTTGTATTATTTTAGTTGTGCCCCCCAAAAAATGGGGTAAATTGACCTTAAAGAGTTGTATTGATCTGGTTAAGATTATAGATACCCATTAGTAATATCATTACATTACATTATATTACAGGTATCGCTACTCGAACTGGGTGACACAAAGCGTCTTATATGTGAGGTGTGCATCAGTAGGTTACGTGACTGCGTGCTGTTCAGGGAGCTGGTAGAGTCATCAATTCATACACTGGAGACTACATATAAGTTGCACAGTAAGTCGAAACAATTATTTGCCTTTAAGATATCCACAGTTATAAATATAGTTGGCAATCCATATTGTGTCCAGGGCCGGCAGTCTCGATCGATCGAGTCGATTATTCTCTTTGAATTTGACGATTGAATTTGCGGGCTGCAACCGAGGATTCATCTTGGTATTTAGCGATCGGTAGTTTGCGACAGCGTCGCTATCTAGTCCAGACTACCGGCTCAGTATGATGGTCTATGCAAAAACTCAAAAGAGAAAATACGTTTATTTGCGAAAATACGTTAAGTTGGTGAAAAATATACGTCACATCACGCATATCAGCCATCGGTCACCATAAAGCTGTGACCCTATGCGAGGCAGAGCCACAGGTTTGGTTTTCAGTGACAGCCGTCGTTGATGTGATGACGTCAACCAGCGTCTCTTAGTCATGACTCTGGCATGGTGGCATTTGACGTATTTGTGTCTGACAAATGGTTAAAATCATAATATTCACATATTATGTTGGTTTGTTGAAAATAAAGCATGTATAGAGGTATGAGGAACAAGGTATCAAGTTCATTCATACTCTATGGAAAAGGGAGAATCCTCCGACCAGACGGGTGTTGTGTCTGGTGGGCAACGGCCCGACGGTTGAAGTCGGGATATGTTAGTCGCGCGGTAAACTCTGCTTACGCGATGCAGAATTTTCCGTGACGTCAATGTGACACGTAGCTCGCATGTGGCGTTGTAGATACCGCTACAGATGTAGAAAAAAGTAGCGAAAAAAATAGCTTGATTCAAATATTGATGCAATACATTACAGAATTTTTGACGTGATAACTTCTTATAAATCGATGAACGCCGGCTGCACGCATAAAAAAGCATGACTCATTGTCACGTTCTGCCTGAGCCGAGCGTGCAAGCGAGAGCGCGGAACAAGCGATAGAGAGGCACGATCGGCCTAAGCGTTCGGCTTGTGACGCATCTATCTCTCTTCCACTTCATATATATCACGTAAAATTATCGTCCGTAAGCCAACTATACAGACAACCATTTTTTTATTAGTTTTTTTTTTAAATATCATCTGTGTTTGGTGGTTACTGGCAACAGCCGCAACACCTATAGGGGTTTTATCGGGTTTTCTTTTTTAATTTATGTTAAATATCTTTTTCAGAAGGCGAAAAACATGACAATGATGGCATTAAAAGAGAGATAACTTTAAATGTCGATTTTGATGATGACTACCAGCACGATATCGATGATGATGATGACGAAGATGATGACGATTCAGGTAAGTCTAACGAACGCCCTTTAACGTAAAAAACTTGAGAGGTGTCAAGGCACACCAGATGGAACGAAGTTCCAACTGGCTTGCTTTCTATGAGTGAGAGAGACAGACAGAGAAACGAGCAACACGCGAACGCCGCACGGCTTAAAACTATAGCAAAAAGTGTCGTTACAACTTTTGGTCTAATTTTTTTCCGTCTAGCCCCCTTTCGCAATGCGCGGTAAGGAACTTCGTTCCAAAAACAAACGTATAATAGATGTTGGTCACGCGTAAAAGAGGTACATACATACATAGACTCACGCCTTCTTCTCATGGGGGTAGGCAGAAACTACAGAACGCCACCTCCTACGATCCTTACATACTACTTTTGCCTCGTTTACGTTCATACATCTGGTCATACACGTACGCCGGTTGTGAGTACTACGCACCTGACCTGTCTGAAGAACATCACCAATAAGGTCACTATATGTCTTCCTAGGACGTCCCCTCCCGGCGTTTCCACTCACATCTGCCTTGTAAATACCTTTTGTTAGTCGCCCTTCATTCATCCTCTCAACATGACCAAACCATCTTAGCATACTCTTATCAATTGCAAAAAGAGATGCGCGTAATATTTATCAAATCTATCAAATAAATACTCCTTCAGCGGCAATCGCTTGGCGGGCAGAACACTCGCTGGAAGACTCGCTTGGTGCAGTCGCCAACACACCAAGTTACCTACCACAAACTGTCAGATTTTCTCATGCGATTTCGAACTTTACCGTCAACATTTTAAAGTTTAAACTCGTTTGGAGAAATTTGACAGTTTCGTGAAGCTTGACCTGCTGGACATACGTGGCAAGTGGCTGGGCAGTCATTCAACTCGTCGCACTCGCTCATAGCTCAGCGACAAAACTATTCGAACTACCCACTAGGTAGTCGTTGCTCGCCAACTCTTTCCTAATTGCTAGCGTTAGACAAATACGCCAAGCGTAATGCCTACCACCATAAACGCGGAATCGCAATTATATAGCACTAGCTTTTGTCTGCGGCTTCGCCCGCGTGGATGTCGGAAATTATCCCACGGGAACGTACTACCGGGATAAAAAGTATCCTATGTATTAATCCAGGTTATAAACTATCTGTGTTCCAAATTCCATACAAATCCGTTTAGTAGTTTTTGCGTGAAAGAGTAACAAACATCTACCCATCCATCCTCACAAACTTTCACATTTATATAATATAAGTAGGATAGTAGGATTAATTGAATGATACATAATCACAAAACGTTTATTTACAGAAATAAAACCTTTAATCAAAACGGAACCGGAAGAATGCACAAGAAAAACAAGAAGCAGAACTGTGAAAAAAATTACAAAATGTCCCGTGAAAAAGTTTCACGATTTTACCGATACAGAGGCTATGTTAAAAACGGGACTATTCCCGTTCAAAATACGGAAGAACAGAACTTTCTCATGCTCTATATGTCCAGAAAAATCCACGAATTTAGACGATATAAAAGTTCACATAGTTGATCACAACAAGACAAATCTACACTTGGCATTCAAAAAGATGATTTTTTCGAGCTCGCAACGGTTTTACAAGTCAGGGACGAAGCTGAGATGCAAGATTTGTACCACAGACGTTGCTACGTACGAAGAATTAAGGCTGCACGTAGAAAATTGTACCCGTTTAAAATTTTCCAACCGCAAATGGAACAATCTACCATTCAAACTAGAAAAAGATCAATTAGATTGTCCGGTCTGCAAGAAAACGTTTTTAAACTACGTCAGTTTAAATACGCATATGAATGTGCATTATCCTAATTACATTTGCGAAAATTGTGGCAAAGCCTTCGCCTCAAAAGCTAGGCTACGGGGTCACATGAGGACTCATGAAGTCGGAAACTTCCCTTGTCGGTACTGCAACGCAACATTCGACAGAGTCACAAAAAGAGAGAACCACGTCTCGAAAGAACACAAATCCGGCATTAGATACGCTTGCAAACGATGTAATATCTCTTTGACATCGTTTTACGCACGGCAAAAGCATTTAGCTGAAGTCCACAATGAAGAATTAAAAAGATATAAATGTAAAGCGTGTCCCCAGAGTTATATTACACCGGGTCATTTGTCCAGCCATGTCAGGAGGGACCATTTGAACGAACGGAACCACAAGTGTGACAAATGCGACCTTGCGTTTTACACGAAAAATGCTCTCAAAATGCATATGATAAAGCATGACGGAGAAAGAATACACACTTGTCCTGTTTGTCAGAAGTCTTATCAAAGGAAGAAGACGTTAAGAGAGCATTTACGGATACATAATAATGATAAGAGATTCGTTTGTCCTGTGTGTGGGAGAGCATTTACACAGAAGTGCACTCTTAAAGGTCATTTGAAGGTCCATGAGCGGAAACCGGATATTGATGACCGCGTGGTGCAACCCTTGCATTCTATTTAGATTAATGTGTTAAAGTTAAGGGGGAACCGCTAGATAAACCGCGAAATTCAAATTTTCTTACGTTTTTTGCAATTTGCTGGTCAGTGTCAGGTTGTATGTTGAACAATATATAATCCCATTGGGATGATATGAACTTGAGGGTTGTATTGATGATTTTAATGATTGTTATTCTGTAAATACATACTTGTTACGGTCGCGAATCATATTTTGTTCAACACACAACCTGACACGGACCTGCAAATTGCAAAAAAACCAAAAAAAAAAGAATTTCCCGGGCTACCTGGTGCTTCCCCATTAAAATAAAATAGTAGGGCCAATGGGTGCGGTTCGTCTAACATAGTCATAATCAGCGTATAATGTTCCCACTGCTGGGACACAGGCCTCCTCTCTGTGAGAGGGAATGGGCCATAATCCACCACGCGGGCCCAGTGCGGGTTGGTAGATGTCACATGTCTTCGATTTTTTGGTTCTACGAACGCAGTTTACGTTGATTCTTCTGAAGTCTCTTAGTAATGGTAAACAAATGCACAAAATTATTTTATATAATGCTGCAGGGCACAGACCTCTTCTCATACAGAGAAGGCACGAGCATTGATCACCACGCTTGCTCAAGAGAGGTTGGCAATTTCAGACTTATATTAACTTAAAGTGTATTTTTTTGTTGCGGGAGACATGTTGCTGGCAACATATTAATGTTGTAATGAAGTTATGTTTATTTCTCAAGTTGTTGTCTATGTTTATTTGACACTTTTACGCGTATTCTTTTTTCGATATTTTAAAATACTATAGTCAATTTGCTTTTAGAAAATAGTGACTCATCAATGCAACTGTAAAGTAAAGGCGTATTCATACTAGGGTAAAAAACTCTTTTTTGACGTGATAACGTATTATAAATCGATGAACGCCGGCTGCACGCACGAAAAAGCATGACTCATTGTCACGTTCTGCATGAGCCGAGCGTGCAAGCGAGAGCGCGGAACAAGCGATAGAGAGGCACGATCCAGATATCATGCGAGTCTAACCATGCAGGGCCATATCTGAAAAGGCCTTTTGAACAAAGACCCATTGCAGATTAAAGTGTTGCTGGCAACATGTAAAAGTTTATTATTCATGTTATTCGTGCTTTAAACTTCGTATAATTGGCAAGCAATAAACCAGGTTGTATGTTATATCAAATCCACGTGAAACGGGATGAGAATTGTATTTAAATACCTATGTTATATTCTATGGGCTCCTTGCACCACAAATTGCTAAATACGTTTAGTGCTCAAGCCAATATCCGACGCTACACTGGAGTCAATGTTAATTTTTAGGGATCCGTTCCCAAAGGGCGCACACCGGGGCCCTTTTATTAAGGCTCCGCTGTCCGTCCGCCTGTCACAGGGCCTGTATCTTTTGAACCGTAATAGGTAGACACTTGAATTTTTCAGAGAGTGTGTACTAATATAGCAGCCATAGCAAAAAAATAAATTAAAGAGGGTTCCCATACAAGAAACGTGTTTATTTCGGCGTTTTTTTGGTCGATCTTAATAATGGTAAAAAAAGGATTGTGTGGTTTTATGAAACCACGGTAAAAGTGAAACTTTTTCCCTACTCCGCGGCCGACCGTCACGCGACATGCAACACACAGACGAAAAAGTTTGAGACGATGTAATAAAAGTTTCACTTTAAAATATATTGTACGGTTATACGGATCCTTTCGTGTGCGAGTCCAAATTACACTTAGCAGCTTTTTGTTTAATTCCACGTTCATACGATACCGACAAAACGATAAAGGAATGAACGTTCATCCGCTTCTTTGATTTCATTTTTAATTCTATCCTTCGGTAGGCGAGTGAATGATGCTGAGTGCCGAAAGCGTACGTCGTTGAATTGGTTCAGTAAAGAATTCATTATTCACTTTTAATTCATTCTGTGTTCAGACGTTTTACTTCGAGTGAAAGATGCCGAATGTAAGGCAAAAATTAAAGAAAAGTGAAGCGTCTGATATCTGCTTAAACGAATTTAAAACATCGTTCTGTTTCTAACAATCATTTGAAGGTGACAGAGACAGACTGATGTTTAAAATATGTTTAGCGCTAAACGCATTTACAGTATTTTTATTATCTCATGGAGCGACGCGCGCTTTACTTGTGGTAACCAAGTGTACAAACACGCTGTGAATGTGTCAGCAATTAACACACATTCTTCCGACTTCGCCATTGTCTCGGACGGTACCGAGAGCTCCTGCGGTTACACACATTCACAGCCTGTTAGTACACTTGGTAACCACAAGTAAAGCGCGCGTCGCTTCGTGACATAAAAATACTATAGTGATTTGTGATTCAGGCGGGCCTAAAATAAGTAAGTTATTAATTATTAAACATATTATAAAAAATAGTAAAATATGATAATATTGTTAACTTTAAATAATGTTAAATATTAAATGATCACTCCATAAGATATACTCAGGCGTTAATATGACACATCGAGAGTGAAGAAGTTCTACATGGCCGAATCAAGAACGTATAAGATGTATGAACGTAAACGAAGCAAAGGGAGTATGTAAGGATCGTAGCAGGTGGCGTTCTGTAGTTTCTGCCTACCCCCCATGGGAAGAAGGCGTGAGTTTATTTATGTACAGACACCAGCAGGTCAACTACACGAAACTGTCAAATTTCTCCAAACGATTTTAAATCTTAAAATGTTGATGGTTAAGTTCAAAATCGAATGAGAAAATCTGACAGTTTGACTTGCTGTGCCGACGACTGTAAGAAGCCGAAGTTTTTCTTTAACTCAATGTGTTATATTCACGGCCGGGTATTGTCCCCAGTAAAGTCAGTTTTGACTCCTAGATGTGATCGTTAAACTAAAACATTTCTGAGTGCCACACTTTGTAAAATAAGCCGGTTTTTAGTCAACTTATGCCCGCGTGCTGTTGGATTTTCAACTCTCAGCGCTTACTATGCGTTTGCACAAATATACATTCAACATGTACAGTACAACTATTTTCTTAATATCCCTCGGGAATCATCGCATTTCCGAATACAAACGAATGCTAATTCCAGTTCATCAATTATTAGATTTATCATGTATAATAATTTGAATTCAGAACTAAGTACTTTATTGTTGTTACGTCAAAACAAATAACAATAAAGTACTTAGTTCTGAATTCAAATTAATATTAAACACGATAAATCTAAAATAAAAAGAGGAGTGTTATGAGTTTGACCGGGTGACCCGACTTGGATGCGGTTTTTTTAATTTGAAAGCAGGTTTTCTAGCGGTGGTTCTTAAGACGGTTCAGCCGTTTCAAGTTCATCAGCTCTGTTTTGTGGCGGGGGTTTTTTAATGCTTTAATTATGATGTTAATGTTTCGCCAGTGCAAACGCACAGTTAACGAAGTCTATACACAACATTGGACCTGTAGCGGTATCTACACTGCCACATGCGAGCTACACGTCACACTGACGTCACGCAAATACTGCATCGCGCAAGCAGAGTTTACTGCGCGACTTACATATATACAACGTCCCGACATCAACCGTTGGGCAGTTACTCACTAGACAGGACACCCGTCTGGTCGGAGGATCCTCTCTTTTCTATGGAGATGTGAGTGAACTTTACACCCTGTTCCTCATACCTCTATAAACCTGTTTGAAGCGTTTTTTTTTATGTTAAAATAACATCACGCCTGCATTCTCCAAAGGAGGTGGCAGAAGTGTATAGAAACTACACTCGAAGTCTGCCAGTTTGAAAGAGCCAAAATGGTCTCCGACCCACGACACCCTTTGCACGACAACATGCTTGTGCCGCAAAGGCAGAAAAGCCGAAACAGTTTTTAATGTGTCGTCTCACTCAATGGAGAACGTTCAAAAGAAACACTGAAGCTGTGGTGATACATTGCGTCCTTACCCAAACAATTCGTTCTACCCGCTGAAGATCTCACACCTTGACATGAGTCGCCATGGGTAACCTGGAAGTCTTTAAACAGACTCCGGACCCAGGTTCGCCGAAGCAAGGAAAACCTGTTCAGATGGAGATTCATAGACGACTCGGCCTTGGAGTGTAAATGTGGTGCTGTTACAAACGATGGGACATTTTAATACCATGTCCTGCGTGTCCTGTCAGCTGGCGATGGTGATGGCGCCAAACACGTAGCCGAATTCTGGCCCGAGTCCATTTAGATTGCCATCGACACGCTAAGAAGAAGAACTGGACACAAATACACACATCTACTTAGAACTTATGGTTTGGAACAAAGTATTATTAATTTTGTATGGCAGCATAAATGATTTAAATAACGTTAAAGTAATATACATAGGTCCACTTGTACCGTTAGTCAATCGCTAAACGTTTTTAAAACATAATTCTGTTTCTCTCAAATGTTTGAAGATGACAGAGACAGAATTATGTTTAAAACTCGTATAGCGCTAAACGTGTTTAGTGATTGGCGGTGCAAGTGGGTCTTAGTCTATGGCACACTTGTATCACAAATAAATGATCATTCTGTGTCTGTCATTTGCAAATGATTGACAGGAACGGAATGATGTTTTAAATTCGTTTAGCGCTAAACGTATTTAGTTATTTGTGGTATAACATCACGCCTGTATTCCCCAAAGGGTTACGCAGAGGTGCACCTATAGTACATTCACATTTCGCCAGTTGTTTTTAAGTCCCATGTAATTGGGGGCGAGGGTATTGCCATCAACCGGACACTAATCCAGACTCCGGGTTGCTATTTCGAAATTCCAGGTGGAAAAACCTAATAACACAATCCGAACTGGGAATCGAACCCAGGACCTTATACTCTGCAATAGCGCTGCAAGCCATAATAAGTTGATTAAAAATCGGCGATAAGGTTGTAAAAATAATGTGCAATATAAGAAATCGTCCTAAAATTGTATAGTAAAATTATTATTATTTATGTAAATCCAATGTTTTATTTTTAATTATTCCGATATTATTAATATTAAAATACATAATGTTTTATTTAATGTTTGTTTTTTTATTTACCTGGTATTGCCCACCAGTACATACTAATTCCATGAGTCATAATTTCATCTGATGGTGAGTGGATACCGCCGCTTAAGGGGGACGCGCCAAGGTAGCCCGCGAAATTCAAAGTTCATTACGTTTTTGCAATTTGCAGGTCAGGATCAGGTTGTATGGTGATCTAAATATGATTCGCGGCCGCAGCAAATATTTATTTATAGGATTATAATCACAAAAATCTCTATAAGTTCATATCACCCTATTGAATGAAAATTTAATGATTTGAGCCCAATTCTAACTTGTGGAGTTGTATTGCTGATTCTAATGATTATAATTCTGTAAAGCAATATTTGTTACGGTCGCGAATCATATTTTAATCAATATACAACCTGATATTGACCTGCAAATAGCAAAAACGTAATGAACTTTGAATTTCGCGGGCTACCTTGGCGCGTCCCCCCTATGATGAATCCTCAGCTGTAGCCCGCCAAATTCAAATATTTGGTATTTGCAAATTGCAGCTCTGTTTTACGTCGTATGTTGATCAAAATTCGCGACTGTAGGAAAGCCGCGTCCGTGTCTGCTCAATTTTTAGGGACCAAGACATGGACGCTGCACGGTGCAGCATAGCATAATCAATCAGCCTATAATGTACCCACTTCTGGGACACAGGCCTCCTCTCTTCGAGAGGGAGTAGACTGTAATCTACCGCGCTGGCCCAGTGCGGGTTGATAGATGTCACATTGTCTTCGAGTTTTTGGTTCTAGAACATGCCGGATTCCTCACGGTGTTTTCCTTAACCGTTTTGACAGCAGTAGTGTTGGTGATAAAATTATTTACACAAAGTAAAGCGCGTGCCTGGGTTCGAACCCACGACCTACTACTCGTTAGTTGGGGTCGTTACCACTTGGCCACCACTGCTCGCACGGTGTAGCACGAACTGCTTCATATAAAATGTTCATAAAGTTTTGGATCCTTGTCTCACCCGCGCCTCGTACATGGGGTCTACTTCATAAGCATCCCCCGAAATCCGTAGTTTCAGTCGAAGTTACGGGTATTTCTTACTACGTATCACCTACGGACATAACGCACCTCTAAAGAAAAACCGTTACTAAACGAAAATATAAAATTTTACACGGGAGCTTAAATAAAATAAATGCACGGCTTTTTCGCAATAGAATTTAAGATTATGGTGCTTTAAGCTATCTTTTGAGGTCATAATGATGGTTATTTATTTACATTTAACATAAATTATATTGCGAAAAAGCCGTGCATTTTTTTTTATTTAAGCTCTTGTTCTAAATTTTATATTTTCTTTAAAGGTGCGATAAGGTTAGTTCGAAACCCGAACTAAGAAAAATAATATACCACACGGTTTTGCAGTTCTTAATAAAATTATTCATGTGTATATAATAGTTACGGTTTCTTAAAAGAGCGGAGACCGCCCACATAGCGTCCGTAATGCACCGGTGAATGACGTCAATGAAACGTTGTTTATGACAGTAAGCTAATGTGTATTCCTAGAGAGCGTTCTTGACGCCGAAAAATCAAACCCCGCTGCCCAAAGATTTAAATTGCTAGATTTGCCCTCACCGTACTTAGTCACCCGAGTGTCCATACTGAGAAGAGTGAGCTCACACACACATTATTAGGTATATCGCGTTTCCATGACAATCAAGTCAAGTCACTGCGTCATTGTGTGTCAGATGTTTAAAAACGAAACAAAAACACGACTATCTTTTGACGCGGTAGGACGTATTTATCGATTTAAATCTTTTCCGCTGTCATCATTTTCATGACAGCCGTCACTACGGCCGTATGTGCGGTCAATGCTTTTCTAGGAAACCGTAGCTTTACGCTTAGGTACAGTCGCCAGCACATCAAGTTACCACAAACTGTCAGATTTTCTCATTCGATTTTGAACTTAACCGTCAACATGTTAAGTTTTAAAATCGTTTGGAGAAATTTGACAGTTTCGTGTAGCTTGACCTGCCGGCGGCTGTACTTCGAATGCCTATAAAAAGTTTTGATGACACAGGTTGCTAAAAACAAAGATGGCGGGAAGAAAAAAAAAACAATGTGAATTAAACATTTTATTTTAAATAGCAAGGTTCTTCAAAATATTTGCTCAGTACATGTTTTTTTTTAATTGGAGACAAATTGCTGCATCGTTGGTCTAGTGATCGCACGTGTTACTGAGCATGAGGTCCTGGGTTCGATTCCCAGGTCAGGTAAAGTATTATTTATTATTTTCCATCTGGAATTTCTCAGTAGCAGCTCGGAGTTTGGATCTCTACCCAGTTGATGGCAATAGGCTCGGGCTCGCCATGTATTACATGAGCTTAACTGGCAATAATGTTATGTAAATTGCTGCCTTCAGACTTCCCAAGTTTTAAGTACTATGCGTACACCAACCTGGTAAAGTGGGGCTAAGTATGGATGTGGAGCTAGGTCGCAAACTATGATCCTTTTCTTAGCCTGCCCTCTGTGTTCCAAAACATGCAATCAAAAAGACCTCCGCGCTGCCACCAATGACGCCGTGAAAGATCGGACATACTGTCATACCAGCGACACGAAAAAAAAATAAGAAATACTCTATGCGAATATAGAGCAGGGGCCCCCGCGCCCTCTTGCAGATGAGACTGAACTAACACCATGCGTTCTCTTCATATGACGCCTCAAAGAGTCTTTGCTAGCAAAGAGATTATTGCACACAGAACACGAGAACTTCTTCTCACCAGTATGAGTGACCTTATGCCTCAATACATCAGACTTTGTGTAGAAAAAATTATGACATATCTCACATTCGTGACTTTTCTCCTTCAAATGTACACTTTTTAAGTGATTATTACACAAACTTTTAGTTATGAAAACTTTTGAGCAAATATTACATTTGAATTCGGGCTTTTGTAAACCATGTTTTTCTACCAAATGTTGAACGCGGAAATTCTCTTGGAAAAATCTGTCGTTGCAGTATGGGCATGGAAAACGGAGCTTCCTTTCATATTTTATATTATGTACTGTAATCTCATGGTTTCTTTTCTCATTTTTATTATTAAAAGTCAAATCGCACTGCCGACACTTCAAAGGCTTATGAGACCTTGTTTTGTGTAAATTTAAAAATACTAAATTAGAAAAGCCTGCCCCACAAACATGGCAAACTTGCTTCTGAAAATGTTTATTCATATGTATGTTTAAGAGGCGGAACACTGAAAAGTTTTCTGTGCAAAGCTGGCAGGATAATTCTCCGCCTATTTTGAACGGTACTAACAAATCCTCTTTTAAATCAAATTGAAAATTGTGTGAGTCTATTAAATGCTCCCGGAGTGTACCTAAATTTTGTAGAGACAGGTCGCATAATTTACACTTCAGGACAGAAATCTCGACCTTCACTAGTCTGTTTTGTTGGTCAATTATTTTCTTTTCTACAGTTTTAAGTGTATGTGTTGTGGTAGTATGTTCTCTTAGTAAATTGATATCTGAAAACGGCTCTTTGCAGCAGAAGCATCGGTAGCGACTTTTGTTCCATTGGAATACGAATATTGTTGAGTTTGCGAGCAGTTTTAGTGAATTTTCTCGTAAAATGGGTCCATTGCCGCGCCGCTCTGCTATTTTAGACCAGTCCTTTTGAGATTTGATGCCTGTAATAAAGAATTTCATTATTCGTCATCATCATTATCTTGCTCTTAGAGGCCATCCATAAATTAAGTTGCGTTTAGGGGGAGGGAGGAGGTCACCAAAATGTGACATCGTGTGACTTTAAAATAATACTAGCTCTATCAATATTATTAACAGATTTTATTTTAAATTGCAAAATATGTGACGTCACACAAGTATGAACACCTGTCAAGGACCTGTCAACAAGGACGTGGGGCTGTAAAAATCATGAAATACGTGTGACGTAATTTATGAATGACCCCTTATCCCAATATATTTCTGGTCGGCACAACATACCTTGGTCTTCCACACTTCTCTACCAGCCATCATCTCGGTAGTCCCCCCCTGTCTATTCATATCATCTTCCACACAGTCCATCCATCGTTTCTTACGTCTTCCCCTACTCTTATAGCCATCCACATTCATACACAAATCTTTCCTCACGATATTTTCCTTATTGTAAATTGAAATTCAGTAGTAGCAAACTTAAAGAATTATACTTAAAATTATATGACAATTATTAATCGTTAAACAATATTTAATTATTTATATATCTTAAAATTATTGGTTCACAAAACAGTTTACGGTCAAAAATAAATAATGTTTTAAAACTATTTGAGATCGGTGTTTCCTAACTTACTACTCTGAGAAGAAATACCGAAACAAAATCAGACGTCACAGTCACTTTTAAAGTCCAAATATAATCTTGTCATTCGTGGAAAGTCTCCAAAAGTGTGACTACTAGTCTTACCAAGGGTTTCGTGTTACCCAGTAACTGGGTTGTGGAGATCAGACAGGCAGTTGCCCTATGAAAAATACTGGTATTCAGCTGCATCCTGTTAAGGCTGGAAACCCAACATAGTGGGGATTTTGGGAAAAGGCCAGATTGGACATAATCTTGGTCAGGCTAGGTAAACTTACCTATGTCAGTTTTCATTTTGCATTTCTTCAATCTGGTCTTTTTCTCGTGTACATAGTGCTTTCGCTGCACAGAATCCAATATGGCGTCGTTCTGCAGCTCCATTTTAAGATTCGCTAAGATTTCTGCGTAATAATTAAAAAATATATTATGTATAGGGTCAAGTTAAATTTAAATTATTTTTTTGTTACTTGTCACAGGAGGGAAGTCAAACATTAACATGTCTTTGAAATATCTCGGTACTTTTTCACATAAGACATTTTACACATAAGGGGCCATCCATAAATTACGTCAAATGTTAAGAGGGTGGGCGGTTCACCAAAGTGTGACGTCTTGTGATAATGGGGGACAAATCATAAGCTTTGTGACGACGATGTATTAATCAAAAGTATTAAAACTCCAAACTTGAACTACACATATCAAGTGTCTAGGGATCAAGGTATTTAAAAAAAAAAATAGCACTATTGAAATGAAATAAAAATGTCTATTTAGATTGATTAAATAAAATATTTTCGTATGTGTAGATCCAAGAAGTATACACTCTCTGCTTTTGCATTAATAAAGATTTAAAGCGATTTTTTTTATGCTTGATTTTTCACCTTAGTCATTCCTGACATTAAAACGTGATAAAATTATAAAATAAAACTTTTTAAAGGTTTTTATTGCGTAAAATAAACAATTAGTAGTCTGTATTCCGCCGTTAACGCGTATAACACAATCTCAGCGATGGCCGATACTGAAAATGAGTTCATCCAAATCATGTTGCGAAATCAGCACCCACGTGCGTTGTGAAAAAGATTTTTTCGGTGTGTTTACAGCATCCATATTAGGCAGAGCTCTTCTTTGAAGCATATCCCATGCGTGCTCAATGGGATTCAAGTCTGGCGATTGAGCAGGCTATGATAGGACGTTGATATTAACTGCGGCAAGTGTGTTTGCAACGACTCCGGTAGTGTGTGGACATGGATTATCATGCATCAGCAGAAATGAAGCACCAAATTGGATCCGCAAAGGAATGAGAACATCTGATAAAATCGTTTCAGCGTAAATCTGTGCCCTGAGATCGCCTCTGATCCAAATCAGTTCGGTTCTTCCGGCGAACCATATCATGGTTGTTTCACCACTGTATGCATGGACTTGGCATAATTTTAAACGTTTCTGGGCGTCCAGTATTCCTCAAATACCGTGTACATCTAGTATCTGGCCTTCATAACGAAGCGAGATTCGTCAGAAAACCACACAAAACGCCACTCTTCTTCTGCCCAAATTTCTGTGTTCACGAGTACATTGTAAACGGGCTCTGCGATTGCGGGGCTCAGTAGGTGGTACACGTAGCGGCCTTCGGGAATGGAGATTTACTTCATGCAAGCGATTTCTTATGGTTTGATCGCTTATTAACATCCCTGAAGAGCTATGAAGCGTCGTAACCAACATCATCGCGGTCATTGTACGATTTCGTCGAGCAGTAATTTGTATGTAACAATCTTGACTGCGTGTGGTGATCCGAGCTCGTCCTCCATGTAGGTCTGCCAAGCTGCCAGTGATGCGGTAACGTGTCCAAAGTCGACTTATAACACTCTGCCTAGTGCCCAGAGCGATTGCGACAGCACGTTGCCGAGAACCAGCTTCCAACATTCCCACGGCTCTGAGCATTTCTTATCGGCTCAAATGACGTCATCTGTTCATATTAACGTTCTTTATTATTGATTCCACTCCAAGTCTGGCAGAAATTTTACTGATTTCGCCTCAAACCCGATGCAGGATTATAGAGGAATATGACTTGACAGAAGATTTTCGTCTTTTGACCGAAATTCAAAAACTATACCCTTTTCAAATTACGAAATTTACTAAACCGTATCCATAGGAGTTACAAAAAATATAATTAAAAAACTAGTAACTAGCAAAAACATGCCTGATCCCTAGACACTTTTGATGTGTGTATAATGAAAAACTTTTACATATTACTCGTACCAACTCTACAATATTATTACAAGGTTAAATTAGAAATGACAAAATAGGTGACATCCCACCAGGGGTCACATCTTTGTGACCCCCCTGGTCACAAAGATGTGACCACCTGTGACAAGGTTGAGGGTGAGGGCTCACAAAAATTTATGACCACCAGTGACAAGATCGAGGGACAAGGCCCTCAAAGATATCACCACCTGTGAAAAGGAAAGGGGAGTGGGTCTCCAAAAATCATGAAATTCGTTTGACGTAATTTATTATACCCCCTTAACACAGTCTGCACATGAGATATTTCGCACATGGATTTCTTCAGAAGGAGGAAATCTACCATTAAGCAGCTTACCGTCATCATCATCATCATAGCTGGTATCACCAAACTCCATCGCAGTTGGTGATTCACATTTTATTTGCTCCAATTTTACTTCATCACCTGTCAGTTTTGTTTCTGAAAATAAAAATAATAAAACTGTGAACTTTATAATACACTAGCTAATGCCCGGTATGCGTTGACAATGCCTTTTTTTCAAACCACCCCTGTACTAGAGCGACCAATCAAAAAACAAAAAAATATGGATAATCTCATTCAATTCTATAAAAAAAAAGACGTGTGGCACTCGGGGACTGCCGCGGTAAAGCTATTGCATAGTATTTTGTATAAGAATAAGAAATAAGAATTTAAAAAATTTAAATCTAAAATAAATTTAAAATGGGGCGCTTTACCCTAACCTTATCGGGGCCAAAAGATAGGCCCTTTACTGCCGATTCCAAAGACCCCAAACTCGATACCTCTACGACCTCCGGTTCAAAAGTTAAAACCCGGGGGGTGAAGTAGCCCTGGACGGGTGGAGGGGTTGGTCAAAAGGGGTGACGCGGGGGGGTCCCGGGATCATATATAAGTGGGATTGATTTAAATATAAATAAATATAAAACAACTTAATATTGGGATCGAAAAAGAGGGGGTCAAAAAAGGGGGGTCAAAGGGGCTTGTCTGTATGTATGTACTATTTGTGAGGGGGTTATAGGGGGGGGGGGGGAGGGGGGATTTGGTCAGTATTTTGATATTCCCAGCCGTTTCCGAGATATTGGGATATTGAGTTTTAAGATAGTGGTGATTATAATAAACGTATGGTGTCCGACTGGTAAATGATAAATGGTACGAAAGTAAATGGAAATAAATATTAATTCAAGTTACACTTTCTGATAAATACCTATACACCTATATACTTTCTCATAAACAGCTGCTTATGTATTCGTCCGATTTCGGAGCAGCTCGTCTCGATTCGTGCGAGCTTCGTAGAGTCGTACAATACGTCTAGTTGCACGCACACAAACACCGTGTCGAAGACTGCCGAAAAGAAACGACGTTAGACAATGCACGGCCTTCAAGCCACACCTCCGTGCCCGTCGGAGTGGGGAGCGTGAGGTTTTTTTTCGTTACGGAATTTCTGGCTCCGGTCCCCGCGCTCAAGGCCCGCGATAGAAGCTATGCAATAGCTTAATAACAAAAAATTTAGAGAATAGAGAATTACTTGATTAAAAGAGAGAATGAGATGTAATATCCAGCTACTCAGCTAAATTTTTCAATTTTTTATAACTCTACAGGTTTACATATGAAAAAGTTAATTGAATTAGACTGTGATTTACGAAACGACTTAGTTTTAATAATACTGAAGCTTTAAAAAAATGGACTCGATTAGTTAAGTTTTTCTGGAGTTATCGTGACCACGCCAGGATCCATACATACATATAGACACACGGTTGTCCCCGAATATTTTTTTTTAACAGTTTTATCATTATTTTAAATAGCAAAATGTCTTTTGATAATAACATGAGTGTTGAAACTAGTGTTTTTTCTTGACGTTTGTGTGTGAATATTATTCTACAAGTGTGATATGAAATAAATAGAGACATTTTTAGCTCAAGAAATTACTTGTTCTTTTTTGTTGACTCTACTTTCACCAATCCCTCTCACAATACCTCAGAAAGCACATTAAGCTGTTAGTCCTGGCTATCATTCATAGATTTATTTATAGTCATTATTGGTAGTCAGAAGCGAAGAAGTCGACAAACAGAAGTATTGTGTTAGTCAGTAACTTGGTTGTGGAGGTTGAATGGGCGGACGGTCCATATAAAATACCAGTACTTTACATAGATAAAAGAGTTGGCCTGTACAAATCATAGTTTAACATACAAGCAGAGTTGTATATTATATATATATAACTCTTGTCACAGCTACCATGGCTTGACTAATAAAACAAGCAAGGCCCAAGCGCATCAATAAGCCAAAAAAACAAATACTCTATCCAAATGTAAAAGGTTATAAACATATTGAAGTTGTAGCTGAAACTAAACTCTAAAACTAAGGCATTAAAGTTGACTATCTTAATTCATATAAATTGAAAACTAAATTATGTAAGCACCTCTTTCTTGGTCAAACTTCAGGGTTTCGATAATTTGAAGATAATGTTCCTCATTCTGTAATACCATTTGCTTAAATGTGGTTGCATCTCGCAGCTTGGCAATGCAGGCCTCACATATGAGATAAGTAACTAGGTCCATTCCTTGCTGCGACACCTAGAAGAGTAATTATAATCTTTAAGTAACATACACAAGTCTTATAATACTTTAAATTGTAGGTATCTTATTGGAGTTATTTTCAATGATGATATGTTGCGTACAAGTTGGAAATTAACAAAGGGACGATCATTAAGAAGCAGAGGATAAAATAATACGAGGACATAATAGTATAATAGCCCAAAAATACATAATTTATAAGTATCACAGAAAAGATGGATAATTCGATAGATAACCGAAATTATACCCGATCGGAATCTTACTTGAATATCGAACGTAGTCCTCAGCAATTCCCCATAAACCTCTTTTTGTCCTGAACAGTAATATTCCTCAGAAATATTTTTAAATCCACCGGCCTTTAAGCAGCATCGGCAAATGTTTGTTTGTGTTAAACCAACAGCGTTATTTGACCTTATATCCATTTTGAATGAAAATAATCTATGCACTTACACTTTCTAGTTTTATTTTTGGGTACTACTTAATTGAGAAAACTGTTTATTTCTTTAATATTTTGTTTTGGATTCCATGAATCGATCTACAGATAACCAGTTCAATTGACAATTTTACTGACGACGGATCAGACGGATGGTTGACACTTGACACTTCAAAATGACAGCAACAGCTGTGAAATGAAAAATTACAGAAGGCTGCGTTCATTTATTGCAATTTAAAGCAATTTATTTGCTTTTATTTATTTATTTACTTAATCGTAAGGCAACTACAACAAGAAAGTAAGTAATTTATTAGTAAACAACATATTTTTTTAGAATTTACCGTGACACAGCTAGGACTAGGATAAATGCTCGCAGTGACTTTTTTCGCAGGTGATTTCACAATCGCACGTCCAAACAGATTTTGACAGCTGAGGAGGAGAGGAGGACATAGCACATTGCCTGAAAAATTAATGGGGCTCCGTAAATAGTCACAGGGCTCCGTGCGTAATGTAGCCAGCAAGTGTGAACTAAGAGGTATTCGGTACGGTAACCAACCAGCACCCTAATTCCATAAATGTAGTTACAGCCGGCAAGGCAACAAAAAAGAAGAAAAATAAATGCCATTGTGATTGACTTATCTTGTCTTTATTTTCAGCCCAAAACAAATCAGAGGCACAAGCAAAACACAAAGATTTTGAATGAAAAGACCGTTAAACCGATTAATTTATTCCGTAATTTTTAGATTGATTTATTATAGACCATGTCTGGAATACCGACTTATCCTGATTGTCCAATACCAAGAGAACCTCTTACGTTCACTGTAGACAAAGGTAACACTATATAACATCATTGCTATGTATAATATATCTTCATTGGCCAAGCTAGGCTACCCCGAAAAACTGTTTATTGCTTGCGCTTACGCCGAGAATGCGTGTATACGTTGTGTAGAGAGTTGAAAATAAATTCTCACAGCAGGTACTCGAGAGTACTGTGAGAATTTATTTTCTACGTGTCTTAAGCCGCGTACAAACTGATGCAATGTAACATGCAATGCAACTTCTATAACTATACATGTGATATGATATTTCTATACATCCATACTATTATTATAAGTACATTCGAAAGTAACTCTGTTTATCTGTCTGTTTGTCTATATGTTACTTTTTCACGCCTAAACCACTGAACGGAGTTCAATAAAATTTGGCAAAAATATAGATGGAATCCTGGGGAAGGACATAGGCTGCTTTTTGTCTCAAAAATAATCCTAAAAAGGTTTGATATAGCGGATGAAAGTTTGTATGGGAAACTTAGCATTTATTAAGTTAGGGATATGAAATATTAAATTTATGATTTTGGTAAGAAATAAAAAAAATTGTTCAACAGTGTTTTTGTAAAATCATACCTACCCCAAGGAGGTAAAATAGGGGATGATTAAAACCACATGATAATTAAAATTTTATTAAAAATGTTCATACGAAATATTCCGACAAAAAAAATTGGTGGAACAAATTGCCAAAGTTTGACGATTGATATGAAATTGATGATTGTTATTCAATAAAATATATCATTCCTACGGTCGCGGATCGCATTTTGATCAACATACGACGTAAAATAGAGCTGCAATTAGCAAAAAACCATTTGGCGGTCTACAGCTGAGGATTCACCTTAAGACATGGTATATTGAATTTACTTGATGCCACAAAAACTTGAAACGGAACACCTTTTCTGACTAAGACAATCCACGTGAGACAATCGATAACCGATTATTTCGTTGGCGCAAATAAAACACAGAATTTTATACGGTAAATGCAGAAGTTCTACAAGAAGTCTTATTTATATAAAGAAGTTGAATCGGCCCGATAATCGGCTCTACAAAAAGTCTGACGTGAACTCTTACTGGACGTAGTTTAGCAGAAAGGACTCAACCCACACTATGGTCAAAAATGAGTTATGTATGCCAAAGAGGTCCTATAAGTTTGTTCTTTCACTCAGCAAAAAAGATCCGTGATACTACAAAGATAAGGTTGTTTTTTTAATGATGCGAACCAACCCACATAAAGACGGGTATTTTTCTACAAACCAGTGTAATAACCCAAACTACCCAAGCAGTTTTTAATAAATTCAACTTGAAAGAAGCAGGTCTATATTTAATATAACAAAATTGTCTCCAACCAAAATATTCCAAGTGTAACATCATTGCAGCAATACACACCTAAACTTAAAACCTCGATAACTCAAAAATTACTTTTTGTGGGTTGAGTCCTTTCTGCTAAACTACGCCCACTTGACACTCAGACACTTTGACATTGACGTGTGGATGCGTAGCAGAATTGAAAAGGCGCGATTCAAACAGTTGAAAATTTAAATTGTCTATTTATTTGTAAGACTCACAGTCTACATTATTTTTATTGATAATTTAGTAATCATATACCTACATTAAAAATAAAAATAAAAATATACGTTTATGTAAGTTAAAAAAGTTGTTAATAAAGAAAATATTTCATTAATTTAAGAGAGATTTCCTTCAATTAAATTTCTCATAACCATTTTGTTATTCTGATATAGTAAGCTCTTTACCAAATGCAAAAAGAGCAATGCATATAATAAACTATTTCGAGAACCAAAGAAGTTTAAATATGGCGCAAGAGTCTCACGCATGTTTTTTTTAAACTAATGATAGGTATCCCACCACCTAGCGCTGCAATAGACAACTGGCCAATGGATAGATAGTGGTATCAAAAGCTATAACAATAAATATAAATTTTAACATATTTCTAAAAGTTAACTTCGGGCCCACCGCAAATTATTCGTGAATGAAGTTGGCAACATCGCAAAATAAACATGGGATTTCCATAACATTGTCATCGAGTATCGTATCAATCCGCCAGAATAAAGTTCTAGCTAATTATAAACTTTATTCAGTTCAGAAAAAATAAAGCAGAATGTTATTTAAAAAAAAGAAACTAGTAGGTATTCTAACAGATTACAACTTTCATGGGACCACGGAAAATGGAAGAAGAAAAGAAGAAAAAGAAAAAAGAAAAAAGAAGGAAGGAAGATGGAAAATTGTTACTGTGTGAGTGATTGAGCGTTTGGGGTAGCGGATTAAATAAATATTAATATTGGGCATTGAATATGGGATCCTAGGTTTTTACAAATTCCCAGATTGCCCTGGATCCCACACTACGATTCCCTGTGTCGTGGGGTCCTGTTAGCTGCCAACCAATAAGAAATTGATGTATATTTCATTTTGTAAGTTTTAATCTTCAATATGTGTACATACGATGTGAGCCATTCATGAAAGAAGTGTGTTTTAGTAGTGTGTTAGTTATTGTTTTTTTCCGGTCAAAGTGTTGTGGCTAATTCGATAAAATACTTAATTTTAAAACATCAAAAGATAAAAAAGTAATTTGGAGAATTATTGACGTGTGTAACCTATAATAAGCCAAAAAAACTAACTTAGTAATGTTTTTTTTATCACTTTATAACTCTGAACCTATATAGCAGATCAAGGACCTCTCGATAAAACTTGCTACGGGCCCCGCGCTTGCCTGCGCGGGAGTTCGGTGAGCCTATGGTCAGACCGGCCATAATTCATCGTCCATAATGTAGCATCGGCCTTTAAAACTAGTTTCGTTTTGTTACAGAAATCGCCGAAAATGTCGGCAAAGAATACAATATACTGCCTTTATACGAGAAGTATCTATTTGAACACAAATACAGAAAATACTACTCATTGCAAACAAATAAGTTCTTGGATTGTCGGTGGCGGTCTTACATAAAACATTATGAGGAACGTAAATTCACGCCATTTAATTTCGTTGATATAAGGTAAATTGTGGCTACATAATAACATCCGCACGGGTCGATCGAAGGTTAAGCTACGCTTGCCGCGGTCGGTTTGTGGATGGGTGACCATCCATTACATACCGAGACCCCTCCGTGCCTCGGAAAGCATGTTAAGGGGATGCACCAAGGTAGCCCGCGAAATTCAATTTTTCTTACGTTTTTTGCAATTTGCAGGTCAGTATCAGGTTCTATGGTGATCTAAATATGATTCGACACCCTATCAAACATGGCTTTACAGAATTATAATCATAAGAATCAGCAATACCATTGCCCTCTAATGCCATGATTTCATGAAATAGTCATTCAATAGGGTAATATGAACTTATAGAGATGTGTTACTGATTCTAATGATTATAATTCTGTAAAGCCATATTTGTTACGATCGCGAATCACATTTTAATCAAAATAAAACCTGACGGTGACCTGCAAATTGCAAAAAACGTAACAAAATTTGAATTTCACGGGCTACCCTGAATATTCCGCCGTAATCCGTTGCTTCCGGCTTTCAATCGTAGATCTTTGACAGTCGTTACGGGTAGTCAGAAGCCCAAACGTAACGTACCGTAAAGGGTTTTGTATTACCCAGTAACTGGGTTGTGGAGGTCAGATAGGCAGCCGCTCTATGTTAAATACTGGTATTCAACTGTATCCGGTTAGACTGGAAGCCGACCCCGACATAGTTAGGAGAAGGCAGGCAGACGATGATAAGGTAAACTCCAACATCGCCGAAGATCGCACAAAATACGAGAGGTTGGGAAGAAAAAAGGAGAGGCCATTGTCCATCAATGGGACAAAATATAAGCTAACAAAAAAAAGGTAAACGGAGGTCTGATCAAATTCATGTTTCCAATGGATTTTACGATGGGGAAGGTCGGGCAAAGCTAATTGTAGATGGCGTGATCATAGCTAGGTCCCTACGGCTTACAATAAATTTGACATTTCGTTCATTCGCTCCATTTCGAGTTCATTCATGAGTATGGTTTTATTTAATTATTACGTTATTTTCGCTGATTTCAATATTTTAAATCAAGTATTTGACATGGAAAGTATCAGAATTTTAAACCTTTAACAAGGAGTTCGACGGTGTGTTCATTAAAGTCCGGTGGCGCTCATCATGTGACTAGACGCGTCCGGCATGGCGCGGTACCCCGACCAAAACCCTATTACTATACTCTATATACTATGACCAAAACCTTGCCATAGTGCGTTATTCAGAGGCTATTAACTCATTCACTATGGGTAATAAACTACATCTAAAAAGCACATTATTAATGTTCGATATCCTACCATCACATTGCACGTTGTTATTTGTTTTTATGTGTTAGAAATACATTTAAAATCTCCTTGTAAAAAAGTGACTAAAAATTATTGATTAATGGATAGATAATTTAAAAATCATATAATTCACGTTTTATTTTATGTCAAAACATCGGTTGTCCTTTTTTATTCAAATAATTTCATATTTTTTGTGAATTCTATGATAAATGAGCGTGCGCAGGGAGCGAGACAGAGCGAGACTCAGCGACGGGACAGAGAAGTACCGAACGCCCAAGGTCGTTTGGTCGGGGAAGCGCCTTATATCTTATTTTCATACCCTTAGTATTCACATTTCGTCACAAGGGACTTGACCACACTGTCGAAAGCTGCGGTATGCCCCGGAAGGGATCAGCATGCAAATGTATTAATACTTTGCCGTGCTGCGTGTTACCGCCTAGTGAGCCTTAAATTTCAAGCAAGAAAATATGATGTTTAAAAAAAAAAATGGTGCCCAAACCTTTTCATTCCTCTACTGGATGGGCTGTAGACCTGCGGGGTAGTTGCGTAACACTAATAGTAGGAGTAGCTTCCATTTTGACAGTTCAACAACATTCATTGCGTTATCGTTGTTGAGCTGACGAATTTTTCGAAGCAATGGATTAGCAATAGGCCTCAAAATGATTCAGATTGTGATAGATAGTGTGTTACGTAATTAGGCTGGATAATTTGTTTTACTTATTTTCATAATCAACGTAGTACTCGCAAACGGCGTGCGCGTAGGTACTGATGTATGAACGTAAACGAGACAATAGGAGTCTATAAGGATCGTAACCAACGGTGTTCTGTAGTTTCTGCCTACCTCCATAGGATGTTGAGTTTATGCATGTTCATTTCAGAGATTTCCACTTCTACAATGGCACGAATAGACTTCTACCGGAGGAAAGTATTCATAGAACTACACAATTTCCTTACAAGCTGGGCTTAGGACCTGGGGTCGACTTCTGCGGCCAGATGCCCATACCACAAGAGATGATGATGAAACGAAGCCTAACAAAGCCAAGGGCTAAAGGAAAGATTCGCCATAAGACTACAAATGAAAGCCAAAATGAAATAAAAGACAAGAAATAATTTTAATTCGGTATCGTATTTATATGTTTTTAATCTGTTGTATTTATCCTGAACTGTTGGTGCGTTTTTCTTATGCTAGCGGTTTCCTTCGACAGCGGTGGTCGCCACATAATGCTGCGAACTCACTGCCCAACGAACGCCAACGAATGGGTTTCCCTGGCCTTCGTTGGTCCTGTCTAGACAGTTCAGCAAACGCCAACAACCGTTCGTTAGCGTGGGCCGGCTATCCGCAGCGGGGCGGTAACATCAAAGGAATAGCAGCAATCGACAGTTCGTTTGCTTGACCACTTATTTGGACGTGCCTTCGAAGGCCAACGAACGTGCGGTAGCCAACGCCGAATATTCTTCGATGGCGTTTGTTAGGCCGGTGTGTACGCAGCATATAACGGCCGCAATGAAAGTTGTCATTAGACGGCAGCGGGGTTTGAATTTGACTTTACGGAGTCCAAAAATGCTCTCTAGAGAAATACACCAACTTACTTTCTTTTCTTAAATAACGTTACAATGACTGCATTGGACGGTAAATTGAGGACGCTATGTGGTGGCCACTTATAGTCTTAGAAAACCCTTGGGGCCTTGCTCAAGGGATACTACACACTTGTCGGGTTGGTCATTCGATTCGGCAGTATTTGTTGCCATAGAAGTGGTCCCATATATATTCGGCATTCCTCATTCGGCTCGTGACGTTTTGCATCTATCCTTGCTGAATCATGTTCTAGCCGGCTCGATATAATTCGACCTAAGCCGAGCGGCTTTTCCCGTACACATATTCGATATTGCCGTCCGGCTGTGCCGAATCATGTGTGTAGCACCCCTAACCTACCCAATCGTAATGATTGAATAATTATATTCCCTAAAAAATACGCAGGTTTTGGGCGCTGGAATAAACATTAGGGCGTCGTCGCAGTTACGTCAAGTTACGTGAATTTGCATCACTGTCAAAATCTCAGTGATTTTTAATGCCGTTGCAATATGGTTCTTGATATCTATGATCTTTAAAAACATTCCAAAAAAGTTGCTAATGGGTTGCTGCTGTCAAAGGTAAAATAACTATGAATGGACTGTACAAGAATCTTTTAGCGCTCGAATAATGTTGACAGGAGGGCGCTGTTGTGTGTGTCATGTTTTGTGAAACGTATTGAAAAAACAAGATGGCGACGTTAATTCCGATTTTAGCCACGCGCCAAAAGATGCTTGCACAGCTATAAACATTTTGTTTTATATAATAATTTATAGAATTATTTTTAAGTAGGTAACTAACAAGGTAGATGATGGTAGAATATCGTGGTAGGGATGTATGTATTTTATAGTTTTTAATTATAAACGTTACTTAGTTGTTTTTTCTCTCAAATAAATGATTTAAGTCAACATGAAAAAAACGTAGAAGTTTTTAAAGTATACGAGCTTCAGAACATTTTAACTAGTAGGGACCCACCCCTGCTTCGCACGTTTTTACTACTTGACAAAACATCGAGATTCGTTTATAATGAATTATACATGCATATAAACCTTCCAGAATAAATTATTTAAGTTATGGTGAAAAGGTGAAAACCACATCAAAACCCGTTGCGTAGTTTAGAAGAACAACGCGGTCCCACAGACACGAACAGCGACTTTAATCGTACTATTATTATAAATGTGAAAGTTTGTGAGGATGGATGGATGGATGTTTGTTACTCTTTCAGGCAAAAACTACTGATCGGATTTGGATGGAATTTGGAACACAGATAGTTTTTTATAACCTGGATTAACACATAGGATACTTTTTATCCCGATAGTATGTTCCCGTGGGATAATTTCCGACACGCACGCGGACGAAGCCGCGGGCAAAAGCTAGTAATATTATAAATGTGAATGTTGGATGATTGTTACTCGATCACGCAAAAACAGCTGAACGAATTCGGATTAAATTTGGCACACAGATAGTTTAGAAGCTGGATTAACACATAGGATACTTTTTGAAGTCCAAGCAGAATTTAGTTTATAATTAGTTAGTTAGAAAGTGTATTAGTTAGTTTATAAGATGATCAAAATAAAACTCGTTTTAATCTAATGTATGGATCAACTTTATTTTACGAAATAATTAAACAAAAAATATTAAACAGCCACATTTTTGTAAATTACACACTTTTTGTCACCAAAAAGTAGTGTACAAGATTTATTATAATAAAAATAAGGAAAACGCGCCTGTTTGATGCAGGGCTGCCACACGTAAAAATGTCGCGTTCTTAATAATTGACTGAATACAATCTAAAGTGGAGTACATGATTTTAAATACAGAAATTATTCTTAGACTAATATTTTGTACAATAATACCTACGGGGTAGCTAATAAACGAATATTGTGAACATCATAAATTACGCAAACAGGTATATTAATATGCCATATTTTACTTCGATGCTTAGATAGGTAACATTAATAATTAATTTCTAAACAGAAAACAATTTACGTCTTAAAAGAATTTTTAAAAAAAAGTCTAAAAGCTGGCAGAAACCAAAAAGTTTGAATTGCATAGCAACAAATTAAAAAAGTTGCTAGACATGATGTTTTTTTAAACTACATAATGGCGAAGGATTTAGATATCAATGCCAAGGAGTTTCTTGTCGAAGATGAACTCTCCAAGCGCAGCGTGGCGGTCGAAGAGTTTCTTGAGCGTGGAGGTCTTGCCCGCGATGTCGCGTTGTCCCTTGTATTGCTCCTCCAAGAATTCGCCAGTGAGGTAGTCAACCAGCTGTGAATGATATTGGTTCATTAGAAAGGTGTATGGGATTAATCGTGTTTTTATACGATCAGATAGGGGCGAATTACACCAATTTAAACTAAACGCGTTAATGAGCTGTCAGTGTCAAAATTGTTATAGTATATTGCAACTGAAAGCTCCTGAACGCGGTTTAAAAATGCTGGTCGCGTTCAGATATAATTTTTATTGGTTAGTTACAGACGGCGAATTGTGAGAGAACTGTAAGTGATCATCAATCCTTATGACTATTATTGGGACATTCAAGTTATCACAAAATTTCGTCTATTATGTGCTCATGAATTTCATGTTGGGTCTGTGCTGCTACGAAACTTTTTATTCCGGTAACAGCAAGAAATGTTATCAAAACACTTAAAATCTTCATCTATCGTTTAGGTTATTAATAATTTTATTATTGGATCTCAAACATAGGCCAAAAACAAGAATCGGAACAAATATTAGTGTGTGCTTTCAATTATAGCAGACCACATCGTTCACTTATAATTTTGGTACAATATGTTTGGCAAGGACGAAAATATTTAAATTAAAATCAAATAATAGGAATACTTTGTCAAAAAACCACATTATACTCATACATAACCTAGACACCAATTTTAAATCGTCACTTACGTGGTAATCGTTGAACTCGCTGTCATCTTCGCATGATTTGATGACGTTCCTGATGCTCTTGGTAACTTCGCTCTCCATACGAAGCGCATGCTCTAAAGCTTCTACTCCACCCTCCCAGGCCTTGCGTTCAGGAGCCTATGGAGACAAGATGAGTTAAATAAATAATACATTTATTTCGCTCTCAAAGTACAACAAAAGCTGAATTCTATAAAGTATGTACAATTTATTAAGGTATTTGATAGTTTACCATTGATGATCTACCAACTCACAAACTAAGTCGAGCTTGTATTAGGTTCAATAAGGTTCTTTTAGATGTGGATTAAGTATGCTATAAAGCAGCAGTGAGGGGCGTATGTCATAATTTCTTGCAGGGTTCTACAACAGGACTGTGAGATAGTGCCAACCAGAGTTTGAATGTTTAATGACTAGCTATGCCCCGCGGTTTCACCCGCCTAAGTCTCGATCCCGTGGGAATATCGGGATAAAAAGTATCCTATATCCTAATCCAGGTCATGGTCCATCCATGTGCCAAATTTCATCCGAATCCGTTCAGCCGTAAAGGCGTGAAAGGGTAACAGGCAGACAGTAACTTTCGCATTTATAATAATAGTACGGAAGTATGGATAGCAGAGGGCATACACTATACAGCTTATCATAACATTTGTCAGCTGATTTGCTGATCATACCCTTGATCATGCTTGCAGAATCCTTGTTCACCAGTAGAGATGTTAGTGCTAATAATGTTTTAAACATTTCTCCCCAACTCACCCTAACTTGTAACAAGGTAGTGACGTCAGTGGTAAGTTCTCCCCTCATGAGCAGGTATTCGATCAGCTTCATCGCATGCTCACGCTCTTCAGACGCCGCTTCGAAGAACATCTTCGCAAAACCTGGTCGGTTGACCTGGAGACACAAATGAAATTTAAATGACATGCATAAGTGTATTGAGCCTAAGGCGAAAGCGCAAAGGTAACCCATGAAATTAAAATGTTCTCATGTTTTTTGCAATTTGCATATCAGTATGAGGTTCTATGTTGATTAAATTATGATTCGCGACCGTAACAAATATGTATTTACAGAATTTATAATTATTTAAAAATCATCAACTTTCCGACATACAACCTGACACTGACCTGAAAATATGCAAAACCACCGTATGAAAATTTTAATTTTGCCTACCTCAGCGCATTCCCTTTAATTTTCAAACAATTCTGGGATAAGTAGGTAAGTACTGCAGTAAATCTACATTTCGCCGATAATGGTTATAGGTCTCTCGTGCGTTAATAAATACCTACAAATCGGTGCGAACTAATAGCTAAAGCTGTACAGTACAACTATTTTCTTAATATAAATCTTAAGATAAATCTAATAATTGATGGACATGGAAATTAGCATTCGTTTGTATTCGGAAATGCGATGATTCCCGCGGGACATTAAAACATAGTTGTACTGTGCAAGGATCTTCTGGCGCGTGGCCAAAATCGGAACTAACGCTGTCATCATGATTTTACAATTCATTTCTCGAAAAAAAAAAAAAAAAGTTTACCAACAGCGCCTCCCTGTCAACGTCATTCGAGCGCCAAAAGATCCTTGACGGACAGCGCGAATTCTTAATGGTACCAGGATTACTGGTTGGAAATAAAAGTGGAACCTCATATTAGAGCTATGCTTTTTTTAAGTCTATAATTTCCATGAACGCACCCGTAGCACTATTAATTGTTGTGAATATTTATTATGTTGGCAGCAATGAATAAGTGAAGTGTGAAGTGTGCAAGGTCCAAGCTATTGTGCATTGACCTCAAGTTAGACTTACCGTGGCGGAATAGGAAGCTACAAAATGTAAAGCGCGTAGAAAAGAATCTATCATTCTTTTCTATGAACATGCCATCTTTTTTAAGATATTTTAATACTTATTTGGTTATTTTAATACTTAAATCATACTCCTTTAGCTTTTAGACTGCTATTAGTACCTACAATCATAGGTCTATAATAGAAAAAATACTTTTTTCTTATTAGACTCCACGATTAGCGATACCAAAATCAAGACTGTAAAAAGACCCATAAGCCGTTATCAACCTCTTATGTACATCAAACTAAGTAACATTGAGCAAACATTATTTCTGGGAAACGATTTTATTTTTAGTGTAAAAAGTCGCTGTTTACGGCAAGTGGCAGTGCGCGATGTAACGCATGCAAACCATTGTGCATATTATGATGGGTGGTCCATTTCTACAGGAATTTTTATTTTAGAGTTAAAATTAAAATAACATTAAACCAGGGTCAGAAGAGGGAGGCCAGGGAGAGACAAAATCAGGGTCATACGTTAAGGGGGAGGTTAACGTATGACCCTGATTTTATGGATCACCCTTATAGAGGTTCCTACAAACATTCGCGCCACAAAGACACCGCCTGTCGCGCGACCAGCGGTGCCTTTGTACCGCGTGCGATCAGCGTCGCGTGTCGCGCCTGTTTGAAGGAGCAATAACACTGCTCGGGTATCTCGTGCCAACATGAGAGGAGAAAGGTCATTAAAACAAAGTAAATGATTACGTACCACATCCTTAGAGAAGTAAGCCCCCATGGCCAGGTACTGCAGCGACGCAGCCACCTCCATCTGGATCTGTTGCCTCATGGACATGCGGCAGTTTCGGTGCATGGTCACCCATTCCCGAGGAATGTTGACGGGATTCACGTGGCCTGTTGGACAAGGCAAATATTATTTAATAAAATTAAAAATATAATACAAAATTAAGCTTGTTTCCCCAAAGGTTAGGTAGAAGTGTACTCTACACGTGTGTAAGTATGTGTCCGTTCTTCTCCATAGGAACTTACTACGCTTTGGAATGGGCAACTAGCTTCATCTTTCTGACTGACCGACCCCTTGACAATTCAAAAGTGCCTGTAATTGGTTTATTTGAAATAAATGCTTTGAGTTTGAGTTTGAGTTTTGAGTTTGCAACTAGCTTCATCTTTCTGTCTAAACGACTCCTTGACAATTCAAAAGTGCCTCTAAATGGTTTTGAAATTGAAATAAATGCTTTGAGTTTGACTTTGTATATACCCACTTTTCGCCAGAGCGGGCGAGCCTATTGCCGAAAATGGGGCACAAAGCTAGACTCCGGGCTGATACTGAGAAATTCCTACTACAAAATACCCAATAACACTTTGTCCGACCTGCGGGGTAATTGCATAACACACTAACAGTATGAATGGTTTTCAATTTGACAGTTCAACCACATTTATTGCGTTATGTAAGTTGTTGAGCAAACATTTTTTTCTAACATATGAAGCAATGGATTAGCAATAGGCTTCAAAATGATTCAGATTCTGATTGATAGTGTGTTTATGCATTTAGGGTGCTGGTAATCGAGCCCAGGACCTCAAGCTTAGCAGTAGCGCTTGCTACACCAACGAGGCAGTAAAATAAAGTTAGTTAAAAATTATGTAGGAAAAATACCTGCTTTACCAAAAGGGTATCGTGTTACCCAGTAACTGGGTTGTGGAGGTCAGATCGGCAGTAGCTCCATGTAAAATACTGGTATACGTATACAGCTGCATTCATTTAAACTGGCAGCCGACGCCAATATATTTAGGAAGAGGCTTGGCAGATGATTTAAAAAAAAAACGAATACCTTTGCCTCTTCTTTTTTTAAGTCGTTTAAAAATAAAAAAGATTATCTTTGGATAACAACACAATTTCGATTTTGGACTTCGAACCTTCGTTGTCTTGTAAGACGGTATCTTTTATTTTCGCATATTGCTGGTATCGGCGGCGGCGTTCAGTTGGATATTCTTAGTAGATTTTATTTTAAACCAAAGAAATACATAATTATTTTCTTTTTATTATAACTTCTGCGAAACACCTACACAGCATTGAATGTCATTTTTCATTCCACGTCTGTAAATGTAAAATCATGTGTTCCTCGAATTGATTCTCAAAACTTTATCATGATCAAACCTCCGCAGATAATTTGTCCTGTTATTAAAACATTATGGTCTTTTAACAAACTAGTGGTTTCAGTGTCACGATAAACAAGGAAAATGCAGTAATAGTGATATGTAATACAGCTTTGTTTTATGGTAAAATGCACTGGGTTACACGATACCCCTCGGTAAGACTGGTTGTCAGAATTTCGGGTTTTTCATTACCCGTAACGATCGTCAAAGCTCTACGAATGATAGTAGGGATACTAGGGACCAACGACTTAACGGGCTTTCGAAGCATGGAGGGGTCTCGCTACGTAATGGATGGTCACTCATCCACGAACCGACCGCGGCAATTTTGATCGACCAGTGCGGCTGTTATGATTTAGTGTAATGTTTTAAAATCCATTGAAATAACGTTCTAAATGCTTCTTATATTTTGTTGCATCATTATTTCTTTTAAAGCAGGAAGGAATTAATAAAGAAGATTCAGGAAGCTCAATGAATTTTGTTTAAACTGCGACTTAAATTTTGATAACAAAAGAGGCCCAACAATGTGTTTCCTTCGTCATCAATTTATTCTGAGAACAAAGGTCAATACTTCAATAGTTTTAAAATGGCGGCTATGTCTAATGTCAACATTGCGTGCCTTAAAATAAAGTCGAAAATAAATAACCTGAGGGGCGCACCTTTTTACGCTTAGATACGCTCTCAAAATAATGGAAGTTTATTTATTCTCGACTTTATTTCAACTACTGCAAGGTCGATATTTGTTGGCAATGACAACCGCGCAGCGCTGCGCCTCGCCAGAGGAGCCCTACAGGAATCAAAATAGAGAGCATAGATAATACACTTTAAATAGAGCTAGATTAAACAAGGATGGGAAAAAAAGCGCGGGAAACTTCAACTTGGTGGACGCGTCCTTTTTGAGATTAATTTTAAAATTTAAAAAAACCTGTTTTATAAGATCAGTAGTTGTAGTTTAGTGTTCTATTTTCTTTTACTTGTATTTTCATTCTAGTTTTGTTTAGTTTCTTCGATAGTGGTAAGTTTCTTTTTTGTTATTTAGCGGGAAAATGAACGAGCCGCCTGACCCGGGGGTCTTTGTGCCCCCGGCAGGCAATTATGTTACTATTTCTAATGAATCGGGCATGGATACCGATGGGTCGTCTTCGGCTCGTCACTTAAAAAGAAGTCGTGTGCATGTTTGCAAACACTGCAATAAACGCCGCCGTACCCGTAAAAACCACGGTTCTGAGTCTTCGGGTTGTGGCTGCACGGACTCAACACCAATTACTACATTACAGCCTAACTGCACCGAAATTATTGTTTCCACCGATGTGCCTAATAATACAATATCTGATGTTCCTGCTCCGTCCATAATTGTTCCCACCCAGATAGGTCGAAAATCTTATGATAAAACTGACAGCTCACCGTTTGTAATTCATGTTCAAAAAAAAACCATTTCACCAGATGATGGAACGACATTGCACCCAATCACATTTGGCAAGTTCTTAAAACACAATGCCTTTCAAAATGTAATAAATGGTAGCGTCAAAAAAATAGGGCGCAATAAAATATCTCTATCTTTTTCAAATTTCCTGGACGCAAATTCCTTTATTGCGAACAATAGTCTTGAGACATATAATTATAAAGCTTTTATACCTACTTTTAATGTTACTAGAATGGGTTTAGTGCGTGGTGTTCCTGCGGAATGGTCTCCGGAGGAAGTTATTGATAATATAACAGTACCAATTGGTTGCGGTCCAATTTTAAAAGTCAGACGCCTCAATTTTAAAACCATTGTTGATGGTACAACTCTTTGGAAACCATCCCAATCCATAGTTGTTACCTTTGATGGGCAGGTTCTACCAAAAAGGATTTTTATGTGTTATAATGCATTACCTGTAGATTTATATATTTTCCCTACTGTACAGTGCTTCAGTTGCTGTCGTTTTGGTCACACTAAAATTCAGTGCAGGTCGAAACCTCGTTGTTATAAATGTGGCCAAGGCCACACTGGGGACAGTTGCGAAAGAGAACAAGAAAGTGCATCTTGCTGCCTTTGCTCGGGTTATCACTATGCTACTAATAAGTCTTGCCCAGAATTTTCTAGGCAAAAATTAATTAAATCATACATGGCACAAAGTTCAGTATCTTATGCTGAAGCAGCTAAAGTATATGCACCTGTAACTAAATCATATGCTGATACACTTTTATCTTCACCTTCCAAAAAATTTGCAGATTCTCCGTCAATCTCTTCAGCTAATAGAATGCCCGCTTCAAGTAGCTATAAAAAGACTGTCTTTCTCAAACCACGCTCTCCTCCCAAATCTGTACAAGGTTATAATAAGGTGGCTCACAATGCCATTATTAAAGATTTTGACATTCCTCAACCATCAAATGGTTGTGGTTTTTCTAATAATCATATTAATGAAACAAAAGACACAAATTTTTCCATAAACGATTTTCTTTGCGCATTACACAATCTTCTGTCTCAGTTCAACATTTCACCGTCCAACGTTGCCCCTTCTTTTAATGTTTCTCACTCCACCCATAATGGACAACACATCCAAAATAATCCAGTGGAACTGCCGCAGTCTCATAAACAAAAAGAGTGATGTTATATATCTTTTAAATAAACATGAGCCATTTGCCTTTGCTTTAGCAGAGACTTGGCTCAAACCTAGTCATATTTTTAAAATTAACGGTTATTTAACCATTAGAGAGGATAGATCTGATGGGTATGGTGGAGTAGCTATACTTATTAAGAATTCTATCCCTTTCTCTATTATTACCTTGCCTCCTCATAGTGAGGAAATTTCAATTGTAGCTATTAAAGTGCATCATACTTGTCTTGTTTCTATTTACATTCCTCACCCTTCTTCTTCTGTTCTTCAAGAAATTAATAATCTTTTTTCCTTTCTTCCAAAGCCATTCTTAATATTGGGAGACTTTAATTGCCATCACCAATCATGGGGTTGTTCAACTTCTAATTGTTATGGCGATGAATTACTAGATATAATAGACTTACATAACTTATGCATCTTGAACTCAGGAGCTGCCACACGTCGTTCAGATCCCAATCAGAACCGAAGCGCAATCGACCTTTCTATCTGTTCTCCAAACTTAGCCTCTTCATTAACTTGGCATACTCTAACCTCTACGTATGGTAGTGATCATTTTCCAATAGTTATTTCTTATCCTCTTCCCAAATCAAATACACCATTAAGGAGATCAAGCTTAAAACATAAACTTCCTAATAGAAATTGTAATGACTGGGACAAATTTAGAAACATTGTAGACGGAAAACTTTGCTCCTTGCCTGTTATTTCTGATGGCAATGAAAATAGTTATGCTGAAGCTTTAGCACTCATTTTAATTGCAGCGGCAGATGAAGTATTTCCTGTAAAAAATAACAATATTACTGCAATCCCTTCGCCTCCGTGGTGGGACTCAGAGTGCACAGAATTGATTAACAAACGTAAAGAGGCTGAATACAATTATAACCTTCATATGTCTGATGTTAATTTTGATATAGTTACTAACTTAATAAATGAAACTTATAAAGTTTTTAAGAAGAAAAAATTCGAATCTTGGCGTACATTTTGCTCATCAATTTCACCGAATACTCACCCTACGATTGTCTGGCGCAATATTCGTAGATTTAGGTCCATTTATAACAACCCTTCTCCTATACCCGATTCTTTAGCCAGTAAATTTTTAGATAAATTAGCTCCTCCTTTTGTTCCTGAGGGTATTAACCTTAACCTGTCTCTCGTATCCAATATCCAAGACACCCATACGATGCTAGGTCTTCCATTCACTCTCACTGAATTAAAGGGTGTTATTCATAAAACTAAGGATTCTGCGCCAGGCATTGATGGCATACCGTATTCCTTTTTTGCTAATTTAAATGATGACATCCTCAGATATTATCTACAGCTTATTAATTCTATTATGAATACAGGTAACATCCCTGTTGAATGGAAACGTCAAATGGTGTTGCCATTCCTTAAACCAAATAAAATTTCATCTGATGTTTCTTCATACCGTCCCATAGTTTTGTCTTCAATTCTGATGAAACTAGCGGAACACTTAATTAAAAATCGCTTAGAATGGTATGTTGAAAGTAAGGGTCTTTTGGCAGAATCACAATATGGTTTTAGAAAAGGTAAAAGTACAACTGACTGTTTAAGTATTTTCACGTCCGATATTCGGTTATCCTTCTCTAACAACCATTCTACCGTTGCAGTTTTCCTTGATATTAATGCAGCTTATGATAATGTTGTCTTATCAGTTTTACAAAATAAATTAATAGCCTTACAAGTCCCATTAAATTTGTCCAATTTCATTATTAATATCCTGAGTGAACGCTCTGTTAACATGTTAATAGGAGATCATGAGGTATCTCGTCTTGTGTGGAGAGGTCTCCCACAGGGTTCTGTGCTGAGTCCCCTTCTATACAATATACATTTGATTTGGACTCCTCCTTGACTAACCATGTTAAGGTCCTTCAATATGCCGACGATTTGTTATTGTATTCTTCAAGCCAATCTGTTGAACAAGCTACCTTTGTTATCAATTCTGCTTTAACTACTTTAGAGTCATGGTTACATCTAAACGGTTTGGATTTATCCACGTCTAAAAGCGCAGCTGTTTTATTCACCCGGAAGAGAAATATTCCCGAAGTAAATCTCTTTTATAAGGAAATACCTATTCCAGTAAAAGATAAATTCAGATACCTGGGTTTAATAATCGATTCTAAATTAAGTGGTGTTCCTCATTGTGATTATATTGTCAACAAATGTGAAAATCACCTTAACATGCTTAGATGCCTCTCTGGTGTGTGGTGGGGTGCCCATCCCTTTTCTTTGAAACTCGTTTACAACGCAATCATCAGAAGCACTCTGGATTATGGTTTGTTAGTTTTAGAACCTGCTAGTGTTATGGCTTTTAAAAAATTGGATCGCATCCAGTCTAAGGCATTACGCATTATTTCGGGTGCCATGAAGTCTAGTCCCATTAATGCACTCCAAGTTGAATGCGGGGAAGCTCCTTTATATCTTAGAAGACAATTCTTATCTGACAAATATTTGTTCCGGATTCTTCAGATCTCAACCCATCCTCTCATTCCCAAATTGGACTCTTTAGTGTTGCAAATTGAATCTTCAAATTACTGGTCCCATAAACGTGCTCCTTGTTTAGTTGTAAGCTATAAAAAAATCCTTTCTCTTTCTTCCCCTATTCACCGCTCCAATAAACTTCCCCTATTTAATAGTAGCTATGAGAGTTTACAATTCAGTCCCATCATAAAATATAACTGTGTAAGTAAATCAGATGCCGATTGCCATTTAAGTTTTAATAATTTTTTAGCTGAACACTTAGAGTACCACCATATATTTACGGACGCTGCCAAGCGTTCTCCGACGGGTTGTGTTGGAATAGGTACTTACCATTCGCAATACAACATCGTACAAAAAATAAAACTGCCTCCAGAGACTTCTGTTTTTACGGGGGAATGTTTCGGCATTTTAAAGGCCATAGAATATATCCGTGTTTTAAAGCTTAAAAAAACTATTATTTTTACTGATTCCCAAAGTGCTCTTCTAGCCATCAATAAATCCCCATTCGAACACAAATCGCAGTTGCCTATAATTTATTTAATAAGAGAATTTGCGTACAGAACCATCTCAGAGGGTAATTCACTACAATTTGGGTGGATCCCGGCTCATGCTGGAATCCATGGCAATGAAGTGGCTGATACACTCGCCGGTGATGCGGTGCAGTGTGGGGACTTAGTTCCGTATACTAATTTTTGCTGTGACCTCGTGACGTTACCAAAGACTTTTCTTCGGGACACCTGGAAGGTAGCTTGGGATATCGGAAGCAAATCGAAGGGTCGTTATTTCTCACTTATTCAACCCGACGTTCCGGAAAAACCGTGGTTTAGCAGGGCAAAGTTTGGCAAGATGGAGACCTCCATTCTAATACGGATGAGACTGGGTCATGTCTGCTCTCCAGCCCATCTTGCCAAACTTCATATTATCAACGACCCCATTTGCCTGTGTGGCGCAGACGTAGGCGACTTAGATCACATTTTTTTCTCCTGTCCTTTATATGACCGTTCATCCTTTCTCAGTAACCTCTTGTCTCTCCGTACTCCTTTTCCTACCTCAATACTTTCTTTACTTTGCACAAATAGCTTTCCTGTATATAAATGCATAGTCTCATTCATTACTTTAAATAATATTAAGTTGTAATTTTTCGTCATTGTATTTAGCTCATTATCCTTTATGATATCACTGTAATTAAATAATACTGATCCTATAGATGTATCCGTCCTATCCTAAATCCCGTTATAATTTTTAATAATGATATTTTCGTTTCCCTAACTTTGTTTTATTCATACTAACTAAACGTGACATTGGCTAAATGCACAAACCGTGCGAAGCCATAAACCAAAAAAAAAAAAAAAAAAAAAAAAAAAAACAAGGATGGATATTTTGGCGTCTGAATGACATTGACAGGGGCGCGTTGTTTGTAAATATAATTGTGAATTTGACAGAAAATTGTAATACAAATCAAGATGGCGAGTTAGTTCCAATTTTGGCCACGCGTCAAAATAATCTTGTGGCGTTGTTCGTTTCGTGACTTTATTTGCATTATTTGCAAGATTTAAAAAAAATGATGACTGCAGTACCTGCACATAGTAATCAAAACATGTCTTAACTTAATACCTTGCAACGTTGCCCTATCTTTAGGTTTAAGTGTCAATAACTTGTAGCCATTAAAAACAATAGGTAACGAAACTGTCTCTAAATAGCCAAAGATCACAAAAACAACTTGCATTTATAATCTTAATTCGTAATGAACAAAATCTTAGTAATTTTTGAAGCAAAAAGTTACGAGTAGTTCAGTAACCTATCAAAAGAGAGAAAAGAATGCGGGGCAGTCTTTGGGGACTGCCGACAGAAGTGAAAACTAAGTATCTTGTGAATTGTATCGTCGAAGCGTGCGGTGACGGTGACGATGACGCGAGTTTCACGCTTTTTGTTCACCAAAAAAGTACCTACACATATATATACAGTATACATATAGCTCATGGAAAGCGTTCGGTGACGATGACGCGAGTTCCATGATTTTTGTTCACCCAAAAAGTGCTCAACGCGCCTAAAGAAGTTTTCACTTAAAAAAAAAAACCAAAGCTATTTTTAGACTGCTAAAGTCATAATAAACTGCTTTTTCAAACAAAATTGATTTCCGACTGCCATTCAGTCAGGTAGCCGGATATTCCGGATAACCTACGTGTGAAATATTTACACCGGACCGGGTGAAAACACAAACAGGCAGTACAATACGGAAACCTCGCGTGAGAAATAGCCTAATAGAATTTTAGCCAAATTGAATGAGAAATTATGCGAATGTTACATGTACCTATCTAGCATCTAGGAAATAATACAGGAGTCAAGAAGGACAAAAGACCTACATAATTAATGGAAGGTTGTGGCGTCAGTACAGTACACTACTATTATCTGTTCCGTGGTTAAGGTCAAATAGTTTTGATGGCCAGACTTTACTATAATGTTACACGAGTTTTCCATAGGTCACGCGGTCACGCTCAAGGGGAAGATAATATTAGGTCTTTACCTATGAAATTGCCGTTCTGCAGTACTGGCCATTTCAAATCAAAATAATTTTTGTTTGGCTAAGAATTCTAATTTCAAATTAATTTTATTTTAAAAACATGGTTTTTTTTTTCTAAAAGTAGTCATTTCTTTATTGATTAGTGTTACATTTTCATCGCATTTCAATCTTTTTCGTCATCATGGATACGTTAAAAATTCGAGTAATTATGGAATATGAGTACCGTCGTGGCAGCAACGCGGCACAAGCGGCACGCAACATCAACGACGTTTACGGAGCTAACACTACAAACCAACGCACCACCTGTTATTGGTTTGCTCGCTTCCGTTCTGGAAATTTCGACCTGAAAAATGAACCTCGCGGTCGTCCGAAGACTTTGGTCGACAATGACGAATTAAAGGCGATTGTGGAAGCTGATGATACACAATCTACGGCTGAATTAGCAGCAGCTTTCGACGTTAGCGTCAAAACAATATTGGTCCATTTGCGTCAAATTGGCAAGGTAAAAAAGCTTGACAAATGGGTGCCCCACGAACTCAATGATCGCCAGCGCGAAGTACGCGTCGAGACGTGCCTTGCACTGCTCAACAGACACACAAATGAAGGAATTTTGAACCGCATTGTTACCTGCGATGAAAAATGGATTCTGTTTGATAACCGTAAGCGCTCAGCAAGTTGGTTGGATCCTGGTTCAGCACCTAAACAATGCCCTAAACGAAAACTTACCCCTAGAAAAGTGATGGTCACTGTTTGGTGGTCTAGCGCCGGTGTGATTCATCACAGCTTCTTACCAAACGGGGTGAGCATTACTGCAGATGTGTACTGTGAAGAACTGAACACAATGATGGAGAAGCTGGCGCATCTCCAACCAGCATTGGTCAATCGCTCGTCTCCGCTGCTCCTGCAAGACAACGCGCGACCTCATACTGCACAGCAGACGGTCTCCAAGTTGCAAGAACTGGGGTTGGAAGCTCTCCGTCATCCGCCCTACTCACCAGACCTTGCGCCTACAGACTACTACTTTTTCCAGAATTTGGATAACTTCTTGGCGGGAAAAAAATTTAATACCCGAGAGGCAGTACAAAATGCCTTTGAAGAATTTGTTGCCTCCCGTCCAGCTGATTTCTTTAAGAAGGGCATCAATAAACTGCCACTGCGATGGCAAAGATGCATTGATTGCATGGGTGATTACTTCGATTAATACAAATAAAAAATTCATGAAAAAAATTCGTTTAAATTTTTTCATACAAAACGGCAATTTCATAGGTAAAGACCTATTAGTACTTACCTACTTTCAAAACGTAGTGCGCAAATCTTTTTGAAACATTGTAAGTAATAGATATCTGTCATTTCTGATGTATTTCTGGCATGATTTCAAAAGGGAATGACACGCCGTTTTCTGTTTATTTATAAACAGTATACCTACTTACTAATGACAGTACAAACTGGTTTGTATGGTTTATTACAACCAAAAGATAACGGGAACAAATATGAAACAAGCAAACTTAATTCAATAAGCTTAGAATGAGTAGTTTTTTAATGCCCAGTAGTTAAACGTTATGTATATTGCAAAGATGAGACGAGATTGGCAGGATTTAATACTGTTTGTCCTATATTATCTTGTAAAACAGTGTGTGAGTGTAAGTTCTTGTTAAAAAGATAAAATGTTTTTCATCACTGGTCCAAAAACGCTAATGCCAACACATCTAAAAAACAAAGTTCCCTATTTCGCCACCCTTAAAATACACTGGTCAAACTATGTACTGCCTAAACCATAGACTATCAGAATGTTTTTTAACTACCTACGAGGAAAAGGCGCGAATTTAATTTAGGTAATTACCTACCTAGAGAGAGGTGGACAGAAAGTAGGGAGGCCTTTGCCCAGCAGTGGGATATTAATGGCGGATAATAAATAAAATAAGCACCTACGTATTTCTTTACTGATTTATTTTCGTACAACGAACTAAGTTATTATTTAAAATTCCAGTAGTGATATACTTAGTCATCTGTTTAACAATCACAAATAGGGTAATAGAGTATGACTATTTGTTTTCTGATAGCCATGTGGATTGTGTAAATGACCCATGTTTTGTGTTCCAATATTTATGTCACCACTGTTATTTATTACAAGCTTTTATTTTTATATTGTAGTATTCACCATCTATATGATTAATAAATAATTATAGTAATGTATAGGTTATAGTTTTCCTTGTTATTGATACTGGTATTTTTATGTAACGGTATTTCCCTGCGCCTCGCCTGCTCATAAATTTTCCATGAATGGGTGTTCTATTTTTACCCGACTGCGCGACGCAAAGAAGGGTAATGTGTTTTATATGATATCATTGTTTATACTGGTTTTTACTTTGTATTATAATGTTTTAAACTGCCAAATCCATTTTTGTTAGAAGTTTCAAATATAGAAAGGAATTAACCCTTTTATTTATAAACGTTGCTTTTAGTTAAGTATTGCGTAAGCGACCGTTTACCCATACATTTTTGATGTAAACGTGTCTTAACTTTGAGCAACATTTATAAATCAACCTTTTAAGGTTGATTTATAAACCATATTATTGATTATTTTTTTGATTTTAGGTTGGTTTTTTTTTTTATGTTTAAGGTTCTGATTAGCAAGGCTTAAGAGACTTTAATTTTAATTTAGAGGAATTTCTGTCTCGGAAATCCACCCAGTTTCTACGAGGCTGATCAACACAACTAAAACTCATTCTGTTCTCATGCTAACTGCTGTGATTGGTTCACGCATTCTATTCTATTTTTTATTATGGCATGCAAAGCCGATGTCGACTATTCTGCCAATGTCGAAAGTGAGATGTCATTCCACCTGATGTTAAGGTTTGACACTATTGACAGCTTACGTCAACTAAGTTTTACCAGATAAATTTCAATAGGCTTTTAAGAAACGTGGTTACGTGCTTTAATAGACACGTAGGTAAGTAGCATAATCTAGGTATTTAAACTCTTAACATAGTTGCAAATAAGTAACAGTTGTTTAGATATCTAATCTCCTTCAGATAACTTGTATGTGTTTCAAGACACGTTCATGTTATCTGACACTCAGGTCTCTTAAGTGACACTTGTTATTAGATTGAGAGGATTAGGTATAGACTGTAGTATGACGAAACTATTCATCATTTTAAGACTTTCTTGAGGGCAAAATATAATTATGTCTATTCTAGAAAACTTGAAAGAGGGCTTATGTTGCCAGAATAAAAATACATTATCAAATATTTGAATGCCTGGTTAAGAGTGCTACAAGGATCTTTTGACGCCTGAATGACATTGACTTGACAGGCGTTGTTGTTTGACAAATAGCCTGGGACCTGGAGAAAGACATAGCTAGGCTACTTTTCATCCTGAATATTTGTATTAAAAAGTGATGAAATACAAAAGACACTGACGAAATCGCGGGCAACAGATAGTATGTTATTTAAATACAGGTTTTGAGAAGCCATGGCTTAAAACTAGGATTTTAAACAAAATACACCATAGGCAATTAATGTGACAAATAGTTAGCATACGCATAATCACCCTATAATGTTCCCACAGGACACAGGCCTCCTCACTTCGAGAGAGAGTGGGCTGTAATCTACCACGCGGGCCCAGTACGGGTTGTTAGATGTCACATGACTTCGAATTGTTTGGTTCTAGTACATGCCGGTTTCCTCACGATATTTTCCTTCATTGTGATGAAATTATATACACAAAGTAAAGCGCCAGTCTGGGTTCGAACCCATGACCTACGACTCGTAAGTCGGGGCCGTTACCACTCGGCTACCACTGCTCCAAAAAATAAATTGCTAAGCGCCCGTAAACCGTTGTGATTGTTTGATTGATTTATCAACAGCCAATAGCCCGCCTGTATTCTGTGGGTGTCTATCGTACACCCACATTTCGCCAGTTACGTTTATTAAGTCCCATGTAATAGGGGGCGAGCCTATTGCCATCAACCGGGCACACATCCAGACTCCGGGCTGCTACTCAGAAATCAATGACGGAAAAACCCAATAACACTTTTCCCGACCTGGGAATCGAACCCAGGACTTCGTGCTCAGCAGTAGTGCTTACAACCACCAGAAACGAGGCAGGCGCATCAGTTTACTTGCTTTTAATTATGGCGCGTCGGTAATTTTCTACACCAATGGTTCTCAAAGTGGGCGATAGCGCTGCCTCATGGGCATTTGAGACTTTTAGGGGGACAGTAGAAGACCCACATACTCCCCCTGAGGAAACTCCCACCCGCGTAGTAATTAGGCGTGTCCCTAAAGAAATCTCTACCGAGGAGAGAAAATTAGGGGGCGTTGAGATGGGATCTTGCAACTATATAACGTTTAAATATAATCGTGGCAATAGCTATTTCAGATTCGCGGCAGATGGTAAGTAAAAAAATTGGGGGGCTCTAGAAAAAAAGAGTATTCTCAAAGTTGGCAAAATAAGTTTGAGAGCCTACACTAAGTGATGGCTGCCCATCGAATCTATCACGTTGTGATTTATAGACCCAACGTGATCTGTTGAGACTTGAGAGCCTATCACTCAAGTCAATGACACTTGATTTTATATCTTTACTACGCGCTATTGAATGATACGTATTTTTCCTCTGTCGCTTCAGAGTTGCAAATATGCACGAGTCTGACTTTGCATAGCTTAAAACTAAATAAATGTCCACCTTAAAACAAAAAGCGCGCGCAAAGAGCGCGAAGTAGCTGTAATATGTTTTTTTGCGTTGCCAACCCCCATAGCATCGCCATTATGAAAAAAATCGAAAAACTGAATCGACAAAAAAAAATGCTTACAAAACGAACGAACCTGCTCACAAAATTTCACGAGAATCGGTAGGAAATGCGACCTGTAGAGGAGAACAGCCAAACATTCGGACATACGAAAGCATTTTTGCCCAAGCTGAAACGGAGACGCTTCGCTCGCGCTTCGAGCTCGCTCGGTCAAAAATCCTGATTTGTGGCACGGGTATTTGGCCAAGTAAATTACGAAATGTGGTTGTGGGATGTACTATGGGTACGTACTAGGGTTGCCAGATCTAAAAATCTAAATATCTGGATAACATTTCAAAATGTCGGGATTTTGGGGTTGTTGTCTGGAGAAATTAAAATTTATGAGTCAAAATTTTAAACTATATTTTTAAGATAAACAGCTCTTTAAAAAAGGATTAAAATAAAATTTAGATAATTTTTTTACGGTTTGTTTGCCACAAGTATTTGGCATTGCTTTTTACCGACTCCACCAATTTGGATCCTTTCGGAGTACCTATCGAGGAAAGATCGAAAAAAATATTATTGCGGTAAATAGAATACGATGATAAGATACGTCTATTTGTCGGGAGATTTTGTTATTTGTCGGGAGTCTGGACATCACATGAAATGTCGGGAGAATCCAGACGATTCCCAACCATCTGGCAACCCTAGTACGTACACCTCTGTCTCACTCTTCAGGGATTACAGGCTGCATCCTGTTAGGCTGGAAGCTAACCCGACATAGTTGGGAACATACTAGGCAGATGATACTACATAACAGGACAAACATTTATAAAAATAGTGTATGGCTTGTGGTTGTCATTTACTTTATTATAAAAAGGTAGTTAACTCGGTACGTACACTACTTACAATTAAGTGTCAAGACAAACGAATATCAAAAAGTTAAAACTCAATAAATCTATAGGATTTACACTCTATTTTTCTGCCACGAACAATTACCTAATAAATTCATAAAATTAAAATTATTTATTTACAGTAAGTATAGCGCTTCAATGAACAATTACCTAGTAGAGAACAATGAAATTTAATTTTAATTGTTAATAATGTACGTAAATAGTTGGCTGGACTTTGGAACAACTGTCAATAAAGTTAACAAATCAACTGATATTTCCATGGAGGTTTGCATTTGAAGTAGCGAGATGAATTGTTAATTACTATTTTTTATAGCAAGAGCTGTATGCATCGATGCATTATAATTATTTATCCATTGCCAACAAAAAAAAAGAAGATATTGTAAATATGTGATCAATGTGATCATTAGAGATAGCGTCTGTATTGTATGCATGGAATTAGTATGTACTTTATAGTAGAACGATTATTACATCATACATACGACAAAGCATTTGTACGATAAAATAGTTTATTTTAAAATACACAATAGAAAATATTTTATGTATTGATGACATTATCTAAAGATTGACATGTCCGATACTAAATTGTCATAGTCTACGACCGATATCGGTGGAATAATTCGACATCCGAGATGCCACGAGAAAAGATAGAGAAATATCGAGATGAACGCTAATTTTCTATGTCTAGATTGAAGGACAATACGGGTATTAGAAAGTACTTAGGAGTAAAGCCTGATAATCGAGGCATCAAACTCTCAAAAATACTGCGCAATATAGAAAAAATTGACAGTAAGCGGAAAAGACAATATTTGAAGTACTTTGGTGGGATTAGTAGTGAAGTGAGTCGGAAATTCCCGATAGCAGACCCACAGACTACTTACATAGAGATACTAAGTATAGCAGACCAGAGTCTGGTTGTGTGGCCGGTTGATGGCTATAGCCTCACGCAAACTCAAACTCAAAGCATTTATTTCAATTAAATCGTACAGGTACTTTTCAATTGTCAAGGAGTCGGTCAGTCAGAAAAATGAATTCATTTCAAATTTTCAGTTCATTCAAAAGCGTAGTAGGTTCCTATCATATGGAGATGACCGGGCAATAAACTTCATGGACTTTTTTTCCTTTTAAATCAAAATATTGTTGCATGGTGCTGAAGCTGAAACATATCTGGCGAAATGGTGGTGTACCGTACACCTCTGCCAAGTGCCTTCCTCTTCGGTACAAACAGGCGTGATATTATGTATTTTTAAGTGGTTCCCAATCTGCTTGGATTACTTAAATCTCATCGGTGACTTGTAATTTTTTCCGACATCTGAGCCATTTTCTTTAGGTAGGTCGTGTCGTACCTACGTAAAACAGATGGCCAATGTCGGAAAAAAAAATATGGACACTTATTAAGTCATCATCGTCTTCACCATAACACCACGCCTGTAATCCGTGAAGGGTTAGGCAGAAGTGTACACCCACATTTCACCAGTTATGTTTAAGTCCCACGTAATAGAGGAAGAGCATATTTTTTTTCAATTTTACTAAATATCTGCCTCGTTGATCTACTCGCAAGTGCGACTGTTGAACTTCTGGTTTTAGATTTGATTGCCAGGTCGGGCAAAATGTAATTGGGTTTCAGTAGCAGCTCGGATTCTGGATTTATGCCCGACTGATGGTATTTAATGGTAATCCGGTGGCGATATGAGCGGACGACATTTTTGCCACCGCGGGCGATAACTGGATGAGGCTAGCACAGGAGCGTGGGAATTGGCACAAGAAAAGAGAGCCCTATTCCCAGCAGTGGGTGAAATCGGGCTGTGGATGATAATAGGTTCACCCCTATTACATGGAACTAACCCACTCTGCCATAAGAAAAAGTTCCACATGCCTGGTATTATTTTATCTATAACGTCGATTTGATATCTGGAATAAATCCGCCTTCCGGTGAAACATTATTTGAGACAGTTTTCGTGGCTTAATGTGGTTTTTTTTTTCTAAAATAATAATTTGGTGGTAATTCTTGCTTGACCGCTGGACTCTGGGGGGTCAACATAAACAGTCATAAAAATTACAATGATATCATGAGAATTACAACATAGTTAGCCTAATAAGAATAACATAATTATATTGTTCATTTAATGACACTCTGATATCCCAGAATTGATAAGGGTAAGCAACATCTTTATTCATGGAAGTCTGCGGAAAATAATAGGAGCAAGTCTTATATTATACACATATTATCGGCAACTCCTACTATTTATTACTGAAGTCTAAAATATCGGAATTTTACCTGATATTAAAATTTCTTGACTGCCTCGTTGGTCTAGTGGTCGCAAGCGTTACCACTGAGCATGAGGTCCTGGGTTCGATTCCCGGGTCGGGCAAAGTGTTATTGAGTTTTTCCATCTGGAATTTCTCGGTAGCAGCCAGGAGTCTGGATTTGTGCCCGGTTGATGGCAATAGGCTCGCCCCCTATTACATGGGACTTAAACATAACTGGCGAAATGTGGGTGTACTATAGGTACACCTCTGCCTAACCCTTCGGGGAATACAGGCGTGATGTTATGTTATGTTATTAAAATTTCTGGGATATTTAACATCCATAGGCATTTGCCTCGTATCAATAAAAAAAATGCAAGCAGACACGGCCACACGGCTGGCCGAGTAAGAAATGGCGTGATGAGCTGGACTCCTTTTCAAATGATTGCTCCAAAACTGCTGCAGACCGGAGAAGTCGAAAGAGAGGAAGGGTTTCCTTTACCCTGCAGTGGGGCTGCAGATTATTAATAAAAAAATAAGAAGTAACAACCTTCCAGAGGTTCTATTATTTCGCAAAGGATGAGACACTTGATATCGTGAGTCGTGACCTGCGTGTGCTTGGCCTGCACGCTATAGGAAATGATGGACCTTACTGATCTTGTTAGCTAATTTCTGGACCGACTCAATTTAGATTGCCATCGATACGCTAAGAAAAAGAAGCATTTTGTGTATGAATTTCTTTGTTAGTCATTTACCATGTGGTTCGCAATAACAATTACGAAATTGTACAATCAAAACAACAGACTTCCAAAAAAACACTACAAAAACGAATAATTACTTTAATTTTGGAAGTCGGTGTCTTTGGTCTTGTATTTTCGTTTTGCCACTGACTTCCGAAATTAGTTATTTTTCACTTTTTAGTTGTGGAACCTACGTCACACAAATTCGTATACTTTCACTTGCTAATTAAATAACAGTGACAGGAAATTATTATAACATCATTTTAACATACCTACAGTAAGTGGACAAAATACCTAATTTGCAGCTTACTCTTCAGAACTTGACCAAATTTATATGGGACCACCATAAATATACCTTTTCAAAAAAGGAAGAATTATTCAAATCGGTTTTCAAATGACGGAGTTCAGACGAAATAAACAAAAAAAAAAATGCAACCGAATTGAGAACCTCCTCCTTTTTTTTGATGTCGGTTAAAAATACACAACAGTGAATGACTATTTATACGGTACATAATGCTAGACACTTACGCATGACTGGCAAATTTACACAGTACATTTCAATACATATCGGTTTTCATTGAAACTGGTCACTAGTGAGCATGTGCGGAAATAATCGACGGCATAATATTATGATGATGAAATATGTAGGTACCGAGGTACTTAATGTACGTTACACAAGAATTTCACGGGTCATTTCAGTACATTACGCGAGATTTTCATGCAAATTAGATTAATTTTACAGCCATTTTGATATGTAGTTTACTGCAGTACACACATTTGTATGTAAGTACATTTTGCCCTTCTGCTGAGCATGACATCCTGGATTCGATTCTCAGGTCGGACAAAGTGTTATTGGATTTTTCTATCAGGAATTTGACAGTAGCGCTGGAATCTGTATTTATAACCAATTGATGGCAAAAGGCTCGCCCCCTATTACATGGGAGCATGGGACTTAAGCATAAAGGCTCGTGTAGACTGGCAAGACACGCAACGCGAATCGCGCGCGTCACAAAGGCATCGCTCGTCGCGCGACAGTCGGTGCCTTTGTGTCGTGTCGCGCCTGTTTAAAGGAGCGTTCACTGGCGAAATATAAGTACTTACACCTCTGCTCAAACCATTTCGGGAATACGGACGTGATGTTATGAGAGCGCGTTTCCATAAAAACCTAAAAAATATTTTTATAGATACTGCCCTCGTGACTAATTTTAGTTCATAAATCTGCAATTTTAATATCAAAGTCGTCGACTAATAAAGCATTAGTGATCGATGATCAAAGTGAATGAATAACCATCACTTTGTTGCAAGCTTGAACTTTAAACCTATAACATTGCAATATTACAGTAGGTACCTAACTCATATTCATATAGAGATATCGCTGACAGATAACGCGCACGCGTAGTGTGTCCAGAGGGCCTAGACAAAGTAACATTCGATTAGCGATGACGCTATTAGAAAAGTTAAAATGTATGGGCTTGACATAAGCTATCGAAATGTCACGTGATCATAGGTCAACGAATAAAAATTAGCTAGACAATGTTAACAACATTCGATTATGAAATGAATCGACAGCGTCGAAAGATTAGGTACTTCCACAGAGATGCATAGCCAAGGGACACTTTTTGACGAGCGTTATCACTAGTTTTTGGAATCATTAGCGAAAGCGATAGCGGTTGTAGAAATAGAATCGCTCCGAAGCGAATGCCATTTGTCTAGGCCCCCTGAGGGCCTAGACAAAGTAACATTCGATTAGCGATGACGCTAGTAGAAAAGTTAAAATGTATGGGGTTGACATAAGCTATCGAAATGTCACGTGATCATAGGGCAATGAATAAAAATTAGCTAGACAATGTTAACAACATTCGATTATGAAATGAATCGACAGCGTCGAAAGATTAGGTACTTCCACAGAGATGCATAGCCAAGGGACACTTTTTGACGAGCGTTATCACTAGTTTTTGGAATCATTAGCGAAAGCGATAGCGGTTGTAGAAATAGAATCGCTCCGAAGCGAATGCCATTTGTCTAGGCCCTCAGATTTTATGCTCTATAGTATGATACTAAAGACGCTAGCATAGCACCACTGTCTAAGAGGCCGAGGCCGTTGTTAGGCTAGCGTTTAGCTATAGTTGAGCCGAATTGAACTGACCCGTTGATCCATAAATCCTTTTTGTCACGCTCGCACTCGTTACGCTTACGGAGCGCGCTAGTGATTTGGGTAATAGTAGCGATAGTTTTGTTAGGTTGGTGATACAACATTGGTGATAGGCTGTTATTTGTTGATTAACACTAATTTTAAAACATTGTAAAAGCCCCTAATTTTTAAAAGAGTAACCGTGAAGTTTCATGCCGGCTCTTCTCCTTAGGAAACAACCAATTGGAACCGTACACCTAGCTTCTGACATTTCAGAAGTGCCCATGTAGGTTTATGTGAAATAAAATATTTTGATTTGGTTTGATTTTGAATGCTCAAAGACTTATCAAACAACTCCTAAATACGCGTCATTCTAGATTTCTAGCTATGCAATCTGCTTTGTAAATTGAAGAATTAAAATCATAATCAGAACGCATATACATAATTATTTCCAATTTCTACGGAAAGTTCTGGAATCATGTCAAGCAATTGTTTATATCAAAAGCTGTACTTTTATACCTACCTACACCTAGTACCTGTCATGATTTGTATCTACATCACCCTAATGAAAATGCATCAGGTATTATGTCCGCTTTTGTACAATATTTTTTTTAAACTTGTGTACAACTATTTAATTAATGGAAGATTTGGCAGTCATCCGAATGCACCTGGAGAGATGGGAAAAGATCGTCACTCATTGGACGCCTGAGGGAGGAAACTCCCATCGAGGTACACCGCGGCGAAGGTAGTGTGATGATCTAATTATGTTTGTGCGGCCAACATTGCCAGAGATCACACAAAATAAAAAGATACCTATGGAAAGAAAACGGGGAAGACCAGGAAAAAATGAGTGAGGGATATAGATAGCAGCAGGGCTGATGCTTTCTAGGAAACATCCATTGCCATGCTTATAATATGCATACAGCATAAAAACCTAGAGAAAATAATACTTTTAAGCCAATCTTCTTCTTCTACCATTTTCCCAACTATGTTGTGGTCAGCTTCCAATCTTACCAGATGCACCTGAATACCAGTATTTTACATGGAGCAACTGCCTATTTGACCTCCACAACCCAGTTACCGGGTGTTATAGAAATAAAGGTAAATGTAGTCAGGAAAAATTGCCAATTGACTTAGGCCCACTAGCATGAAAAACTTAACTCAGAGTTAGTTGCTAACACGAGGTTATTTTGACAATATTGTATGAAAAACTCAATTTAACAAGTGGGCCTTAAAATGTTCGAAAATTCAAATTACAACTGTCATTGTTTGACAGCTCTATAAAAAGTACTGTCAAGTTGCTAATAACATGCCAAATTGACTTAGTGTGACCATCTGCTAAACAATTAAAATCCGTGACTGTACATTTAGTATTTCCCTAACAAGTTTATTAATAAAACTGCAGACAACAGCAGATCTTGATAAGGAAGTGCTAATGTAAGTAAAAAGGTATTATCAAAGATAATATGTTTAGAAAGAGGGTGACTACAGAGATGACGACTAATAGAGAAGTACCTAAAGAAAAAAAAGACATGTTGCCTCTACCCCCCAATAAATTGGGTTAAGGTAGGAGAGAGATGATGAATAAATAAACCATAAACTTAATTAAAAATAGAGCAATCATGTTATCAACAGTACAAGGAAGTTATTATTAATTAATTGCAGAGATATGCCTGTTTAATAAAATAATAACGCGGCAGATACCTACATCACTTGTTTACAAATATGTTAGTACAGCCATCCATTAGTCTTGATTATATTTAATCAGTGTAGCTAGTGGGTAGGCAGGGATAGATGTTTTAAAGTTTAAACTCCATCTGTGTGAATAGTGACTTTCAAAAACAGGTGACTATTACTGCATTCCTACAATAGATACTTTTATTGGAGGTAATTATTCTTTTAAATGTGGCTTTGTTTTGAGGATGGACATAAATGATTTTACCAGTAAGTTTGTTCCAAAGCTTATTGCTGTAGGTATAAGCAGAATACATGTATGACTGCTTTGCTTTTTGTTTAGATAGTTTTTAATCAAGTCGGTAATCTAGTAAAGTTTTAATAATGAAGAAACATCTTTTTAATAATATGATGCCTTTTAGACTGTGCTAATAAATTTTCTTTCTATTTCTTTATTTGGCAAACAATAAACAATTGAACATGTTAGTATCATAGCAAACAATAAAATGCTGTGCATTTTCTTTTTGCAAATGTAAAAAACAGCCACAAAAAAGGTTAAATTTACCCTCAATATTATGAAACAGAAAAGTTAAATGTTTAAAATGCAAAGGAATTTATTTCTACAGTTAATCTGAAATGTTTTGACTAGGTAGTGGTTCCCCAGATAAAAATTACCATGAGGTTAATTTTATTTATCTTAGTACAATCCATGTAAGTTATTTTGTATAGATTTAATCATTATCTTTATAGATTCATTTTTGTTTATCAAACTAGGTGGCGGTAGAAGTAAAACAAAAAACATCTGATGAACAAAACCGTCAATCTTCTAACAAAAGAAATTGCGTTTGATCTAGTTTATTTATGTATCCTTCTTTGTAGCATTCATAACAAAGGATAAGTACGACGAATAAAGTAAAAATTGTAAAGACGCCCCTCTTTCTAAATCTTCGTAAAAGACCTGACAAAGAAAAATTTTGTCAAAAGGTTCGTCGTTAGTGGGTATCTACTAAAAATTATATTTATAACAGGAACTTTGTACTTCCTCCCGATACATAAAACACCACAAACAAAGAAAAAAATGTCTACTCACATTGTGTAGCAGAAGCAGGGAGGCATACAGCCAGGAGTCCGACGACAGCAAGGAGGATAACCTTCATCTTTTATTTTTTTATTTACTTTTAATCACAGATACTTTGACAAATTATGTTATGACAAACAGTTCCGTAACGTACGAGTACTCGCGAAAGTCTAGCCTTTACACACACTGGCGTAGAAGGCGACTTATCAGAACGCAACAAAATTGGAAAACTCGAACTATTCAGGTTGATGCCTCTGATTATATGAAAATAATGAACTGCGCAGCGATAACAGAACCATCTAGTGTTGACAAGTGCTTGGAGAATGACACGATAGAGCGAGATACAAGATACCACCGGCCGTTGCACAACAAAAAATTCGTGTAGAGGTTTCGTGTTCCGAGCCGACTCATGGAATATTTTTCGACTTATTTCTGCTTATTAGCTGTAAAGGACTGCTTTTTATAGTTTTAATACCTGTAAAATAATTATATATCATATTTCAAGGCAATATAATTGGGAAAAATTGTGTTAATGGGGTAAAAAATAGAAAAAGGAATCAATATCTGGAAACGCAAAACCTCAACATCCTCAGTATGACAGCCATGACAGGGTTACTACGTCATTCATTGGTTCGAATTGCGGGAGGATAGCGTTGAGAGGGACGAGGAAATAGTAATACCAGCATTCCACCCTTGCTACTATAAATGGAAAATTAGAAGCGAGAAGGACATGTTTTATTCGACTGCATTTAAATTTATATTAGTAGTAAATTAAGTAATGAGTATAATTTCTATTTTAAATAGTGTTTTTTGCTTATTCCTACAGTTTTTCTTCGATTGTTTTCGAAATAAAGGTAATATTTTTTTTCTACATAGCCACCCCATGCTGAAGTGCAGCCAACTTCACGTGACAGATGAACATTTTTCTATTTTATTATCATTTTGTCGTTCGCTATCAATCGTATTGCGTTTGTATAAAATTTAATTACGTGTACTCTCCGTCTAACGGAGCTTTATCAGTTTAATAGTCATTGTTGGAAGTCGCCTTCTGCGCCAGTGTGTGTAAAGGCACTTTCGACGGAACAATCTTCGTTGCTGCGGAAATAATAAAACTTTAGTCGTCTGAAATTAATTTGGTGAGTCCCTTTTACCAATAACGATGACTTTGTGTTTTAATTTTCTCTATGCTCTTTTGTTTTTATTGAAATCCAGATTTTAAATTTCGAATTTGAAATACCTACATTTTGTTTTGATTCGGTGCTATGGGTTTTAGAAACATTGTCATTTTTCCTTTGTCTTCGTAAATAATTCCATGAGTGCAATATTACTGCTAATTATTTATAGAATAAAACGATATTCTCAGCGTTTAAATTAATTAGATAGGTGGATAATCATGAAATTACCTATATTTTTTATTAACATGTGCAAAGTAACTACGCCTGATACGCCTCTGCCATAATGTATTTTGTTTAACAAAATATCATTGCAAACGACAAATTCAATGACAAACAACTTTACTTTTTAATAAAATATGCATGCAGAAAGAAGTTTTAGTAAAAAAGTTCTGCACACCCAATATTACTTCGTTTATTTTATCTGTAGGTAGGCAGTAAGTAATTTTTATTATTATCGTTTTTTTTTATCAAAGCATGTTTTTAATTTTGTTGGTGTCATAATCTACAATCTTAATAATGTAAATATTGCCGATTATAAGATTAAAACAAATCTAAATCAGTGTTTATCATAATTCATTTGGATTGATTGCTTTTAAATACACTTCTTATCTTTCTTTGATATTTCTATGAACCTCATGTCTAGATGACAAGATAGTGTAGAAATTAATAATCACGTAATAAAATAGGTATTTAAGCAATTAATCATCTGGGTCAAAAAAAACTTGCAATTTTTATGGCTGCTACCAGATTCTTTGGATTTTCATTTATTTATTTTATTATTTATGTACACCCAGTAAAATACGATATATTATAACATAAAATTAAGAGAACTAAGGTTATTTCTTAAAAAAAAGCTGCAGTCCTGCAACCATTTAAAAATAATTATCTACTTTTATTTAATTTATTTAGAGCCGAGTCTTATGGCCTGTTTAACCACCTCTAGATAAGTCTAAGTTAACATGTCTGACAAATAATTTCATACAAATCCTGTTCCATATTTAAATTTATTGGAAAAAAGTACTAATTCAGGACACTAAAACAGGGCCTTATTTGTTATTAGTGTTAATAAACTCAGCATTTCAAGGTATCTATTGTAATTCCAACTGATTTACTGTTTTTCTATCTTCTAGACATGATTGTGGAAAAGTTTATTTTCCAATTCGTTATCAATAATCATATTATTGACAGTGTGTCATGATGAATCAACAAGATTGTTTAACATTGTAGAACAAAGAATAATAAAAATTCAACTTTATGTAGGTAATTGTTTGATGCAGAGTGTTAAAAGATCCATCACCTATTTCATTCTCTAAAATTAATTTGGATTCTGTGCAACATATCTTTTGTCTTCATTAAGGCTGCCGCAGACAGGCGCGACGCGACTCTAGTTGAAGCGCCTACCTGTTTGCGGGACCCCCTTTCATCTCTATCAGCCCTCTTAGTACCTAGATATTCACCCTTAATATAAATTTTTACTGGAAAAAAAAAATACAAAGCCACAAATAACTTTAATGTCGGTGTCTTTGGTTTTGTATTTTCGTTTTTTGCCGACTACAAAAACGACTTGAGCAATGTTAATAAAATTTATATGAGACCACCGTGCAAGCTTCCTCTACCAAATAAAAAAAGATTCGCGTAAATCGGCCTAGTAATCACGGAAAAATAGGTGTAAATACTTGAAAAAAAAAAACTCGCCGAATGCATAAGCTCCTACGTTTTTTAGTCTGTTAAAAAAAACAAAATTAACTTTTTTTTTATTGTCTTCAGAATCAGTATCATGAAGGTCATAATCTTAGCTGTCACCTGCCTCCTGGCGCTCTCCGGCACCTTCGCCGCTGACACATGCTACCAGGATGTGTCCCTGGACTGCGGACAGGCATCCAATACACTTGGTAAGTTTATATCACTGAAAAACAAAGAAAAATCTGGCTGGTACTGAACAACATCAATTTTGGTCCATGCTGTCTCTTAAAAATAGGAATTAAATTATGGTGCAAGTCTTATTTAAAAACAGCTTTTATTTTTTACTACAAATTGGTTTTGATGCTAGTGATGATAGGAATGTATGAATTTGGTCACGGATTACATAAAACATGGAAACTTAACATCGCGATTTTACTATAGTTCTTCATGCAATCATGCATTTTATTGCGTTTTTTTCTATGATGCACTTCGACCCTCGTAAATAATACTTGGTGTAGCTTTTAGACAGCCCGTCCTCGTGCATTTATTTATCATATCAATCATGATCTAGGTACTGGAAATGTTTTAGTTTGCAGCGTATTTTTATCAGATGTAGGTAAAGGTTCCCGCAGACAGGTGCGATTGACTCCAGAGTCGCGTCGCGCTTGTCAGCCGGAGCTTTAAAATGAAGTCTCTGTGTACTTATGTAATCTTTGACCCAAATGTTTGGTTTTGTGGAAATATGTTCATAATTATACCGGCTAGTGCTTTTTAATCCACAAAAGACATCTTTCTAGGTTCGTTTAATGTTTTTTACTGATTGTACATTCCTTCCAAACACCCGGTTTTCGCTTTCAACCTTTCCTTTACATATTCTAAGACACACAACAAGGACCTTTTGGCGCGTGGTCAGAATCGGAACGTACGCCATCTTGTTTTGTCAATACAATTTCTGTGACAATTTCACAAAATGTTTTCCAACAACAACGCCCCCCTGTCAATGTCATTCAGGCGCCAAAAGATCCTTGTAGCTCTAATTATTCTGTTCATTTATGTATATATTTTCTTTTTACACACTTTATATTTCTTTCAGCTTTTAGACGAAGTTGTAAGTAAAAGAAGGAATATAGGGGCGTTTTGTACCGAATTTATGTGTCATTCATTCATTATGTATGCTAACTTGGACATTATATTCACTTGTTAATTTCAAGATTCTTAACTGCTCTGGGTTGTTAATAAAAACCAGAAATATATCAATACATCTAAAGCCGGACATAGCAAAAAAGTCTGAACATTTTACTTTTCATCTTTTTCAGTCAAGATTAAAACATTATTATTTTCTAAAAAAGAATCCTTTGTTCGTAAAGTCCGGACTAATGACAAAACCGTACAAAGTCCGGACAGGGGGCCAAAAAACCGGACAAATCCGGATGGATGGTAACTTACAAACAATTTTTATTCGCCGTGTAAAAACCCCATGTAATATAAGAATAAATTTATTTGATAATTTTATATTGAAGTAAATAGGGGGCGAGCCATTGCCACCATTCTTTGTGGACTAACCCCATCTGGATCGAACCTAGAACCTCGCTCAGCAGTCACTAGACCAAAGGCGGTACTAGAAAGTTTCATAAGTAACGAAAACTTTCGCCTTCGTCATATTTTCAGTCTCATTTCACTAAATCCAGAATAACATTTCGAAATTAGTAACATAAAATGATGGGGCGACTTTTTCATTGGTGACACTCATGGTTCACGCGGGCGAGCGAGTGACGGTCCTGCCAGTCGCCCTATAATTCTGACACTAATTTCGTAATGTAATTTTGGCTTAATTCTTCTCATCTTTGTTCTATACTCCGTAACTTTTATGTGGGATTTAAAAAACACTGGCTGGTATACCGTTTTGCCATCGGAAACTACAGTACATTGTGTTGTTACCATGTTATGTCATCTATACTAGAAAGGTTTAGGTAGTTAAATAAAGGTAAACAAATCATAGAAAGGGTTTTTTATAGTTGACACTTTCTTGTTTAAAAATACGTTACAACAAAATTAAAGTTATTTGCGATTTATACGATAGTTTCCCCTTTTATTAATGTATGTTAAACTTTATCATTTATTCGTAAACTATACTCTTCGTACATGTAATTGCTTGAGCACATTTTTTTTGTTAGATTTATGAAATAGTATAATATTTTGTAATCTGTCTATTGTAAAGAGCCCAAAAAGACAGGTTCCCTAAACCTTTTAGAACATACAACGAATTAGATAACGTTGCTAAATTGAAGAGTACACCTGTGACGTAGTATGGCAACTGAAGTAGCAGGTATTACGTTTAGTCGGTTAACCAGATGCCTTTTATGTTGTGGATGAATTAGAAAAATGTTAAATGGTGTCACTGTATTGCGGCTGCCACCATACCACAGTGAGCGCAATTCAATTGAGTTAATATGGGCTCAAGTTAAAAGGGTTTGTAGCAGAGAAAAATAAAACTTTTAAAATGTCTGACCTAAACATTCTTTTGCCAGAGGCTTTAGCTAATGTGACTGCAGAGAATTGGATAAGTTGCGAGGGTCATGTAATAAAAGAAGTACAAAAAATGTTTAAATTAGACAAAATAATTGATGATACAACTGAACGTTTTATTATTAATGTGACAGATAGTTCCTCAAATTCAGATTCAGAATAGAGCCTATTATTATGAGACTCAAAATAATATGATTTTAACATTTGAAATAAAAGGTTTAACATCTATGAGTCACGTGGTTTTTATTGTTTACCTTTATTTAACTACCTAAACCTTTCGAGTATAAGTCGATTTTCATTGAACAAATAAATTAATCATTATACTTCGACTTTGCAGAAATCTGTAAGTACTATCTCAATAATATGCTCTGTAATTTTTTGTACAAAGTAGATGCTTTTGTACTATTATTTACGTAGGAGGAGTTGAAAACCGTTCTAACTACCCAGATACACGAAATGAAATCTATTTAACTCATCCTGTGTAAAAATAGTAATGATTTGAACTTTCTGTTAAATGAATAATTTACTGACGGAGTAGTAAACAATTTAAGTTCTTATTTGCAATTTGAACATCTCGATCAAATCAAAACTTAAGTGCCATGAGGTACATGCTCAAGCGACACGCGTCTTGCGACAGCAACTTTGGAAAAATAAATGAAATGAAAGAAGTTGTTGGTGAAGGCCGTGAACCCTTTTAAGTCATTTGACAGTCACTTTGCTGCATGAGGCAATGTCGGCGATTATCCAATGACAGGGGTTTCTTTTTTTCCTCATACGTGTGATGTGATAGCACTCCATTTTGTCTGCTACTCTGTGAACAAATCTTTTGTAGATACTCTTATCTCCATATTCTGAAACGAAACTCAACTTTAAGCCTTTGAAAGTATTCTCGTCGCCACGAAATTTAACAGTCCCTTAAAATTGAGTTGCATTTTTGAGAATTCGGCTGTGACTGAACCCTTCTTCTGTTTTTAGTGAATGAGCATAACAGTAAAAATACCTGTTTGAAGTCTGTATTGTTCATAGCATCATGGCTGCATCCAATTCAAAGTCCATGTATTCATATCTCATAAAATATCATTCGTTTTGAAATACACACTAATCTGTAGTTAATTTGCTGTCAAATGTCATGCCTGTTGAGATTGTTTCATAAATACAGTGCTACAAGGATATTTTAGCGCTTGAATGACGTTGAAGGGGTGGCGCTGTTGGCAAACATTTGTGAATATGTATGAAAAAAAATGTTGGCGGCATTAGTTCCGATATTGGCTTCGCGCCAACAGATCCTTGTACAGCTATAGCAACAGTCAACGATACAGTCCTTTAAAAGTTATTTTACATCAAAGTTAGCATCACTAACAAAATCAAAGTGATCTTTATTTTCGTTACAATAAGGTTGTAGTTGGGTTGCTGCTGTCAAGGGTAAAAATAACTGTGAATGGACTGTACCAATTATCATGAAATTTCACCACAGATTAAATCTTTCAGAAAATCCGGTCGTAATTGGCGACTTGTCAGAGATCTAAAAAGCGCATGTATAAAATAAAATCATCACATATCGCTTTTCTTGTTTGATTTGTGAATTCAAGTCGTCGTGGTGTTTCGAAGCTTGCGACCACGTTGAAGTTTCCATCAAGAGTTGAAAACCCTTGACAGTGGTTTCAAGGCTTAGAAACATCTATTTATTAACATTGTGCATGACTATTTATACTTTCACTGCTAAAAGCCTATAAAATAGTGGATATGTAGGTAATAAAATGAATGCTTAAACCTCTTCAATCGTTTCTCACAAAAGCACAATACAACTGTCGTTACATATACCAACCTCAGTCGCCCCGCACCCAAGCACTCCATTTGTTACCTACTCCATCTTTAGTAAATAAATCTGGCAACAGCGCTTCCGAGGTGTAACGCTGTCTACGGCGAGTACGGTCGGCACGGCAACGTCGCGATGGAGATGCAGGCGTATGCCAACTTGCATCTGGAACGTTCCTACGAATATTTGCTTTCTGCTGCGTATTTCAACAACTACCAGACGAACAGGCTTGGGTTCAGCAAGCTGTTCAAGAAGCTGTCCGATGAGACTTGGGAGAAAACCATTGATATCATCAAGCATGTTACTATGAGAGGTAAGTTCCAGTCAAGGTTTACTTTATCTAATGTTCATTTTTGATTTTTGGTTCATTTTGTGTTCAGATGTTTCACTTCGAGTGAAAGATGCCGAATGAAAGAGTGGTTGCAGTATAAATAGTGCAAATAAAGAATGGAAAGAAAAAAAATTGCGCGTGCAGCGCCGTACACGTGATTGAAGAGAAACTTAAAAAAAAATAAGAATAAGAGATTTAGTGTGAGAGACAGAGAGCGTTATATCTTTCTTCTCGCTCATGTAACGGCCTGTGCCTAAATGCGAGGTGTCCTTGAAAGTATAAGCTGGCCTATTATTCTATTAAAACTCCGTACTACGCTAGGTTAGCTGAAGGTCAAAGTGTTATAGGTTACCACAGACGTGTTGCCTACTGTCATAGCAAGTAATAATAAGTTTATAAAACAAAAAATATTGATCCTTGAAAATCGGCTATCGCTCAGCAAAATGCTGACTGCTGAGGCTCTTTCACGAAACGGAGTAACAGCGCTGGTTCTAAAACAAAATTCGAACTAATAAATCCAAATAAATCGATTGACGACTAAAGCTTTTGGTTTCTTATGAAAGTGGTGAACGGTCACACAATGACGGCTGTCCAATACTGACCGTTTTTTGACACCTAAATGTCAAATACTGGTGAAAATTACATTTTCATGACGGCAGCTATGATATGACAGCCGCTTACCTAAGAAACCGGAGCTCTAATAATGGTCGCGGGAATCCGTTGGATGCGGGCAGTACACAACCTGTCATTGAACTATTTTTGAATCCTACTAATATTATAAATGTGAAAGTTTGTGAGGATGGATGTTTGTTATGTTACTCTTTCACGCAATAACTAGGTACTGAACGGATTTGGATGTAATTTGGAACACAGCTAGTTTATAACCTGGATTAACATGTAGGATACTTTATATCCCGGTAGTACGTTCCCGTGGGATAATTTCCGACAACCACGCGGGCGAAGCCGCGGGCAAAAGCTAGTAGGCCTATATGCAGCAAAACCTGTCTTTCAACTGATATGAAGTTTCTGAACCGTCTTCTGCCTGCCTTTTCCCGTTTAAGTTGGGGTCGGCGTCTAGTCTAACCGGAAGCAGCTGAGTACCCGTATTTTACATGGAGTGACTGCCACCACAGCCCAGATACCCCAAATTCGTACACCTTTATTGGATAATAATACTCTTAGCTTGACTTAGCACACGAGCTTGTCGACATGTGGGACGTGGCCTCTGCAATCGTTGTACTAATAATCGTTACGGTTCATGGCATAATAGTGGAGAGCCTCGACCAATACTTCAGGAGGCACTCATCGCGCGGCTGGGTCAAGAGCTTGATTCAGAAAGTAATACTCCTGGACACGGCACGCATGGTGAGGAGGTTCCTCTGTCTAGAGCGCTGACCACCGGAAGCTTGGACCCTATTCCTGCCGATGGGCCACTACTTTTTATAAAAATATTTAAACATGTAATTAATATGTATGTAAATGTAATAAAGCAAATATAACACTCTCACAGGTGACGAGATGAACTTCGACCAGCGCAGCACAATTAAGGTAGAACGCAAGAACTACACCGTGGAACTCCATGAGTTGGAAGCGCTCGCCAAAGCCCTGGACACGCAGAAGGAGATCGCAGAACGCGCGTTCTACATCCACAGGGAAGCAACTAGGAACAGCCAGCATCTGCATGACCCTGAGGTAGGCTTAACCTTTGGGGAGGATCATACATACCCCTCATTTCGCCTGTTACGTACAAGTACAACAGTCCTTTCACAGTTATTTAACTATGACTGCAGCAACCCATTAGCAACCTTATTTTAACGAAGATAAAGATCACTGTGATTTTAACAGTGATTCAATTTCATATGTGAAGGGACTAATATGGGGCGAGCCTATTGCCATCATGGTGCGCTAATCTAGACTCCAGGCTGCTATTGAGTAATTCTTAATGGAAATACCCAATAACACTGTCCGACCTGAGGATCGAACCCAGGCCCTCATGTTCGATCAGCAGTAGTGCTTGCGACTAACAATATTGACTTTGATTATTTATCCGTTAAATCTTTCTATCCAGGTCGCCCAATACCTTGAGGAAGAATTCATTGAAGACCAATCTAAGAAGATCAGAGAGCTCGCCGGTCACACCACAGACCTCAAGAAGTTCATCACTTCCAACCACGGACAAGACTTGTCTATGTCTCTGTATCTCTTTGACGAATACCTGCAGAAAACTGTCTAAGTCTAGAGAGGCAGAAAAATGTAGTTTTATTATAGATATGACATCTGTTTCACTCTTTATTATCTTAAATGGGCTTAGTAGGCGTTCAAAGTATCTTATTAGTGTAAAAAAAACGTCACTGTTGGGTAAAGGATAGAAAATACAAAAAAAGCCTTCGCAATTGTATATTTTTGAATAATTATCAATCAGGTCACAATTAAGGCACCATAAGTTTTCGACATTTGCCTAAAAAGACTCCATTTCTGAAAAAGCGCGCCCAATGTGAAATATAGCCTTTTATTCCACTAAAATTTAAATAAATCAGTTTTTTTATTAACATTATTATTTTTACCTTTATGTACAAAATTAGGCTGTTATAATGTGATTATATTTTCAATTAAGTTTACCCCATTTATATTGTAAGCGATATAATATTATAAAACTAAGTTGTTTAGCAAAGCATGTAGATGATTCCCTTATTTTAAATAAAAGTTTTCATTTGAAATTCATTTTATTGTTGTTTTTGTTATCCCTAAGTTTATAAGTACTGTTTAGTAGTGTACTGTCAGAAATGGCAACAAACAATTAATAAAATAGAACATTACCCTTATTTTGGGTTTCACCACAATCAGGTAAAATGGACTCTTCGTGTCGCTGGTTCGACAGTATTTAAATCTTGTTGGCCCTAAACTGAACTGAAATCGATAAATTAAAAAATAAAACATTGTAGGAAAATAAAAATATTTATTTCACAGAAACTCTTAGTTTAAAAGTAAAAAAAAAAAAACACGATTTCTTTGTTAGCTATATTCAAGCAACGAAAGTCTGTTAAAACATATTTTTTTATAAAATAACATTTCAATAAGTAAGAAAAAGAGAAGTACTTAATATTATATAACACGACTTCTTGACTACATGAAATATTGAAAAATTGGTATAAACTGGCGATTTTGTTGGACGTAACTGACATCGCTGAAGGAAAACATCGTGACGAAACCTCGACTTACAGTTAATATAAGTCTAAAATCGCCAACCCGTCTTGAGCAAGCGTGGTGATCAATGCTCGTACCTTTTCTGTATAAGAGGTATTTGCCCTGCCGTGGGACAGTAATACGCTGGTATGAATTGTTTGAGTAAGTCTTCAGTTGAACTTGTAGATTATAACCACGCTTCCCAACCCGGAGGTGTGACAGACAGGATTCTAGGCTCCGTACAATGTTGCAAAAGACACGATACCTGTGAAGAAGCTTTTATGTTACAAAGAAAATATAAATATATTAATCATTTTTTTTTTCGAAAGTCTTTCAACTGGGATGTAGATAGTAGAATCTGTTCAACATTAGCGAAAGAAGGTCAATTATAAGTTTTATGAGCTGTCAATAGTTTTTATCCTTAGCATCAAGTGGAGTGACAGCTAACTTCACCTAACCGTGGAGTTTCTTGCCGGCTCTTCTCCATAGGAAACGACCAATTGGAACCGTGCACCTAGCTTCTGACGTTTCATAAGTGCTCATGTAGGTTTATGAGAAATAAAATATTTTTCAACACAATTGCTCAAAAAATGCATTTACGATGCCTGTATTCATGGTTCGAAAGTTAAAAATTACGCACCATACAACGAAACGTGCGGTAAAATAGGTACTCACACCTAAGTACCTGTTTTACCGCATACTCCGTTGTCTAGCGCCGTGCGTATCCTTTACGGTTTATTTTTAGTTTCCATAAAAAAAAATATAAGAACTACACCAAGGAGTTTAACATTACGAGAATAAATAAGCTGAATAATCGAACCTCCTTGAAGCGCTTTTGCTCAATACGTTTGTCTCACCTTAATACTAAAGAAAAAATGAGACGAAAGATTTAGTTCTAATTTTCAACACGCGCACGTGGCGCCATTTGCAAATCGCGCCACTTTCATATTAGAAACGTCAAAGATTGTTGCGACTTTCCGACTGATATTTATAAACAAAGTAATAATAAATGAGTTCAAGCAAGGAATCCGATACTACTGTACAGTGTCCGTGTTGTGTGTTGTGTGTGTGTGTGTGTGTGTGTGTGTGTGTGTCTGTTACGATTGTACTGTTTTCTCGGAAATGTGTTGAAAAAAGTTGTATGACACACGTGCGGAAATTGATATTTACAAACTCGTGACTATGGTAAACCCTCGACTTATTCGTTTACTCGTTTGTAAAAAACAACTTACCGCACTAGTATCATAAATAACTATTAATTTAACTTTCCACGGTGAGATTTTTACAGAGTAGATATGCTGTGTCCTAGCAGTAGGAATATTATAGTCTCTCGCTGCCGAGCCTTTTCCCAACATGTTGGGGTCAGCTTCCAGTCTTACCGGTTGCTGCTGAATACCAGTATTTTACATATAATAACTGACTATCTGATCTTCACAACTGAGTTACTGATTATCACAATAGCCCTTGGTAAGACTGGTTTTCTGATTTCGGGCTTCTGACTACCTGTAACGACTGTCAAAGATCTACGAATGACAGCCGGGACCAACGGCTTACGTCACCCATCCACGAGCCGACCGTGGCAAGCGTAGCTTAACTTTCGATCGACCCGTGTGGCTGTAATCATTTAGCCACAATAATAAAAATAATGCTTACCTGTTCTTCAACGCTGTATACATCTTTTGGTACAAAATTCTCAAAGACTTGATCCATTAATCTCACATATTCATTTCTATATTTCTTTTCAGATTGATCAATACACTCCCTTGTTATTTCATAAGATACTGCTTTTCCTTGCAAAATGTTCTTGACGTGTTTTAACTAAAAAATAAATAACATTTATTAATTTAAACTTCTTGCACACAATAAGGGCCTGGGCACATCACAACGGCGCGGCGCGGCCACCGTGAAACGGCACGACGTCGTTCCTCGGTATGTGAGCCCTGTACGATGCGCCGCGATGTACTTTATCGGCAGAACATTCCAAAAACATGTACAACTTCTCAGCTATCCAACGAGACACAATAATATAACAGATATCTAGGGTTCCGCAAAAATTCAAAAGTATCGATACCGATAAAATATCGAACCAAAAGTATCGATACTACTCAGTATCGAGTACTTTTTTGATCACCTTTGAAATTGTATATTATCGCAAAAAAAAAAACAGTAATAAACAAGTACATACTTAAGTAATTATTTAGTTATTTAAAAAAATATAAAATTATTTTTATATTAAGTACGTGCGTGTGTCCTTGTGCAGATATGCAGAGAAAAATATCGGTAGGTACTTGGAAAATTAAAATTAAAGTTAAGTATTAAAAGACAGTAATTTTTTTAAACCCCAATCTTCTTCGATGCTGTCTGACATAAAAATAAATTTGCCTATACGTGACCCAGTGAGCCGATTCCGCGCCGCTGTCACCGTCGCCCCAGCTTTCGAAAAAACCCTTTCAGATGGGACTGAAGTGCCCGGTATTATTAAATACCGTAAAACGTGGTGAATAGGAACGCAGGGGTGAATCGTAACGAAACTTTTAAAGGAATTTTAACATTGAAATAATATAATTTGTTGCCAACAGGGACACGTAATCGGTTAATTATAATACAGTATACACGTTAGAGTCCTTTTTGCCGACAGACTATAATATTTCAATGTTAAAATCCCTTTTAAAGTTTCGTTACGATTCACCCCTGCGTTCCTATTCACCCCGTTTTACCGGTACCTAGTTGCCAAACAATATATTTTGGAAAAACTGCTTATTTTAGAAAACCTGCTTTCATCTCCACCCAATGTTTAATTGGAGTAGCAAAAGTATCGAGTATGTGAAAAAGTATTGATACCTAGTAAAGTATCGGAACTAAACTATCGAGTACAAAAATACTAGGTATCGAAGAGAAAGTATCGATATTACTCATGTATCGATACTACTCATGTATCGATACTTTTTGCGGATCCTTACAGATATCTTCAAAAATATATTCAAATGTCAAATTACTCGAAAATGGTTGACATTTGCATAGGGGTCATAAATGGTTAATTTGGTGGCAAATGACCTTCAGTACGTCCCCTTAAAGAATTGCTGACATATTACCAATAACCCTGTATATTAATGGTATAATAATTTTTATGCCTTTAATAAAATATGATGATTTTTATTAATACATTTGAAGTGTTTCAAGACCATGTTCCGTCTTCTTTATCAGCTCAGCTAGATTTGACTACACAAGCTCGCCCCCTATTAACGGGACTCAAACAGATCTGGCGTAATGTGGGTGTACTATAGGTACATCTCTGCCCATCCCTTCGGGAAATACAGGCGTGATGTTGTGTTATGTTACTATTTACAAATGCTACAATAATGGATATGCATACCTCGTTAAATTCCGGGCCCGTGCAATAGAATGATGTCCTTATAAATGCTTCGAACAATTTTTGGGATTCTCTCAAACATAACAACATTTTTTGAAGACGGCTTTCTAGCACTGGAATAATAATAATAAAATAACTGAAACGATCTTTAAACATTAGTGAAACTCCAGTTTTGATCGCCATTATCAATCCATCATTTTTCTCCAGCATGTATCCCAATTTGTGGATTATTCCACTTTGCCTCATCAATGGGACGTCGACTGTTCAATGTTTTGAAGTCCACTGTGTCCCACTGTTTTGGTGTGGCAAATTACATTCGCATAATCTCTGAGTTCACTCAAACTCAAAGCATTTATTTCAAATAAACCAATTACAGGCACTTTTGAATTGTCAAGGGGTCGGTCGGTCAGAAAGATGAAGCTAGTTGCTCATTCCAAAGCGTAGTAGGTACCTATGTAGAAGAATGGGCAAGAAACTCCATGGACACTCTTTTAAATCAACATAGAGTAACAAAAAAGTTGGTTACATTATTCATGTTGAAAATATACATTTGAGAATGATGTAGAAAGACGTACACGTTAAAAGCGTCCGTAATAAAAAAGACAGAAAAAAAAAAAAAAACAGAACTTAAAATAAGCCGTGGCAGCTAAGAGATGACCAGTCCCTACTGACGGCGCCCGTTCACGAACATGACGTATGGATCAGCACCATTCAAACTCAACTATTTTAAAGGGAACCTAATGATCCAACACACGCCACCACCAGCGAGACATTTGAGTGAGCATGACATACTCTCAGCCGCCAGGGCTCATTCAAGTCAATGAAAGACGAAGTAAATGGTAGCTTTATAGCAGGTACATAGTGCTCACACTTGTTCCCATTAGGGCTGGCACTGTTTTGTTTAATAAATTATGGTGGAATTAAAAATAGTTTTACATAAAAAAAAACTAAATAGAAACTATTTGTACGAAATTAGGATGGTTCTGAAGCAGCTTAAAAACAACAAGGCGCCGAGTTATGACGGAATGGGGGCTATCGTTTTTGTGCTCACCAGTTGGCGCCACTGGCGAGTAAGGTCCTGTCAGTATGTTTTGGATATGTTTAAGTATCCATAAATTCATATTAGGTTTATTTTATCTCATTTTAAGACTTCAAATGAATATTTAGATTATAATGTTCCCAAAATTGGCAAGCATGAAGCAGACAAATATGATTCTTCCTACAAGTGCTACCAAATTAGATCCTAACTTTTTACTTAATATCCTAAGCCATAATTAATCAGGAATGGCACAACCATGACAACAATTCAAAGTCAAATCATTTATTTCAAATAGGCACATAAAAGGGACTTTTAAGCGTCTAAATTTACAAAAAAATAGAATTGATTCTAGTTGCCTATTGCAAAAGGCAGTTATGTATGGAGAAGAATGGGCAAGAATGATTGATAAATTATGAATCATTGTTAAAATCCGTGATAAAAAATCCTGCAAACAGTGAACGTTCAGTACATTTGACATCTAGAGACCTTACTCTACACTAGCGCCTCTAGCGGCGAACTCAAGCTCGATAGCCCTCATTCGGTCATTTTGTTTTTAATTAAGCGGCTTGAATTTTTATCCGAAAGAGTGGTTGTCAGACTTTCGGGCTTCTGACAGCCGAAACCGTAACCGTCAATTTGCGCCTTACCCATTCCTGAAATAACATATTACCTTTAACATCGCACACAGCTAGGACATTAGCCGTGAGCCTAGCCGGGGGTAATTCCTGGGAGCCATATTGGAAGATGGACGCCCAGTCGACGCCGCACACGCCGCCATCTCGAATGCTGTACATTATGTTCTGTAAGTGCCGGTCGCCTACACCTGAAATCGAGAAAAGAAAAATAACTTGGTTATTTTCCTTCGTCAGTGTTCAAAGAAAAAAAAAATGAGTTTATTGGTATAGTAAACAGTAAAAACACTTTACAATTAAAAAGGAATACTGTTAAGGCATGAAAAATATTAATGTCCCAACTTCTTGATAACAATTTCATATCTATATCTAAAGCTGACGAGTTTGTTTGCTTGAACGCGCTAATCTCATGACCTAGCAGGCTACTTAACATCACGCTACGACCATTAGGAGCCGAGAAATAACAAAACATGTCGGAAGGAACGCTAAGCGAAAATGAAGTATAGCGCGGGTAGGCGACTCGGTGGGTCGGGGGAACAAGAAATTTCACGCGGACGAAGTCGCGGGCAGATGCTAGTTAAGTTTATAAAATATGGATTGAAGAAAATCTACGATGCAAGAGCCAGCTAAGCGAGCTCCACAATATTAGCACTCCGGTTTAATGGGACTAAACTTTTATTTTTATTTTTTTGATCCGGGTTGGAAAATCCTCTTGGATGTCCCCTGCCCTGGGGAGGGGCGGAGGGGTCTGTCAGACTCTTACTGCCTAAAAACCACCCCGGTGTTCCATCTCACACCTGCGCCGGGGGTCACGGGAACGTACGAATCTTCCGCAACCCCCGACTGGTGCCGGCCCGCCTCTGCGGGCGCCGTCCGGTCGAGCGGGGGGAGTGAGGTTTTTGACTACCCTCGCGACGTCTAAGAGGGGCGCGCGTGGAGCACTACGTGCCGCCGCCTCGGGTCCTGATGTATGGGGGGCGAAGGACGTCCCCAAGTCCGTCGTCCCTGGACCCATTTAGGGAGCCCGGAAGAGGGCGTTGTCCGCCCTCTGCCGACGCCCGGTGCGCCTGCTGCGGGCCGGGTGAGAGGCTGATATCTCTCGCTCCCTTTCCGCAGCCTCCTTCTGCGAAATGACTGTTTCGCAGAAGGATACCACCGCGTCCCAGGATTCGTCACCGCCGACCATAGCATTCACTACGGCCGGCAGCGACAGGTCACTGCCTACTCCTGAGATGAGGACTAACCTAACTTAACGACGTGACGTGATTTTAAAGAGAGATCGGACAAAGCCAATTGAATGATCAGTTTTGATTGGTATGGTCATGGGTGCTCCGCCCCACTATTTACGTCTCATGGGTGCTGGAGCCCCCGAGGACACAAGGAGTCGGCGCCCCTGGTCCAAAGTGTCAATACAGCTGCTGGGGACCTAAAAACCTAATGCCGTGATTAGCGTGACCACCTACTGGGCTCAACTCATCTAACATAATAAAATATTTTTATTTTGATATCGGCCGGACAAGAAGATGAGACTAATTGTAAAAATAGTGCAGCAACGTTAGTTGTGCAGTTGCCGTCCAACAATTTGTTTAGAACCAACTGACCATTAACTTTGTAATTAATAAACATGTTATATGTACTTACCAAAAAGCCAATTTAGGATTGTCATGGAACCCAAAGTATCTTCAAATGTTCGTTTTTTAGTTATAAACTCTTTTACACAGGAACAGTTGTTTTCTATAGAAGATCTGAAATAATATTAGAGGCATATAATAAAAAAATATATGCAAAAATACATTTCTTTGGCGTGAGCGGACAACCTATAAAAGAGCGCGGGGAAGACCTGGATGAGACGCGCACAGGCCAAGAGACCGTGGCACAAAAGGGTGCCCTCCCTTTTATATTGAGCAGCGGGTGAAGCAAGGCCGCCAACGTCAACCCAAAACCAATTTAAATAAGTTTTGGCGGTATGTCGAAGTTGCACTGAAGTCAAACCACAAAAAAACACCTTGTATAATTCGTGGCCTTATGATAGGACCGTACGAGTGAATAATAAGTACTTACCTCAGTATATAGGGTGTAACTTTATCACACATAGCAGTGTATTGCTCCATAGCTAGAGAAGGCGCTAGTATCAGCTTGTCATAGCCCGCCTTGGTTGCTGCAACTGTAATAAAAATGATTAACTTTTTAGACACAGCTGGTAACAGAAATTTGTATAATAAAGCCGCCTTTTGTATGTTTTGTAGTGTTAAATGTATTATACAAATTAAAAATAAATATTAATGTGTATTTTCTGGTGTATAGTAAAGCATACTATACAGGATGGATTTTTGAGATGGGGCAGTAAGAGCAGCTTCCTGTAGCTACAACGTTAACCGTTGTCCGGTCTTTCCTTAAAAATTTTGATTTGCATTCACAGATTTTGAAAAAAAAAATACAGTCAGCAGGAAAATGGTCAATACTCACAAAAACTTTTTTTTATGCCAATCGAACATGTTTCATATAAGGATCAAAAACCTCTATTGGACCAACTGAGGTTTGAGTACTAGAAAAGTAAGAAAACGCAAAAATCTTTTCCCGTGAATTTCGTAGGAAATGAGACTGCCCTTGCTGCCCCATCTCAAAAATCCCTTGTAGTTCGTGACTCGTAATTAGTGACCGATACTTAAACACATGATTGGTCTCATCATAACAAACAACTTTCCCAAAGAAACGATTTTTTTTTAATTTACCAACTTTTTGACCCTAATTACCCCAATAGAATATTGAGTACGTAACAAGAATAAATACACCATCAGCTGTAATTTAATTTAGTTACTAATCCCTTCTGACAAACAAAGTTATTTATTTAAATAACATGGAAGACTTACAGCTAAAACAAACAGATCAAGTACAGTACATTACTCTGAAATCCAATTACAAATCTCCACTTATAAAATACAGAGAGAAAAATAAAAGTAACTTCTAAGGAAATTCACATCAAGTTACTAGAAACTACAGCATAATTACTATGTTTCTCGCACTGTATAACAACCATCATAATAAAATAATAATATTATAACTTTTATTTCAGAAAATATTTACAGTCCATACAATACAATTTAAGAATAATATTAAGTACAGCAGTACTAAACAAAAATTGGAAAATCCAAAAGTGCACGACTCATAATGCTCATTTAATTATGAAATATAAAAAAATAAAAAAAACTTAAGTCGTTCAAAATTAATTGCCGAAAAAACAGCTGTAGTAGGAAGAAGGTACTGCACAAGCGCCCCTGGTGGAATAAATGTACATAATATCTATAGATATATCACCATCCATATGTTAATTTTCTATGGATATAAATAGATGTACAGTCTTGTAGTTTTCGTTTTTTATTAATTGTAATTAAACGACACTGAATTAATTAGCCATTTGCATTCAGTGACCTACAATTGTCGATTAGAATTAAAAAAAAACTCAAATAATGGATTTTTTCACAAGTTACAGTGTTTCCGGGTTTCACACATGACGGACAGGATTTTTTTTTGACCTATTTTGGTGTTTTTTTCCAATTCTATTGCAGTAAATCAATTTTTTAAAAGTATGAAATTAATCTCCATTAAATTATCTCGACAATAGTATGCAAAATATCTTGATTCCGTGAACAAACAAGGCTATAATAATAAAAATAGCCGCCAAAATGAGGCGAAAAAATTTTTTCGATCGTAAAGCTCTCTCTGATGCTTCGCATCATGAGTCGTGCAATTGCAATTCGTATACATTACAAATCAGGCTAGATTTAATTATCAAATGAGAACAATTTATGTCGTGGACGGATAAGGCATAATTAAAATAACAAACTAAAGAGGCTTAATAAGGCACCTTCGACTATTGACTATAAAACAATAAATCAACCAAGAAAGGCAGAAGGTATAACATTAAATTAAACCACTTAAGAACCTAACTGATGGGCCAAATTCTAGCCACTAGACCATAGGTTCCCAAAGGGGGCGGTACCGCCCCCTAATGGGCGCTGGAGCTTTTCGTGGGGGCGGTAGGTAGAGAGAGAGAAATAATTTTTAATTTGTGATTATCAATAGATAATAGACAGACATATAAAATTGGTATAATTAACTATTATGTAAAAGGGGGTGTTGATTTTTTTACTTGTAAAGGGGGCGGTAGTCCATAAAAGTTTGGGAACCTAAGCACTAGACCAGTGTTTTCCATTAGCCGGGTCGCGACACGGTACCGGGCCATCAAAATAAAATACCGGGTCGCAACATTCCCGCCTGGTTTTCAAAATAATACCTGCTATCGATCGACGCATCGTAAATATTCCTATTAATAAATGTGTATTATTTTACCTAATGGAACCAGCTTGGGTTTAAAATTATTAAGTGGGTCACGAAGGGACAGTGTGAAAATTACCGGGCCATGGCAGAACAATGTTTGGGAAACACTGCACTAGACTATTAAATAAAATAAAATAATATTCATTCAATTCAGATGACTTGATGATTGTAATTAAATTAAATTTAAAATGAGCTACATGAAAAAGTTATGGCTTACGCAGTCCCTGGTTGACAACACACTAGTTAGGAACGGATGTATATCGCACTGTTTACAAAGCTTGTTTAAATTTGAGCTGGTGTTATTCCACTTCTACCATGTCTTCATTCAAGTTTCATTCATTTCACCAGTTATGTTTAAGTCCCATGTAATAGAGGGCGAGCCTATTGCCATCAACCGGGCACAAATCCAGACTCCGGGCTGCTACTGAGAAATTCCAGATGGAAAAACCCAATAACACATTGCCCGACCCGGGAATCGAGCCCAGGATCTCATGCTCAGCAGTAGCGTTTGCGACCACTAGACTCAACGAGGTAAAAGTACTTACCATTTATATCATGTTTTTCTTCCATCAATTCTCTCAGTCTAATATGGTCTTCTAAATATCCAATGATGGCTGAGTCACCGCTCAATGGAGTTACCTGTAAAATTATACATAAATTATTTTACCGTCACAAATCGGAACTAGGGCTGCCATCTTGTTTCTTTTTTTAATACAATTTCTGTAACCATTTCATAAATGTGCCAACAAATCATTGTAGCACTCTAACTTAACTAAAAATATTTTGATATGCAATATCATCATATAATCCCTTTTGTGGCCCAATATTCTGAACCAACAGTACTTACATTATAACTCCTAATTCCCGGTTGATACTCGGCAAGATGGCCGCCACCCTTTGAACCGACGCATCGCAATACATCGGCTCGCCGCTCTTACATAAGAACCGTCGCGTCGCGATACATCGGCTCCCCGCTCTTGCAAATGATCCAACAACAAACTCCTAACTCGTACCTCCCGGTTGATACTCGGCATGATGGCCGCCTCTCTTTGAACCGACGCGTCGCGATACATCGGCTCCCCGCTCTTAGGGTCCGCCTCCACGAGCGAGAGAATCGCGGCGATGCGACGAGTGGCTGAGTGCTAGCGTATCGCCGCGCGCTCGTCGCTAATGGCGGCGCTCCCGCCGCGGATTGTGACGCTCTCAAAGCGAGAGCGCAGCGAGCGCTGTCTTAACGCAAGCGTCCCGCCCGCGTCATTACTGCGTTGCCTGTCTACCAAGCAAGGAAGCTACGTATTGACAAAACTATTGCATAACGACTGGTTGCGGAAACGCGGCGATTCCGTTACGAGTCACGAAGATACGCTGGTGGAATAATCGCTCGTTCGTGGAGATTACCCGACGTAGAAGCGCGGATCCGTCGCGATTATCTCGCTCGTGGAGGTGGCCCCTAACATATGATCCAACAATACTTACATTATAACTCCTAACTCGTAACTCCCGGTTGATACTCGGCAAGATGGCCGCCACTCTTTGAACCGACGCGTCGCGATACATCGGCTCTCCGCTCTTACATATGAACCGACGCGTCGAGCCGTTCGATAGTAATGCTTTTAACACGCACGGACGACGGATGGAGTCTGTGAATACTGATATCTGAAACGTAATATCACGCTTGTAGTGTCTGAAGGGTAAGCAGAGATACACTTTTGTATAGGCGCCATGCAATATTTACGTCACACGTTGTGTGGGGGGAGGGGGTCAACAAAGTGTGCCAAGGGATGCGACATAATCTTCGTGACGTCATGTATAAATCTAAAGTATAAAAACCTAGGTTAGCACGGGCGATTTTTTATGGCGCATTGGATTTTCAACCCTCGGTATTGAGCCAAGCGTTGAGAATCCAACATCCATCAATAATCCAAAAATAACACACTGTAGGATTTTCAACGCGTTTAGCAGTGCGTTGAAAATCCAGCGCGCGAAAGAAAAAATCCATAGTGAGAACTTGGGCTAACTCTAAAATTTAAAAGATTACTATTATTTATCTTAAAAATGTCTTAATTAATCACACGTATATTTTAATAAACCTGGGGTGGTTTTCTTTAATTTGCTTATGTTCGATAGTTGGCCAAATCAACTACTGCATAAAAATCTAATCAAACTAGTTGGTGTATAGTTTCCACAAACAATGGCCGACCTTCCATCGTGCGCCGCATGCCCTGGGACCTAATGGCTGCTTCAGCAAACAAATCAAATCAAACTATTTTATTTCACATAAACCTACATGGGCACTCATGAAACGTCAGAAGCTAGGTGCACGGTTCGGATTGGTTGTTTCCTATGGAGAAGAGCCGGCAAGAAACTCCACGGTTATTCTTTTAAAAATAATTGGCTTTTATAATATTTTCAAATTATACAGTGTTGATAGGTATGGGAGGACAGTGTAGACCTGTCAACAAGTACCAGGTACTTAACAAAATAGAAAATGGTCTACGAATCTAGTCTACAAGTTAGGCCTACAACGTTCTCACATTCACAAAATATAAAAGAATCTATATAGAAGATAAATAAATTAATAAAAATAAAAGCCTATTATAACCAAATGACATGATTGCCATTCCAAACGGCATTAGCGTTCCTGAATTTAGGGGCAAATAAATCTAAAGGATATGTATTTTATTTAATAGGATATGTGTTTTTTTGCCATCGAAATGTTAAGAAGAAAAATACTTACTTGCTCCGCAAACTTCACGACGTACACATTGGGGGGTAGTCGCAGTAACCTCTGCAAGTGAACCCGCTTGCGTTCCAAGATGGACACCGAACACAGATCCGGACAGAGCTGTGATAATCTTAAAGTTGTTCTTTGAGGTTTTGAACGTAGTTCCTCTATTATTAGTTTTAATTCTGTCGCTTTTTGATCTGAGAAAACATAATATTTACGTATGTCGGAATTACGTTGAATCAATCGTTTGGTGAGCAGTGGTGGCCAAGTGGTATCGGCCCCGACTTACGAGTTGTAGGTCGTGGGTTCGAACCCAGGCAGGCGCTTTACTTTGTGGTAATAATTTCATCACCACTGCTCTCAAAACGGTGAAGGAAAACATCGTGAGGAAACCGGCATGTCCTAGAACCAAAAATTCGAAGACATGTGACATCTACCAACCCGCACTGGGCCCGAGTGGTAGATTACAGCCCATTCCCTCTCAAAGAGACGAGGCCTGTATCCCAGCAGTGGGAACATTATAGGCTGATTATGAATCGTTTGACATTGACTAATCGGGACGCCAGTGCCACCAGGTGACTCTCGGTCTCGACAGAGTTTATAACATAACGCTTGACCAGAGTAAAGAAGAGTTTGTTGTTGGCGGTTAAGCAGTGAACACGTTTATAAACTGTCGCGCGTTCCGTATAGTTGTGTCGTGTACCTACACTGTGTGATTTATTTGATCGTAAATTATAATTTGATTTGAACTGCAAACGGTTTTTCTATTGCGTTATAACCAACATTACCCATAGTACGCACACAGAGTAGTTAAAATATGGTTGAAGATAACGAGAAACACGTACCTTCTCCGTCACATACATTAAAACGCATAAACTCACGCCTTCTTCCCATGGGAGTAGGTAGAAACTACAACACGCGTTTTTGGGGAGACTGTTTACAAGGGATGGAAAGATTGATGGAGATTTGGAAAGAAGGGTAAATGCGGGAAATAAAGTGAATGGTGCTGCACATGCAATTGTAACCAACCAGTTGATGTCCAAAAAAGCACGACTGGCTGTTCACAATGGTGTGCTGGTGCCTACACTTATGTATGGAAGTGAGTGTTGGGTGTGGCAAAAGAAGCATGAAAGTAGAATAAATGCTGTGGAAATGCGTTCCTTGCGAAGCATGTGTCGTGTGACTATGAATGATAGGCTGAAGAATGATGTGATAAGACAACGGTGCGGTTTAAAGGAAGATGTAGTGACAAAAATTGAAAAGAGTATGCTAAGATGGTTTGGTCATGTTGAGAGGATGAATGAAGGGGGACTAACAAAAGGTATTTACAAGGCAGATGTGAGTGGAAACGCCGGGAGGGGACGCCCTAGGAAGACATATAGTGACCTTATTGGTGATGTTCTTCAGAAAGGTCGATGGATCGAGGCAAAAGGAGTATGTAAGGATCGTAGCAGGTGGCGTTTTCCATCTGCTACGATCCTTACATACTCCTTTTGCTTCGTTTACGTTCTTAAATCTGGTACACGCTCGCCCGTTGCGAGTAGTTTTCATTTTTTGTTGTAAAATTTGAGTAGAAAATACAGGATGTTGGAGACATCGACGCGCATGAATTCAGCACATGATTCTAGACCAACCAGCGTTAAGACTTCTCGTCGGTTATTAAAAAAAAAAACAGCTGTTCTATACATTTTGACCGTGTAAGTATTACGTGCGCCAGAAGACGAGGTACACGCCGAGGGTGCAGTTACTGGAGTCGCAACGCAACGTTAACTTCAAGGCGTTCGTGGTGCGAGTACCGAATTGTTACCTGTCCGTCGTCATGGCAGAAGACTTTTGGCCGCAAGACGTGGTGTTCCGTCGCTTCCGCGGACAAGTACCACAAGGCAGCTCAAGGACAAGCTAGTGAAGTGATACTAACATAGTTTTAAGCTATTTTTTAACACAAGTTTTGTTTTATACTTTATATAATTATGTTAGTTTGTAAGGTCTATGGGCCATTTTGCCTGAAATAAATGTTTTATTATTATTATTACACTTTTGTATGAAGCAGCATTTTTTTTTAATAACCAACGAACATATTCGATACTGGGATTAACTGGTCGCTCCATGTAACATACTGGTACTCAGCTGCATGTGGTTAGATTGGAAGCCGTCCCAAAAATAGTTGGGATAAAACTAGGCAGCTGATGATGACTTATACATACCAATTTCAGTCATATCTTCATACACATAGAGTTTATTTTTCATTGAATCTAACTATTGATAGTCGAAGCAGGCCTAAACCAAAGTCAATATAATACATACCAATTTCAGTCATATTCTTCAAGGCATAGAGTTTATTTTTCATTGTATTTAACGATTGATAGTCGGTGCCTCCGTGTGTAGTTTCCAAAAGCCTGGTTTTCATCCTGTTGAATATTGTGTTCCATTCTGTTTCATCTAGAACTGAATATTTTAAAATATTAGAATACTCAATCATGTATTCAGGTTTCAACCTGCCAAAGTGATGCCAGATATTTTTGATCACAGCGAGTTATCATATTTTTCTGATCTGAACTGAGTAGGTAGATAAATGTAAATGATAGGCAGGATTGCAAGGATTTGGGTAGGCAGATGATGACAATGCTTCGAATCAAATTCCAGGGATTGTTCTCCCCATTCAGAAGCAATAATAATATGATGTGTCCCAGCAGTGGGCACATTAGAGGTTGATTAGTTTCATGTTTACTTACTATTTCTCCGTAATTCACTACAATACTGTAGTAAGGAGTAGTTAGCATCACAGATTAACTGAAAATACTCCTTACAGACATCTAAGTCTGAATCCTGCAGCTTATCCAAATAGTTCTCATTTAAAACGTTTACTGGCAACACTGCTAGCACTTTTTTGAGTATGGCAATACTGAAGAAGTCTAGGCGATGGAAGACTCGGTATATCTGAAAGATAATTATAAAAAAAAACAGGGCTGATTTCCCCCAAGGGTTAAGCAGAGGAGTACCTTTAGTACACCCACATTTCGCCAGTCACGTTTAAGTCCCATGTAATAGGGGGCGAGCCTATTGCAATTAACCGGGTACAATCGAACGCCCATGCTCAGCGGTAGCGCTTGCAGCCACTAGACATAAGAGGCCCCGAAAAAAGTGTAGGGCCTTTACACTGCAGAAGCACTAAACTAATAAAGATTTTTTCTATCTTTCTTAAAGTAAAGTTGGGTGAATTTACACGCTAAAACAAAAGTAGTTTGTCTGCATGCCCCAAAAAAAGGGAGTCGTCTTGAACCTGTAAGAAATTGGGGCTGGTATGGTGATCTATATCTAAGTTAAATATGAATGTATTATACACATAAACCTCCTGGAATAAATACTCTAAATCATCGTGAAAACCGTATCACAACCCGTTGCGCAGTTTATAAGAACAATGTGGTCATACAGACAGACACACGAAAATCGACTTGTTTTATACTATGTCTAGATGTGCAAGCCGGGTCACGTCACGGGTTGGTCACGTTCCCCACATGTCGAATGTATTGACGGCTAAGACCACCACAACATGGGTTCCTGAAACCGTCCAACAGCATCGCGGAAGACCCAGCGTAGATGGCGAGACGAACTCGACGCTTATAGCGAGAGAATGTTCAATTTTGGCTCAGGGTCGAGTTGAGAGGAAACAGGAAAGAGAGGCCTTTGCCCAGCAGTGAAACATACCGAATATTATGTCTGTGACATATTTCGGGACCCTCGGATCCCGTTACTTTGGAAGGCGTAGGAGGGGCCGAAGCCAACTCGCAGAGGCCTCTTTGACAATTTTAAATGATAAGGGGGCACCAACCGACGATTATCCCTGTATGCACTATGCAAGTGTACCCAAAGACAACCCCCGGCTGGTGCAGGACTATTGCAGGATATGGAAAAAAAAGATATTGAACTATGGGTTTGGGTAGCTTCAGTAGACTGATTACTTAGAACTATGGAAAGATTATAGCCCCTGCCTGACCAATGTTTTATATACAATACAAAGATAAAATGGCAGGGGGTGACTTGCACACTCAATAATGGGTCCCCGGAAACGGTCGCTAACACACAGTGACGTACCGACAAGGGGCAACTTGTCCTGAGGTGCTTGTGGAGTGGAGAGGTATTCCACGGCTATCCGGACAATCCCGGAAGTACGGTCAAGATCTCTAAAAGCATCTTACTGGAATACTTCCTTCCTCCGAGCACGTTTGCTCTTGTGAATATCCACTCAAGCCGGCCATTTTAGGCAAGAAAGAGGTGGGAGCGCTGTTCCTCGTCAGTTTACACTCCAGCCGGCCAATAAAGACAAGCCGGAGATGAGGAACAAGACTATTCCCGGGAGATAGGGTCCGTGGGGTCACTACAGCCCAACGGCTCGCCACATGCTGCCCTGCGGGTTTCTGTATCTCTCTTGGTCTGTTCCTCACCCTACACATATTCCGGCAAAGTTAAACTCTACCGGTACAGACCTAGAGTTCGGAGCGCGCAAGCCCCACCGCGACGTCAAAAATACGGCGGTGGGGTAACTATAATTTTTTAGGACCCTGGGATCCCGGACCTTTAAACATACGAGGGGCCGAAACCAACTCGTAGAGCCCGGTTAGACGTTTTTAATTAAATGAGGCACGAGTATTATTATTATTATGTCTCTTGACATTTCTCGGGACCCTGGGATCCCGGACCTTTAAACATACGAGGGGCCGAATCCAACTCGCAGAGGCCCGTTAGACGTTTTTAATTAAATTATTATTATTATTATATTACTGCCTCGTTGGTCTAGTGGTCGCCAGCGCTATTGCTGAGCATGAGGTCCTGGGTTCGATTCCCGGGTCGGGCAAAGTGTTATCGGGTTTTTCCATCTGGAATTTCTCGGTAGCAGCCCGGAGTCTGGATTTGTGCCCGGTTGATGGCAATAGGCTCGCCCCCTATTACATGGGACTTAAACATAACTGGCGAAATGTGGGTGTGCTATAGGTACACCTCTGCCTAACCCTTCGGGGAATACAGGCGTGATGTTATGTATGTATGTATGTATTATATTATAGATAGATTACCTGATCAAGTAAGCTCTTAGCCGTTTCATCGCTTATAGTAGTTTCAAAGTAAGCGAGTCTATTCAACAGTACAGAAATCAACAGGTTACAGTCAGTAGCTAAGTTATGATCCAGAACTTTATCAATTATCTCAGTCATTCGCAGAATAATGTCATTTTGTGTTGATTCATCTGAAAATAAAACGTTTTAAAATATTAGCTTGTCAAAGTATTTTTTTATTTTTTATATATTTATTATACACGCTGTATTTAACAATCTAGAAATATGCTAACCGTTTTCCACCCATAGTTCGTCATAAAATAACATTGCAGTTTCGTACGTAGATTTCAAAACTTGTGCATTGTTGGATGATATCATCCGTCCCTTTTCACGAATTATTTTCGTGCTTACAGCTTGCATTACATCGTCCAGTTTAGTTTTTGATATCGCTGAAAATTAAGGCTGAATTAATAAAACATAATGTTTGTGTGACACAGTGGTTTAGGCCTCGCCTCTCATGCAAGAGGTTGTTTTTTTTTTTTTTTTTTTTTTTTTTTTCCTATTGGGCAGCTCGTAGTTTTGACCACTAAGGTCCTGGCTACTTAACCGGGCAAACCTGTGGGTGCCTTAAGCTACTAACTTAAAGCCTCCAGCCAGGGGCGAACAATACTTAAATTTAAGTGACCGCACGCTAAGGGCACCCCCTGTGGGGTACGAACCTCGGCTTAGGGCGTCACTGAGGGGAGGGCAGCAAGATGGGACAGGCTGGATCTAAATTATATTATTATTATACTGGGGAATTTAAAGCTACAGGCTCAGCTACGGCGCGGGCTGGCGCGTCGTCGAGCAAGGGTCGGGGGGGGGGACAATTACGTCGGGGGCGTCGCGTAGGACCTCGGCGGCGAGGTCGGAACGATGGCGGTCTGTGTTTGTGCACTGTACTGGTGGCCCTACTGCTCTCCTGGAGGAGGGTTATGGGGTCATCGGGGTCGGTCAGGGCATGCCTTGGACGGCGGGTACGACTAATGCGGGAGGGGGCATATCTGGCAGCCTCGACAACCAGAGGGTTGCGATGTGAGGCCGCGGAGTCGAAGAAGCGCTTGGAAATGCGCTTGATGAACTGACGGATAGTGGGGATTTTAAGGTCGAGATGGAGGATCTCGTTCCGAACGAACCAAGGGGAGCCGGTTGCCCTACGGAGGAACCGGTTTTGGAGGGTCTGCATCCTATGGATGTGGTGGGGTTTCGAGTGTGCGAAAACCACACTCGCGTAGGTCATGATGGGACGAATGCACGCTGTGTAAATGCGCAATTTGCACTTGAGTGACAATTTGCTGCGTGCATTCAATAGGAAGTGGAGTCTACCGAGAGCGAAAGCGGCGCGCGAACGCGCCTGCTTTATGTGCTCGCCGAAAGAGAGTCTGTGGTCCAGAGTGACACCCAAGTATTTGGCTCGCTTCTCCCAAGGGATAGGCTTGCCGAACATGGTGATCGGACGGGGGGGGGTGGGGTTGAGTCTCGGTTTCGAAAATAGAACCGCTTGACTCTTATCGGGATTGACTTCGATTCTCCACTTCCTAAACCAGTCACCGAGTTGGTTGACTGTGGTTTGGAGAGTGCGAGATATCGCGTCGGGGCTTACGCCGGTGTAGTAAATGGCCGTATCGTCTGCGAACAGAGCCAACTGAGCCCTTTTACTCTTGGGGATATCGCTGGTGAAAAGCGTGAAAATGAGAGGGGCGAGCACGGAGCCCTGAGGGACTCCGGCGCGAATGGGGCGGGGGGAGGATAGCGCTCCTTCGATGCGGAATCGGAAGGTGCGGTTCGACAAAAAGTCTCGTAGGATGAGCACGAGACGATCTGGCACTTTAAGTTGGTATAGCTTATATAATAAGCCATTGTGCCAGACTTTGTCGAACGCTTTCGCTATATCGAAGAAAACAGCACCCGTCAACGAACCACGTTGGAAGCCAACGCTTATGTGTTCGACGATACGGTGGACCTGTTGGACGCACGAGTGTTGGGTTCGGAAACCGAACTGCTCGTTGGGAATGAGACCTTTCGTCTCGGCATAGTCTCTGAGACGCTTATAAATAAGCCTCTCATAGATTTTGCCGATGACATTGAGGAGACTGATGGGGCGGTAGCTGGAGGGAGCGGATTTGGGCTTGCCCGGCTTGGGAATACCGATGACAGTGGCCTGTTTCCACGCTTGGGGGAAGATGTTATTGCTCATGGCACCATTGAAGATGGTGGTCATTAGCATGATCAGGTGGGCAGGGAACAGTTGGAACACCTTATTGGTCATTCCATCAGAACCGGGGGCTTTACGGGGCTTAAGGCCCTTTATGAGCTCTTGCACTTCGTCGGGGGTGACGGGAGGCAGAGGGCACTCGGGGTCTTCTACGGGGGGGAGGGAGGCTCTCCTTTCGACTTCGGCGTCGACCTCAGAGAGGTGAGCTTGGTCTACAGGTTGAGAGCTGGGCGAACATTGGGCCTCAAGACTGTCGGCTAGGCACTCGGCCTTGTCGACATCATCGAAAGCGATGGTATTGTCTGGGCGGATCAATGGGGGCATAGGGACTACTTCTCGGGATTTGAGTTTCCTCTGAAGCTCCCAGAATGCTAGGTGGGTAGGCTCAAGTTCGCTCAGCAACTCATCCCAGCCCGTTTCCCGATGCTCCGCTACACGTGTCCTTACAGCTCGCTGTAAGTAGCGCATATGGGCTCGGTTCGCGTCGCAGGGAAAGTTGCTGTACGCACGGACAGCCGCGTTCTTCTCAGTCATCAGTTCACGTACATCGTCCGGCAACTTCCAGCGACGGTCGTCCGTCGCTGGAACTTCCCTTGAACAATCGTTCAGGACTGATTGTACGTGTCCAGTGAATGAGTCGATCGCAGCCGTCGTGTCAGCGATAGAGTCGAAGAGGTCGGGGATGGAGTCTAGGTGGGGGGACGTGTTGGATTTCAGGCGTTCGCTTACTTTCCTCCAGTCCGTTACCACTTTGGTGGAGGGGGGTTGGTCGGGGTCAGGGAGGCCTACGCGAGGGGCTAGCTTAAGCACAACTGGTCGGTGGTCAGATGATAGTTCGTGTATCACCTCTATAGAATCCAACCGTAGGTTGATATTCTTTAAAAGTGATACATCGAGCACGTCAGGGGTATGGTCAACCAAGTGAGGGAAGTGAGTGGGAGTCATCGGGGCGATGACATCAAAATTTAGAGGGGTGCAGAGGTCGAACAAGTGTCTCCCTCGGGTAGAGATTCTGGTACTATTCCAGGCGTGATGTTTGGCGTTGAGATCCCCCGCTATGATAACGGAGTCACTCAGGCCGAGGAGTAAGGTCAGGTCGTCAGTCAAGAGTTGGAAGTTCTCTGAATGGCTCGTAGGGGGGAGGTAGACCGATACCAAGGTGATCGGTTGGTGGCCTGTCATGCCTAGTCGGCAAATGGAGACTTCTAGTCGTGAGAGGGGGGGCGGGTCCAAGGGGATGCAGTAGAGGGATTTTCTGTAGTAAATGAGGGTGCCACCCTTGTGACACCGAGTCCTGTCGTTTCGAACAACCCGATAGTTCGCTATCGACGGCGTTCGCGTGTGGGGTTTTAGGAAAGTCTCCTGTACGAGGAGGACATCGATCTGGTGGTCGCGGAGGAAGATACCGATTTCGTCGCGCTGACCTTGGATGCCATTGGCATTGAAATAACCTAGCTTTAGGGATCGGGGTTTTAAACGCGAGAGGATTCCGTTATCCATTAGTGGGATTGGGAGAGTTTACGAATGACTGTAACGCGTGCGTAATGTCCGGGTACGCGTTATATATGCACTGAATGGCATAAAGGTTACCGGCATTTCTGGCGGCAACGATTTCATTGGCCATTTGACGGGCGCGAGGGGTGAGGAAGGCAGTGAATGTGCCTGAGATCACGTTGAACGGATCCATGGGGTTGGGGCCTACAGCCACGGGTGTGGATGAGGAAGGAACGGGCGCGACTGGGGCGGGGGTGGTGGCTTTAGGAGCCGGGGGGTTAGTAGCGAGGGGCGCGGGTGCGCGTGCGGGCGCGGGCGCGGGTGCGGGCGCGGCCGCGAGCGCGTGTGCGCGAATGCGGGGGTCCATCTGATGAGCGATGAGGGGCGGAGGGGGGGGTTGGTTGCGTACCAGGGGCGGGAAGGCCTGTTGGTGCTGGGATAAATTCCAAGCGTTGGGTCTCTGGGGACTCAGACGCTCGGGAAGTTGGGTGGAGGGGGCTTCCCTTCCCTGACGAGCGTCCGTACGCTTCGCCAGTTTGGGATTCGTTGCCTTAGGGGCTTTGGGGCAGCCACGGTAGTTGGCTGGATGCCCGGAGAGGCCACACAGCACACAGCTGGGTGGTTCCGTGCATAGGGTACGGTCCTTTGGGCGGGAGCACTCGGAAGTGCCATGCCCACCCAGGCACTTGACGCACCTGGGTGTGGCATGGCAATTCTTTTGGGAGTGACCGTATAGTTGGCAGCGGTGACACTGGCCAACTATTCCAGTCTTGCGGGGCTTCTGGATATCGAATCCAGTGAGATGACATAGGGACTTGATCTTGAAGATCGGGTGGTGACCTTCGACGGGGGGGCATACAACAAGGACCATGTTGTATGGCTCGCCGCCTCGGGCACGGTGCATGCGGTGCACCTCGGCTACTGGGATGCCTTGTGAGACAAGGTCTTCCTTAAGATCGGAGGTAGCGATCTCCTTTGGGATCCTATTGATTACTACGCGGGTCTGGCGGTCCTCGGGGAGGGAGTACGTGTGGAAGGACACACCACGTGCTCTGAGGAGCTTAGTAAGTTCCCTATAATCGTTAGATTTAGGGACTTGGACTTTGATGCCCTGCTCGGTTGAACGGGCACTGGTGAAGCCGATCCTGAGATCGACGCACCATTTGGACACTTCAGTCCATTTAGCTTTGTCTTGGATGAAGACAGGGGGGGGGGTGGGGGTCTTTTTGGGGTTGCTTTCAAGTAAAGCATTGAGAGCCGGGGGGGGGCTTAACGCGGGGGGGGGGGCCGGTCGTGATGGCGACGACGGGGGTCGGTGTCGCAAGGGTGGGCGGGGGAGTGACCGATTGGTCCCTAAGTTTGTTTGCCTGCGAAGAGGCGAAGTTCTTTTTCCTCTTGGAGGAAGAGGTGACGGTCTGGAAACCGTCATCCTCGGAGGAGGAGTTCGTCAGGGTTTCCGAGCCTGAGGAGTACGGGGAGACGGGGCGTCTAGTTGTTGTCCGATGGTCGGTTTCCATCGGTACGGGGGGGAGGGGGGCGGTTTGCACCGGGGGGGGGGCCTCTAGTGCATCGCTAAAGTTAGCGATGGCGGCAGAGTTGTCGGAAGGACAGGGGGTGGGGGGCTGCAGAGCAGCGAACTTAGCGCCATATTTGGCGATGAACTCGGGGTCCTTTAGGAGGACCTCCTTGAGGAAGGTTAATAAAATGGCATCCCCCATGGTTGGGGGGTGCGGGGCTATTTACTTGGGGGGGATGTTGGAATTTAAGATTCCAGCCTAAAAATTCCCTATGCCTAACTCCCCGGGTGGGTGTTCCCGGGGATGAGTTACCCTCCCTGTCGGGTATAGACAGGGAGGTGAGTACCTATGGTGAGCCTTAAGCTTGTAAACCCGTCGCCAGTCTTATTGTGCGAACGGGGCCCTGACAGTCTAGCGCGAAGGGTGTAGAGACACCCTAGAGACACTAGGTGAGTAGCTGGGGAAGGAAAACTGTCACCAGAGCCGACTAGGAGATCCCCCAAGGCCGGTTAGCTCTGGGACCCGTCCAACTGACTGCCTCACCCTGAAAGGGTTCGGCGGGTGTGTTGGGACAACACCCCACTCGGATCGTTAACACCGCTAGGTATCCACCGAGGACCACGAAACTGTGGTTTTGCCCAGAAGGGGCCTAGTGAAGCTACTCACACAATCGCGCAGTTAAAGAAATATCACTTGCCTTGAAAAAGGCAGTTTTTAATGATCACTTGATACGACCAATTAATTAAATAAATTTAATTAATTGTTCGACGATCGGATGCGGCCGGGGCGGCAGCGGGGGCGCTACGAGGTTCGCAGCGAGAAGAATTAAACTTCGACAAAAATCGAAAACGGGAGAGCGCAAGCACACAACCGTTCGCGACCGATGCCGAGAGTCTAATGCAAGAGGTTGTGGGTTCATATCCGACCAAGTACCAATGTGACTTTTCAATTCATATGTACTTTCTGAGTTTATCTTGGACATTATTGACATCGAAGAAACCTGGACTTATAGTTAACTAGCTTTTACCCGCGGCTTCGCTCGCGTTAATTTAGAATTTGACAATCAATACGGGTTCTTCGGAGAATTATAGTTAGGAGGATGAAAAACCGGTCTATCGACACTCTAGACTCACAAATTGTACTTAAATAAATATAAAGAAAAACTCTTAACACACTACTAAAGTTTCTATAATAATATACAATTATATAATAATAAAAAAATAATTCAATCATGATTCGAAAGACACGTGGCGCCATCTATTATCATGAGAACGTTATTGTTGTTTTCCTCGGGAACAGTACTTTTTTTCAGGATAAAAGGTACCCTATGTCCGTTTCTGTACACCTGACAACGTATATGCAAAATTTCAGGATGGTCGATTCAGTAGTTTAGGCGTGAAAAGGTAACAAACAAACAAACAAACAAACTTACTTTCGCGTTTCTAATATTAGTTAGGAAGTTAGGATAAAAGTCTGAAATCGTCAATACGTCTTGAGCAAGCGTGGTGATCAATGCTCGTGACTTCTCTGTTTGAGAAGAGGCCTTTGGGACAATAATAGACTGGTATTATTATTATTATGTCTGTATTTACCTAACTGCGTGGCAGCAAAGACAAGGTTATGTTTTTCGCACGTATCGTTGTATGTGGGATTATACGCTCTAAGCATCCTATCAACTGGATGGATTTTAATACATGAGGTGTCTATCGAATCATTTAGGTTCACGCGAGGTTTATAGGCTAGGTTTTGTTTATAAAACATCATACTTAATGGGCGGATTTTAAATGACAAAAAGTAAGGTCTTAAATACTTTTTTTTTTCAAATCAAATCGAAATATTTTATTTCACATAACCTACATGGGCACTTATGAAACGTCAGAAGCTAGGTGTACGGTTCGGATTGGTCGTTTCCTATGGAGACGAGCCGGCAAGAAACTCCAGGGTTAATCTTTTAAAAATAATTGGCTTTTACAATGTTTTCAAATTAGTGTTGATAGGTATGTTTGTATTGATGTTTTCTTAAATTTTACAATTTATGCGTACATTATGAACGGCCAAAGTTCAGGTAAAATTTGTGCAAAAAAGCAGATTTTTTGAGGCTTATACTGAATTTGTTTCTCCAAATTCCGATTTTTTGCTTACAAAGAAACCTAGATAGAGTGCACAAGTTACCTAATAATTCAAAAATGTCAATGAAAGATGTGTTACAACGCCATAATCACGTACGAGCGTTTGTATGACAAGTATGACGGGTTGGCCGCTCTTAATGCCACCAACTATAATAGACTGTTTGAAAAGTGAGCTTGTTTTGAACATTTTAGTTGTAGTCGGGTTTTTGATTTTTTCTAGGGTAGGTAGTCAGAAGTGTATAGTGCTTACATCTATAATTTGCCAGTTATGTTTAAGGGGACTACATGACCTAAACGCAAATTCATAATGCCTAAAAATATATGATCCACTGCAGTGACCAAAATCAGAAAAATATATGATTTTCTGCAGGATATATGCTAGTTAGATAGTGTGTTGAAAACATAATAAAATTAATTTGATATGATAGACAAAAATCATGAAGATACCTTTATAATTTTTTTTTAACTATTAAAAACCACACTAATATACATGCAAACATTCAGATTATTCTACAAGCAACAAACTAACGTAATAGTGTTTTAATTTTTTAGTCCAATGATTAGATTTTTTGTAAATCCATAATTGCTTCATATTTTGCAATAAATTACCAGTGTTGTGTCATCGCGCGTCTCTTTCTTTTCTATGCAATCCGACAATGAATAGAATACTCTTTTTATGTACACCATAAAAATTACAGATATAAAAGTAGAAAATTTACATAGGGTGACACAATGGGCGGTCTTATCGCTAAAAGCGATCTTTTACAGACAACCTTTGGATGGATTCAAGGAAGAAGGAGAGATAATAATACAGGTAGTCAGTGGTGTACCATTGACATATACAACAAATACATACATACATAAAACATATACCTATATGACCGCGCTTTAGCTCTTGTAAGCCCCTTAAGGCTCATAGTATTTATATATCAGTGAGGGGCTCGTGGCTAAGACACAGACCAGGGTTAAGCTACGCATGCCAAAGTTGGTCCGGGGATGGGTGACCCTCTATTACATACCGAGACCCGCGTTAAGCCGTTGGTCCCGGCTGTCATTCGTAGATCTTTGACAGTCGTTACGGGTAGCCAGAAGTCCGAAGGCTGACAATCAGTCTCACCAAGAGTTTTTCAAAGAAAAGTATGCGCTTCGGTTATCATCATGTTTCCGAATTAGCACGAACGTCCCGTCACAGAGTAACCCCCCACAGAGGCAAAGCTTCTAAGTTTTGAACTGCCGTGTTTTGTAGTAGTACACCTATCATTGTGCGTTTGTATAAAGTTTTCTCTGTGTCGGGTTATCTCCTCCGGTCTCAAATCGTCATCTGTCACTCAAAAGTTTTTGGAATTGCATAGAGTTGTTAATTTATAATTTTGTAAACATGCTACTACAAAATAAGCAAGTCCTTCCACGGTTGCAACAGCTCTATATTAGATCTCATAATCGCGCGTTCGTATTGCCGAAGATTGACGACGATTCCCGAAGCGCATACTTTCTTTGGGAAGCTGTATTGTGTTTTGTTTATAAAAATGTGTACTTACATTCCAAATCGTGATGTAGATGCAGAATCAACTTTTGCATTGAAATATAAGTATCAAATGACGACTGCGCGGCACACCGATCTGTTACTTTTTCTAGAACAAATATACGAATAATAAGAATTAAAATATCCTATACATAGCATAACATCACGCCTGTCAACCCTGAAGCGTTAGGCAGAGGTGCACCCCCATTTCGCCAGTTATGTATCAGTCCCATGTAAATAAAAATAAAATGCTGTTCGTTGGTAAGCTCATCCCTTGAACGGCTTAACCGATTTGGAAATTTATTTTTTATTAAATGTTCGTAATACTCCGAATTAGGATTTTATGGAAAAAAAAATATAAAAGTTCCCGAATAATTTTCAAATTCGGGAATTACTGAACGTCCTTTTTTCTATGGGAATTTTGTATGAACTATTAAAATTTGGACATGTCAACGTCTGCCGGATCAGCTAGTTCTTAATAAATAAACTAATAACAGTGATGAAAATAAACTTGCCACATTACCTGCGGCTTCCAACGCCTTCTGTAGTGAATTCAAGTTATTTTCCTTGAGCCCTATAGTCCTGTATGCCTTCACTCTCTCTTGGACCCAGGGGAGGATCTCAACGTCTAGTAAACACCTAGGAATCAAACACATAAAAAGATTGTAAATAGTTGGACAACTAACCACCCTGCCATGGTTGGGTTAATGGTTGGTTGAGCTTGGTGGGTTTGGTTAGTTGTGGTTTATGGGTGGTTGGTTCGTCCGTCGCCCCCCATACATCAGGTCCCGAGGCGGCGGCGCGTAGTTTTCCACGCGCGCCCCTCTTAGACGTCGCGGGGGGAGTCAAACACTTCACTCCCCCCGCTCGACCGGACGCCGCCCGCAGAGGCGGGCCGGCACCAGTCGGGGGTTGCGGAAGATTCGTACGTACCCGCGAACACCGGGGTGGTTTTTAGTCAGTAAGAGTCTGACAGAGGCCTCCGCCCCCCCAGGGCGGGGGACATCCACGAGGATTTGCCACCCGGAACAAAAAAAAAAATGGTGGTTGGTTGGTTGGTGGGTGTTGGGTGGATGGTTGGTTGGTTAGTTAGTTTGTTGGTTGGTAGTTGATTGGTTTGTTGGTTGGTTAGTTAGTTTGTTGGTTGGTAGTTGATTGGTTGGTTGGTTGGTTAGTTAGTTGGTTGGTTGGTTGGTTGGTTATGGCTGGTATAGTTAGTTGATTGGTTGTGACTGGTGGGTTAAACAATATTTTTACAACAACAACATACTTATTGTTGTTATTTTTTTTTTTTTTTTTTTACTGTTCTGATAGCGTGACGGTTGACAGGAGAGAATGGATATAGAAAACCAATTGCACCGACCACAAGAGACATGGGACAGGGGCAGGGAGATGATGATATCTATACTTATATAGATTCTTTTATATTTTGTGAATGTGAGAACTTTGTAGACCTAACTTGTAGACTAGATTTGTGGACCTTTTTATATTTAGTTGAGTACATGTTACTTCTTGACAGGCCTAAACTGTCCTCCCATATCTATCAACACTGTAATTGGAAACATTGTAAAAGCCCCTTATTTTTAAAAGAGTAACCGTGGAGTTTCTTGCCGGCTCTTCTCCATAGGAAACAACCAATTGGAACCGTGCACCTAGCTTCTGACGTTTCATAAGTGACCATGTTGGTTTATGTGAATTAAAATATTTTGATTTGATTTGATTTGACTAATATTATAAAGAGGTAAAATTTCTTTGTTTGTAAGTTTGTATACAGGGAGTAATCTCTGGAACTACCGGTCAAACTTGAAAAATTACTGAGGTATTTGATAGCCCAATTCTTGAGGAAGGCTGGTTATTTAACATCACGCATCACATAAGTTTTTCGTTAGTTTTAATACTGTGACATCTCGAAGCTTATGGTCCCCCCACTGGTCATACAATGACACACTTTGTTGCCCTATCCCTGACCCTCCCCCTTAACGTATGACGTAATTTTTGGATGGCCCTTAAAGCTGCGGTTTCCTAGAAGAGCGATGGCCGCCACATAGCATCTACAATTTACCGGCAAATCAATCAACTCAGCCTATCGCAGTCCATTGCTGGACATAGGCCTCTCCCATGCTGCGCCACAACACCCTGTGATTCGCCTTCCGCATCCAGTCTGTCCCAGCCACCTTTGTGAGTTCGTCGGTCCATCTAGCTGCGGGGCGTCCCACACTACGCTTGCCGATACGCGGTCGCCACTCCAGGACTTGTCTGCTCCACCGGCCATCGGTCCTTCGACAAACATGGCCAGCCCACTGCCACTTCAGCTTGCTTACTCTGCAAGCTAAGTCGGTAACTCCGGTTCTTTTCCGGATAACTTCGTTTCTGATTTTATCCTTCAAAGAAACCCCGAGCATAGCCCGTTGAGCGACCTTAAATTTGTGAACCAGCCCGACTGTCAGTGTCCACGTTTCGGCACCGTATGTCATAACGGGCAGGACGCACTGGTTGAAGACCTTAGTCTTCAAACATTGCATTACCGGCAAATGACGTCACTGAAATGTTATTTAGAAAAGGAAGTTGGTGTGTTTTCCTAGAGAGCGTTTCTGACACCGTGAATCCTCGCTGCCATCATTGTCGCAACGTTATGTGGTGGCCATTGCTTTTCTTGCAAACCGTAACTTACGTAATTATAAAAAAAAAATGGAAAATCCAAAAGTGCACGCCACATAATCTCATTCAATTCTATAAAAAATATACAACAAACGAAATGTCCAGCCGTATTTTTATATTACTAACTAGCTGCTGCCCGCGGCTTCGCCCGCGTGGATGTCGGAAATTATCCCACGGAAACGTGCTACCGGGACAAAGTAGCCTATGTTACTCTTTATAAAATTAGTTGTCTACCAGTGAAAGTCCGGTCAAAATTGGTCCAGCCGTTTCGGAAATTAGCCGGAACAAATAGACAGACAAAAATAAAATAAAATGGTATTTTGTTATAAGTACCGTATATACTTTCATATGCAATTATTAAAAAGCTGTTATTTTGACATTACAAACAGACACTTCAATTTTATTTATTTGTATAGATTACAATTAAACTACATTGAATTAGACCGTGATTTTCGAAAGGACTTAGTTTTCGAATATACAGAAGCGTTTAAAAAAAAAATGGACTACATTAGTTAAGTTTTTCGGGAGTTATCGTGACCATGCCAGGACCCATACATACAGACACACGGACGTCCACAGAATAATTTTTTTAAACAGTTTTTTCATTATTTTAAATAGCAAAATGTATTTTTAAAATAACATGAGTGTTGAAACTGGTGTTTTTTCTTGACGTTTGTGTGTGAATATTATTCTACAAGTGCAATATGAAGTAAATAGTGACATTTTAAGCTCGAAGAATTACTTGTTCTTTGTAAGGCGAGAGTAGAGGACTACCTCACGCGCTTCGCTTATGAGGCGTGCAAAAGTATGACATCACGCCTGAAATCCCCGAAGGATACCTATACTACACCTATATTTTGCCAGTTATGTTTTTAAGTCCCATGTAATAGGACACGAGGCTATTGTCATCAACCGGACACAAATCCGTACTCCGGGCTGCTACTGAGAAATTCCTGATGGAAAAACCCAATAACGCTTTGCCCGACTTGTGAATCGAACCCAAGACCTCATGCTCAGCAGTAGCGCTTGCAACCACTAGACCAATGACTTACTCTTTATTCCTGTCGATGCATTGTAGAGCTAAAACCGGCAGCCTCCTCTCATTTGCTTGCTTACACCATAACAGCTCATCTTTCGTGAAAGATATGCGCTCTTGACTATCTGAGTCTGATTGTTGACTGAAGTATGCTGTCCTGAAATAATAATTTAATTATTTTTACCTAATGTGGTATAGTAATTTTATTCTATGTGCATCGTCTTCACATATAATTAATGTATACAAAATATTGTAAAACATTTTAAAAGAGTGACGGTGGAGTTTCTTGCCCATACGAAACTACCTTTTGGAAGGGGCAACTAGAATCAATACTATTTTCTTGTAAATTTTGACGTTCAAAAGTGCCTATTTGAAATAAATGATTTGACTTTGACTTTATTAAATACTTACCTACATTTATTTCGCTATCAAATACAACAAAAAATAATCTATTATAAAAATACCCGAACTGCCGGGCGCCGCCACGCCATTCACCCCCGCGCCTTATCACTCGTGGTAGGGCTTGCGCTCCTGGACTTTGGGTCTGTACCGGTAGAATTTACTTTGCCGAAACAGGTCTAGAGTAAGGAGCCAGACCAAGAGAGATACAGAAACCCGCAGGGCAGCAAATGGCGAGTTTTTGGGCAGTAGCGGCCCCACGGACCCTATCGCCCGAGAGAAGTCATGTTCCTCATCTCTGGCATGCCTTTATTGGCCGGCTGGAGTGAACACTGACGAGGAACAGAGCTCCCACCTCTTTCTTGCCTTTATTGGCCGGCTTGAGTGGAGATTCGCAAGAGCAAACGTCCTCGGAGGAAGGAAGTATTCCAGTAAGATGCTGGTAGGGATCTTGACCATACTTCCGGGATTGTCCTGATAGCCGATAGCCGTGGAATACATCTCCACTTCTCAAGCACCTCAGGACATGTTGCACGCTTGTCACTACGTTACTATGTGCTAGCGACCGTTTTCGGAGGACCGTTATTGAGTGTGCAAGTCATCCCCTGCCATTTTATCCGTGTATTGTATGTATAAAACATGGGTGGGCCTTCCATAGTTCTAGGTAACCAGTCCACTTTAGCCACCCAAATCCATAGTCCAATGCCTTTGTTTCCATATCTTGCAATAGTCCTACACCAACCGGGGGTTATCCTTGAGTGCACTTGCAAAGTGCGAACAGGGATAAGCGTCGGTTAGTGCCTCATTTAATTGAAAGCGTCTAACGGGCCTCTGCGAGTTGGCTTCGACCCCCCGTGCGCCTTCTGAAGATCCGGGACCCCAGGACGCCAACATATGTCAACGACACAATAAAAATAGTAATAGTATCTTATTATTGTCCCACGGCAGGGCAAAGGCCTCTTCTCAAACAGAGAAGACACGATTGATCACCACGCATGCTGAAGACGGGTTGGCGATTTCAGACTTAGATTAATTATTATAAGTCGGAGTAATTCGCTAATGCTTCCATCATACGAATCGAAACCAAGCGATAACGCTTGTCAAAAAGTGCCACTTGGCTACGCATCTTTAGGGAAGTAATCGTTCGACGCTGTCGATTCGTTTCATAGAATCGAATGATGTTAACATTCTATTCGTTGACCTTTGATTACGTGACACGTTCGATAGCTTATGTCAATCCCATATTGTTTTTGACTTTTCTACTAGCGTCATCGCTAATCGAATGTTACTTTGTCTAGGACCTCAGATTTCCTCGCGATGTTTTCATTCAGCGATGTACCCATATGAATTTAAAAAAGGTACTTGCCCGGTTTTGAACCCACAACCTCGTGCATGAGAGGCGAGGCCTTAACCACTGGGCTATAATTAAATTTTAATTTAAGCCCAGGTGCGCACGGGCGTATTTTTCCCGCGACGGGTTTTCATCGAGCACAGGATTTTCAATGCACTGCTTAACGCCGAGAGTTGAAAATCCAACATTGTGTTTTTTTGACGCAGTGGGATGCACTCAGCTGGATTCTCAATGCTCGGCTCAACACCCCAGAGTTGAAAATCCAGTGCATGATATTTTTACGTTCGTGCCTATGTACAGTACAACTATTTTCTTAATGTTCCTCGGGTATCATCGTATTTCCGAAAACAAACTAATGCTAATTTCCATGTCCTCCAATTATTAGATTTATCGTGTATAAAAATTTGAATTCAGAACTAATTACTTTATTACTAAAACAACAATAAAGTACTTATACTCGAAAGGTTTAGGTAGTTAAATAAAGGTATACAAAAAAAACCACGTGACTGATAGATGTTAAACCTTTTATTTCAAACGTTAAAATCATATTATTTTGAGTCGTATAATAATAGGCTCTATTCTGAATCTAAATTTGAGGAACTATCTGTCACATTAATAATAAAGCGTTCAGTGATATCATCAATTATTTTGTCTAATTTAAACATTTTCTGTTCTTCTTTTATTACATGACCCTCGCAACTTTTCCAATTCTCAGCAGACACATTAGCTAAAGCCTCTGGCAAAAGAATGTTTAGGTCAGACATTTTAAAAGTTTTATTTTTCTCGGCTACAAACCCTTTAACTTGAGCTAAACGTAATACCTGCTACTTCAGTTGCCATACTACGTCACAGGTGTACTCTTCAATTTAGAAACGTTATCTAATTCGCTATATTTTCTAAAAAGGTTTAGGGAACCTGTCTTTTTTGGGCTCTTTACAATAGACAGATTACAAAATATTATACTATTTTATAAATCTAACAAAAAAATAGTGCTCAAGCAATTACATGTACGAAGAGTATAGTTTACGAATAAATGATAAAGTTTAACATACATTAATAAAAGAGAAAACTATCGTATAAATCGCAAATAACTTTAATTTTGTTGTTAGGTATTTTAAACAAGAAAGTGTCAACTATAAAAAACCCATTTTTACGATTTGTTTACCTTTATTTAACTACCTAAACCTTTCGAGTATAGTTCTGTATTCAAATTATTATACACGATACATCTAATAATTTATGGTTATGGAAATTAGCATTCGTTTGTATTCGAAAATGCGACGATTCCCGAGGGATATTAAGAAAATAGTTGTGCTGTAAGCTAATGATGATATATTAAATTCTAAATACCTTATCATAAGTCGAGCCGCCCACTCAGTGAGACAGTCCGTTGAGTTGATATTTCCAAAAAGTTTCGCCTCATTCTGATGCCATTGTATTGCTTCTATCACCTGGAATACATAACATAATATCACACCTATAATACCCGAAGGATCACGCAGAGGTGTACCAATAGTACTCCCACATTTCGCTCGTTAGCGGCGAGCCTATTGCCATCAACCGGGCACAAATCCAGACTCCGGGCTGCTACTGAGAAATTTCAGATGGAAAAATCTAATAACACTTTGCCCGACCCGGGAAGCAAACCCAGGACTTCATGCGCAGCAGTAGCGCTGTCACTAATGGGAAGCCACAGTATTGCTGAGTGTCATCTATCTATCTAAAAAACACAAAAATTGTTTCTACCCATGTCCGTTATAGACTTTGAAACCATCCAACCGATGTGCCCAAAATCGGTTTCATTAGAAAGGCAATAATGCGAAGTATTAGACGATTTTTTTGTTTCTCTGTTTTTTACTAGCGTAGTAGCACACGCCGGGTATCCGCTAGGAGTAGAATATATTTTATGTTAAAACAAGCAGTGTCACGCCGAAGAAGTCGCGGGCAGATGCTACTGGTTTATAAACATAAAACCTTTCGAAATAAATTCTCTAAATAATGGTGAAAACCGCATCAAAATCCTTTGCGAAGTTTAGAAGAACAACACGATCTAACAGGCCTACACGAAAAGCGACTTTATTTTATAACTAGCAACGTAAAATAAAGCACGAAAGAAAGAAAGAATAGGTTTATTTGTGGTAAACATGACGCGGAGAAAGACACACATTACAAAAAAAAGAACGAGTTGGTGGAAAATATGCGTCACATCCACGCATAACGGCAATCGCTCAGCATAATGCTACGACCCTATGCGAGACAGCCCCAGCGCTAGTTTTCAGCGACAACCGGCGTTGACGTGATGACGTCACCCAGAGCAGCATACGAAAATATAAAAATAACAAAAATATAAATAAAATAAATACACTATACCTAGTTAGCATCGCATCGCCCGCCCGCGCTATTTTTTCGTATTCCCTTGGCATTATTTCTGTTTTTTGTTTGGTTCCTAAGGGTCATAGCGTGATGTTAAGATTTTTATTAAAAGCGACTGGTTGTTCCAGAGATTAGCGCGTTCAAACAAAAAAAATCAAACTCTTCAGCTTTATTATATTACACTAGCTTTTGCGCGCGGCTTCGACCGCGAGGAGGTCAGAATATATCCCACGGAAACTTACTACCGGGATAAAAAAGTATACTATGTGTTAGGGACCTAACTAAGGACTGAACTCAAAGAAGCGATGGACTGTAATTTTAAATAAATATAATCAAAAGAGATATGTACAATAATTGTCGATGTTGGTAAACGTTAGGAGTGCGCGCGCGTGCCGTCGTCCGAGATCGGTAGCGAAGTAGTCCGAAGGCCCGCGTCCCGCACGCCGCACCTCTCACAGCAGCCCGCCGCCTTCGGTTGTCTAACGACAGCAGCCGAAGATTGCCGAGTGGTCCGAAGCGCCCGAACACTATGTGTTAATCCTGGTTATAAACTATCTGTGTGCCAAATTTCATCCAAATCCTACTAGAAGCATAGTTAATAGGTACTAATGTTTGAAATACTATCGTGAACACATGCAAGCCTAGTACTTTTTGTTAGGTTTCTGTTCAAAAATTGTGCACGTGTCGTGAACAGAATACCGTCTTGTAGGCATGCGACCTACTACTGGAATAAAAAGTACCATTTATATTTTTAGTGGTTTAAAACCATCTTGGAAACCGATTTGGGGCATATTGGTTGGATGGTCTCTAACGGATATTTAGGTAGAAACAACTTTTGTGTATTATATATATATACAAGCTGACCCGACAGACGTTGTCCTGTCTTAACTATGAATGTCATATGTCGTTTAGTTTTAGTTTTGACTATTGACTAAAACTATCGACTCATTTATCAACCGATCCATCTGTGTTAAACGATATTTGCAGCGCGCATTCTGTCAATCGCTGACAGTTATTTCAAACAACTGACAGTTATGTAAAATTAAAATTGGCGTTAAGTTTTCTTAAATTTTGTAACGTTCTGATCAACTTCCTTATTTTTTTATTTCATAAGATCCTTCTCCTGACAATAACGAACACAACAAAAAAAAAAATGTGAAATCGGTCCAGCCGTTCACGCGTGATGGCGTGACCAAGGGAAATAGGGATTCATTTTTATATATATATAGATAGATAATATGTAAGTAGATATACATAAAAAGTATACTTACAGCGGATGTAACAAAGTCTCTTTTCGGCCACTTCTCAGTTTGCTTCAGCCAACTTATTCTGTTCTGAGTAACTTCTTCAGGATAGAACGACGCTACCATTTTATTGAACCAAAGTCCGTCATCTGTTGGAGTCACGTTAAACTATAGTAAACGCCTAAGTTCGTGGGAGACGCCGTCGAAGTAATTGAGAACGAGACCACACGAAACTCAGTGTAAAATTTTTAGATAACCTATTTGCCGTCCTACTTGCACATTTTATGACCGCGACTTGACATTTACTATATTCAATTTTTCACAATGGCGACGTTTAGTACAAATTTTATTACATAATATGACATCACAGCTGTTTTCTTCGAAGTGTAGGCAGAGGGGGAAATAGTACACTCACATTCGTATTTTCTTATTTCCAAATTTGCCCAACGTCAGCTTGCCTGACCTGGTTGTCGAACCCAGGACAACACGCTTAGCATTTACACTTGCGACCAAAAAAGAAATTGACACACATTCAGCCATTACCCTTCCTGCGCTTTGCTACAGTAGGGAGTTCGGTTAAAAAAGCAACATAGATGACTTACCAAGTTTCTTATCAGCTCCATCAAAATATTCTCTTAAAGATATAGTAAATTCTTCATTTTTGGTCCACAAAGGAGGCAAGCTCTCTTCTATTCGCCTTTTATCTTGAAGCCTCAAGTCATTCCAGTTTGATAACGATCCAAATACATTAATTAATCCTAAAAATATGAGAAGGTATCGTCAATCAATCAGATCACTTACTAAAAAAAAAATACCCAAGTAAGTAATATTAATGTAAAACTAATTAGCATGCCCTAAACAGACAAAATATGGACTGTGCATAACCACCACTTTTGAAAACCTGTATTTCATGTCATCTGGTAAAACCTGTATTTGCATGTATCGCGCGAGCAGAGTTTACCGCGCGACTAGCATATATACAACACGGGGTCAGTCTAGAGGCATGAGGAACAGGGTGTAAAGTTCACTCATACTCTATAGAAAAGGGAGGAGATCCGACCAGACGGGTGTTGTGTCTGGTCGGCAACTGCCCGACGGTTGATGTCGGGAAGTTGCACGGTAAACTCTGCTTGCGCAATGCTGGATTTTGCGTGACGTCACTATGACGCGTAGCTCGCAAGTGGCGTTGTAGATGCCGCTGCCCGCTACCTGCCTTAAGTATTGCCACTCGCGGATGGTATTTTAATGCAAAAAATCACCTTAAATATAAAGAGCTGATTTTACCAAAGTTCGATATCTTTTATCTGTGTAAAATTGACGTTTGACAGTTTTTTGACACCAAATTATCTGTTGGGGGTCTTGACGTTGACCCGATGTGATCTAAGCACATTCCATAAAATTCTGTCTCAACTTAATAGTGATGAGTCGAAGAGTCTGTTCAGGTTCATGATCCAAATGTAACCCTTAAACCAGTTACAGGCACTTTTGAATTGTCAAGGAGTCTGTCAGTCAGAAATATGAAGCTAGTTGCCCATTGCAAAGCATAGTAGGTACCTATGGAGAAGAACGGGCCAGAAACTACACGGACACTCTTTTAAAATATATTGTTACAAAAATGTTAGTTACATCATTAATTTTGAACTTTTAATTATATGTGAGAACGATGTAACAAAAGACGTACACGTTAAAAGCGTCCAGAGTACAGGAAATAGAAACAAACAAAAAACAATACAAAAATAAAATAATTAAAATAAGCCGTGGCAGCTAAGAGGTGACCAGTCCCTACAGACGGCGCCCGTTCACGAACATGACGCATGGATCAGCACTATTCAGCTTGTATTAAGTAGTGTGTATTAGGGTATGATGGGATTGTCACACGCATTGCAATTATAAAACTCCCTAATTAAATAAAGAATTTAAAAAGGAGAATTATATTCGCCCAAGTTAATTGAGGATTACCTTGTAATGTAAATTCTTCATCTCTCATCGCTGCATCCGAATCTTCTTTAAACATACTGTAACAATGTTAAGCATACAGGGTCAAATTTAATTAGCTAGCGAAACTCCGCAGACGTTTACGTATAAACAAGAAAAAAAAAAAAAAATTTTTTTTTTGGAGTCCACCATGTAGTGTACTTAAAGTATGAGTTGAAAACATAATTTTTATTTAGTACTCGCGCACACAAATAACATTTATCAAGTCAGGATACATAATGCTCAGTTGTAAAGCGGATTGGCAGACAAAAATAACCCTGAAGGTGACGAACATATATTTTGGATATGACTGAGCGTACATAAATATAATTAATTGATAATGGTATGTGTTCCCGACATCCCCTTTACGATTACACAACGACACCGGCTAGGCTTAAAACTCGTAAGAGCTTCTTACGCTCTACGCAGGCTTTTCAGAACAAACCACCCAATGAGAGAAGCAAACTGTGGGAAGAGAAACGTGCACTACCTCCCGACTTCGTTAAACCTTAGGTACTTTTGCCTCCCGGACGTGATCTGCAGTGACAGCAACCGTTTGCATGTAAGTGTTCAACGGTTTATTATATTAGGTCCTTACATATGAAATTTATGTTTTATAGAACTGGCCACTTTGATCTCAAAAAGCCGGTGTTTGGTTAAGAATTCCAAATTCAAATTTATTTCAATTTAAAGCGTGTCTATTTGTGTTTCGAATGTAATAATTCATTTGTTTTCGCGCCATTAAATTTTGCTTTGACATCGTTCTGAGCTCAATATGGAAAACATAAAATATCGCATTATTTTCGAATACGAATTCCATCGTGGCACTAGCGCTGCAGAAGCAGTTCGAAGGATTAATAATGTGTACGGAGAAGCCATTGTAAAAGAAAACACAGTACGTTTTTGGTTCCAACGCTTTCGTTCTGGAAATTTTGACCTCCAGAACAAACCTCGTGGACGGGCGGAGACCCTAGCTGTCAATTCAGATGACGCAGTCCAAAACACCTTCAAAGATTTTGTTGATTCTCGCTCCCGCAATTTTTTCAGCAAAGGAATCAATGAACTCCCTATAAAATGGCAAAAGTGCATAGATCAAAACGGTACCTACATTGATTGATTAAATAAAAAAAAATGTAAAAATAAAAAAATAGTTTTGCTTTTTCCATACATGCCTATTAGGTTTGCGGCCAGGGAGGTAGCTACTGTCATACGCAACTTAAAGAGAGGCAAGTCGCCGGGTCACGACAGCCTAAGTATAGAGCATTTACTTTATGCTGGTAAGCACTTACCGCGAGTGCTAGCAATGTTTTTTAGCTTGTGCCTGAGTCACTCGTATCTTCCACTTGATTTACTTAAAACTATTGTTGTGCCCATTGTTAAAAATAAGACTGGAGATGCGAGTGACAAGAGCAACTACAGGCCTATATCCCTGGCTACCATCATTGCAAAGGTGTTGGACAGTCTGATTGATCAGCAGCTGGATAAGCACTTAACACACAACGACGCGCAGTTTGGGTTTAAGCCACGTTTATCCACGGAAACAGCTATACTATGCCTCAAACAGACTGTTCAATACTATGCAAGTAGGAAAACACCTGTGTATGCATGTTTTCTGGACCTCTCCAGGGCCTTCGACCTCGTATCTTATGACTGCCTATGGAGTAAACTGTCAAATGTTGAGAACCTCCCAAGCGATATCATTAGGATGCTAAAGTATTGGTATAAAAACCAATACAATTATGTTAAGTGGGCGGGTGTCCTGTCGGATGCATACGGGTTGGAGTGCGGTGTGAGGCAGGGCGGAATCAGCTCACCCAAGTTATTCAACCTGTATGTAAACGAGCTGATCTGTGAGCTCAGCAATACCAATATCGGGTGCTCCATTGACGGGCACTGCGTCAATAACATCAGCTACGCGGATGATATGGTATTGCTGAGCCCATCGATCAGTGCACTTAGGAGGCTTCTTCGCATCTGTGAGGACTATGCGGTGGCTCACGGCCTCAGGTATAATGCGACCAAGAGCGAGCTACTGGTTTTCAAAGCGGGTAACAAATGTTATAATACTGTCCCACCAGTCACCATGGGGGGCGCTCAGCTTTCCAGGGTCACGAAGTTCAAGTACCTGGGGCATTGGGTCACCGATAGTCTGTCCGACGATGCGGACGTGGAGAGGGAACGCAGAGCATTGGCAGTTCGATGTAACATGCTGGCTCGTAGGTTTGCACGTTGTACTGGGGAGGTGAAAATTACACTCTTTAGAGCGTATTGCCAATCTATGTACACGTGTGCCCTATGGGTCAACTATACAAAAAGCTCGTACAATGCTCTGCGAGTCCAATACAATAATGCCTTCAGAGTTATGTTGGGGCTGCCGCGCTTTTGCAGTGCATCGGGGATGTTCGCGGAGAATGGCGTGCCAGATTTTTACGCACTGATGCGGACACGGATAGCATCCCTGATGCGGCGAGTGCGCGACAGCTCCAACAACTTGGTAGCTATAGTAGCCGACAGGATGGACAGTCCAATTATGTGGCAATGGATGACCACTCATCGTGCGTCATTCCATTATTTAAAATAAGTTGTTTTGTTGTATTTTTTGTATAGGTATGTGTTTTCATGTATGTATGTATGTTTTGTGTATAAAATTGTAATGTGTGTTTTTTATGGACTTATGGTCTGAAATAATTTTTTTTATTATTATTATTATTATTATAAAACATCAATTTCATATGTAAGGACCTAATATGTTCATTATTTATTGTCGTTAATTAAAAAAAAGGAGGAGGTTCTCAATTCGTCAAAACTTTTTTCTAGGTGAACCGATTTTGATGATTCTTTTTTTTTTTTTTGAAAGCTGGTGCTTCTCATGTGGTCCCATATAAAGTTGACCAAGACCTGATCTGAGAATAACACGTTTTTTCCAACTTAGTTTATATTGATGATGTTTTAATAATTTCCGTCACTGTTATTTATATATCAGGTAGTGTTATACGAAATTGTGTGGGGTAGGTACCACAACTAACATATAAAAAAAAAACTTTTTTACAAAAAAACAAATGATTTCAAAAACACAAAAAAAAAAAAAACTTCAATTTCGGCTATAAGTCGGTGCCAAAAAGCGAAAATACAAAACCAAAGACAACGACTTCCGAAATTAAAGTTATCTTTTTTTTTTTTTTTTTTTTGTAAACAAGTTTTTCTTAGTATGAACAATCGCTGATTCAAATGACATTTGTCGGGTAGGAATAAGAACTTACCTAAATATAAATTGGCTTCTATCCCCACTCCTAAGCTGTAGGTCTTCATATAATATATTTGTATACAAGTATCCTTCACTATTAGAAATAGCTTTCTTCAATTCTTTCACTGATTCATTAAATCTGAAATAGAAAAAATGACACCAAATATTCAAAATATTTTATTTCAAACTAGCTTTTGCCAACGACTTCATTCGCATGCAATTTCTTGCTCTTCCGACCCACCGCGTCGAAAAGCATCGTCCATTGCGCTATAACTTCGTTTTCGCTTAGCGTTCTTTCTGCCTTTTCTCTTTTTGCTCGGCTCCTAAGGGTTGTAGCGTGATGTTAAATAGCCTATAATCTTCCTCAAGAATTGGGCTATCAAATGCAAAGATTTTTTTTTTTCAAATCCGACTGATAGTTCCAGAGATTAGCGCGTTCAAACAATAAAACCTCTTTAGCTTTATTATTATACAAAAACAAATGAATCAAACATGAAAAATGAATACATTAGTAACCCGATCCAACGACGTAGGCTTTCGGCACTCGGCATCTTTCATTCGCCTAATGAAGGATGGAAAAATTAAATGAAAGAAGCGGATGAACGTTCATTCCTTTATACTTTTGTCGATGTTGTGTTGTAATTGTAGGAACCTTATCTACTTTTACAATATTTGTAAACATGTGAGTACCATGTATATCTATCGCATATAAGTATATAATTATGAATGTATGCAAAACAATGTAAAACATTTTAAAAGAGTAATTGTGTTTTTTACCCATTTTTCTCCATACGAAACTTTTGGAAGAGGAAACTTAGAATCAATTCTATTGTCTTGTAAATTGTGTCTTTAAGTGCTTATTTGAAATAAATAATTGATTTATTCATTATTACCACTTACATTTGTTTTTACACGTGGAATCCAATACAACGATGTAGTCACAATTTCCACACTCAGAGACGCCACCCAAAAACCAATTACAAACCACCAATAAAATTGAAATGAATTTAATGTCATATTTTGACTGACAGGGCCCAAAGACTTTAGACTTTGTGTGAACGTGGATGGAAACAAAAATTAACCTTCCCTCGAGTCAACCATTCAATCAAGTGAACCATCCACTTGAGTGAATGGTTCCAGAACGAGAGAACCATTCACTCGAGAGAACCATTCACTCAAGATAACCATTCACTCAAGAGAACCAATCACTGAAGAGAACCATTCACTCAAGTAAAGCGTCTGATATCAACTTTATTAACTTACCCAGCAATACTGCTTATATCCTTAACGAAGATCCTGCAAGCATCTAACACTAAGGGAGTAAGGCAGAACGGGTCCCTCTTGATGATGTCAAACAGCTGTTTAGCGATGACCGAATCCAGCTCGAACCGACGACCCGTGCCTTGCAAGCATTTCATCATTTGAACGCATAGCTCTTGACATACTAGAGCATTTGTCTGAAAAAAAAAATGAATGATTTTAACAATACAGAGAATATCGTGATGGCCTAGTGGTTAAGGCCCGCCTCTCATGCACGAGGTTGTGGGTTCAATCCGGTCAAGAACCAATGTGACTTTTCAATTAATATGAATTTTAAAATTATTAGATTTATCGTGTATAATAATTTTAATTCAGAACTAAGTACTTTATTGTTGTTTTCACAAAAACAAAACAACAATAAAGTACTTAGTTCTAAATTCAAACTATTATACACGATAAATCTAATAATTGATGGACATGAAAATTAGCATTCGTTTGTATTCGAAAAAACGATGATTCCCGAGGGATATTAAGAAAATAGTTGTACTGTATGTAGCTACTGTAAACTCAAGGAAATTAATTGTTAAACAAATCGACTATCAACTTAAATTGTCCGTACATGTGGCAGTTGTGATTTCAATAATCACAACTGCCATTCTTTGACAGTTGTATGAAATGGGTATAACAGCAAATTGAGGTAGGTCAGATGGCAGTAGTTCGGCTTTCGGTATGGGCGCTCCACCATTCACGCTATATCGCGGGTGAGAGTCCTGGCGGAGGAAGTGGTGTCCCGGGGTTGGGTGGTGGTGGCGGTGTCCTTGGACATCTCCAACGCCTTCAACACCCTGCCCTGGAGTTGTATTCGGGAGGCACTGCGTTATCATCGGGTGCCTCTCTACCTCCACCACATCGTTGGGGCTTATTTGGGGGAGAGGTGTGTCACCTACATGGGACGCGATGGCGTAAACCAGCGCCACATATCGTGCGGTGTTCCACAGGGCTCGGTCCTGGGCCCGCTCCTGTGGAATATCGGGCACGACTGGGTGCTGAGGGGCGAACTCCAACCGGACGTGGACCTGACGTGCTACGCGGACGACACGCTAGTCACGGCCCGAGGGAGTTCGCACAGGGAGGCAGCGTTGCTGGCGACGGCTGCGGTTTCACAAACGGTGAGCCGTATACGGCGCCTCGGCCTGGAGGTGGCCCTCAACAAGTCGGAGGCCATGGTATTTCATGGTCCCCGGCGGGCGCCACCGTCCGGATCCCACATTGTTGTGGGGAGGGGGGGTTCGAATCGCTGTCAAGCCCACCATGAAGTTCCTGGGGTTGGTGCTCGACAGTCGGTGGGATTTCGGCCCCCACTTCCAGCGGCTGGCGCCCAAGTCGTTGGGCGCGGCAGGGGCACTGTCAACGCTGCTTCCCAATCTGGGAGGGCCGAGCGCCGCTTGTAGGCGGCACTACGTGGGGCTCGTGCGATCGATGGCCCTCTACGGGGCCCCGATCTGGGCGGCTGACCTGACGGCCGGCAGCATTGCTGTTCTGCGAAAGCCACAAAGCGCGATGGCCGTCAGAGTCATGAGAGGTTATCGCACGATCTCCTACGAGGCGGCTTGTGCACTGACCGGATCCCCGCCCTGGGACCTGGAGGCGAGGCGAAGGTGCTCGTGTCACTATATCGGTGGCGCGAGGAATGGCGGGCACGGGGCGAGCGACCGATGCAGCGACATATGGAGCAGCGTCGGTCGCAGCTCCGCGAGGTCCTGGTGGCGGAATGGCGGGACAGGCTCTCACGCCCTACCGCCGGCCTCGTCAAAATCGAGGCAATCCGGCCGGTGCTCGACCTCTGGCTCGGGAGGAGGCACGGCTCCCTGTCGTTTCGGGTGACGCAGGTGCTCTCGGGGCATGGTTGCTTCGGGAAGTACCTGTGTCGCATACACAGGGAGCCGGACCGGACGACCGGTGTCACCGCTGGGTCGACTGTCGAGAGGACACGGCGAGGCATATGCTGGCAGAGTGTGCCGCTTGGGAGGGCGCCGTGCCCTCATCTCAGGAGTAGGCAGTGACCTGTCGCTGCCGGCCGTAGTGAATGCTATAGTCGGCGGCGACGAGTCCTTGGACGCGGTGGTATCCTTCTGCGAAAAAGTTATCTCGCAGAAGGAGGCTGCGGAAAGGGAGCGAGAGATCTCATCCTCTCACCCAGTCCGCAGCAGGCGCACCGGGCGTGGGCGAAGGGCGGACAACACCCTCTTCCAGCCCCCCTAAATGGGTCCAGGGACAACGGACTTGGGGACGGCCGGCGCCCCCCATACATCAGGACCCGAGGCGGCGGCGCGTAGTGCACCACGCGCGCCCCTCTTAGACGTCGCGAGGGTAGTCAAAAACCTCACTCAACGACCGGACGGGGCCCGCAGAGGCGGGCCGGCGGTTGAGGAAGATTCGTACGTTCCCGCGACCCCCGGCGCAGGTGTGAGATGGAACACCGGGGTGGTTTTTAGTCAGTAAGAGTCTGACAGACCCCTCCGCCCCCCCAGGGCGGGGGACATCCATGAGGATTTTCCAACACGGATCAAAAAAAAAAAAAGAAGGTCAGATGGCAGTGCTATCCTTACTAGAGCGAAAGTAACTCTGTCTGTCGGTTATCTTTTCCTGTCTTAACGGCTGCACGGATTTCAAAATGAAATTTGGCACACAGGTAGACCATGACCTGGGTTAGGACATAGGATACTTTTTAGCCCGGTAGTAAGTTCCCGTGGAATAATTTCCGGCCTCCACGCGGCCGAAGCCGCAAGCATAAGCTAGAAGAATAATAATTATAATCTTACCTTAGAAATTTGTAGAAATACGTCTAAAATGTCTGTTATAGGCATTTGTACATCAATTTCCCGACGTGCAGGAGCTAAAAACATAAGTTTTTTTTTTTTAAATATTGGTAAAAAAAACATGAAAATGTCTAGAAAAAAAAAATGACCCGTCCTCTGCCAGGCATTCCGTACGCCTGGCAGTTGACGGCTGAAATGATGTGACAAATACCACCCTATAGCGTGGCGACGTGTCGCCACGCCAGCAGTCGGTTTTACCCGCGGCTATAGATGTTTCACATCAAAAATTGATATGCTAATTATAGGAATTGAGCAATTAATACATTCTGAGATTTCAAAAGTATATACAGTTTAATCAAAAAAAGTATGCGCTTCGGTAATCTTCGTGTTTGCAAATTAGCACGAACATCGCGTCTGAGAGTAACCCTCCGCAGAGGCAATGCTTCTTATTTTTATACTGCCGTGCTTTTTAGTGCGCATTCCTATCATTACGCTTTTGTTTGAAGTTTTCTCTTGGTCGGGTTACCTACTCCGATTGCCGATTGTCATCTGTCACTCAAAAGTTACGAAGAGTTGTCAATCTATAACTGTAGAAAGGCTAGGTAGAAGATTTTCATGGTTATAACAGCTCTGTATTATGTATGAGATCTCATCATAGCGTGATCGTTATTCCGGCGATAGACGATGATTCCCGAAGCGCATAATTTCTTTTAGATATCATTAGGTTTTTTTTTTTTTCTCACCTTTATTAATTCGCTGTCTGTATGTCACACCAGATCTCAGAACCGTTCTTGCCATTGTTTTAGTTCTCACAGAAATGCTTTCATTAGCTCTTAGGACACTGCAAAATAATTCAGACATAGGTACTAATAATTATTATCCATCCAAAGGTGGTGGCCATTTAAAGCGCCATTGTGTCACCCTATGTAAAATTTCTACATTAATATCTGTAATTTCGCACGGTGGACATAATAAAGAGTCATCATCGTCATCTGCCTGCCTTTTCCCTAATTTGCTGGGGTCAGCTTCCAGTCTCACCGTATGCAGCTGAATACTAGTATTTTACATGAAGCCACTGCCTATCTGGTCTCCACAACCCAGTTACTGGGTAATACGATACCCCTTGATAAGACCGGATGCTAGACTTTCGGGCTTCTGACGACGAGATGTTCCAACATGTAACAAGCCTGGGCCAGGTACTTGTACACTATATTTGAAAATAGCGAAACACATTTAAAACAGTTCTCAACTGTCAAATTACTTTAAAATGGATATGTTTGATGGTAAAATACAAGAAAATACACTTGAAATTGCAACACAGCAAAAATCCGTCATGGCGGTAAGCTGTCATATTGATTGATTAATGACATTTGAGATGTTTATTGACACTGTTGTGACAGCTGACGGTTCTGTTTCTATGATTAATGGTCGATCTATAGTTTACTGTCATTGGTTTTAAGCACAGAGTAGCTAAATCGGTGAGACGCCATGTTGAAAGTCGATAAAAAATAATTGATACATATCAATTAACTACCACAACAGTACACATTTGAATGAATTATCTGTATTTTTCCGCAATTCTAACAATTTTTCTCTTTATTTTTTCAGGTTTGTGTACATAGACCTGGCCCATTTCGAAACATTTCCTTTGTCACTGATATTTATTTAAAGTTTTTCTACTTGTTGCTCAGAATAATGGCCACTGCAGATTAAACACAGTGGTCTAGGCTCTGTACTGTCTGTCAGTGAATTAATTTAAGGTTTTTATTAAGTAGATTATTAAGAAGATAAAATGCGACTAACCTTTGCGGAAAACCCTCATCTCTTAACTGAATAACTTTGAACGCGTCTTGACTTCTTAAATCACTGAATAGTAACTCCAATAGCTTTGAACCACAGTTAGATAACTCGAGGTTATTATTTGTTGATAAACTGCATTGATAGACAATAATATAGAATAGTTCTGCGAACCTGTAAACATACAATAGTATACATATAACATCACGCTTTCTTTTCCCAAAGGATTGGGCAGAGGTGTACCCAAGTACACCCACATTTCGCCAGTTATGTTAAAGTCCCAAGTAATAGAGAGCGAGCCTATTGCCATCAACAATTACAACTATTACAATTTAAAAGTTACAATTTTTGAATTCGAAATTTTATAAGTGCGTGTAGTGGCAAGTCTACAGTATTGTAACTCATGCATTATTTGTCATTTATTTACAGATGTTTTATCTCACGAAAGGGGGTGAGCCATACTTGTGTGTGTAAGTGTACATGCACACTGTCTTTGCGTGCGTGAGCTCGGGAGCGCCCAGTCGTGGCCGAGTCGCCGGCCGAGTCAGTATTTCTTCTTGGTTCGCGCCAAAATTATTTATCGAATACCATCAGCGGGCTTAGCATGACGCTATCTATCTCTTCGAAGAATAGAGACGGCTATTCCCATACAAAGTGACATTTCGTTTCTCTATTTTTGACATCGCACCGTAAAAATCCTTCTAAAATCTGTCAGTTTGTCTTCCGTTTCTGCCAAACGTTGTCTAGGTCATTTTTAATGTAGACTATTTCAGAAGACAGTTGTCTAAGGTAGTGAAGACAATTTGATTTTAATCGCCATGCTAAAGACGGTACAGAACATTTTACTCGACCGCCAGAAAGTATAAAAATGGAAAGGAAAAAAGGAAATTTTCACTTTTTGTATGGAAAATGTGAAAAATGATTACCTACATGTTGAGTTTTAGGGGTTTAAGCGTTTCATAAAGGGGGACGAAATTTTCATTATTTTTGCGATAGGACACACCATTTTCGAGATATAAGCAAAATAAAAGATAAACGTGAACAATTTACTGAATTTCGTAAAAAGTACAGTTGACTCTTTCTACTTTGCTGCCGTCGTACTGTCTTCACGAAACGTAATTTTTGTCTATTCTTCCGTCGACAAGAAGGTGCTTGTGCTAAGGCTGCAGCTGTAAGGTACGAAGAAACGGAGTAAAGTTGTTTGCAGTGAGGTAAGGCAAATTAATGTTCATGTTTGGTGTGTATTTATGTTGTGTGTAATGAATTAATGTATTAGTTACTTTAATAAGAACATGTTAAATGATATTTTAATAATGTATTGTTAAGCTATTGCATAGCTTCTATCGCGGGCCTTGAGCGCGGGGACCGAATCCAGAAATTCCGTAACGAAAAAAAACCTCACGCTCCCCACTCCGACGGGCACGGAGGTGTGGCTTGAAGACCGTGCATTGTCTAACGTCGTTTCTTTTCGGCAGTCTTCGACACGGTGTTTGTGTGCGTGCAACTAGACGTATTGTACGACTCTACGAAGCTCGCACGAATCGAGACGAGCTGCTCCGAAATCGGACGAATACATAAGCAGCTGTTTATGAGAAAGTATATAGGTGTATAGGTATTTATCAAAAAGTGTAACATGAATTAATATTTATTTCCATTTACTTTCGTACCATTTATCATTTACCAGTCGGACACCATACATTTATTATAATCACCACTATCTTAAAACTCAATATCCCAATATCTCGGAAACGGCTGGGAATATCAAAATTCTGACCAAATTCCCCCTCTCAAATAGTACATACATACAGACAAGCCCCTTTGACCCCCTTTTTTGACCCCCTCTTTTTCGACCCCAATATTAAGTTGTATTATATTTATTTATATTTAAATCAATCCCACTTATATATGATCCCGGGACCCCCCCGCGTCACCCCTTTTGACCAACCCCTCCACCCGTCCAGGGCTACTTCATCCCCCCGGGTCTTAACTTTTGAACCGGAGGTCGTAGAGGTATCGAGTTTGGGGTCTTTGGAATCGGCAGTAAAGGGCCTATCTTTTGGCCCCGATAAGGTTAGGGTAAAGCGCCCCATTTTAAATTTATTTTAGATTTAAAAAAATTAAATTCTTATTTCTTATTCTTATACAAAATGCTATGCAATAGCTTTACCGCGGCAGTCCCCGAGTGCCACACGTCTTTTTTTATTTTAGGCTCGTCAAATGATTGCAAATATTTATAATTTTCTCAAAGAAGAATATGAATTCACGGAACTTCATCGAGAACCAAATTGTGATTTGACTAAAATATAAATTGTATTCAAAATAGTGCTAAAATTAAATGTTTCTTGAATATAAGTTTCTATTTTATTGTACCATGTCTTATGTATACATAGCAAAAATATAATAACTTTATTATTTTGTTCATTAGCGACGAGCTTGCTAACGCTAGCTGTAGTTACGCACACAAGAGCGCGTGTCTATACGCATTACAACTACAAGTATGGCTCACCCGCTTTTGTGAGATAAAACATCTGTAAATAAATGACAAAAAAATGCATGAGTTACAATAAAAAAAACAAATCAAACAAGCATTAAATAAATAGGATAGTATAATTCCTCCTACAGAGGCGGATTTAATGCCATAGACATTATCTACCAGTCAACCTTTGGGTGATGCAGAGACAAACAGTTGTAGATGCAATAATGAAAATTGAGGAATAAATATTTTTTTAATATAAAGACACGCAGAAAACTATTAAAAATATAAATATAATATATTATATACCTAATTTTATGCATAAATAAATACACGAATATACTAAAAACAAATAAGACAAACAATAGGAAAACATTAACGTTGTGAAAATAATGCCAGTATCTAACAAAAAACAAAAAAAGTGCTCGCGAACTTTTAATTTAAACGATAATTCATCGGTTGGTTGACATTCTGATTTTCTGGGGAGCACATTTCACAGGGAGATAGATTGAATGAAGAAGGAAGAGTGATAGAGAGTGAGTGCGTAAATTCTGTATTACGCAATTTTTTCTACAATTTAATAATTTTGTAGAATTGTAGACTTGTAAAATTTTGTGGTATTGGCCCTGGGCATCATGGTCAACGAGGGAGTCAATTTTAAAGTCAAAGTAATTTATTTGTAGTAAATGCGGTACAAAAGATGAGTTACATAAATTGAGGCGAGGTTTTCACATTTCACCACAAATTGGCATGCAAATATTAAAATAACTAGGTGCTAATTTGAATAAGCAAATCTCTAAACAAATGCACGAAACACATTTAGCGCTAAACGAGTTTTACACATCATTCTGTCTCTGTCATCTTTAAACATTTGGCAGAAACAGAATTATGTTTTATACTCGTTTAGTGGTAATCGTGTTTAGTGATTAGCGGTACATATGGGCCTTAAAGGTTATTTTAAGCTTCATAAACTCAACATAAAATGTAATTAATAGACACGAAGTAAAACGTAAGAACTACAGGGGGCCTACTCTCTAAGTCCGTCAAGGATATTACGGGCCCGTTCGAAAGTTGTACGATGCTAATAAGTGAACCCTACTCCCGATTAATTAACATTTTCGGACGGGCAAAAGTTCATCGGGAGTAAGGACACCTGTCAAATCATTTAGTCATAATTTTTTTATTCGGGCCCGGATTAATTTTATGTCCGAAAGTGATACGGAGTAGGACACATCCGTAAACTCGGCCGAAACTACGGACTACGTGCTTGGAGAGTAGGGCCCCTGATCCGGTCCCGAAAATTCTTTCAAGAATGAGAAGCATATAGCATATAGTATTGCCGAGTGTTATAGGATACATTTTAGTGAGGGTACGACCAGATCCATGAACGTAAACGAGGCAAAAGGAGTATGTACGGATCGTAGCAGGTGGCGTTCTGTAGTTTCTGCCTACCCCCATGGGAAGGCGTGAGTTTATGTATGTAAGAAGTTTCACGCGGACGAAGTCGGGTGCAGAAGCTAGTTAAAAATACAACATAAAATATTATTAATAATAGAAACATCATAAAGTATTGCTATTAAATACAACAGAGTTTTTAAACCGTCCACGTTTAGATTAAAAAAAAAAAACTCTGCTGAAACGACTAGAGTTCAAAACAAAATCACTTTCCAAGCAGTCTGATGTACTTGGTGGCAGTAAAGGCACAAGTCCGTAGCCGACTGCAGGCAGCAGCAGCAGGCGACGTGTCGCCGCGACACTACTGTTTTCTATGTATCTCTATGAAATACCTTCCTAGCAACGCGTCGTTTTCATAGAAATGCATAGAAACGAGTAGTGTCGCGTCGACAAGTCGCCTGCTGCTACTGCCTGCAGTCGGCTACGAACTTGTGCTGTTGCGGCTGGCCGGGGTACGTCCAGTACCTAACGGCTGGCCTGGGACAATCTCCCAATGTTTTTGTCTAGTATACTTGTATAGTTGTTGCCACTTCGACGGCTGAGCTGCGACTTGTTTTTGCCGGCAAATGGCAACAAATACAAGTAGAAGCCGAAATCTACAAGCAAGAAATACCAAGAAAATCCTGCAGTTTTATTTCGCCGCCTCTTCGCTGCCCGTCTCTCCGAAGTCCCAACGGTTTGCACCTACTACCAACCTACGCCTTCAGGGGTGCGTGGGGACGTGTGTCAGCAGAGTCACTCGACTCAGTAGTAGGGAACAGACGTCAAAAACATTGGGAGACTCCCAGGCCTGCCGTTAGGTACTGGACGTACCCCGGTCAGCCACAACATGCACCTTTATTCTCATTCGATCTTAGATTTAATGCCATACTTTCACCCGTTTGGATGTTAAGAGGAGTTAAGTAATGAATCCTAGATACAAAATGTATGACAACGGTGTGGTCATATTTGAGGGTGTGATATAGACCATCAAACTGAACAAATTTATCCATGACACCAACAAAGTAATCACAAAAAAAAAAACTTAACATTTTGTTCTGCATACCTCATATTAATATCCTTGGAAAGACACTCCTCAACACCATCTGACACCATTTTGGAAACCGCCTCGTCAGCATCAAACATACCATCGAATATTTTCTTTACAACGAGCTTTTCATAAGCACTTTGTGATTCAATGTTGTCTAGAATAGGACTACTGTCTACCGCCCTTCTTTTAAAAGGGTTGTGGTTCTCGCGTTTGAATAGATCTGAAATTATAAGGTTGATACAGTAAGGCGTTAAAATGACATATACAGGTAAACCAGAAAAAGAATGCGCTAAATCGATGTGCCATATTTAAAATTCTTGTTAAAAACAAGGGCCTACCAAACTAAGTTAGGTACCTTTCGCTTCTTTCGAGCATGGAACCCTAAATATAACTGTGTTGTACGGGTAAAGGCACTTCAGCTTTAACTACAAATTCGCTCTTACTGCTACAACATAAAAGCACTGTCGATTACCAAAATAAGAATAACAAAAACATGAAAACGACATACATACCTTGAAAAGCTGTCAAAAACACACCAAAGGATTCTTTTCTTACTTGCACAGACGAACTCCTACAATTTTGTTCGACAGCATGCAAAATATCGCTCTTCATTGGTCCATCCATCAGTTTCAGACTATTCCGGGCTATTTTCATAGCCTCGACCCTTTGTTCGCTATCAAATAGCTCGCTCAGCGATATAATTTGAAACATGTCGGTATAATAATCGTCAAATTCCGTCGAATTTTCCAAATATGTAGATATTATTGTGAGGCATTTTGATTTTTCTACTTTTGGGGCTAAATCTGTTATAATTCTGAAAATTGGATAAATTGTATTAAAATAACAAAAATCCTACTAATATTATAAATGTGAAAGTTTGTGAGGATGGACAGATGGGTGGATGGATGGATGGATGTTTGTTACTATTTCACGCAAAAACTACTGAACGGATTTGGATGGAATTTGGAACACAGATAGTTTATAACTTGGATTAACATGTAGGATACTTTTTATCCCGGTAGTACGTTCCATGCGGGCGAAGACGCGGGCAAAAGCTAGTAATAAATATATTTACATTGTTTATTTGTGGTGCAGGGGAGTCTACAAGGTCAGAAAAATAAATAAATTACTTACTTCAATTGATTAAAATCGCAGCACTCTTTACAACTTTTCTGAGCATAAAACAACATCTTCACATAACTATTAACACTACTACCCCTCACAGCATTTAAAATCTGCCAGAATTTTGCTAGATACCCTTTTCTGGTGCCAGAATCTGCCAGAGATAATACTAGACCGCAGACTTCTGCCAGTTTCGAGTTGCTAGTCCAGTGTCTGGCATCGGGGTTGGCAAATATAGCGGTCAAAAGTTCTGGCAGTGCCACGCCATTTTTGAGTAAGCGTTCGAATATTGGTAGAAGAGGGAGCAAGTCTTTAGGCAGATCTGTAATATAAGAAATATAGCGTCATATTACGCCTGTATTTCTCGAAGGGTGCCATCTATAAATTACGTCACACGTTAAGGGGGGGGTCAACAAAGTGTCATTGTGTGAAAAGGAAGGAGACGAATCTATAGCTTTGTGACGTCACATGTATAAATCTAAAGTATTCAAAACCAAACAAGAACTTTAAAATATTCTCTCTGCCGCGACATTCGTGCTAATTCGGAAACACGAACACTACCGAAGCGCAAACCTTTTTTGGTTTAACTGTATTTTTGTGTTACTGGCAACACGAAGTGTTGTAATGTTGCTATAAGTGAATACTAAAAGTTTTAAAAAAATCTTACCTTTACAATAATCTTGAAACACACTCCATTTAACTGTGACCATGTTCCCGTGCAATTTTAACAAATCATTCAAAGTATTTAAAAGTCGTTTATGTATATTAAGTTGATCCTTGAATGCAATACAAGTATTAATTAAATATTCTATAGCAATATTCATATTAGGATCATAAGATAATTCTGTTATATTCCATTTTGTAATTGTTGATATCTGAAAAAGAAGAAAAAAATGGGTTTGTACAAATATTTTAACCTATTGACCGCCCCAGTCGGATTTATACGACTTATTTTTTTTTTTGGTGGGACATCATCTAATGATAGAAAGAAAGAAAAATAGGTATATTTGTCACAGAAACACCTGCCCTCGCCACGTGACCTCTCCCGCTCTGGGCGGAGCGGCAGGGCGTGTCAGACTCTTACTGACTAAAACCCACCCGTGTTCCTTCAGTTGCCTGTGCGCCAGGGCCACGGCAACTCTTTCGAACAATCCGCGACCCTGGCAATGATGCTGACATCTCTTTGAGGCGCGCGTGGAACACGTTGCGCCGTCGACCCAGGCCTGGTCCTTACCGGACGGCGAGCTGCCCGTTGCTCGCCGTCCGCAGGCCCGCGCCTACGGTTGCCGGGAGTCGGCTATCGACTCCCGACGCCCAGGGTGTCTCCTCCTGCGGCGACTAGGGGCGTGAGGGCGCAATGATTGCCTCTCCCTCACGCGCTCCGCCTCCTCCTTCGCGAGCATTACTGCTTCGCAGAAGGAGGTGACTGCGCCCCATTCCCTCTCGCTCCGTACCATGGCCTGAACCAGGGCCGGACGCGAGAGATCGCCGCCACGAGGACACGGCGGTGCTCCGCCCAAGCCGGGCAGACCTCCACCGTATGCTCCACCGTGTCCTCCGGTTGATCCACACAATGACAACACCCGGGCGTTTCCTCCCGCCTTCGGATTTATACGAATGAGATCACAATAATGTTATTTTTTTTATATATTTCATTGCACGGCCCTATTCATAGTTTTGTAGATTTATGAGCTGGGCGCTGGGGGGCGCGACAATTGATACAAAACCAAGCGGTCAAAAGGTAAGTATAATAATACTCTTCTCCAGGTATAGCATTCCGGTCACGGGGGTGACACAAGCCTACGTCATCACCGCTGTGTTACCAGTAGTGTGTAATAATAGCTCCCCAATCGCTTTTATTACCTGTGCGAATCCGATAAAGCATAGAGGTTTTAAGTAACAATTACGTTGGTATATGTTTAAATTGAATTGTTTCGTTTGATTCGAAAAATGAAACGAAAATTTAAATGGTTTATTTATATTTTTTAACAGAATGGTGACTGAAAACGTTTCCATAATTCGTGTTTTGTTGCAATAAAGTGGCAACTAGATAGTGACGTAAGCATGTGTCACTCCCGGAATGTGTTTTTGTGTTTTTAGACCATGGTGGTAACCAAGTGTACAAACACGCTATGCCTTTATGCATTCAAATAAAGATGTGTGTTAAATTAAACGAGGTTTTAATAAAATAACAGTGGTATATTGAATAATAGTATAAATACAAGAGCGACACACGCGAACTATGCAATGGTGGACGTGCAAAAGGGGAAGAGCGAGATAGAACGGTTGGCTATATGACAGTGACCACAGATCTAAAAGGACAAGGCTACAGATTTACAAGTATATATTCTAACACTGCGAATATGTGGGTCATTGTTGCTTTTTTTTTCCCCTTTCAGGTAGTTTTAATCTTAGTCTGGCAGTTTAAGTAATTTTTGTGGCCTACCCAAATGTCCTTTCTTTGGTATTGTTCGTCGAATCGTTGAGCTCCTTAAGTTCTGAGTTGAGCTGCACGATTACTGACAAATGCGTGCACTGACTGGACAGGTCCACTCAATCTGTGAGGTTTTTCCTCAAAAGACCATTTCAGACAAATCTACATGGTCTTCACATGATCTGATCAAGACTCTCTCTGGTCTGGACTTTAAAAGAGACTGTGACCTCTGAGTTTGTTTCGGCCTTTCTTCTCATAGTAGTCAGATAGGAAACGCCGACCTCATCTAGCTTTAAAATATGTTTGACGTGTAAAAGTGTTTGTACAAACCTATTTACAGAAATAAAATCATTTATCATTTAATACTTACAATATCAATATGTAGATTGTTCAGTACGGGTTTTCCATCGCTAGAAGAGGGTGTATCGGCTATTAGTTGTAATAGCGCAGGACAGAGGGCGCTGCTGTGTGGTTTCAGTTCTTCTACAGCATTGCATATAGCCTGTAATATAGAAATTTCAGAAGTTAGCCTAGTTCCACACGGTACAGTACGATATTTACACTGCTACAAGGATTTGACGCTCGAATGACGTTGATAAAATTTGTGTAATGTATTGAAAAACCGGCCAAGTGCGTGTCGGACCACGCATAATCAAAGGTTCCGAAGTTGGGATGAATGTATCCGAAGAACAAACTTAACATTGTAGTTGAAAAACACGTTCTCCCATACGTTCCAACTGCAAATGTAAGTTGGTCGACTATTACTCGTAAACTTGTAAAGCCTACTTAGCTGTGATAGTTTTCCTTTTAATTTCGTTATATATACTACTGCCGTGATTTTTTTCACATATCCAAAAGCAACCATTGAGCTGGCAGGGGGGGACACACTTGACTTCACCAAAAATTTGCAGTTTAAACCTTAATTTTACGCAAACGGATCCCTGATTCTAAAAATGGTTTTCACAGACCCGTAATATTTTTGAATAGCCTATCCAACGATACCCCACATCAGGGAATAGACGAGAAAAAAAAAACCACTACGTGTACAGGATGTACCCAAAAATATATTTTTTTAACGTTTTATTTTACCACTTTGTCGGCGTGATTAATATATATATCCATGCCAAATTATAGCTTTCTAGTAATAAGAGTCTGAGCTAAGCTGCGTACGGACAGACAGACGGACAAGGCGAAACTAAGGGTTCCTTCTTGGCTACGGAACCCTAAAAACTATATGGTGGCGTTAGTTCCGATTTTGGCCACGAGGCAAAACATTCTTGTACGTCTATATACTGGATAATTTTGGGATCACAGCAATTTCATACTGCATTTGTTTTTAACCGTGTGAATAGTAGGATGTGGGCATGTGATCACAACATTTTGCTGTAAAATGTTGTACACTACAGCGCCGTGTGTTAGGCTACGACGGTGTAGCAGCTGTTTAAGATGCTGCATTTTGAAAGTTCGACCCAAATAGCTGACAAATATTTCGCTGTTTTGATTAATTAATCAATATAACTAAATTAAATTACGAAATATCGCTTTCCCTCTTTTAAAACTCACATTTTATACGATTATACAGGTTGAGCTTGTCAGATTATACAGTTATACAGAATGAGTTTTTTATTTTGCGTGAGTCGGTAACATTATATTGAGTTTTAAAACGATACTCAGTGCGTTTTTAAGATCATCTTTTATTAATGCTAATTTACCTGTGCCAAAAGCCATTTAGCATTTACAGTCATTTCCGAAGTTAAAGCAGCTACTACGGTGGTCTTCCACTCGGTATGCTCGAGCGTGCTCGTGTGCTCGAGCAGAGACGTGAGCGTAGACAAGCAGCCGTGAGCATTGAGCACGCTGTCTTCAAATTCTATGGAAGTATCGTCTTCTTCTTCCTACAATTGTTTAAAAAAACATTTATTTGATACTAAGACTTCCTGTAACAGACAATCATTCGGAAATTCATATTATAACATACATCATCACCATCATCTGCTTGGCTTTCAATGTTGGGGTCAGCTTCCAATCTAACCGGATGCACCTGAATACCAGTATTTTACAAGGAGCGACTGTCTAGCTGACCTCCACAACCCAGGGAGCCTACTCGGCCGAAGTTACGGATGTTTACTAATATCACTTTCGGACATAACATTAGTCCTGGGCCCGAACTAAAAATTAATGACAAAACTATTTGACAGTTGACCTTACTCCCGATATGACTGCCCTTCCGTAAGAGTTTATTAATCGGGAGTAGGGTTCACTTCCTAAGTATCCTACTATTTTCGGACATGCCCGTATCGTACTATTTTCGGACAGGCCCGTATCGTACTATTTTCGGACAGGCCCGTATCGTACTATTTTCGGACAGGCCCGTATCGTCAGTGACGGACTTAGTATAGGCCCCAGTTACTGAGTACCACGATATCCCTTTGTAAGACTGGTTGTCAGGCTTTCGTGCTTCTGACTACCCGTAACGACTGTTAAAGATCTACGAATGACAGCCGGGACCAACGTCTTAACATGGTTTTCGAGGCACGGAGTTTACGAGGCATTACATACGGGTTTCGGTATGTAATATGTAATGCGAGCGTAGCCTAACCTTGATTGACCTATGCGGCTATTGTTAAAGTGCTACGCAGATCTTTTGGCACCTGAATGACATTGACAGGGGGGCGTTGTTGGTGAACATTTGTGGAATTCTTACAGAAATTGTATTGACAAAACAAGATGGCGGCATTAGTTCCAATTTTGGCCACGCGCCAAAAGAACCTCGTAGCGTCGTACTTAGCCACTACGCACCAATTTCACCAAACTCTGCTGTTACTGTGCCATGCTAAGCATTTTGACGGACTATTTTTCTTATTGAGACAATCCATCAAATGGCATAACGGGACATTTAGAATAAACACAGTATGGAGAAACTGGCCCTAACCCTTTGGTAACTTAAGAAAGCGGTGAACGGTCACTCAATAACGGCTATCCAAATACAGAGCGTTTTTTTACAGCTTAATGTCGAATACTGGTCAAAACTACACATTTTCATGACGGCCGTCATATTATAAGCCGTTTTAAGTATACGTTGGTATTTGTTTTATGTATCATACACCACTGACATCCATCCAAAGATTGTCTCTACAAGATTGCTTCTAGCGATAAGACCGCCCGTTGTGTCACCCTATGTAAAATTTCTACATTTATATCTGTAATTTTTCCATTCTATTCCATTACGGAACCGCTTTCCTAGGTAGCCAAAGCTTTAGCTTGAGCTGTGAGGCCGATGAGTATTATGGCGGTACTTACGTCGTCATCTTCGTCTTCAGGAATCATGTCGTACTGCAGTGGGTTTTCCGAGAGCGTTGTTAAGAACAATCTACTTCGAACTGTTCCGGTGAAGGAAGATGATGTTGCTATCGCGTCGACTGACCGCTTAACTGGTTTACTGCCCTATAAGAGACGGGAAAAGTAATACAGTGTCAAATTAAATGGAAAATATTTAACTTATCCTCTAACAACTTGACATTTGCGGGGGTAGTGATGGACACTTTTTAAAATTCATGAACCTCTAATAACTTTTTACGCTTCTTTAAATAATTGAGCCTCTTTATAACTTTCTGGCATTAGCTTCTGATACCCCGACCAAACGTGTTAGGTAAGGTTTGGAACTGTGACAAACCTGACCAACCATGTGCGAGCCAAATTGGTCGCAATAACTAAGCTTGGGCACCCCGACCAAATGGGTTAGGGTAGATTAGAACTGTGGAACTGTGTAGGAGAAGACACGCCGTGCCCACATTTCGGTAATGGGAACCGACCTGTCGCTGACGGCTGTGATTCGTTCTATGATCGGCGGCGCAACGTCGTGGGACGCGGTGATCTCCTTCTGCGAAAATGTCATGTCGCAGAAGGAGGCAGCCGAAAGGGAGAGGGAGATTTCGAGTGCTCTCCCGGCCCGCAGCAGGCGGCAAATAATGCCCTCTTCCGGCCCCCAAAATGTGTCCACAGACGTCCGTCGTCCCCTATCATATAAGACCCGAGGTGGTGGCGTGTAATGTTCCACACGCGCCTCTCTTAAACGTCGCGGGGTGAGTCAAATACCTCACTCCTCCCGCTTGACCAGACGGAGCCCGCAGAGGCGGGCCGGCACCAGTCGGGGGCTGCGTTGAAGAGTGCTTAAGTGCCTCCGTAGCCCCCGGAGCAAGTGTGCGAGGGACTACGAGGTGGTTTTAGTTAGTAGAAGCCAGACAGACCCCCTGCCCGCCGTAGGGCGGAGGACATCCATGAGAATTTTCAAACAATTACAAAAATAAAAGTTAGAACTGTGAAAAACCGCAGCATCCGATTTGGTCGCAGTTACCTTGGCTATTTCGTATTTTTATGATCCTAAATATAGGAATTATTTGAGGTTCACAAAAGGAGGAGCAATCATTATAATTAAAGTGTTCAATAACATTTTAGGAACGCAAAACGGGAATTATTAGAGGTTCGATTCAATAAGCTAGCGAAACTCCGCAAATGCGATGGGAATCGATATCTAACAACGATAAAACAAAAAACAAAATGCTTTGAAGATTTTTTTGGGGTCAACAACCGCAGGTAGTGTTTTGAAAATCAGATATTTTAAATATATACATACCCGATACCTAGCATGCGCTTGCAACTGAAACGGGTACACGGCATCACTGTCCACTATAGTAGTCCACGCCTGAACGTTGAATATTCGAGCCGATAGGTTCTTGTTCAGCTTGCGACGACAGATGGCGGTAGTGAGGCAGTTGTATGACGAGCACTGTAACCAACTGTTTTACTAGTAAATACAGAGTGTAATTTTAAACACCATCGACCTCTTAAGGGGTCATTGTACTCATCATTATGATAAATGATTTTATTTCTGTAAGTAGGTTTGTACAAACAGTTTTACACGTCAATCATATTTTTTAAACTACATAGATGAGGTCGGTGTTTCCTATCTGACTACTCTGAGAAGAAAGGCCGAAACAAACTCAGAGGTCACAGTCTCTTTTAAAGTCCAGAAATAATGTTGGTCAGATCATGTAAAGACCATGTAGATTGGTGTCTGAAATGGTCTTTTGACGAAAGAACCACACACTCACACAGATTGAGTGGACCGGTCCAGTCAGTGTGCGCATTTGTCAGAAATCGTGCAGCTCAACTCGGAGTTTAAGAAGCTCAACGATTCGACGAACAATACCAAAGAGAGGACATACGAACAACTTTTATTATGGGAAAAAAAACCTAAAATCGCGAGAAAAATATCTGCTTTTCCCTACATTTATGTTCACATAACTCGTCAAAATGTAGGGAACAGCTGACAGTTTTTTCGCGATTTCAGGTTTCGTCCCATAGTAAAAGTTGTTTATAATGATGAGTTTAATGAACCCATAAGAGTTTGATGGTGTTTAAAATTACATCCTGTATTAGGAACATTATAAAGAAAAATTATTTATTCTTCAAAAACAGGACGTACAGGCACCAAAAGAGATTAGTAACCAAGGTCGTCGGATATAGTTGAAGTTTAGTAAGAAACCGATGTATGTTTCCGAATAAAGTTTAATTAATAGAAAACAAACAGTTCATTTATCAAATTAAATTTCATTCGAAAACATCCATCGGTTTCTTACTAAACTTCAACTATATCCGTCGTCCCTGGTTACTTATCTCTTTTGGTGACTGTACATTACAGAAAAAATACATAAAATACACACCAATGCAAAGTAGCCAAAAGCCTCGTATCCAACAAATAAAAGTTAGAAGTTTCACAATGTTGTTCATGGTTCACAATTAAAACATTACGCCATTACGCTAGGTTGCAGAGGTCAGATACGCACCATATAAAACCCATATAATGGTATTCTGCATCCGGTTAAGACTGGAAGCCGACCTCAACATAGTTGGGGAAAGGCTAGGCAGATAATGATGCTATGGAACATTACGCCTGTATTCTTCAAGGGGGTAGACATTGGTGTAGAGTACAGGTTGATTTTGTACGGGTGTGGCGACTTATCAAAATATCTAGATTTCTGTACTACATCTACGTTAAATATGAATGTATTTTACATACTATAATCTCAAGCTAAAATACTTACTGGCAAGTATCCTTCAACTCGTCGCTCGCTCTACTCGGACACTTGACATTGCCTCTAATAGTGACACAGCACTTGTACATCTGCTCTAGAAAGTACCAAGGCATCCGAGAGCCGGTACGATAATCTCAAGCTAAAATACTTACTGGCAAGTATCCTTCAACTCGTCGCTCGCTCCACTCGGACACTTGACATTGCCTCTAATAGTGACACAGCACTTGTACATCTGCTCTAGAAAGTACCAATGCACCTGAGAGTCTGTACGATAATCTCAAGCTAACTTACAGGCAGGTATCCTTCAACTCGTCGCTCGCTCCGCTCGGACACTTGACATTGGCACTTATAGTGACACAGTACTTGCATGTCTGCTCTAGAAAGTACCACGGTTTCTGAGAGCCCGCACTTTCGTTTATAACGCCGTTTTCTAAACTTTCTGTTGTTATCTGCAAAATCATACACGCAAATATAAAAACCTGTGTCTTATTTAAATTTAGACGAACAAATTATAGAAAACTACAGTATAAGCCTACGGTGAATCCTCAGCTGTAGCCCGCCAAATTCAATTTTTCTTTGTTTTTTTGTAAATTCCAGCTCTGTTTTACTTTGTATTTTGACCAAAATACGTTTCGCCACTGTAGGAATGATATATTTACTGAATAATAATCATCAATTTCATATCAATCGTCAAACTTTGGAAATTTCTTCCACCTATGAATCTTCATATGAAATATTCTTAAAAAAATCGTGATTTTGACAGACTTGTCAGTAGCAGCAAGCCAACAGCAACCCTATTGTAACGAGAATAAGATCACTATGATTTTGAGAGACTTTTCAGTAACAGCAAGCCAACAGCAACCTTATTGAAACGAGTATAAAGATCATAGTGATTTTGATAGTAATGAAACATCAGAGGTAAAGTAACTATACTCGAAATGCTTAGGTAGTTAACTCGTTCAATGCCGCCGACACGCCAAGCGTGTTCTTACGAATTTCTATAACTACGCCTCGAACACGCCAGGCGTGTCCTAAATGTTTCAGTGATATTTCGAAAATTAGCCAAAATTGCCTTTTGGAATTCTCAGTACATAATTCGCTAGCAATAACCTAATGATTTTTGAGGTGGCCCCCAGAAAAATCTCTTAAAAAATTTTTTTTTTTTTAAAGTGATTATGTAATGCCGAGAACCCGCCAGGCGTGTCCATTTTAAGGAGTTGTCAACCTTTGAACAAAAATCAATAAAATATGAAGATAATTAATTGAATGTCAAGTAAGTAGAAGCCCAAGAAATAAAAAGGCGAGTAGGACTGAAAGATAACTACTGTGTGAACTCGCGTTGCCTCTGTCAGACCAATAATGTACAAAATAATTTACAGTAGGTACCTACGACCGGTAAACAAACAACTAGTATGATTAATAACCGTACTGTTAAAACCGTAGGTATTATACTGTTATTCGCTCGTTAATAATTTTAACTATTCTTCTATATGAAAAAAAAAACAAAATACAGTGTAAATTCTCATCACAGTGTAATACCATTCTCTATTACGAACAAATGTGTTCATATTTGTAGACAGTAAATATTTATTATTGGTATTATTGTTTAGGTTATGTTATCAGGTAACAAAAGACTTTGAAGCTCTGAAACATCCGAGGTCGGTCTAGCTTTTGTTATCCTTAATTGCCTTGAACACGTGCAGTATGACGCATTGTTTTCTCGGAAGTGATGGTCTTCGACCAAGCATACTGGGTACCTATCGTATTATCAGTCGTAAACCGTTGTTTTTTTGTTTGACTGGTAGTATTTTGAGCATTAAAATATGTATCTTATTTTATTATACAGGGCGTCCCACAGCTATGCCTTGAATATTGTAGATAGAACATTTTACTAAAAGAAAACATTATTTGAATTTTAAAAACAATTTAAACTGCATTCATAGATATTTCAATAATTACATGGTTGAACCGTAGTTCGAACCCGTTATTTGAGAAAAATAATTACCCTATACCGATCGAAAGTTTTCATCATAAGGATTATTTATGAAATCGACACTGCGTGGGCGCGTGGCACGTCCAAGTTCTACCAAGTGTCCAGCCGGGCGGCGCGGCGGCGGCGGCCAGGGCCTGCAGTCTCGACAATAGATAGCGACAAAAATCGGTCGTAAAGTGTAATCGATGTCACATTTCTTTAATAGATTTTCAACCTTATGCATTCGAAATAAAGTTGAAAATCTATTAAAGGAATTTTACAACGATACGACTTAGCGACTGATTTTTGTCGCTATCTAATGTCGAGACTGCAGGGCCAGGATAGCTTAGAGCGAGTACGCGAGATACGCTTGATAAGATCGTTAGAAAGAATAAAAAAATATTGAACAAAACGGCGGGATCGCTCACGTGTTGTTTGTTATTGTTAACTTAGCTTTGACTTGAGTTTTTGAATTTGAACTTTACAGTAAGGCACTTAAGTAAGATTTTTGTAATTTGATTTCGGTATAGGGTAATTATTTTTCTCAAATAACGGGTTCGAACTACGGTTCAACCATGTAATTATTTAAACCTTTCGAGTATAGGACTGTAGCAGTACACATTTACAACCCGATTGAAACTTTATGGCTGCTCGGAACATGAAGCGAGTCGCTGCGCAGTAACAAATTCACGTGCCACGGGGATAGGGGATGAGTTACTGCGCACCTAGTGAAGCACTTCAGACCCACCAAAAAATTTGAATCACCCTGCAACGGGCTTCCATTTAGCATGTGTCTGAAAACGTATGTATAGTAAAATACTTACTTTTTCAAAAGCAACCTTCAGTATATTAAAAGAGATGGCATAAGAAACGACTCGTTTTCTGTACGTTACGTTATTAGCCGCTTCTTTGAAACCCACGCGGAGAATGTTGAACAAATCCGTCACTATTGTGGATATGTATCTCTCACAGAATTTTCGAGACGAATGTCTGGAAGAGAAAAATGAATAAACATAACATATCATCACGCCCGTATGCACCGAAGAGATAGGCAGAGGTGTACCTATAGTTCCACCACATTTCGCTAGTTATGTTTAATTAAGTCCCATGTAATAATAGAGGGCGAGCCTGTTGCCATCAACCGGGCACATATGCAGACTCCGGGCTGCTACTGAGAAATTCCCGATGGATAAACCCAATAACACTTTGACCGACCTGGGAATCGAACCCAGGACCTCATGCTCAGCAGTAGCATTTGCGACCACGACGCCAATGAGGAAATCCAAAATACCAACAAATAAACATAAGTCTTTCATTCTGAGATAAGAAGAATTGGAAAGAATAAAAATGCTAATTAATTATTTTGCTTTGATATTAACAGAATCGTTATCTGCCAGACACGTTAATTATAACTTATCTTGACATGCTACTGATATTAAAAATAAAGATAATAAATATCTCCGGGCTGCTACTGAGAAATTCCCGATGGATAAACCCAATAACACTTTGCCCGACCCGGGAATCGAACCCCTCATGCTCTAAGTAGTCGCGCTTGCGACCAGTAGGCCAACGAGGCAGTCCAAAATACCAACAAATAAACATAAGTCTTTCATTCTGAGATAAGAAGAATTGGAAAGAATACAAATGCTAATTAATTATTTTGCTTTGATATTAACAGAATCGTTATCTGCCAGACACGTTAATTATAACTTATCTTGACATGCTACTGATATTAAAAATAAAGATAATAAATATCTCCGGGCTGCTACTGATGGATAAACCCAATAACACTTTGCCCGACCCGGGAATCGAACCCCTCATGCTCTAAGTAGTCGCGCTTGCGACCAGTAGGCCAACGAGGCAGTCCAAAATACCAACAAATAAACATAAGTCTTTCATTCTGAGATAAGAAGAATTGGAAAGAATAAAAATGCTAATTAATTATTTTGCTTTGATATTAACAGAATCGTTATCTGCTAGACACGTTAATTATAACTTATCTTGACATGCTACTGATATTAAAAATAAAGATAATAAATATCTCCGGGCTGCTACTGAGAAATTCCCGATGGATAAACCCAATAACACTTTGCCCGACCCGGGAATCGAACCCCTCATGCTCTAAGTAGTCGCGCTTGCGACCAGTAGGCCGACGAGGCAGTCCAAAATACCAACAAATAAACATAAGTCTTTCAGTCTGAAATAAGAAGAATTGGAGCAAAAAAAATGCTAATTAATTATTTTGCTTTGATTTGGACAGAATTGTTATCTGCCAGAAACGTTAATTCTAACTTATCATGACATGCTACTGATATATTAAGGCCCACTTGCACCGCCAATCACTAAACACGTTTAGCGCTAAATTAGTTTAAAACATAATTCTATTTCTGTCAAATGTTTGAATATGACAGAAACAGAATGATGTTGACTAAACTCGTTTAGCGGTAAACATGTTTAGTGATTGGCGGTGCAAATGGGCCTAAAAATAAAGATATACCAACCTAAGTAAAGGCAGAAAGATGCGATTGCAAACGCCCAAATTGACGCCAGTCTTGGCTCTTCTATACGCTTTGTCAAAGACACTGATATCTTCCTTAGCAGCTAGAGCCGTCATGCAAGCGTCAATCGCATGATCCCACCAGCCTTTTGTGTCATCTCCTGAGAAGTTACAATTAAAATCATCAAATTCAAATTTGGGAACACCTGAACGTCCTTTTTTCTAAGTATGCGATTTTTGTATGAACTGTTGAAATTTAGACGGGACGTCTGACGGGTCAGCTAGTTTCTAATAAAAAGATCTTATATTTTACGTTGCAATGGAATTTGAACTTTGTAATGTCGGATGTTGGGTTGATAATTATCTACGAATACGAATTTTTGTTTTTGGGTAAACACGGACATAATATATTATGACAGAAGAAAAATGTGTTTCTCAAGACAACTACGTCTTGAAGTTGAAAAATAAAGTCGGTTTGAATATTCTTAATATTGTAGAGGGGACTACTTTTAAGGTAAATTAAATGAGACGCCACTACAGTATTTTTTAACTTTGATGCGACAACCAATAATCAATGCAATAGCCGCTCGAACGTACTTGGGATGAAATGTATCCCGAGTTTTTATACTATTAAATTGTACAAGTGCTTGCGTGTAAATCCATTAGCTTGCCCCAAGTGATCTACCACGCGCCGACTTTATGTAAACAAACCCGATAAGCGGCGTCATTTCTTGGTATTATGTGACCGTTGTATTTTTTTTAGAATTGTAGTGAGTAGGGCTATACTTAAGTGTGCGTTGTGTTTGAATGTAACATGGTTTTTAAACTCTAAAAAATATTGTTCGCAAATAGTGCAACCAATATTATAAAATGAGTAAAGCTTAAAAAAATGCCAAGTTTTAAAATTACTGCTAGACAAAGACGGCACTATCACAGAAGTGACGTCACGACTGTGTAACTTCATACATAAATTGTCCGTACCGCGCGACAAGGACGGGAATAAACCCTTACAAAAAAAAAAATTAAGCATGTAGCTTCTCCATATTTCCATCGATTTTACAGAATTTTTCGATTACCTATCTCATTTTACTATGCCTTCTTTGAAATTACATTATTTGTTCGAACATTTCTAATATTAGTCATCAGCTCTATCGTGATCTACCCGTTCGTCGTCATGGAAGAAGACTTTTGGCCGCAGGACGTGGTGTTCCGTCGTTTGCGCGTATAATTACCACAGGACAGCACAAGGACAAGTTAGTTCAAAGTGAAGTGCTGTGCTGTGTGTGTAAATGATTTTATTTCTGTAAGTAGGTTTGTACAAACAAGTTTATACGTCTATAATATTTTTCAAACTAGATGAGGTCGGCATTTCCTATCTGACTACTCTGAGAAGAAACGCCGAAACCAACTCAGAGGTCACAGTCAATTCAAAGTCCAGACATAATCTTGATCCGATCATGTGAAGACCATGTAGATTGGTGTCTGAAATGGTCTTTTGAGAAAAGAACTACACAAATTGAGTGGACCTGTCCAGTCAGTGCACGCATTTGTCAGTAATCGTGCAGCTCAACTCGGAACTTAAGGAGCTCAACGATTCGACGAACAATACCAAAGAAAGGACATTTGGGTAGGCCGCATAAATTATTCAATTATTTTTATTACACTTATTACAGGTGACTAGCCTTTGTCCGCGGTTTCGCCCGCGTTGAGATCGGAAATCCTACATCCCACGGGAACGTACTACTGGGATAAAAAGTATCCCATGTGTTAAACTAGGTCATGGTCTACTCGTGTAGCAATTTGGCAAATTTCATCGAAATCCATTCAGCCGTTAAGGCGTGGTAAGGTAACAGCTTAGATAAACAGACAGTGACTTTCGCATTTATAATATTAATCGCTTCTCCCGCGTGTTTGTCGGAAATTATCCCACGGTAACGTGCTACCGGTCAAAAAGTAGCACTATATCCTTTCCCAGGATGCTATCTATCTCCTAGGCAAATTTTATCGAAATCCGTTCAGTGGATTAGGCGTGAAAAGGTAACATACAGACAGTTACTTTCGAATTTATAATATTAGTAAGGATACACGGACTAGAAAAAAAACATGGACTCCGCACCACGCATATCGAAAGTGAAGCACCGTACCGATCTATGAGTGTGTGATTTTACAATGACGCCGTAGTGCCGCGTAATGGCGGCCGGTCGGCACCTTATGATGTAAATGTGTGCGTGAGGCATGTTTGTACAAACGGTCCGGCATACTTATAGTGCTTTACTTTCGATACGCGTGGCGCAGAGTTCTTCTTTTTTTTCTAGTCCGTGTATGGATAGTATACATTTCGAAAGTTATTTGTGAGTTCCATCTAATAGGGGGCAAAATATTTGTATTAGCTGAATACCAGTATGGCAAAAGGCTAGGTAGATGATCACTGCACTTACCTGCAGCTAGAGTGATAACGATATCAAGTAGACTCATGTCCCCGTTAGCCGCCAGGGTGTCCAACAGAGCTCTAAATGGCGGTATGTATCGCCCCTGCATCTCTGAGAGGCGAACTGGTAGGCAGGAAGCGAAGGTGCGGTAGTAAGCGCTGGAAACAATGATTATAATAGGTTAATAATATAATAATTATTATTTACCCGTAGGGCAGCATGTAGCGAGCTGTTGGGCAGTAGCGATCCCACGGACCCTATCTCCCCGAAAAAGTCTTGTTCTTCACCTCTGGCTTGCCTTTATTAGCCGGCTGGAGTGAACAATGACGAGGAACAGAGCTCCCACCTCTTTCTGGCCTATAATGACCGGCTTGAGTGGAGATTTGCAAGACCAAACGTGCTCGGAGAAAGGAAGTATTCCAGTAAGATGCCGGGTAGGGATCTTGACAATACTTCCGGGATTGTCCTGATAGCTGTGGGATACCTTCCACTCCTCAAAAGCAGCTCAGGACATGTTGCCCTTTTGTCACTACGACACTATGTGCTAGCGACCCATAGTCCTAGATAACGAGTCCACTTTAGCTACCCAAATTCATAGTTCAATATCTTTGTTTCCTTAGCCTACAATAGTCCTGCACCAGCCGGGGATAGTCCTTGGGTGCACTTGTATAGTCCGAACAGGGATAATCGTTGGATGGTGCCTCATTTCATTAAAAACGTCTAACGGACCTCTGCGAGTTGGCTTCGACCCTTCGTACGCCTTCCAAAGATCCGGGATCCCAGGGTCCCAAGAAATTTCAAGAGACATAAAAATAATAATTATTTATTGCACAGAAAACACCTTCCAAATTGTTAGTAATTATTTATATAAACAACTTAAAAAAAAAGGTAAAATAATGATAAAAATGCTTCCTTAGTCTAGTGGCCGCAAACGCTACTCCTGCGCATGAGGTCTTGATTTCGATTTCCATGTCGGGCAAAGTCTTATTGGGTTTTTCCATCTGGAATTTCTCAGTAGGAATCTGGATTACTGACCGGTTGATGGCATGCCATGAAATAGGCTCGACCCCTATTACATGGCACTTCGGCATAACTAGTGAAATGTGTGTGTACAGTACAACTATTTGCTTAATTTCCCTCGGGAATCATCGCATTTCCGAATAAAAACGAATGCTAATATCCATGTCCATCAATTATTAGATTTATCGTGTATAATAATTTGAATTTAGAACTAATACTTTATTGTTTGTTACGTAGTAACGTACGTGGGTCTTTTTGCACCCTATATTATATTTTCAATAGACTTCCAAAATTGAGGAGGTTATACATATGTTCGGCTGTATGTTTTTTTTAATTTTTTATTATTTATTTTCATCGATTTCTCCGGCAAATGTCGACCGTTTTTTTTTTTTAAAGGTTATATTTTCGTGGTGGTACTGTCATCAAGTCAGAATCTGATGAGGGGATCCCATGGAAATAAAGGGAAATTCTCAAATTTTATAGGCACGCCTATAGTGATTGGGTATTTTTATAGTAACTCGTGCATTTGCTCTCGGAAAGCACCATTTGGTGAAGTGGAACTGATGATGAAGACCAGAGCCCACCACCAGAAACCAGAGGCCACTTCTGGTGGCCACCTCTGGTCTTCATCATCAGTAATAAGCATTTCACGGGTTGCGATTTCAATACTTTAACATGGTTGCTAAGCAAATTATGGTCGTCACAATACATATGGTGAAACGGAGCTGATAGTGACTTCACCATCCGCTCCAGTTCTTGTGGTTTTTACCAGTAGAATTCCTTAACAATTAATGTCCCTGCATCGGGAACAGCAATATTTTGTACAAAAAGTGTTGAGCAGTTGACGTTAGGGTAACTTAGATACAATTTTTCCAAAAAAAAAACAACCTACATCCAAAAAAAAACACTACAAAGTGAAAAATAACTTTAATTTCGGAAGTCTGTGTCTTCCGAAATTAAAATAGTTTTTCACTTTGTAGTGTTTTCTTTTTTGTAAAAGCGTTTTTTTTACTGCTTTGTTGGTCTAGCGGTCGCAAGCGCGACTACTGAGCGTGGGGTCCTGGGTTGGATTCCAAGGTCGAGCAAAGTGTAATTGGGTTTTTTATTAGGAATTTCTCAGTAGCAGCCCGGAGTTTGGAAGTTGGTGGTGTGATATCCCGTGTCTCGGGAAGCGCGTAAAGCCGTTGGTCCTGCGCCCGATCTATCCCCGTGTTATGTATGTGTTGTATGATGTGTGCGGGACGCACTGGGTTCTTTCCAATGAGAGATGATCGACTTGAAATTAATTTAATACTTGTATGTAGTAACAAGATAATTATATTAGAAAAGTATTTATAAGGAACGACGCTAACGAGCGACCGTCCAAAGGCTAACAAGTGCAAGTGAGGTTGGCGGAAGCGGATGTTGAAAATGACGCGCTGGTGTGCACAGACACTAAGCGGAGCGCGCGACATTTAAAGTTTTTTAATAAGTTGTCCGTCGCGGTGCACAGATGGCGCTAGCAATTGCAGTTGCGACACGACCGGGGCGTTACTCCGGTCGTGTCGGATTCTCGTCCCATCGGACTATGAGAGTAAAGGAACAGAGAGTGCACCTGTGTTTCCGCACACACTAGTGCACTTAAATATCTCCTGCGTACCTGGCTAATCTCCGTTGAGATTAGCCACCGTGACCGAAGTCGGACGGGAGGATTATTTTTTATAGGACATATTTCTAGATCCGTTTTAAGATTTTTCAACTTACCTATATGCCTCCCCGGCTGGTAAGGCACCAATCAATTTGTTCCTATCTTCTTGACTTGTTCCCTCTGACGTCAGCAAAGTGGTTGCCCAGTTCACTGCTGGGCAATCCAAGCCCACACTCTTAGGTAAACGTAGAAGATTTAGAAGGACGGATAACTTGTCATCAAATATACTGAGGTCAACAAAAGATGGCCATACCTGCAAAAAAACATGGAATTTTTACAAGCTATAAGGTCGAGGTTTATTCAGCAAACTTAGGACTTTACTCAAGATATCTGTACTTACATGTTCAACTAAATCCAAGACATTTTGAAACTGATCATCCATAAAAGTTTTTGCGAAATATTCAACAATATCAACGAGCAAGCTAGATTTTTCAGCTTTTAATACAAAAGGCTTACAAATTAACCTTTTAAAGTAAACGTTGATATAACTCTTGACAAACTCGAAATAGGTTTCCAAAATTTCTTCAAATTCATAATCTGTTAAAACTTTCTCGGACACCGAAAGCAAATCTGACAGAAAGATTCGTCCCCATTTCATTTCTACTTCTGTCACATTTTCAAATAACAATCTCGTCCAACCCCTTGCCAAAATAGTAGGAATTTCGACTATATCCGACATTATTTTCAAAGCGTGTATAATATCGGAAATGTTGTCGGAAAACTCGGAAAATAATATCTTTTCTTCAATGCATTCTGTTATATTTTGCAGGTCTAATTTCTTGTACCATTTTTCGTAGCTTGATTGAATAGTAGGTAAATGATTTTCGTATGTTTTGTAGATGGAAAGACAAGCTGTTAAATTATTTTTTAGTAACAAAACTGAGCCTGGTGGTATATTTTCAATTATATTTCCAAGGCATTGAAGAGTTTTCTGAAATGAAAATAGCGATTATTTATCTCGCTCTTTGTTCTAGTGGTGCCTCGGCAAGCACGTTAAGCCGTTGGTCCTGGCTGTCATTCGTAGATCTTTGGCAGTCGTTATGGGTAGTCAGAAGCCCGAAAGGCTGACAACCAGTCTTACCAAGGGTTATCGTGTTACCCAGTAACTGGGTTGTGGAGGTCAGAGGCAGTCGCTCCATGTAATAGAATAGAATAGAATAGAATACTCTTTATTATGTACACCATAAAAATTACAGATATAAAAGTAGAAATTTTACATAGGGTGACACAATGGGCGGTCTTATCGCTAAAAGCGATCTTTTACAGACAACCTTTGGATGGATTCAAGGTAGAAGGAGAGACAATAATGCAGGTAGTCAGTGGTGTACCATTTACATATACAACAAATACATACATACATAAAACATATACCTATCTACATAATATAATATATACAATAATAAACATGAAACAAGAGTAAGGAAACTAAATGTAATGACAATGTTTAAGGAGAGAGGAAGTGTTTTTTAACCAGAATTTTAAAAGTGGACAATGATTGAGCACGCCTTATCGACATGGGCAAGGCATTCCATAACCGTACTGCTTGAACTGTAAAAGACTTGTCATAAAAACTGGTGGAATGCCTCGGCATCTCTAGTCTTAAGTTTTCCGATGACCTCAGGTATCTCTTATGTGTGTCATGAAGGAACTTGAAACGTTCTTTAAGATAAGAGGGGGTTTTAGGGTTGAACAGAATACTGTAGAGCTGAAACAAGATATGAGAATTCCGGCGAAGACGTATGGGAAGCCACTTGTAAAATACTGGTATGCCTCTGGTTAGAATAGAAGCCGAACTCAACATAGGAAAAAGGTAGGTAGATTGCTGGTCCAGTAGTCATAAGCGCGACTGCTGAGAATAAAGTCTCTGGGTTCGATATCAGGGTCGGATATTTAAAGTTTTTGTTTTTACTACTAAGAACTTGTCTGTAGCAGACAGGAGCCAAGATTTGTGCCCCGTGATGGCAATAGGCTCGCCCCCTATTACAATGGACTCAATTCATAACTGGTGAAGTGTGGCTATACTACATCATGCCTACCTTTCAACAGTCGTGGTGTCAGGCGTTGGTATACTAAACATCTAGCCATATCAATATTTGTAAAAAAAACGGAAGTCTCGGAAGTTTCGGAAGTCGGTGGCCAAAAACGAAAATACAAAACCAAAGACACCGACTTCCGAAATTAAAGTTATTTTTCACGTCTTTTAGTGTTTTTTTTAGAAGTCGGTTGTTTTTTTGTAAAAAAGTTTTTATGTTTCTTTATTATTTGTGTTAGTTATCTTTTTGTATGCAGGTGTTTCTATGACAAATAGAACTAGTTTTTTTGTAAAAAAGTTTTTATTTTTCACTTTTTAGTTGCGGTACCTACTCTACACAAATTCGTATACCACTACCCACTTGGTGTGTAAATAACAGTGACAGGAAATTATTAACACATCATCCATATAAACTAAGTGGAAAAACATGCAGTATTAAGGATAACTCAAATTTAAATGGGACCACATGTGAAGCACCAGCTATCAAAAAAAAAAAAAAACATCCAAATCGGTTCACCCAGTAAAAAGTTCTGAGCTAACACAAATAAATAAAAATAAAACATACAGGCGAATTGAGAACCTCCTCCTTTTTGTGAAGTCGCTTAAAAATAGATCTATAATCACAGCCACAAAATAGCAATAGTGTTGTATTGTGCGGGCATCGAACTCGCGACCTTAACTGCAGCAACCGATTGCTCAGCCACTGCGTCAACACGCCGTACTATAAAGTTAACTACAGTACAACTATTTTCTTATTGTCCCTCGGGAATTATCGCATTTCCAAATACAAACGAATGCTAATTTCCATGTCCATCAATTATTAGATTTATCGTGTATAATAATTTGAATTCAGTCCTAAGTACTTTATTGTTGTTTTGTTTTGACGTAACAACACAAAAAAGTACTTAGTTCTGAATTCAAAGTATTATACACGATAAATCTAAAAATTAATGGACATGGAAATTAGCATTCGTTTGTATTCGGAAATGCGATAATTCCCGAGGGACATTAAGAACACTACTACTGTTACTGTACTTTATAAAAAGCTTAAATTCATTCACCGATAGACAACGCTTAGCCTAAGCCACTGGGTCTAGAACCATGACAAGCTCAAGAATTCCATAAATAACAAAAGTGAGTAATAAGGACGGATTTTTGAAAATTCATCTCCTGAAGGTGTTAAATATGGTGAAATGTATGGATAAAAGTTCGTAATTTTTGCCGTTGGGAAATACTGGCTTGTTTTAAAGAAATAATTAAAGCAGTTGTCTCACCTCGGCGTCCATTTCAATCAAATCTTCACAATATTCCTTTAAAAATACTAACGCAGCATTTATTTTAACATCTCCCTCGTCAAACTGTATCTCTAACAATTGATTTAGCATCAAACAATTTCGAAACACAACTACTTTTCTACGTATTTCATTATCCAAATGAAAAGTAACATTTAAGTTCGCTAAAAGTGTTACTAGGTTCAAAAATTGGGGGGACAGTGCTGTCAATTTTTGACACATGTCAAGTGTAATATCTACCAAAATGATTGCGTCGTATTTTTTTGTTTCAATGATTCTTTTTATGAATCCTAGTGTTTTATTCAAATTCGAATCAGTGTTTACAATATTTATTGCGTATTTTTCTATAATTTTTCGAATTATTTCTTTTACTTGCAAATCGGTAAAAAGGTCAACTTTTTCTATGAATAAATTGGATGATGTTTCGAATATATCTAAGGTTTCATCTTGGATGTTGGATGTGTATGTTAGGATGTTTGGTAGATGTTCGATGATACAGGAATTGTTGTCTGTAATTGCTGATAAGAATGCTCTTATTATGTGCAAGCCTGGAACGACTGTGGCAGCTGAAAAAAAAAAATGTTAGTCAATTAACGCCTCGCGGTGCCTGGATTTGAACCCATAACCTCGTGCATGAGAAGTGAGCCCTTAGACACTGGGCCATCACGTCACTTAACATTCACGAAATGAAAAAAAAAAACAACTATACAATTTTATTCAAACTCAAAAACCTAAAGCATTTATTTCAAATAGACCAATTACAGGCACTTTAGAATTGTCAAGGAGTCGGTCAGTCAAGATGAAGCTAGTTGCCCATTCCAAAATTAGGTACCTATGGAGAAGAACAGGCCAAAAACTGCATGGACACTCTTTTAAATCTAATATGGTTACAAAATATTGGTTATATCATTCATACTGAAATTATGCAACGATGTAGAACGTTAAAAGCATCCGTAATAAAAAGACAAAAGCAATTCAAATATTTAATTAAATTAAAATAAGCCGTGGCAGCTAAGACACGACCAGTCCCTAGTGACGGCGCCCGTTCACGAACATGACGTATGGATCAGCACCATTCAGCTCAACCGCTTTGAAGGGAACTTAATGATCCAACACACGCCACCACCAGCGAGACATTTGAGTGAACATGACATACTCACAGCCGCCAGGGCTCATTCAAGTCAATGAAATACGTACCCAGTAAATAATAGCTTTATAGTAGGTACATAGTGATCACACATGTGCTATGCAATTACACAATACTAAGAGAACTCACATTCATCCCTGCTAATAATAAAGGCAGTCTGTTCTGCCACGATCTTCAGGAGTTCTCCCGTCGCCTCAGACCCCGACTCATGTGTTAGTAACACTTGAAGACTCTCCGATAGTTTCCTTCTGACAGTAGGAGTCAACTCTTCTGCTATACCCTGCCAAATTACACAACATAAACATAGTATGAAGCCTGTAATCTCCGAAGAGTCGAGTTGTCCTGGGGTTGAATTGTAACGGGGTCATGTTGTCCTAGGGTTGAATTGTAACGGGGTCAAGTTGTCGTCGAATACTGAACATTGTGGTCCCCCGAAAATCTGATTTAATTATTTCAAAGTGTGTTTTAAGAATTGAAATGTGAGCTTTTGTGGGGTACTGTAATTTTCTGTCGGAATATGCTAACAATTAGAATAAGCATTTTAATGAAATCTAATAACTACCAGAACACAGTATTTTTTCATTTAGGCTTACTTATTGTATCATAAAAGCGAAAGTAACTCTGTCTGTCTGTAACCTTTGCACTCAACAGCTGAATGAATTTAGATGTAGCACACATGTAGACCATAACCTGGGTTAGTACATAGGATACTTTTTATACCGGTAGTACGTCCCCTGGGATGATTTCCGACCTCAAATGCTAGTTCTTAAATGTTCTTACCTTCATAATACTCTGAACGCAAGTAGTAGTATTACACATCAACAGAGCAGGATAGACGGCTATTTCTGTCTCGTTCCTGCCTATATTAGCTCTGAAGAGCGCATGTATGACCCGAACAGTTGCTTCTTGTAACCCTGAGTCGGATCGGTCACATACTAAACAAAAGAAAAATATAATATATGTGTGTAATATGACACAACATAAGTACATATTAGTGATGTACCGACTAGTCGGGAAAGCCGACTAGTCGGCCATATTAATAGTCGCCGACTAGTCGGCAAAAACCGCCGACTAGTCGGCCCATTTTTACTCGTATTAATATGCTTAAAAATTTAAATGAGGGTGATTGAAATGAAATTGAAATCGTTACTGTTATTATTTTTTATTATAGAATGAGTTTTACTGTTTACTTTCAGTGCAATTTAGAATAGGAGAGGAAGGAATAGGAACCCTTCGTTTGGTTCATTAATTAATTGGACTGAGATCCAGAAATTATATAAAATAAAATTAACTAATACTTCTAACAAAAAAGAAGAAACCTATAACAAACAATTGGCAATAAATAGGTTGACAACTTAGAAATAGGAACTCTTCCTTTGACCTAATAATAATGAATTAAGACTTAGATCTGGCCGTCGGACGCTGCGGGGCATCTACGAGCCGAAAGCGTAGTCACGAACATTGCCGATATCACCCAAACTCAACCGAAAACAATGATTGGTTTGGCCTGTATATATAATTATTAGTGATGTACCGACTAGTCGGCCACTTTGCAGCCGACTAGTCGGCTAGTCGGCCAAAGTCATAGTCGGCCCATCTCTAGTACATATGTATTTAGAATATTAGGAACTTATTCTCTTACTGAAAATAAGAAGAATAGAAGACAATACTACAGTAAATGTAAATGCTGACAATACTAATTCATAAGAGTATTTTGGAACTACCAAATAAATCCTAATAACGAAATCAAAAAAAGTCATTTTTTCAAACAAACAAAATAGTAGTGATGAGTCGACTATGGTTTTTGTCAATCTCTGACTAGCTATAGTGACTAAACCATTGGATATATTTGGTTGAATTTTGGTATGCAGACTGAGAACGTCATAAGATATACAAAGTTTAATTTATTGTCGCATTGTTGTCTCCACCTTGTACAATAATACTTACAACTAGCTGATAGGATGACTAGTAAAGAATATAGTGCCTTCGTATCTCCCCGTAGCAGACGGAGTTGTAAAACTCTTTGCAGATCAATCTATAAATAAAATGAAAAAATAAATACAGATTATATTTTTATTTACAGGTAAACCAGAAAAAGTATGCGTTTCGATAATCTTCGTGTTTCAGAATTAGCCCGTACGTCGCGTCACAGAATAACCCCCACAGAAGCAATGCTTCTAAGTTTTGTACTGCTGCGCTTTGTAGTACTGCACTTATCATTGCGTGTTTGTATGAAGTTTTTTCTCTGTCGGTTTACATACTCCAGTCGTAGATCGTCATTTGTCATTTTATTTTGTGAACTTTCTTGGAATTGCATAGAGTTGTTAATCTATAATTTTGTAAACATGGTAATACAAAATAGGCAAGTAGTTCCATGGTTGTAATAGCTCTTTAGATTTCATCATCATGTGTTCGTATTTCCGAAGAAAGGCGATGATTCCCGAAGCGCATATTTTTCCTTGGAGATCTGTACCTTGGTTTATCATAGTCGTGATTCGATCTTTCAGTCCAATTAGAATTTATTTAAAAAAAAATTGTCTTGCTTTATGAATTTGTCGACTAATTATACAAAACCGGAAAGACATGGTGGTGGGTTTGAAATGTTCGAATAAATAATGTAATTTCAAAGCAGCAAGGTACGGATAATTTATGACGCTAGTATGAAGTTACATAGTCGTGACGTCACTTCAGTGATACTACCGTCTTTGTCTAGCAGTTATTTTGAAACGTTTATAATTTGTTAATTTTTTAAGCTTTTACACTTTTTATAATATTTGAGTTTCTAATAAAAATAAATGCATTGATTACTGTTTGTCGCATCAAAGAAAAATAAAATAAGTTTGTCAAAAAATACTGTAATGGCGTCTTATTTAATTTACCTTAAAAGTAGTCCCCTCTACAATATTAGGAATATTCAAACTGACTCTATTTTTCAACTTCAAGATATAGATGTCGTCAGAAAAACTTTTTTCTTCTGTCATATGTCCGTGTTTACCTAAAAACAAACATTCGTATTCGTACATAATTATCAACTCAGCGTTCAACTTGAAAAAGTTCAAAATCCAATGCGAAAAAAAAAATCAAGGGCTTACCTAAAAACATGGTAGCATTCTTCTGAAAAATTCTTGCATCTTTGGATTCAGTAACATTTTTTGATTTTAACTTCAATATCTGATTTATTAACTGAAATAAAACGTTAATAATAAAATAGATTTAATAAAAACAAGTCGTCGAAATCTGATTACTCTGTAAAAAGTTATGCGTAAAACATAAAAAAATAGAATAAACGCGTCGATTTGGGAACCTCCGCCTTTTTTCGTCAGTTTAAAATACAAATTCCCAAAAGTATGTGATGAAATTGTAAACAAACCCAGTTTAGGTTAAATTCTTATGCAGTACCTCACTAAAAGGAATTAGTAGCACATTCATCTGAATAAAGAACATTTGTTCAACTTTATATGCGAAATTGATGGTCGGTTTACTGTGTACTAGGCAGGTGTACATCCGCATAGGAATAGGAAATAGACTAAGTTATTAATGTGTAACATGTTTTGTTTACTAAAAAATTACTAAAACCTATTTAATTTTATTTTTTATTGTTGTGTGTACTACTAACAACCCTACCAACACTTTCTTTGTAATTATTATATGGACTGTGTTTTTTTTTTTTTTTTTATAAAAACACCAGTATAACAACAACACAATACAGACACACACACACACACGACACAGTGCAATAACAGTATTAAATTGTAATTGAAAATTAACTGACAAAAATTGAGGTTATAAAATTAACCTCAAAAAATTAGACTTTCGGTTTTAAGTATTTAAATAATCAAATTGAAACACTCAATTTGTAAGTTGGCGCTATAAATTTCCATACACAGGTACGTTTTCTGATCCATTTGTTTACATTTTTATTAAATACTTTTGGAACAGACCATAAAGTATAGATGACTTACCAAAAACAATAGTCGTTTATCCAAATTATTATTTTCACTCTCAATCAGAACTTCTAACTTCGAGAGAGCTTTCGACAAGACCTTGAAATCGGTATCCTCGCTTGAAAATATTGTCTAAAATAACAAAATAATGATTAATAAACATAACATCACGCTACTATTTCCCAAAGTGGTTGGTAGAGGTGTAAAGTACAACCTCATTTCGCCAGTTATGTTTAAGTCTCATGTAATAGCGGACGAGCCTATTGCAATCCACCGGACACAAATCCAGACTCCGGGCTGCTACTGAGAAATTCCAGATGGAAAAACTCAATAACACTTTGCCAGACCTGGGAATCGAACCCAGGACCTCATGCTCAGCAGTAGCATGTGCTACTACTAGACCAACGAGTCAGTATTTTCTGAACTAGACCAACGAGGAACTTACGTTTAAAACCCATGTAATATAAGGTAAGCCTTTAGACTATTTGAATGATTTTTATAAATTTGATTTTTCTTAACCTAGAAAAATATTAAGCCACGCTAAAAAAAAAAAAGTACTTAAAAAATGCCGAAGTTCTATATGTTTTAAAGTCGATGCTAGAGACAGAGAATTCATTAATAGCATCTGACGTCACAACACATGAACGTTTTCTCAGTAGCACTGAGAAATTCCAGATTGAAAAACTCAATAACACTTTGCCCGACCTGGGAATCGAACCCAGGACCTCAGCAGTAGCATTTGCTACTACTAGACCAAAGAAAATACTGACGTATTTTCTGAACTAGACCAACGAGGAACTTACGTTTAAAACCCATCTAATAGAAGGTAAGCCTTTAAGACTATTTGAATGATTTTTTTTTTAATTTGATTTTTCTAAACCTAGAAAACTATTACGCCACGGTAAAAAAAAAATTGTTAAAGTATCTCAAAAAATGCCGAAGTTCTATATGTTTTAAAATCGATGCTAGAGACAGAGAATTCATTAATAGCATCTGACGTCACAACACAGGAACGTTTTCATCCTGGATTGCAGACGGAAGTCGCAGGCATCAGCTAGTAATAAAATAAACTTACTTGAAAAGCGGAGAGCGAGTCATAATGCGAAACGTCCTGTGTTGTAGTTAACGTTGATAATAACTTGCTAAGGACCGTATCATCTTCAAACTTCTCTACGTATATTATCTGTAAGGGAAATTATTTTTATAGAATATTGTCCTTCGATCAACAATAGCACTAGATTAGGGATTAGGAACAAAAACACATCCGCCACGATTGTATATAACTTGATTATAAACCTTAATCCTCTAGCATAAGGTTTATTATCGTTTGCAATATACTATTTACTATTTCGATTGAAAAGTTAACATAAAAATATTTATGGAAAAATAAAACATAATTTCTAAGCAATAAGGTTGATAAGACTATGTTGCAAAATATGGCCACAACATTATTTGTGGTCTTAATTTTCTGGCCGTTTTTGATACGCTCATCGGAAATCTAGTACTATTGTTGATCGAAGGAATCGTCTGGCAACCAGCCTTAGTGGTTGTGGCTAATGAGGGGTTTGTGGCTATGTGATAACAGACGCACGCTTGCCGCGGTTGGGCCGTGGATGGGTGACCATCTTTACATACCAAGACCCCTCCGTTAATCGGGAAGCACGTTAAACCGTTGATCCCGGCTGTCATTCGTGGATCTTTGACAATCGTTACGGGTGGTCAGAAACCCGAGTCTGACAACCAATCTTACCAACGGGTATCGTGTTACCCAGTAACTGGGTTGTGGAGGTCAGATAGGCAGCCGCTTAGATTGGAAGCCGACCCTGCTCGCGCAAGCTTTAGTATTATAGTACTATAATATTGCCGACCGCAGTTTTGAGGTATATTTCCTTCCCTCCCAATTCCCATACAACAGAACGAGAGGAATGCTCATCACAAGCGCCGAATCAGAGGCGCTTCCGCCGCAGCGATAGCAAATGCAGCATAAATTCACAGTGATTTGCAAAAACACTCTTGCAATGAGACTTGAGTCAACCGCACCGCACCGCGCCGCGCCGTGATTGTGCATCACCATGAGAGGAAGAGAGTAAGTGAACACATGGGACGTCTGCGAAGGCTGTCCTTGAGTCAACGTGTTTCTTCCAGAAGGTTCTCAAGTAAGTCCATCCATCCCTATTTTCTCACTCATAACCTCATATTCCCTTTTGCTCAATTCTATGTGTCGTCCAATATTTCCCGCAAAAACAAAAAAAAAAACAAAAAAAGACATCCCCGCTTATTGGTCCTTCGAAGCCGCGACAACTTATACACCAGACCCCAACATAGTTTGGAAAATGTTTAACAAAAAGAATTAAGTATAGACATTTTAAAGCCACATTTGATATTTTATTAAATTGTCATTCAATAGGATTACATGAACTTAGACGGTTGTATTGATGATTTTAATGATTATAATTCTGTAAACACATACTTGTTACATTCGCGAATCATATTTTGTTCAATATACAACCTGGCACTGAACTGCAAATTGCAAAAAAAGTAAGAAAATTTGAATTTCGCGGGCTACCTGGCGCTTCCTCCTTAACTAATTGACAGCTCCAGTCGGATTAATACGACAAATGTTTTCGTGCCCGTGCCGCTCAGTCGTATTTATACGACCTTAATAAATTAAGGCCTCCAGCCAGGGTATTAAAACTTATAAGCGACTGCATGCTAGGGGTCCCTGTGGGGTACGGACCTCGGCTTCGGTATCTCCCTTAACCATAACAGTACATAAAGACAAAAAGTCTGAGTTTTGATATACATGTATAAGTATCATTTAGCTCCCTTCAAAATGGTTGAGCTGAATAGTGCTGATCCATACGTCATGTTCGTGAACGGGCGCCGTCAGTAGGGACTGGTCACCTCTTAGCTACCACGGCTTATTTTAATTTAATTTAATATTTGAATTGTTTTTGTCTTTTTATTACGGACGATTTTAACGTTCTACATCGTTGCATAATTTCAACATGAATGATGTAACCAATATTTTGTAACTACATTTTGATTTAAGAGTGTCCGTGGAGTCTCTTGCCCGTTCTTCTCCATAGGTACCTAGTACGCTTTGGAATGAGCAACTAGCTTCATCTTTCTGACCGACCGACCCCTTGACAATTCAAAAGTGCCTGTAATTGGTTTATTTGAAATAAATGCTTTGAGTTTGAGTACTAACCTCATTTTCATTAGTATCACTAATCATTTTCACTGTATCAACACCAAACAGTTTGGCTAGATGGATGACTGTCGGCTTCAAAGACTGGCACCACTTGTCAGTGTTAAACTCTGTTTTATGTAAGCTTAGAAGAACCGCCATCAGGGATAGAATAGGCTTTACTTCTTCGTATACCTGTGTAAAAAAGCATAATTATAAGTATTATGTCACATTCGTATTATTACGGATGGAGACATTCCAAGCGTGGGGCAACAATAAAAAAAAAACTCATAATAGCCTTAAAAAATTTTACCTTCTCCGAATCTCCAGTAAAAGACGCAAAAATTTCCAGGATATGCTGAAGAGTATCCTCAAAGATGACCACGGCTTTGCGCAGGTCCGGCCCAGTAGTGTTGTCTAGTAAGGCTCTCCAAATGTCGATGTATGTGTCTAAGTTATCTTGGAGGCAGAGTTTCAGTAATAGAACTAGGGCTGCCTGAAAACGAGAAAATTTTCAGAATACGAATGTATTTATGTATTCTTCTTCTTCGCCACTTCCACGGCGTCATCGGGGGCAAGGCAGAGTTCATTTTGACTGCATGTTTTGGGACACAAAGGGCAGGATAGGAGCTGGAGTACAGTTTGCACCATAGCTTCAGACCCACACCCTGCTGCCGTTCTGTCGAGGCTTTACCAGGTTGGAGTTATATCTTCCCACTTGCGTCCGGAGACGGTTCAAGGACTTCCAAGTGAACCACGAAATGTTACACCCTGCAAGGAGATTCTCCTTTGGTGGTATTTATGTATTTGAGAAGAATGATCTGCATAGTATGATGTTAATATTTATAAGTTTTACTAATGGCGTACAAATATTCAAATGTCATTATCAACTTTTCACTATAGTTAGGCCGTTTTAAACTGAGTCCTCGAGTCATAAGCGTCAGTAACAAAACTATCGCTATTATTACCCACATCACTAGCGCGCTCCGTAAGCGTAACGAGTGCGAGCGAGACAGATAGACAGGAAGATTTATAGCCCGACGACTCCGTCAAAACGGCGCAACTTTAGATCAGGGATGTTATGGAGCTCCGTAACCGTAACCGAAACTATCGGATATCCGAAATAAAAATATATCCGTAACCGTAACCGCATCCGTTTCACAAGTTTCGGATAGTTTCGTATAAGGGCGGAGTCTAACTAATTAATATAACATCTCTAAATAATTACTTACCTATATGACTGATTACACCAAATGATAACCTAGACTAGATGAAACCTATAAATAAAACCAAACTATTACATAGAATTTGTGTTTTTATTATACTTCAATCTAATACCCGTAACCGAAACTATCCGAAACTAACGGATAATCCGAAATAATTACATATCCGTAACTGTATCCGAAACCGATATAATTTCATTCCTATATCCATATCCGTATCCAGATCCGAAATATCATACCCATAACATCTCTGCTTTAGATAAGATACGGCTACAGAGCAAGGAATGACCGCGCCCGCCGGCGTCTAAACACGGCAGTATTCATAAAATTCGTGGCGTCGCAAGTGCACTAAGCGCTCACCTTCTATCATCTTCTACATTCAAAGCCAAAAGAAGACGGATTTTGTTCACCATGCCGACTTTAGCAGCGGCCGCAAGGCGAATTAGCGCGCTACGCCGTAGCAAATAGCGCGCTACGCCGAAGCAAATAGCGCGCTACGCCGTAGCAAATAGCAAGCTACGCCATAGAAAATTGCGTGCTACGCCGTAACACAATAAAAGGTGAACTCAAAGCATTCGTTCTATATTTTCTACTCTCATTCATAAAAATACTTCATGCCTTACCTTTCTAATATCATCAGAAGCTTTCAAAATGCCGTCAACAATAATATCCCTCTTCTTCAAAGTCGGTAAATTATCGTAGAACATTATAGCAGTCAGTAGCATAGTCTCGCTGTTAGAAACACTGGATCCTATGCACAATGATACCTGAAATTATACGTACATAACATCACGCCCTGCTTCCCCAAAGGGAAAGGCAGAGATGTACTGATTTAGTAGTTACATCCACATTTCGCCAGTTATGATTGTCCCATGTAATAGGGAGCGAGGTTATCGCCATCAATCGAGCACAAATACAGGCTCCGGGCTGCTACTGAGAAATTCCAGATGGAAATACCTAATAACACGTTGCCTGACCTGGGAATCGAACCCAGGACCTCATGCTCAGCAGCAACGCTTGCGACTACAAGACTAACGATTCAGTATATTTTATAATATAATTACTGGTATTCAGCTGCATCCGGTTAAGCGGATCTCACATTACAACGTACCACGCAACGGGGCGAGGGAAACGGAGCTAAATGGAATTTGTATTTAGAAATCACGCGCGGGGCACATGTTCCGCACGCCGGAGCGTGACGCGTGGTGGTGTGAGATCCACCTTAGACTGGAAGCTGACCCCAACATATCTGGGGAAAGGCAGATTATGATGATGATCATATAAAGCAAGCATAATCAGACTATAATCTTCCCACTGCTGGAACACAAGACTCCTGTCTGTGAGAGGGAGTGGGCCGTAATCCACCACGCGGACCCAGTGCGGGATGGTGGATATCACATGTCTTCGATTTTTTGGTTCTAAGACATGCCGCCGGTTTCCTCACGATGTTTTCCTTCACCATTTTGAGAGCAGTGGTGAAGAAATAATTTATACAAAGCAAAGTGCCTGCCAGGGTTCGACATAAGACCTATAACTCTCAAAACTGACACCCTGACAAACTAAGTCTTCTCATATTGTATGTTTATATTTAAATTGGATTTCTTTTGCGATTTTATATATTATTCTGTTTCCCCTTCTACTCTTAGACACGTTGTCTACATCTCTTTAATATACTCTCCTATCGCAGGTGCTGGAAGAGATTTCTTTAGAAAAAAGCATCATCTTTATAAAAAAAAAACTGTTCCTTTCTTGATGTCTGTTTATATGTGTGTACAGTCAGCAAAAGAGATAAGTATGCAGGGTCGCCGGGTAATGAAATTCAATTTGATAAATTACCAGTTTGTTTTTTATTAATTTAATTAATAAAAAATTATTCGAAAACATTCATCGGTTTCTTACTAAACTTTAAGTATATCCGGCGACCCTGGATAATTATCTCTTTTGCTAACTTTACATAAATGGTTAAATAAATAAACTCTTAAGTCGCGGTCGTTTCTACTGGGCCACCCCTGCTCATGAAGCAATGAAGTTGGAAAAAGGCAAGACAGATAATGTTGTTGTTGTTGTTGTTGATGGTGTTGATGTTGACGCGTACTTACAGTATTAGCGTCTTCAAAAGACAGTGTTTTGGCCCTCAGCTGGAACTCCATCTCGATATATGTCGTGGGCACATCCATATATTGGTTCGTCTTAGCTTGGATCATGATTCTTAAAGCTGTATGTTTTAGTAAGGAACTAGAATCGAGGCGGGGGAGAACTTCAGACTTTATTATTTCCTGTAAATATAAAAAAGACAGATAAATACTAGAGTTGCAACGGATATAATCCGGTCACTATCCGGTATCTAGATATATACAATGTGTATCTTAAATAACGCACAACCTCTTAAGGGGTCATTTTACTCATCATTATGAACAACTTTTACTATGGGACCAAACTCGAAATCGCGAAAAAGAAAAAAAAATCAGCTGTTCCCTACATTTTGACGAGTTATGCCAACATAAATGTAGGGAAAAGCTGTTTTTTTTTCGCGATTTCAAGTTTGGTCCCATAGTAAAAGTTGTTCATAATGATGAGTACAATGACCCCTTAAGAGGTTGTGCGTTATTTAAGATACACATTGTATACCTATAGATAGAGAGAGAGAGATAGATGGCAAGCTAACCAAACGTTTATTACGTCTGGACAGAAGCGGTCTGCGCGTGGTGGCGGGGACCATCACGGGTCACTGCTCGCTAAACAAACACTTTCACACAATAGGCATAACGGACAGTCCTCTGTGCAGGGCCTGCATGGAGGCTGAGGAAACCGTTGCGCATGTGCTCTTTGAATGCACAGGCGTCACCCAAATTAGGTCACAAACCCTCGGGGCACCCATATATCCTACACAGATGCTCTCAGCAGACCAGGAGATATCATCAACTTCTGGAGGGAGGTGGGCTGGTTGGAATAACCACCGACGGCCGCCATGGCCCACGCACAATGGTCCAGATGAAGGACTAAGTGCGGAAACCATAACCCTAAAGAAGAAAGAAGAAGAAGACTATCCGGTATCCGGCCCATCCGGCCATTTTTTTACTAGCACGGCCGGATTGCAAACTTGTGCTGGATATCCGGCTAGCCGGATAATTAGTCTTATTTTCGTAATAAAATGTAAATAATACTACTAATTTCGTAAATCAACCTGTTTATTTTAAAAATATAATTCCATTTTTGGTCTGTAAGCATTTATAATGGCTTATTATAATCAATATTTGAAATCTACTGAAGGCAAATTGTGATGTATGAAAACATATTTTTCGGCCTTTAAAGATAATAAGCGTTTTCTTTTATTCTCTTATACCAAAGCAGCTTTGGAAAATGTCTTTCACTGTAGATACTACTGCATGTATGATTTTCGCTGCGGCCGGATATCCGGCTATCCACCTTCGGCAGTCACCGGATATCCGGCCAAATCACTATCCGTTGCAACTCTAATAAATACCGGGTGTTAAAAGACGCTTAACGAAGCCGAGAGTCACTTGTACTACTCATCATTGTGATATTTTATTGTACTTGACCACTCCTGGAAACCTTCTGGTTACAGAGATATTTTAGGTCAAACTTCCAACATAAAAAAAAAAAATTCACGATATCAATCCTTAAATGCTATAACTAACTTTAAGTACAGCTCCTGTACCTTTCCATGCACTCAAAAGCGCAATGATTTGCGTGGGTGACATTGCGATCTGACAATAAACAGCGATTTTCACACCAAAAATAAACGTTGTTTCCCAGCAATATTTTTTGCTCAATGTTACTTAGTTTTGATGTACAGAATGCGTAAATAACAGCTATATGATGCGTCTTTATTCAAACTGTACGGTGCAACCACACATTCTGCAATTCAGCAGTTTACGCAACACTCATTTCAACTCATAATAATTAGTTCAGTTCGCGTTGTGCTGTCAAGGCAGCCAGGCGTTCTCGTTACCGCCAACAAGGGCCGCGTCACTCACTTCATTTCCACACCATCAGTCCATTAAGCTCATTTTACTATAAGTATCTTTGGAAGAATACAGTGGTGTTTTGATACTTAACCTTCTTTCATTCCGTTCATCCTGCATCTAAAAGTAATGTATAGTCTATCAAGGGTTCATACATTCTTTTTGGTCCTTCGACTGTGATCATAGCACGCTATATAGTCCATTTCGCGCGCGTGGACTGTGTTGAGTGACTACAAAGCTATGAGACTAACAAGTGACTCAGGGTCAACAAGGATCCGTAGACTATCAGGTGCTGAGCGTGGGGAGTTCAGACTTAGAGACTAACACGTGTCTCAGGGATAGTCAATGATCCGTAAACTATCAGGAGTTCAGACTTAGAGACTAACAAGTGTCTCAGGGATCGTCAATGATCCGTAAACTATCAGGAGTTCAGACTTAGAGACTAACACGTGTCTCAGGGATAGTCAATGATCCGTAAATTATCAGGAGTTCAGACTTAGAGACTAACAAGTGTCTCAGGGATCGTCAATGATCCGTAAACTATCAGGAGTTCAGACTTAGAGACTAACAAGTGTCTCAGGGATCGTCAATGATCCGTAAACTATCAGGAGTTCAGACTTAGAGACTAACAAGTGTCTCAGGGATAGTCAATGATCCGTAAACTATCAGGAGTTCAGACTTAGAGACTAACAAGTGTCTCAGGGATCGTCAATGATCCGTAAACTATCAGGAGTTCAGACTTAGAGACTAACAAGTGTCTCAGGGATAGTCAATGATCCGTAAACAATCAGGAGTTCAGACTTAGAGACTAACAAGTGTCTCAGGGATAGTCAATGATCCGTAAACTATCAGGAGTTCAGACTTAGAGACTAACAAGTGTCTCAGGGATCGTCAATGATCCGTAAACTGTCAGGAGTTCAGACTTAGAGACTAACAAGTGTCTCAGGGATAGTCAATGATCCGTAAACAATCAGGAGTTCAGACTTAGAGACTAACAAGTGTCTCAGGGATAGTCAATGATCCGTAAACAATCAGGAGTTCAGACTTAGAGACTAACAAGTGTCTCAGGGATAGTCAATGATCCGTAAACAATCAGGAGTTCAGACTTAGAGACTAACAAGTGTCTCAGGGATAGTCAATGATCCGTAAACAATCAGGAGTTCAGACTTAGAGACTAACAAGTGTCTCAGGGATAGTCAATGATCCGTAAACAATCAGGAGTTCAGACTTAGAGACTAACAAGTGTCTCAGGGATAGTCAATGATCCGTAAACAATCAGGAGTTCAGACTTAGAGACTAACAAGTGTCTCAGGGATCGTCAATGATCCGTAAACAATCAGGAGTTCAGACTTAGAGACTAACAAGTGTCTCAGGGATAGTCAATGATCCGTAAATTATCAGGAGTTCAGACTTAGAGACTAACAAGTGTCTCAGGGAGCGTTTTATCAACAAGAGCTGAGGCTAGCAGGTGTCTCAGGGGATCACCAAGGATCCGTAAGCAGTTATCAAGAACATTCAAGTAAGATCTTTCCATTTATTTCTTACTTCAAATAAATCCTCGTCATGGAAGCCATACATGCAAATCAGGACGAACTTTACACAACCATCCTAAAGTTGGCTACAAATATCAAAAAGGACTCAGCGGATCGTAAGACTACCGATTATTTCAAGCGACGTTTAGAAAACTTAAATCAATATTGGTCCGATTACGAGTACAATCACGACCGTCTTCTTACGGAAGAAAGCAAGTCTCATCCGTATTTTAGTGGCCGTGCATACGAACGAACAGAAGAGCTATACATATCGACCAAGGCACTCATCAATCAACAATATCAAGTTTTGTTGATAAAGATGAAAGAAGCTCAACGGGGAGGTTCTACACAGGAGGAACAAGGCCCCGCACGGTCTGAGCAAGAAGATCCGGTGGGACGTTAATCGCCGCCCGTCGAGGTATGCTCCAGAGGTTCATCTAGCAAGCTTGATGAACTGTTGAGGAAACAAGCAAGCAATTTCACGTCGCTGCAGCGCACTGTGGCAGGGATAAATTTGAATTTTATGGCCGAAAAGTGGCAGTTGAAAGATGCCTTACGTACTCTACAGTCGATGGTCTATCATAGATTCCTTACATTGGGAATTAGACAGTGAATTGGACGGTACGAATCAAGAATATGAGGTGTCTTATACGAAACAAGAAACTATTTACAATAAATAAAAAAATGCAATTAATAGAAAACTCGGGTCCGTAGTTCACAAGGAGAATTGGACACCAGAAATTGACATCCCGTTCTTCAATGGCAATTATCAAAATTGGGTGTCTTTTAAGGACTTGTTTGTTGAAGCTATCCACAGTAACGTTTCCTTATCAAACGTTCACAAGATGCAGTTTCTTAAAATTAAGGTGCGGGGAGAAGCTGAACGTTTGATACAGCATTTACAAATCAGTTCTGACAACTACACTGTTTGCTGGGAGATATTGAACAACAGGTACAACAACACATGGTTGATTTTTACGTCTCACATAGATCTCCTACTAAATCTTCCAGTAGTTCAACAAGCAAACGTCCTACAGATCAAGCAAATTCACGATACTACACTAGTGTTTAAACTCAATAAGGAACCTAGGCCTTAATATAGACAGCTGGGATTCATTCATCGTGCGTATTTTATTGCTAAAATTAGATGCGGACACGCATGATCATTATTTGGAATCTCTGAAGAAACCCAGAGAATTGCCAAAATTGACGGAGTTTCTAAGCTTCCTAGAGAGCAGATTCACCGCATTGGAATATTTGCGCAAGAAAAACGAAAATTCCAAACCATCACACAAACCTTTATAATAATGATTTTTCTATATCCAAATAATATATTTTTTAATAATTTTTGTGAGACATATTCTTGTTTTCTAATAGAATAAGATAACTCGGATTTATATTTATTGTTACACAGCTTGATGTAGTTTTTAACCCCCGACGGAAAAGGAGAAGTGTTATCAAGTTTAACGTGTGTGTCTGGGTCGTAGCTCCTAAAAGGCTGAACAGTTTTTTTTTTTTGTTTTATTTGAAGGTGACATGATCGAGTAACATAACGAAAAGAAAAATAAAATTAAAGAAAAAGAAATGATCAGCCTTTTTAGAGGTTTTTGTTTGTGTCGGGGGTTTTTTTTTATTTTTTTCCTAATTGGCAGCTCGTAGTTGTGACCACTAAGGTCCTGGCTACTTAACTGGGCAAACCTGTGGGTGCCTTAAGCTACTAACTTAATGCCTCCAGCCAGGGGCGAAAAATACTTAAAAATTAGGTGACCGCACGCTAAGGGCACCCCCTGTGGGGTACGAATCTCGGCTTAGGGCGTCACTGAGGGGAGGGCAGCAAGATGGGACAGGCTGGATCTAAATTATATTATTATTAACTGGGGAATTTAAAACTACAGGCTCAGCTACGGCGCGGGCTGGCGCGTCGTCGAGCAAGGGTCGGGGGGGGGGACAATTACGTCGGGGGCGTCGCGTAGGACCTCGGCGGCGAGGTCGGAACGATGGCGGTCTGTGTTTGTGTACTGTACTGGTGGCCCTACTGCTCTCCTGGAGGAGGGTTATGGGGTCATCGGCGTCGGACAGGGAGGGGGTTTTTTAATTTTAATTTTAACTTTTATATCTTACTAGCAGTTGCCCACGACTTTGTCTGCCATCCAGGATGAAAGCAGCCTATGTACTTAACCAGGTCATAGTCTATCTGTGTGCCAAATTTCAACCAAATCCGTTCAGGAGTTTTTGCGTGAAAGAGTAACAAACATCCGTCCATCCATCCGTCCTCACAAACTTTCACATTTATAATATTAGTAGGAAGTAGGATTAGTAGGATTAAGACGCATTGTAATTGATTTAAAAGTTGATGAAGTTGATTTAAAAGAGTGTCCATGGAGCTTCTTGCCCGTTCTTCTCCATAGGTACCTACTACGCTTTGGAATGGGCAACTAGCTTCATCTTTCTGACTGACCGACCCCTTGACAATTCAAAAGTGCCTGTAATTGGTTTATTTGAAATAAATGCTTTGAGTTTGAGTTTGAGTTTGTATTTTTATGATTAGGCTTTAATCTATAAAGCGGCAGCATCATCACATCATGTCATCATATTTTGTAACCATATTTTGATTTAAAAGAGTGTCCATGGAGTTTCTTGCCCGTTCTTCTCCATAGGTACCTACTACGCTTTGGAATGGGCAACTAGCTTCATCTTTCTGACTGACCGACCCCTTGACAATTCAAAAGTGCCTGTAATTGGTTTATTTGAAATAAATGCTTTGAGTTTGAGTGTCTTCTTTTTGCTACAAATCTTAATACCACGAGATATCCAATATACTTTTTATACTTTAGGGAGTGAAAACTTCTTCACACGCACTTTGCTCTTTCCGAACAGTTTACGACACTGAAACTTCACGCTTGGGTCGGTGACGCTGAATCGGGTATACTCGGCGCTGAATCGTAATTTCTAAATAATCCTAACTAATATTATAAATGCGAAAGTGAGTTTGTTCATTTGTTACACTTTCACGCTAAAACGGCGGAACGGATTTTCATGAAATTTTGCACTCAGGTAGACCATGACCTTAGGACATAGGATACTTTCATTCCGGTAGTACATTTCCGTGGGATAAATACCGACCTTCACGCGGGCGAAGCCGCGGGAAAAAGCTCATAAAACAGTATGTAAAAGGTGGTTTTCGTGATTCAAATGACGTGCGCAGGTATGAAAAAAAAAAAAAAAACTTGAGAGGTGTCAAGGGACACCCGGATGGAGCGAAGTTCTAAAAAAAAAAAAAAAGAAAAAAAAAAAATGTAGATGTTGTTGTTGTTTGATTGTTGTTGTTGTTGTTGTTGTTGTTGGGTTGTTGTTGTTGTTGTTCAATGCGAAATAGAAATGAAAATATCTGGCTTGCTTTCTATAAGAGAGAGAGAGAGACAGACAGAGAAACATGCGACGCCGCACAGCTTACAATAGCTTACTATAGCAAAAAGTGTCGTGACAACTTTTCGTAAGAATTTTTGCCGTCTAGCCCCCTTTCACAACGCGCGATAAGGAACTTCGTTCCAAAAACAACCGAATTCCAAAAAAAAAAACAGTAAGTAAAAGTTAATTTCGGAAGTCGGTGCCTTTGATTTTGTATTTTCGTTTTTTTGCCACCGACTTCCGAAATTAAAGTAAGTTTTCACATTGCAGTGTTTTTTTTAATGGAATTATTGATATTTTAATGACAGTAATTCATATTTTTTTTAATTGACTAATTTATTTAATGACTACTTTGACATGTAATTTTATCAAAAAAATGTGCTTGCTGATTTATAATAATACTTACATAATGTTTAATGAATAATGATGATTTAATAAATACCTATACAATTTCTATAATGTAATTTTGGTGAATATTATCACGGTTTATGCACCATCTCTTCCTACCAATTTGTACGCCACGATATGCGGCTGAACATGTTCGAACTTTTCTGTATCTTTTATTATCTTGCATGCAATATATCATGTACACCATGTTTAAACAAGTAAAATTTGACTAACTTACTTAAGAGGCTTACAAGAGCTAAAGCGCGGTCACTGTCGGATTGCATAGAAAAGAAAGAGACGCGCGATGACACAACGCTGGTAATTTATTGCAAAATATGAAGCAATTATGGATTTACAAAAAATCTATTCATTGGACAAACAAATTAAAACACTATTGCGTTAGTATGTTACTTGTAGAATAATCTGACAAAAAATCTGAATGTTTGCATGTAGTATGGTTTTTAATCGTTAAAATATTTTTTTAGAGGTATCTTCGTGATTTTTTTCTATCATATCAAGTTAATTGTATTATGTTTTCAACACACTATCTAACTAGCATATATCCAGAAGAATATCATATATTTTTCTGATTTTGGTTACTGCAGTGGATCATATATTTTTAGGCATTATACATTTGCGTTTAGGTCATGTAGTCCCCTTAAGTGATTGGTATAAAACCAATCACATAAGTTATTTATATACATTTTTTATCAAACACAATAATATTTACAATTAAAATATAATTACCTAACCTAACTAAAAATAATAACAAATTAAAAGATGGCGTCAAAAAATTCCTCCGCATCGCTGTCGACTGGTAATGTACCCAAGAGACTGGCGGCATTGCCACGTTGTATTGCAATGCTTAGCCTCTGGCCAAGGTAAAATCCAGCCGTTGGGTCACGGGAAGTGTCAAACAGGCGTTTGGAGATTTCCTTGAACAAAACAAGGGCACTCGGACCCCACGGCCCGAGGGTTTCAACCCCAAACGGCTCGAAAATATAATTACCAATAAGGTTGTTATACTTACGCCGCTTGAGGTTTTCCGCAGCCGCAGCAGCGGCGCCAGCACAGCACGCCGAGACAGGAAGATGGGATGGCGCAAGAGTATCGACACATGTTGCGTCCCACACTAAAGGCCTACCCACCTTCCATGGAAATAAAGACATGCCGTCCGGTCTCTTGCCATCGTCGCGTGCCAAGCCATTAGGTTCTAATACAGCTGGAACGCCGACGGTGACAAGAGCTCGTCGGATGATGTCATTAATGTTCGCGTGCCGCGGTATGCGGCCCGCACTTCGGCTGCAAGACAGACCGTGGTGTCCGAGGCTGTTGACAACTTCGCCACAGTGACAGCGATGAGGGGAACAAAAGGGAGCCCCTAGTCGCAGGGAAGCAGCGAGGCGGAAAGTAGTGTCGTCGAACAAAGTGCCTATGTTCGACGATGGTAGTGCATGAAGCCAAAGACCCGACTCCCACTTACCCACAGCCAGTAGGCGCGCACGCTCCACAGTAGTAGCAGACGTGTCAATTAAATTATTCTGTACTACTCTGCAGAGTGGCTCATCCCACCGTCTCTGGGAAGATGGATTGTCGGGTGGATCTGAATTCGGGCAAGCGAGACGCCAAGCATCCATAGCCTCGGTGAAGCACGGCACATCAAAATCAATCAGTGTGGAGGCTAGGATTTTCCTGATTAATTTCTCAGTGCCGTAAACCGAGGATATGAAAGCCGGTAAACTAATACTAGAAATTTTGCGGACGCCGAGGCCTCCCATACGAATGGGAAGAGTAGCTTGTGTCCAAGCTCGGTCGTCCAGGGCCACATTTAAAATCGAAGTTAATGTATGCCGGATAATTTGGTCCATTTTGTCTAAAAGGTGAGGGTGCTTCCATAAATGAGAAGCGCGAAGGAAATATGTTAATTTAGGGCCGAAACAGCAGTAACGGATTAAGGTTATGGCCGAATGCATGTTAATTTGGAATAATCTATCCGAAACGTCATTGAAATTTTGTATTTTTTCCTGAATAAAAACGGGAAAAGAATTCTCAAAGATTGGAGACCCAAGGAGACGAAGAGAGCTTTTTTCAATAATTTTTATTTCCGGAGCTATCGCGTTAAATTTGGTAAGTGTCAGATGTCTGTCAGTACTGTCCGCTAAGTATAGTTCACATTTCGAAAAGTTGAGATCAAGGCCTATGGAATGAAGTTCATTTTTTAAGAATTGTAGGTCATTTAAAACAGTTTCTACATCGCCTCCCAAGGTTCCATCGTCAAGATACCAAACGTTAAATTTGGAATTTAGCTGACGAATAATTGGGTGAATGGCTAAACTAAAAATCACTGGCCCGAGGGGATCACCTTGTTGACAGCCAACAGCAGATTCCAGAAGGTTGTCCCGATACAGTAATTTAGAAGGGTGTCTGTAACATTGCCAAAGGAAACTAAAGATTTGGGGTATTTCTTTTTTAGTTTCTGCCAGCAAGGTGTCCCTATTAACAGAATTGAAAGCATTCTTTATGTCAACCTTCAAGATGACCTCTCCTTTGCCAGAATTTAGGTAGGTCGACAAGGCGTGTACGGCAGCCTCACAGCCCCCTTTGGAGCCGTAACCTAGCTGCAGGGGCTGAAATTTTTTCGAAATAATCTCACCGTAAAATTTACAGCAAATCTTGGCTGCCATACGACGGTAAGTGGTTCCCACGGCAATGGGACGAATGCCGCCATCCTTTTTACGCAGGGCGCAAAGATTCGCCCCGTACAGAACGTCGACGACGGCCTCGTTCACCTTGCCGGAGAGCATTAGGTTAATCATAGCCGTAAGCTCCTTCAAAAGCAACACACCAGCTGCCCCGGCGCCTGAACAAATAAGGTCCTTAAGGTGCTGAGGACTCAGGCCGTCGAGGCCGCCAGCGGAGCCGCTCCGGAAGGAGCTAACGGCTGTAACTAACTCCTGACCTGTAATGGTGAGAGAATGGTTATCCAGATTAGGGGGGTCGGGGAAGGAAAGGCCATCCGCTGGGGCAGGGTGTTTGCTCTCCAGAGCTGCGAGCGTTTCTGGAGAACACGGTGCCACCACATCACTATTAAAAAGAATCCTGGCTGCTCCGCTTATGTCACCTTCCCCTAACTTCGATTCTACGAGATGGTATATACCCCTTGATGAGGTATATCTCTGTGTCTGTAATTTGGAATCTAAATTATGGGCCGAAATATGACAGTTTTCTTTAATTTGTGCTGTTAATGTCTGTTTAGTTACCAAATTCTTTTGTACATGTAGAATTCTGTAAGGGAAGGTGAGCAGCTGTTCCCAAGCACTTTGCGAGTTCTCCCGGACGGCAAGACGAACGCAACCTGCTAAATGTTGTGCCACTAGAGGTCTAGCACCGCGGGGAACTCGCTTCAAAACAGGAACAGAGTTTTTTAATTTTGATAGGGTTTTCCAAAACGGGTCAAAAGTAGTTGGTGTTGTAGGTGTAGATGTTGTGACGGGGTCTGAGAAGAGTGCACTTTGTGGTTTGTGTACTTTTCCAATATGCACATTCAGACCCCGCTTACCTTTAAAAAACCGTGCCTGGGTACACAGCGGACATCTCTCCAGTATGCTCAGCGATGTTGAAAGTTGACAAGCACTACCACTATCATCCACCACATCGCTGCTGCCACTGAGCATTTATTCAAAACGATTTAAACTTATCCTAGACGTACCTAATAAAAATAATAACTATATAACTATAAATAAACTATAAAAAAACACTGAAAAGTCTATTTGTCACTGTTTGACACTGATGACAGCAATAAAAAAACAATGATCGGAGCGGCGCAGTCGTGCTGGCGGCCTAGGGCGCCGCGCTGACGATGCATTTCGGCGCAGCCCTGGCAACCGCTAGCGGGTGAGCATCCTCAGCGTCACTTTGAGATAGGCCAGAAAGCAGGAGGAAGAAAGTAGAATATTGACTTGAAATATAATAAAATGGTCATAAAAGTTTATCGTCAAGGAAACTGTTTTAATCTTTTGATATTGAGTTCAGCACAATTTCAATTTCATCTCTCAATTTTCAATCAACTTTATAAATGTTGAACAATCTTAAGTTGGGGTATTATTTTGCTTTTTAATTGTGATTAATATCCGAGTTGTTATTCGTTTTTGGTTTTATTCTTGAACTTCTATCATCTGAATGATCACATAAGTAATTTTTTTAAAAAAAAAATTTTTTTTTGTAATTTCTTCGTTGTGGTACATATCCCACCCATATTCGTATACCACTAATTGCTATCTAAATAACAGTGACAGGAAGTTAGTATAACATCATCAATATACACTAAGTGAAAAAAATACGTATTATTGAAGCTAACTGAAAAACTACTCAAGCAAAATTAATAAAATTTATATGGGATCACCCCTGAGGCATACCCTATCCATTAAAAGAAAATATTTTCGGGATCGATCCACAATTGCCGAAGATATTGCATAACATACAGTACCACTATTATCTTCAGAACTAATCACTAAATTATACACGATAAATGATAATTGATGGACATGGAAATTAGCATTCGTTTGTATTCCCAAATCCGATGATTCCCGAGGAACATTAAGAAAATAAAAATAAAATACAGACGAATTGAGAACCTCCTCCTTTTTAAGAAGTCGGTTAAAAATGGGACTTACCTCTTTATTCTGAACTTCAGGCAAGATAACCTCGTAGATATTACTCAAGGCCTCCATGGCGTTCTTAGTCTCATATTGCCATAGGTACAAGCGAACAGCCTTGTCTTTAGCCAAGCGCTCTTTAAATAACCGGGCGTGATGCTTGAAGATTGATAGAAGAACTGGAATTAGAGATAAATATATATTAAATTAAAGGTACTTCCAAATCCATTGTTTCATAGGTTTGCAAAATTCGTTTGCTCAACAACGTAAATTACGCAATGAACGTAGCTGAACGCAAGTACCCCGCTGGTTCACTCTACACATAACATTACATCACGCCTGTAATCCCGGAAGGGTTAGGCAGAGGTGTACCTATAGTACACCCACATTACGCCAGTTATGTTTAAGTCTCGTTTAAGAAGTAGGGGGCGAGCCTATTGCCATCAACCGGGCACAAATCAAGAATGCTAGCGGGCTGCTACTAAGAAAATCCAGATGAAATAACCCAATAACCAGGGTTCGAAAGGATTATTGTCAATGATAATTATCATGATAATTATCGTGATAATAACAGATGGATAATTATCGAATGATAATAACAAAAACTTGCGCCCGGTTTGGTCAATCCACTTTACTCAATCGACCTTTAATTAATGTTATTTTGTGTTGGATAAGTACCCAACACAAATTAACATTAATTAAAGGTAGAAGGGAGAAAAAAAAACCAAATAAATTTTATTATTTTTATTTAATATCCAAGTGGATAATTAAAGAAAAATTATAAAAAAAACAGTTTTTTTTTTGTTAGAATTGCCCAAATTATAATGCATGTGTTATGAAACAATATAAGAAATGAATTTCTTACAGAAGCGTAATCATCTTGATAATTTTGAACCCTGCCAATAACAGTTTGAGCAGAAGTCTACTCTAATAACAGATTAAACTGAACAGAGGGCCTAGACAAAGTAACATTCGATTAGCGACGACGCTAGTAGAAAAGTTAAAATGTATGGGGTTGACATAAGCTATCGAAATGTCACGTGATCATAGGTCAACGAATAAAAATTAGCTAGACAATGTTAACAACATTCGATTATGAAATGAATCGACAGCATCAAAAGATTAGGTACTTCCACAGAGATGCATAGCCAAGGGACACTTTTTGACGAGCGTTATCGCTAGTTTTTGGAATCATTAGCGAAAGCGATAGCGATTCTATTTCTACAATCGCTTTCGCTAATGTTTCCATCATACGAATCGAAAACTAGCGATAAACTTGTCAAAAAGTGCCACTCGGCTATGCATCTATATGGAAGTAATCGTTTGACGCTGTCGATTCGTTTCATAGAATCGAATGATGTTAACATTGTCTAGCTAATTTCAATTCGTTGACCTATGATCACGTGATCATAGGTACATACATTTTTGGCTTTTCTACTAGCGATATCGCTAATCGGATGTTACTTTGTCTAGGCCCTCTGGCCAAAAATTAAAGTCTTACCTTCCAAACACTTGGATATCTTGATACATTCCCTGGACATGGTGTCATAGAATCCGTTAATCTGTTCTATTTCAATGTCATCTCCAAAGTGCTCGAACAACCCGTTTATGCCTTGCAACACTGAATTCACTACCTGATCCTGTAAAAAATTCAAAAGTGTTTATCCACAGACATAATCCACGCAGGACATCGTCCAAAACAAGTTTTGTTTGTTTATAAAAAGATTTAGATTTATTTACAAGAGGAAGAATGAGGGGCGACTAACAAACGGTATTTACAAGGCAGATGTGAGTGGAAACGCCGAGAGCGGACGCCCTAGGAAGGCGTACAGTGACCTTATTGGTGATGTTCTTCAGAAAGGTCAGGTGCGTAGTACTCACAACCGGCGTGCGTGTATGACCAGATGTATGAACGTAAACGACACAAAAGTAGTATGAAAGGATCGTAGCAGGTGGCGTTCTGTAGTTTCTACCTACCCCTATGGGAAGGCGTGAGTTTATGTATGTATGTATAAAAAGATTTCTAGATATATCATGCGTCTGTCTCATTTATTTGTCAGTTTGTTTATGTTAATTTGTTTTGCAATTTTATTTAAGTAATATCATACTAATTATTTAAATATTCGTTATTATTATTCTCTTACAATAAATTGTTTTATTTATGTACATGTATTCATACATACACACGTTGCAGTATAAAACTGTTTTACATCCGTCACCTCACACTTCAGGTTCAGTTGAAAACCACCGTCAGGCACTAGCTGTCTGACTGAAATTTTTGCTGAACAGAGGGCCTAGACAAAGTGACATTCGATTAGCGATGACGCTAGTAGAAAAGCCAAAAAATGTATGGAGTTGACATAAGCTATCGAAATGTCACGTGATCATAGGTCAACGAATAGAAATTAGCTAGACAATGTTAACATCATTCGCTTCTATGAAACGAATCGACAGCGTCGATCGATTACTTCCTTAAAGATGCGTAGCCAAGTGGCACTTTTTGACAAGCGTTATCGCTAGTTTGTGATTCGTATGATGGAAACATTAGCGAAAGCGATAGCGATTGTAGAAATAGAATCGCTCCGAAGCGAATGCCCTTTGTCTAGGACCTCTGGACCTATTTGGCGCAGCCGCGAGGCACACTTTCCTGCTAATTACTCACAACGCACTTTACATTTTTTATTTGTTTTATTTTTCTTTTTTACTTGTAGATGTTGTGTTGTATGCTTTGTAGTCTGTGCTAAATAAATATATTTTCTTTCTTTCTTGATACCATTCATTGTTGTTCGATTCGGCACTGAAACGTATCGAATGATTGTGAATAGCGCTATGCAGATTTATGAACGTGAACGAAGCGAAATGAGTATGTAAGGCTCGGAGCAGGTGGCGTTCTTTAGTATCTGCCTACCCACATGAGAAGAAGGCGTGAGTTTATGTATGTATGTATATATGTATGTACTGTAAATTAACGTCTTACCGTCTTATTGTTCGGTTGAAGCATTTTTAAATAAATGCGCCATATTCTAGTGAAGTCCTCCTGTACCAACTCTGGGTGGTACCTGCATATAGTGCCTGAAATAAATCAATTACATAATGTTCAGTACATAAACATCACGCCTTGAATCCCTGAATAAAGGTGTTTTTTTTAAGTAAGAACATCTTTTGGCGCATTGAGCATTTTTCGGATGAACAAAAATCATGGAACTCGCGTCATCGTCACCGAACGCTTTCCATGAGCTATATGTATACTGTGTATATATGTGTACTTTTTGGGTGAACAAAAAGCGTGAAACTCGTGTCACCGTCACCGCACGCTTCGACGATACAATTCACAAATTACTTAGTTTTCACTTCTATCGGCAGTCCCCAACGACTGCACAGCATTTTTTTTAAAGTCTCATTTATAGGGACCGAGCCTATTGCCATCAACGGGGCACAAATTCAAACTCGAAGCTGCTTCTGAGAAATATCAGATAGAAACACCCATTAATACTTTGCCCGACCAGGGAATCGAACCCAAGACCTCATGCTCAGCAATAGCGTTTGCAACCACTAGATCAACGAAGCAGTCATCATCAGCAGAATCGTCAGCAGGCATCATGCTGAGTGGAAGCCTTCTTGTCACAGCCATGACGTGCAGCTGTCGACTATTTCTGTTTTGTGCTCGTGATTAAAGATCTAGTTTGTTTGTTTCTTTTTATTAAATTGTTACCTGAGCTAATTTTTTTTTTTTTTTTGTATGCACGTTTTTCTGTGACAAATAAACCTATTTTTCTTTCTTTTCTTCTTTCAGTCAATGTTCAATATAGTCACGAGCATAAATACCTTACATTTACGCATGATTCACAAGATTTTTTCCTACAGTATTAAAATAAATTTTATGGTGTTACAATAGTCTTTTCGAATCCATACCATTATGAAATTAGTATTTTCTCAAAGTTGGAATCGTTATTATACGAAGTCTGAAATCGCCAGCACGTCACGAGCAATTGTGGTGATCAATGCTCGTGCCTTCTTTGCATTATAAGAGGCCTTTGCGATGCAGTGGGACAATGAGAGGCTGGTGTTAATGGAATTTGAACTTAGTCATGTCAGACATTGAGTTTACTCTCACCAACAAGCAGCGCAAGTGGCGCCTTGCATGTCTTCGCCTCTTCTAAGGCACTGATATTTCTGCTTACCACCTGTTCGCTGAGGTCAGCAGACGGATGCTTGGCCACGCTAATGAGACATAGGAGGGCTTCCTTCCGAGTTTGAGGGTCGAAGGGTAGCATGCATAGCTGGAAGAATAATAAGGGAAATATTTAATTGATCCTCTAAAAACTTATTCACCATCTAAAGACGTACGCTTTTTTTTTCGATGGTGCCTCTTTTTAACTTTGTGGCCTTTTCTCAAAGGTGCTGTGACTAAGCTAAGGGCACCCCAACCAAATGGATTAGGTTGGCTTAGAACTGTGATCAATCGAGCGCGAGCCGAGCGAGCGAAGCGATCAGTGCCGCAGCAGCGGCTGGCGAGCGCTACGTCGAAGTTGCTCGGAGTTAATTGGGTTTTTGATGTGAAACATCTATAGCCGCGGGTAAAACCGACTGTTGGCGTGGCGACGCATGTCGTGGCCCCGCGTCGCCACGCTATACGATGGTATGTTTCACATCTGCCAGGCGTCCCGTGACGGCTCACAAGTTTGGTATTTTAGGACAACAAAATGGGAATTATTGGAAGTTCACTGAAAGAGTCACATTTATTATATTAGTGTCCATTCATATTTTAAGAATATCAAAATTGGAATTATTTGGGGTTTGATTAATTACATGCCAAATAATAATAACATAACATCAAATCTGCTCAAAGGGTGGTGGTATTGTATAGTACTTATAACTAAATTCATCAGCCAGTTTTATATTGTAACATAACATCATGCCTGTAGGTTACAGTCCATCCATCATTCTTAGGTCTTCCCGTACTCTTATAGCCATCCACATTCTACACGAAACTCTCCTCACGACATGTTCCTCATTCCTCCGCATCACATGCCCACACCATGACAACTGATTGCCACACAACTTTTCAGTCATCGGTGACTTTTGTGCCCCAACATTCTGATCCATACAAGACAGTAGGTTGCACCATTGTTTTATAAATGTTCCTATAAATTTAAGGGGAATGTGGGGGAAAATAAATACTTACTTCTATGATATCATTATAATAGTTCTCCACAACATCCCAGCACTTCTCAACAATTTTCGACAATATCTTAAAAGAATCCGCTATAGTCTTCAACCAGTCCTCACTGGCACGTTTTGATGATATCGTCTCAAATAGACCAATGGGTTTGAAGAGTAGGGTCTGAGCTAGCCATTCTGAAAAACAAAACATTCATCAATAGCATCACCTTTCACCCTGAAAGAGTAATCAGAGATGTACAATCAGGGAAATTAATTGTTAAACAAACTATGTATATAAGGGAATCATTTAAGGTTCAATTAAATACATGCCTTTATTGCACACCTCATAAGCGAAGCGTGTGAGGTAGAGCTCTACTCTCGCCTAAAAAATAACAAGTAATTCCTTGAGCTAAACATTTCTTTATTTACTTCATATAGCACTTGTACAATAATATTCACACACAACCGTCAAGAAAGAACACTAGTTTCAACACTCATGTTATTTTCAAAAGACATTTTACTATTTAAAATAATGAAATCAATGATTAAAAAAATAATTCTGTGTTTTTTGTGTATAACTCCCGAAAAACTTAACTAATTGAGTCCATTTTTTTTAAACACTTCAGTATTATCGAAAATTAAGTCCTTTCGAAAATCACGGTCTAATTCAATGTAGTTTCATTGTAATTAGTAATATAAAAATACGACTGGACATTTTGTTCATTGTATATCTTTTATAGAATTGCATGAGATTATGAGGCGTGCACTTTTGGATTTTCCAAATTTAAAATTAGTATTGTCAAGGATACCCACAATCTGCCAGGCAGGTGACCATACCTGTTTCAAAAGGGGCCAATTCCTCAGAAAGTATTATTTCTGCAGAACGGATAGCCTTTGCGTAGTCCTTGGGCTCAGGTGTCTCAGGATATGACGAGACTACGCCACTCCAGCTCTCCATTTTAATACTAAAATATATTTTTTTTATTCTGTAAATAGAATTATTTAGTGTTTAACCACTTTTTACTAATCAGAATTGCCATTCAATGTGGCAATGCTGTCAGCCTTTTGGGCTCTTTTTGATGCCCTATGATTCCTTCCCCCCATTTTTATGCATGTGAGTACAAATTATTATTTTAAGACTGTTAGCTTTTATCATGCAAATATCTTGTTTGAAAACAAATAAATCTTACACAAAATTATACTATTGTAGGTACTTACATAGAAATTTAGAAATAACTTAAGAAACTTGCTAATAAACTTTGTTGACCGGCTTTTAAACCAAGACAGCATTACGGTCCTCGACTTAATCAAGATTGTGCCGTTCTAAACTGACCTCTAAGTATAATAAACCAGAATAAACCGTTAATTACCTGGATATTTACGTTCTTTATTTTGTAATCTATAAACCACCACTGTAGAAATTCACGAAACCGAAACGACTTTCCGAAATCCGAAATTCAAAACAAAGTGAAATGATAACAAGTTGGGACTTGTTAGCTTGTCATGTCAGTTGTCAGTGTCATGAGTGTCAGTGTCATGAGTGTCAGCCACTGACAAGACAAGTCAGCCCTCAACACAGTCAGCCGAAGAGTATTTGGGTACGTTCTGAAATGAACTCGAACTGTAATCCATTTGAGATCTCCGTCAGGATCGACGGTCAGTAGGCGTAATTAACGTTGAATTGATGCCGAAGAATAGCTTCCTATTCTCAAACAATTGCTTCCATCGTATTCTAGAAGAAGAAAAACATTCTAAGGGTGACCGTTCATTCTGATGTCAGGACTGCCGGTCATCGAGTCGTAGTGTCCCTGATAAATAGGATTATTGAAATTCATGGAGGCTATTAATTACTTCCATTTGCTTCTCTCAATGTTTTACAATGATATTATGTTAACTATCACGGCAATAAAGATATCGACAAAAGTGTTGTTTTTATATATTTTTTGCGCCTGCCCAAAAAATTAAGCATAACTCTTATTTAAAATTGCAGTTATACTTGAGTAGGCGATAAATCTATCGTATTGTACCGGTGGCCTACAACTCAGTATTATGTTATTAAAAAGAAGTGCTTACCGTAAAGGCGGGTTACTTTAGCTATTTTTTTCAAATAATTTTCGAATTTGTTCTGTAGTTTGTATTGATAATAGGTCTTTACCTATGAAATTGCCGTTTTGTATGAAAAAATTTAAACGAATTTTTTTCATGAATTTTTTATTTGTATTAATCGAAGTAATCACCCATGCAATCAATGCATCTTTGCCATCGCAGTGGCAGTTTATTGATGCCCTTCTTAAAGAAATCAGCTGGACGGGAGGCAACAAATTCTTCAAAGGCATTTTGTACTGCCTCTCGGGTATTAAAATTTTTTCCCGCCAAGAACTTATCCAAATTCTGGAAAAAGTAGTAGTCTGTAGGCGCAAGGTCTGGTGAGTAGGGCGGATGACGGAGAGCTTCCAACCCCAGTTCTTGCAACTTGGAGACCGTCTGCTGTGCAGTATGAGGTCGCGCGTTGTCGTGCAGGAGCAGCGGAGACGAGCGATTGACCAATGCTGGTTGGAGATGCGCCAGCTTCTCCATCATTGTGTTCAGTTCTTCACAGTACACATCTGCAGTAATGCTCACCCCGTTTGGTAAGAAGCTGTGATGAATCACACCGGCGCTAGACCACCAAACAGTGACCATCACTTTTCTAGGGGTAAGTTTTCGTTTAGGGCATTGTTTAGGTGCTGAACCAGGATCCAACCAACTTGCTGAGCGCTTACGGTTATCAAACAGAATCCATTTTTCATCGCAGGTAACAATGCGGTTCAAAATTCCTTCATTTGTGTGTCTGTTGAGCAGTGCAAGGCACGTCTCGACGCGTACTTCGCGCTGGCGATCATTGAGTTCGTGGGGCACCCATTTGTCAAGCTTTTTTACCTTGCCAATTTGACGCAAATGGACCAATATTGTTTTGACGCTAACGTCGAAAGCTGCTGCTAATTCAGCCGTAGATTGTGTATCATCAGCTTCCACAATCGCCTTTAATTCGTCATTGTCGACCAAAGTCTTCGGACGACCGCGAGGTTCATTTTTCAGGTCGAAATTTCCAGAACGGAAGCGAGCAAACCAATAACAGGTGGTGCGTTGGTTTGTAGTGTTAGCTCCGTAAACGTCGTTGATGTTGCGTGCCGCTTGTGCCGCGTTGCTGCCACGACGGTACTCATATTCCATAATTACTCGAATTTTTAACGTATCCATGATGACGAAAAAGATTGAAATGCGATGAAAATGTAACACTAATCAATAAAGAAATGACTACTTTTAGAAAAAAAAATCCATGTTTTTAAAATAAAATTAATTTGAAATTAGAATTCTTAGCCAAACAAAAATTATTTTGATTTGAAATGGCCAGTACTGCAGAACGGCAATTTCATAGGTAAAGACCTAATATTATCTTTTTAGTGTTCTTATACGTTATAAAGAAGCTCAAGGATGTAATCAACAAGATGCGAAGTGAATTTTGAAAATATGAAAGTGTTTTTTTTTATTTTTTTTATTAAAGTTTGGGCCAAAGTTGTTCTTAGGAAAGGGTTACTTTAACCCCATGAACTTTATCGGTGAAAAATCGCACTTGCAGCTATCAGTGGCCAAAGAAACCATCAAGGGCGGTAAGATTGAATATCCAGGAGAGGTTTAATGTAAGAAAAAACTTCGAAATAAATTAAAATACGATGTAAAATCAACATTTTATATTTCAAAAAGATTTACAGTAAGAAAATATCTCAAAAAATGTTAGGAAGGCAACAAATTTTCAAAAATTACAATAATATTATCATATACGGGTTTAACGTAACGATCTTAGATTTAATATGTAACCTTCGTAAACATATTTTACTTTTCAGTCTAATAAAATTATAATTTCAGTCTTAAGTAGGTATGAGAATCAACGTTTACAACAGGTACTAAGTAGCATAATCTAATCTAATACTTCACTCACTCATTCATTTCTGGAACAGAGAAAGAACCCTTTTTTTCAAATTTAGGAGGTCCAATCTTACACACTATAAGGTTCCAACTATAAAGCTGTTCATCTTTAATCGCGGGCCACCGCCAGTATGTCTTACCTCTTTTCATACATGTTATAAAGGCTCCTTCCTCGGATACTGATAAGACTTGACCTGGGTATTTGCGTGAATTCCAAGTTACTAGAACATGGTCGCCTACAACAAGGTCTAGATCAAGTTGAGGACGTGAAGCTCCACGAAAAGCTGGTGGCTCTAACGTATCCTGCTTTAACTTTTCGATTTGACGTACGGGCGAGACCCGCAAGTCTTTGTCTCGACAACCTTCTACATCCACCTGCATTGTCTCTTCCAGATGAAGAGCAGAATGGTCTCTATTATTCTTTCCAACGGCATCTTCAACTTGCAGTTTCGATTTAGGTTCAAAGACCGGTAAATCTAGAATTTTCTCTCTTTCACTACATTTTTCTTCACCGATCTGTACATCCTCTATGGATTGAAGGGGAGTGAAGTCTTTAAAACCATCAAGTAGCTGTTGCTCTACATCTCTTAATTGAAGAACAGGAGAGTCACAGTCCTCTACTACTTCACTCTCATGCTCGATCTGGGCTATTATGACATCTCGCTGAAAAACAGGTGAATGGAGTAAAAATCCGTCTCGAAATGCAGGTGCATCAGCATCACTAATCTGACTCACATAGTTGGCCAGAAGAACATCATCCTCAGAGTCATAAGGCATTATGTGGTCTTCAGTGGAAGAAGCTAGACTGATGGTCCTGCCACTGCAGCTTGAAGATAAAGAAACGTTGCGTTGTCTTCGTTTTGTTGCCCTTTTCTTTTCTTTTATAGTTTTTGCCTGCTGTAAACCCGATGGACCTGCTTCTGCAAGGTCAGTAGCACAGATTGATTTTCCAGGTGGTACATTAAGTTTCTTTTTCCTAATTGTTTTCTGTTCTGGGCACGCCTCAGCTCGGCTCTGTACTAATGTTTGCATAAAAGAGTTTCCGATAAGAGCTGCGTTTATAATTCGATCTTGTTTGGGCAATCTAGCTAATGGTTCCTCTTTATCTACGGGGTGTATGCCTGTCTTTCTGAAACCAGCAATCAAATTCGCCTTGGTCTCGGTCAAAGAATCCAAAGCGGTTTTTAATAGTCGTGGAAACTGATCCTTAGGTGTAGTCGACAGTTTCCTACCCAGTTGACTGTTCTTCCATTGAAGTAATACTTGCCGCCACTTGCACTTCAAAGGTCGAAAATATGCCACGTCTAGGGGCTGAAGTATATGTGTTGCGTTGGGTGGCAAGCAAATAAAACTAACATTGTGCTTCTCACACTCCTTCAAAACTGTTTTGTTAATATGTGAAGCAAGGTTGTCTCCAATCACCACTTTTCTTCCATTTTTCTTCTTAAGAACTGGCATAAGATGATTGAGAAACCAGTCTTCAAATGTTGCGCTGTCCATCCATCCGCTCTTTGTTCTATTGTATCGAGCGCCTTCGGGACCATTTTCAGTCCAAGTTGACCAGAGATGATCCGACTTATAAACGACGAACGGTGGAACTACTTCCCCAGCGGCGTTACCACAGAACATGACAGTAAAATTAACTTTTGTAGCGTTTATTATTGTTTCAGGATATTTTGTTCCTCTTCTGCATAATATAGTCTTTTTTCCTGGGTCATCACAAAGGTTGCTTTCATCGTAGTTGAATATGTTTTCGGGTGGAACGCTTTCTAGTTCTTTGTCGATGTTTTCTATAAAATTGGAAATAACTTCTTCCGACACTTGAGCTCGAACTCTTTTAATATTGTTAGCAAGTCGCCGTGAAAGAGATTGATGTCGTGAAAGAAAAGAAGCCAACCAGTCTTTACCAGGAATGTTGTCCTTAAAAAATTTCGCAACTCTTCCCTGGGATGCAAGGTAATTTTTTATTATAATTTTTAGGTCGAATGCTGTCAGAGGAAACCCATATTCCGAAAGCGCTGTTATGTGAGCTTCAAACGCCTTTTCTTCCTCTTCAGTAAATATAGTAGGTTTACCTGGTTTGTTAGGGTGCTTCCGGGTTAATTTGTTTTTCAAAGTGCTGCGAGGAATGTTAAACAACTCTGCAGCCGCTCTTTGTGTGAGCACTTTTGATTGGATTGCATCCAGACATTTTTTTAAATCTGCCTGGGTGTAGTCGACATATCGACGACTGCCAGGCTTTCGTCTGTACACGGATGGCATCAGGAATGTAGCTCTTTAATTTAGTTCTGTAACAAATTGATCAAAAATGTAAAGTTCTTCGCTAATAAACTTCGCAGGGCTACTTTGGCCCGCAGGTCCAAAGTTACCCGAAAAGGCGGTCAATGTATACCGATTTTCTAGATCTGTAATTTAAGTCTCAAAACATAACTAAATGGTATTTAAAAAACAATTGCCATACTCCTACATACATGCCTAAGAAAATAAATAACAATCCAATTGGAAAACTTACCAAAATACAGCATTACACATCAAAGTTTGCAGCAGAAAAAAACGCCGGTGTTAGTGTCAAAACTTCAAATGGCGCGAACATGTAGCGACGTGCACTTGAGTCGGTAAAACAGTTCCACAAGAATGCGTCTCCTATCGCCATCTATTAGTTACCGAAGGAACTACGACGTTTAGTTGTGTGGTCGCGACACGGTGGGCAGTTCAAACATTTTCTCAATTTGGGCCAAAGTTATGCCCTAGGGTCAAAGTAACCCGCCTCTACGGTATCGTATTTAGTGACGAAAATTCACACAAATGTAATTACCACCTTTAAATATAATATTTCAATTCTAAAGGGAGTGTTGAATGCAACTAAACAACAATAAAGAGTAGAAAAAAATACGTTTGTGACAACAGTTTTTTTTTTTTTGCAATGCCATTGGTACCTACAAATCAATCATTTTTTTATTTTAAATCTTTATTTATTTACAGGGTTTTTTCTATAAAGAATATGTCACCCCGATTATTGAATACAATAATTATAAAAAACAAAACTAGTCTACCCGCAACCTTGTACCCATAACAATAATATGATAAAGTGTTCTGGCGTCATCTGACAATGGTGAGGCCAGAACGCTATTATAGAAGCCTACATTAAAATTACTGTCAAAAGCTTGACGTCATTGGTCTCCAATACGACTACATTCCGTCAAAATGTGATGCACATCTTCTATGACTCCACAGACAGCACAATTGGGTGAATCAACTTTGCGCATCATAAAGCCAAAACTATTGAGAGGAACGTGGCCGGATCGGAGTCTCAAAGCCATCACAACTTCTTGCCTATTCATCCTGCCCTCGCTGAACCAAAGCATACGTGGAAGAGATGGCTGAATCGTCTTGTACCAAATGCCCTTCGTTAAAGATCTTTTAACAAAATATTCTGACCAAGATTGAATACATCTGTCTCTAACTAAGGGTAAACGCTCAGTATGCCATGGAAGACAAGCATAAAATTCCCCATCAGATGCGGCTTCATTTGCCAAACGATCAACCATCTCATTACCAACCAGTCCAACGTGAGAAGGAATCCATTGCAATACAATTGTTTTATGTTTGGTAACAAATTCAGTGATGGTTCTTATGATACTATATGCCAGTGGAAGCCCCCTGAAAGGTGAAGTACTTGTACATCTCATCAGATGCAGAAGGGCACTTTTCGAGTCAGTGAAAATGACGAACCGATTACCGTCCAAAGATTTGACATAAGCCAAAGCTTCAGCGATAGCAATTAACTCCAAGTGCATTATTGAAACCTTTGATGAAATACGGAATTTGAAAAAGGTACCAACTTGCGAATCAAAAAAGGCTGCGCCACAGTAGTTCTCATGTCTAGAACCATCCGTATACACACAGTAAAAGCCAGAATATTGGGTATTTAGAGACTTACAACATATAGATCTTAAATTATGTATAAAATAACTATGTTTAGGTTTATCAACCGAATCTAAACTAGGCTTTACAATACGTGATAAGTCTATATTGCGGACCCAAGTATCCATGGAGAACATGCCAATTTTACTACTGCAGTACATAAGTTCTTGCTTTAGGACATCGTGTGACATAACTAACAGAGGTTTTTTCTTATTTCTCCAATAAGGGCTATTACTACAAATACCATGAAGCTTATCCAATATGTCTATTAAAGGAAAATCGTAACACCTCGATTTTAAGTAAAACTTACCAGCTAAATACCGGCGGCGGATAAAAAGAGGAGGCAATATCAATTCAGATTCCATCACGTGAATCGGAGTACTTTTGATAAACCCACCGATTAACCTCAAGCAAATGTTTTGTAATCTATCCAGTTTGGTTAAATGTGTATCGGCGCTATTGTCCAATAAAAAGCTACCAAAGTCGATACGACTACGAATAAGAGAGATATATAACCGTCTTAAATGGTTGGGATGAACACCCCACCCTGGACCCACTAATACCTTAAAAATATTAATCAGTTTGAGGACTTGCTCACGAACCTCATTTATATGTTTCATCCATCGGAGACCCCTATCTAGCCATATTCCCAAATATTTCACATGGTCTACTAACTCTAACAAAGTACCGTTCAAACGGACATCTATAACTGGTCTACGAAAACCTCTACTAAACAAAGAAACTTTACTTTTAGCGGGAGAAATTTCTAAACCTACGTGCGTTAACATGCTGTTGATTAGATCAAGAGCAGACTGGATCTTGCATTCGCCCTCACTAACAGAAGAACACTGCACATATCTAGCAAAATCATCCGCATACTGGGATATGCAAATATCTTTCTGCAAACGTTTACAAATATCCGACGTTATTATATTAAATAATAGTGGAGATAACGGATCACCCTGAGCCAAACCACTACCTGAATATCTGCTAATAAAATCGTTACCAGACTTTATTTTAAGTACTCTTCTATGAAGAAAATTCCATAAATATCGACAGATTCGTGACCCTACTTGAAAGCTATCCAAAACATTTATTAAAACAGTATTATTCACATTATTATACGCATTATTAATATCTAAAAAACAACCCATAGTAGAACAACCCTCGGAAAAACCAGTTTGAATCGCGGAGATTAAGCAACTTAATCCATCTAAACACGACCTACCTCTTCGGAAGCCTACTGTGTTCGCAGAAAATGTGTTACTTTTTTCCAGAAACCATTCCAATCTTCGAAATAAAACGTAATGGATGCATATGCACGACAACAAGGATATAGGACGGAGTGAAGAAACGTTACTAGGATCACGACCAGGTTTTGGAATAGGTACGATACAAATGTCGCGCCACTGAGAGGGAACAAAACTAAGATAAAAAAAAGTTATTATATAACGTTAGTAAAACAGATTTACCCACATCAGGTAAATTCTTAATCATAGAATAAGATATATCATCGCATCCAGGAGATGTATCCTTAGATTTGATACATTTATCTAGCTCCTGTATAGAGATCTCACACTCTAATATAGGGTTACTATGGTGAACCGTAGGGGTCGATGGGGAAACATAATCTGGTGTTAAAGAATTTAAAAGATTTGTGGCTTTGGGCGTCCACAAAATGTCTAGGCGAACGGTAACCTTTCAGCCATCTCATTTTGCGCCACATTTCACTAGACTATGTAGTGTGATCAACTGTAGAACAAATATTTTGCCAGTTCACTCCCCTAGCCTGCCGGATTAACTTTTGCGATGTATTTATCCTATTGTTGAGAGTATCAAGATTTTGGGGAGTGGGATTACGCCTAAATATGGACAATGCTAACCTACGACGAGCCACAGCGTGAGACAGTTCTGAAGTCCAGTACGGCTTTGGGGTAAAATCTGAAGAAGGGTTTTGGTTAAATTTAAATTTCGGGATGAATTTGTTAGCAGCGTCATTCAAAATATCTAAAAATAAATCATTTTGAGGGTCATTCGGTAAACACAAATGACTAAATGTTTGTTCCAGATATTTTTTATATGAAGTCCAGTCTGCTTTACTAAAATTCCTTTTAATAACTGAAGGGAGATATGACGTACACAACGTTGAGATTTTAATCATTAAATGGTCACTGCCAAGATTTTCATTTAAAACGGTCCAATTAATGTTAAGCGCAATATCTGTAGAAACCAGTGATATATCTGGGGAAGTCTGTTGCAAGTTGTTGTCAACTAAACGAACTCGCGTATGTGACCCATCGTTCAAAGAAAAAAAGTTGCTGTCTATAAGCGAGTCGTGAATAAGACTGCCTCTGTGGTCCGTTTTATAAGACCAACTGACGTGATGGGCGTTAAAATCACCTAGAATTAAAGTTTTGGACGGCCACAATGATATCAGATTATCCCAATCCTGCTGAGATGTAACGACTCTAGTTGGACAATAGACAGCAACAATATTTTCGAACGGATCACAATTAAATAATTGAACGCATACTACCTCGATACCGTTATTATTAACGTGGACGCGCCTCTGATGCGCTTTAACAGATTTGTGTACTATGATAGCTACACCGCCGTATGAGTCATGCCGGTCCGCGCGATAAACATCGTAACCACTAACTTTAAAATTACTTTCTGGTTCGAGCCACGTCTCACTAAGGGCAGCAATATGTACTTTATCCTGGCATAAAACATCATGAAACGATGCTAACTTAGGCCTGATACTTTGGGCATTCCACTGTAAGATATTTAATTTAATTGATTTGTTAGCCATCACAAGGAATGAAAAAGTTAAACACTGCTTTTATCCACGGCCACTCTGAAACAAAACTCACTGACACTAAAGTTAACCATTCTAGGCACAATTGGTAGACACACTTTATCTTATAAATTATGCTACCACTTTTTGAGGTAAATAACTTCCTTTATTCTAGCCCACAACTCATTGAAAGATGGACATTCATCGTTACCCTCTGCATCATCAGGTGATTGATGAAAGTCTTTATCGTCTGCATCTGAATTCCAAAACATCCAGTCTTCTTTTGGTGGGTTATTTTTTGTAGACTTTACTTTGGGTTTAGGAGGGTTATTACTAAGTAAAGTAGGAGTCTGCACTTTGTGTACAGTGGCCTCAGTGTGTATAATTTCGGCAAAAGTGTTATGGAAGGAGGCTCCCGAATTCGTTTCTCTAACTTGAGAAGGCTTACTTGCGTGAGGTGTAAAAAAGACACGATTTTCTGGGGCTACAGGAGCTTGAGGGAGAACGACAATTTCGGGGGGACCGGAACTTTCGGGAGGAACATAACATTCTAGGGCTTTCCTGTATGTACAACCAAACTCAGACATAATCTGCCTTAGCCTTCTTTCCTTCTTATACACTGGACAAGTCTTACCTAGAGATATGTGGTTACCATTGCAGTTGACACAGTTAAACAATAAAGTGTCGCAATTTTCATGATGTCCACCACACTTCGGACAAACCACGTTTTTCGAGGGGCACATTTTCCGCATATGGCCTAATCTCCAACATTGGGAACATTGGGACACTTGGTGTATGTAAGGCAAAACCATCATGTTTATATCACATACACGAACTGATGCCGGTAGATGATCACCGTCAAAACAAAGTCGAAGGGTTTCGCTGGGGCACCAACCACCTTCATCCCTGTTGCGACGGTCTAGCCTCTTGAATGATAAAAGCTTGGCGGGGGCAGGACATGAAATATTTCCGTAGATCTCCTCATCGGTGAAATCCACATCTACATCCTTAATAAGTCCATAGCAGACAGACAGCTGCGTGGCCTTCTGGAACCTCCATCCTTTCTCTAATAATTTCTCGCACAACATAAGATTTTGCGCAGCCGATTCACATTCAAATTGAAGGCGTATTTTAAATGGACTTAAATATTTTACCTGGCTTATTTTTGTTATTTTATTTTCTTTTAAAATACGTGCCATTGCAAACTGTTTCGGAAGACGTTCCTTGGAGGAAACGTAGACCTCATATTTTTCTTCTTTTACTGAGTTTTTGCTACCGTGACATATCTTTTTTTTAATCCCCTTAACTTCTGTCCAACCCTCTTCGTCTTCAGTACACAAATCAATCATAAAATCAAACTTAATTGACTTACTTGGTGAGCATCCGTTATTTTATGCTGTACCGCTACTGATGCTTCTACTTTCTAGATTTTCCGTTGCATTGAAAAAGTTATTGAAATTCTTCTTCACAGAAAGTAAAAGTCCTTTTTCAGTAAAAGGGCTCGACAACACATATTTTATATCTGTAAACACGGAATCACTTGCTGGTGGAAGAGCATCAGGATCACGGAAAACATTTTTGTACAGTAAAAACGCTTTCACTTTGTTTCTCCAAGCGCACAACATATTTTCTTCCCCTTTTCATTGTGAAAGAAAAAACTATATTAGTTTATATTTATAATACTAAACTATCACAACACGCCAGTAATAAACAGTAACTACCAAAGATAACATAGAGTAATAACGACTAAGTACTAACAAATGCTTGTAGCAAAAACGGAATCTACCCTCGGTTATTAATAAATGGCTATGGTACAGTGGCTAGCGCCTATAAGAACACTAGGAAGTAAAAATCTAAATTTTCATTGGTATGAATTTTTGTCACTAAATACGATACACACTTCATTTTAATAACATAATACTGATCTGTAGGCCACCGGTACAATAGGATAGATTTATCGCCTACTCAAGTATAATTGCAATTTTAAATAAGAGCTTTGCTTTATTTTTTTGGCAGGCGCAAAGAATATATAAAAACAACACTTTTGTCGATATCTTTATTGCCGTGATAGTTACAGTATTATCATTGTAAAACATTGAGAGAAGCAAATGGGAAGTAATTTATGGCCACTGTGAATTTCAATAATTCTATTTATCAGGGACACTACGACTCGGTGACTGGCAGTCCTGACATCAGAATAAATGATCACCCTTAAAATGTTTTTTTTCTTCTTCTAGAATACCATGGAAGCAATTGTTTGAGAATAGGAAGCAAATAGAAGCAATAGGGAAGCAATTCATGGGCATAAATTCAACGTTAATTAGGACTAGTGATCATCTATCCTGACGGAGACGATTTGAGGATTAGCGTGAGCGCGATAACAATGTCCCGTGAATCGTCATAGATGACGTCACGACATGTACCATCTTGTGACAACGCCGGCTATGCCTTAAATTAATATCATCGTAAGCGCTGTCAAAAATGACAATTGTGCGTATTGCTGTTGAGTTGTTTTGGGTCACATCTTCGGTCTCATAGGTACATATCAACCAACAAAACAGAAGTGCCAATGGGTTGAATTTCCATTTTCCAAAATAAAATAAAAAATTACGAAACCCCCAACGCAAAAAAGAAAAGCGAACATTTAAAAAGTCAAAAATAATGCCTATCGTTGAGCCATCAAATTCGATTGAGTAACACCATATATTTTAATTAGGTATAGAAATTGATGGATGGCACGAGAAGGTTTGCTTGTTGAAATAGCGCTATGATGTCGTGGTGGGGTACCGCCGCTTATGTAAGTCAGACCCTTTATTTGATTGACTATCTATTAATTTACTAGCATTACCAACCAACTTGCTTCGAGACGATATTTTTTTTGTAGAAAATCTAGTTGTGTGTTAAATTGTTAAGTCTGGAAGCGGTATGAGTAATGAGTGTGCAATCTCCTATTTTAGCTATTTTTATTGCTTTATGCTTAGCGGTACCCCGCCGCGAAATTATAGCGCCATTTCAACGAGCAAACCTTATCGTGCCATCCATCAATTTCTATACCTAATTAAATATATGGTGTTACTCAATCGAATTTGATGGCTCAACGATAGGCATTATTTTTGACTTTTTAAATGTTCGCATTTCTTTTTTTGCGTTGGGGATTTTTTAAATTTTTAATTAAATTTTTATTTTAATATTTTTAAACTTAGTTTAGTTTTGTATATGGTTTAACAGTTGTGAGCGTTTTTCAGGGTATATTTAGACACTACATCAAATAGCTTGTTTTGGCGTTTAGGTAATCCCGTACTGTGCGTTAAGTCAACGAAACCATAGCGCGATCAATCGGTTTTCCAAACACGATATATCTGCTATTATTTTTTCAAGAGTGTACTGGTGTGCTGGATATCCTGACTGCAGCATCGGACCAAGAATTCCATAATCTTGTATATTTATATAGCGTACATGGGTGTTTCAAATTTTAGGTCACACATATACTTATGTTTGAAAGTAAAGTAAATACCCATTATGCGTCTAAGATCCTTACCGCAGGTAACAAAAGAGCTGATTACCTTGAAACGGCTAAACCGATTTTGATAAAACATGTCTAAGAACCATCGCTAGAAAACCTGCTTTCAAATAAAAAAAACCGCATTCAAATCGGTTCACCCGTTTAAGACCTACGGTGCCACAGACAGACACACAAGCAGACAGACAGACACACACACATAGCGGTCAAACTTATAACACCCCTCGTTTTGCGCCGGGGGTTAAAAAATATCCAGCGCCATGTGCAACGCAGCGCCCCACGCCCCGCGCGCGGCTCACCCTATGCCGCAACGCTATTGGTCGATATATTTGTAAACAGTAATTAGAGCTAAAATGTATCACGCCAAGTTAGCCCGCGAAATTCAAATTTTCTTACGTTTTTTGAGATTTTCAGGTCAGTATCAGGTTGTATGTTGATCTAAATATGATTCGCGGACCGTATCAAATATTAATTTATAGAATTTTATTCATAAAAATCGTCAATGTCTCTGTAAGGTCATATTACCCTATTGAATGACTATTTCATGAAATCTTGACATATTTGAGGCCAATTCTAACATATGGAACTCCCTGTTAGAATTGGCCTCAATGTCAAATCAGCAAAGCAACTGTATTGCTGATTTGATTATTTCTGTGAAGCCATATTGGTTACGGCCGCGAATTATATTTTAATCAACACACAACCTGGCAGTGACCTGGAATTTGCAAAAAACGTAAGTTTTGTATTTTTGAATTTCGCGGCCTACCTGAGCGCATCCCCCTTAAGAATGTATATCTAAGTAGATACCTACGGTGATTTGTAAAATAAACAGTTTAGACAAGTAGTCAGAGTAGTTTTATTTACGACGATAAGAGTACCTTCCTCACAAATAGGCGACCAACGCTTAAATTGGTGACCCCGTGAAGCCGAACACGATCCTGAAGCACAAGTCCTGAAACATCTAACTCCTGCAAGATCCTACTAGAATCTCAGAAGAACCATCACCATGACGAAAGGTACCGACGATTTTAGCGATGCTCAGGGCATCGCAACATTGAAGAGCGACGTGGCAAGACTCAGTTCCTGCATGACTACCACCATTTTGGCGCCAAAATCCACGGCTATGGTTCGCGCAATTTGAAGCCGCCGCCGCCGTTGCTGCCAGCAAGATAGGTGAGGAGCAGAAAATCAACCTCGTCGTCCCACTCAAGACATCATCTTACATCCACCGATTACCGGCAAGTACAGTGCGCTCAAAGACAGACTCATCTTAACGTGCCAAGAGTCAGACCACCGGCAGTTACAGAAGCTACTCAGCGGCTTCGAACTCGGCGATCACAAGCCAAGCCAGCTGCTGCGTCAAATGCGAAACCTCAGAGATAAGCTACTATCCGATGAAGCGCTGAAAGTTATGTGGCTCAACCAGCTGCCCGCACAAGTTCGCGCCGTGCTCTCTGTGAACACAGTCATCGCTCGAAGTGCTAGCTGCGAGGCTGTCACAGTCACCAGAAAACCAGCTACCACATACCACCGAACCAGTTACCACATACCACCGAACCAGTTACCTTACCACGCTTTTGACAGTCTGCAAGAAACAGCGAAGCGATCATCTTTAAAAAGACGAATAGGTACGTAATGACAAACTAAGAAATAAGACGGAAATACGGCGCGGCACGAGCGTCATTACAAGGCCGCACTTGTTCGCCGTTTCGCTTCGAAAGAAGCGGTTTGTAAGCGCAAGCAGAGCAAGCAAAGCACCAGCACCCTCCGTAGATATCTTCAATCTTCACTCGACGAAGGCGCCCGACGAAAAGAACCGCGTTTCGTGCGCGACTTCTATTTATGCCTTCGCGGCGAATAGTGTCGTGTGCAAAACAGCGCCCCGCGCCCCGCGCGCGACTCGCCCTATGGCGGATCGTTATTGGTCGTTGTATTGTAATTAAGTAAATGCTAGTGCCGAAAATGTACTGAAAATGTATGAATGGGTGTGTGAGGGTGTTTTGTGAAATAAAGAGTAATGTCCGGTTAAGTAGCCACGACCTTCAAGGTCACAAGTTGTGGCCTTGGAGGTCGTGGCTACTCACAACTACGAGCTGCCAGGTTAGGTAAAAATAATAATATAATATATATACACTGTACTCTTTATATATATAAAGAGTACAGTTTACAGTTCGGTTCAGACAAGTAGTCCGAGTAGTTTTATTCACGGCGACAAGAGTACCTACAGAAGACTCCTCACAAATAAGCGACCAAACGCTTAAACGTTCAATGTAATATTTTGGTCTATGATTACTTATCAATTATGTACTAAGTTAAGTTATAACAAAACTATATAATTCTCCTATTTTAAACTTCACCGGATATTATTGAAGGGTCACCATCTCCACCGATACTCACCAGAAACATTACCTACTATACGAATGACGGTGGTACGAGTATCTCAAGACGGTAACCAGGAACTCGAGCAAGAGCAACAACAGCAACTGCATCATTGGTACCAAAACCTACCAGTTAAGGAAGGTCGAGATCTTTTACCTGAAGAAGAATATTCGGACGAAGACTATGAGTAGGTAGTTAACACTATGTTTAGGTACCTACTACTTTTTCATTTATTTAGGTAGTTGCCATGTTTACTTTTATTTTTACTTTCTAGTTAGACTGGAAACCGACCCCAATATGGTTGGGAAAAGGCTAGTCAGATTGATTGTTTACTTTTATGACTGATTAAAGTCTCGTGCACACAGGCGCGACGCGACAGCCAGACACAAAGGCGCCGCCCGTCGCGCTGCACGCGGTGCCTTTGTGTAAGCTGTCGCGTCGCGCCATCGCCAGTGTGCACGAGCCTTTATGTGCCGATGTGATTTTTTTGCAATTTGTGATTGTTTATTATGAATTTTATTTTGAAGTTATAGAATACCTACTTACTGTTTTCTTATTAACTTTTATGACTGATTTAGGTACCTATACAAGTTTGTTCCTTTGAGTAACTAGTCTAGTGTTAGTAGGACCTACTTAGCCTAATTTAAGAAATGTCTTATTCACACTTAGAGTGAGTTGCACCAACTAACTTTAACGATAACCAATGCTTTGTCAGCCGTCAAATCTCCGGTTATCCGTAATACAGGTTGCACCATTTTAAGAATTGTTAAAATTACGTCAAAAATAACGATAACATTAACCACTCAACTTCGGGCGGTTAAGGTCTATAGTTACGGTTTGTGTCATCATTTCTTTGGAGTGGAGCATTGAGTTCCTTTTCAATGTTTTCCCATGCTTGTTTTTTTTTTGTTTTGTGCTAGTTCGGTCTGTTTTTATGCACACCAAAAATGTGTTTTTGGCAAGGATCTGTAATCTAGTAACTTCTACCTTGCTAAAATGAACACTTCTTTCTCAGAAAATATATGTCAGTTATCTTATTAATAAACTAATCATTTATAAACATCAGAATATGGATGGATTATAGTTTTACATAATTGGACGTTCACCCAGGTGGTATTTTTAAGTAGTGGATATCTATATATATAAATATTATAAATCAAAGGTATTTCAGTAATAATATCATTAATTTTAATTTTCGTCTTCAGCCTCCGAGTTGACTCAGATACTAGACGATCTTAGCACGGCAAGTCTAGAGGTCGGACTTCAGATGAATATGTCAAAGAGCAAGTTGATGACGAACAACGTGAATCGCAGGATCAATGTGGCGGGTCGGGGAGGTTGAATACGTTGATGAGTATCTCTATCTTGGACAAATAGTCTCTTTCCAGGCAAGACAAAACAAAGAAGTTCCAAGACGAGCCGAAAATGCCTGGAAGAGCTATTGGGCCATGAAAGATCTATTGAAGGACGATCTTCCGTTGTCCCCTAAGAGAAGACTCATAGACGTGTGCATACTTCCCATCCTCACATATGGTGGTCAAACATGGTCTTTGACAAATCAGCAGAGGTCCACGCTCGAGGTTTGCCAAAGGGCTATGGATGGCTATGGTATTCTGGGTAACAAAGTAACAGACCGGTTTAGCTATACGACCATCCGTTCCATCACAAAGATAATTGATGTCACTTGGAAAGCTGCCACACTAAAATGGAATTGGGCTGGACACATGTGCTGCATGTCAGACGACCAATGGGCCAAATTTACGTCCCAATGGGTCCCTCTTAATGGCAAGCGACATCGCGGCAGGCCCAGATGGAGGTGGCGGGATGAGCTGGACTCCTTCAACAAAAACTGGTCCTTAGCAGGTTTAAACAGAGAAAAGTGGAAAGAGATTAGGGAGGCCTTTGCTCTGCAGTAGGACATCACAGGCTTTTAATTAATTTTGACATTAATTTGCATAATTCTGTTGTATGTGTAAGAAGACCTTACGTTGTATTTTATTACGTAGGAGGAACGAGGAACCGAAGAAACAATATTTAAAAAAATATGAAAGCAATACCTAGCCACTTTGTATTGAAGCTGTGGAGCAAATTGCTATTATATTTTAACTTAACTTTTATCTTTCTCTACTTATAATATTTTGCAGCAGAATTTAAATACCACGCGTATAATTAATAACCCTGCCGAAAAAATAAGTTTCAATTTGGTTAATTTTGAAAGCGTGATGAGATGATAACAAGCTTGCAGTGTAGCCCTTGTCAAAAAAATTACCCATGTACATTTTGGGGAAATAAGACGTCTTGTCACTTGTCACCCATTTAACTTTAACTTTTACACTTTACATGATGGTGCAACAGTAGGTAGTTCAATTCTATGGTCATTGTTAATGTTACTATTAAAATTAACTTTGACGGAAACTATAACGGCGCTCTTGGTGCAACCCACTCTTAGTGTAAAGTTTCGATGACAAGAAGTCATTAACATAGATTTTAAGCTTTAAAAAAAAAACCGTCAATATTTTTACCTACTTTTGGTGGATTTTGTCAACAAAAATATGTTTAACTATTTAGCGCTGTTTTTTTTTAAACGTTTATAATACGATTGTGTAAGACATCCAATGAAATCAAAATGATTTCTCCAAGTTTGCAGCAGTGTGACCATCTCATAAATGGCGAATCTGCAAAAAATCAGCCAAAATCTGCCACACTTGGCGCCAAAAATACCAAACATATGCTTGCATGAACACGAAAAAAAAAAATACACATGAATTCAATGAAATTTCTCAACAAAAATATTTAACAATTCTCTGCATTATTACACTACTTCTTAATCTACGTATCAATATTTGCCTCTAAATTGTCGTCTTCATTTTTGTTAGATTTTGAAGACATCTTTTTGATATAATTTTTTGCTGGTTTAAAGGAGACACAGTTTCCGTGTTCCTCAATCCCCTCTTCTATTGATTTTTCTTCTTGCGGTAGTGCTGCGTAAGCACTTAGACCTTCCATTCGATCCTTTTGTCGTTAGCCAAAAACGCAGATCTAACAGAGTCTGCCAGCTGGAATCTGCCAGAGTTCAAGTTGTAAGGCGGCAATATCACTTTCTTAGCTCGATTTTGTATAATCGAGTAAATAAACAGCTCAATATATATCCACTGGCCCTGAGAGAATGTCGAAGGATCACGAAGCTTTATACACTCACCTATGAAGAATTAGAAACACTTGTAAAAACATAAACTCAGTTTCCAATTGCCCTTTCTATGTATAACATGCCCAGACACACACCCCCTTGCACAAACCGAAATCACTCCTCCCCCCACACACACACGCACGCACGCACACACACACACACATACAATCGACCCACAAAACTACACAATCCTTTCATACTTACACACAATCTCACGTAAAATTACACAGTTTATATTAAATAATGTTCAGTTTTAATTTTAAGTTCTAGTTTTTAATTTTTCTTTTTAGTATAATTTTAGTCTTTTAGTTTTGCTTTTGTCCCAACTTTTTGGAGGTGGGCGTTAATGACTGCGACACAGACTAATGCAGTTGTTATCGAACTCAGAGTTTTTGTAAACTAGTTTTTCGTTTCAATGAAATGTATTATTATTATTATTGTAATTAAAGCTGAAACATGTTGGTTTAGGAACCTATTCCTTATTTTTGTTTGTTTAAATTCATCTGAGAGAATATTCTCTCGCACGAAGCGTTGGACACGGGCAAACATTTTAGAGCTTTCGTGAAAATTGTAATGTTTGGATATTTTGTAGACCCATTCGCTCCTGGATTTTTGCAATCGCTCACAAAATTTGTCTATACTCAAGATTGTGCTGGTCATGCGTATTCCACCTGATTCTAACAAGTCTCTTATACTTTTATCAAATTTAATTTGTCGAAGTTCGTCATAAATTTTTTGAATGCGGTTTTTGTCTACTATGTTGGGAAAATTCTTGCAACGTTTAAAGTTGACGCAAAATCTTTGTAAACCACATGCTGTGGATTCAAGAACTGTGAATCTTTGAAAATATTGCTCAGTGGCAACCGTGTCTTTAATTGAGTAGGTACACAGTTCAGTCAGAAATGTTTGCAATCTGCCACTTTTGTGAATTGCAAACATGATCTGCCACACACAAAATTTAGGTGCAAAGTCTGCCAAAATGGCAGAAATCTGCCACAAATGGTCACACTGGTTTGCAGTAAGCCGAATGTAGCAACCAATAGCAGTACGCGACAGGGCGGGCCGCGCGCGGGGCGCGGGGCGCTGCGCTGCACACGACACCATTCGCCGCGAAGGCATAAATAGAAGTCGCGCGCGTAAAACTGTCCTTTTCTCCGGGCGCCGTCGTCGAGTGAAGACTGAAGATATCTACGGAGGGTGCTGATGCTTTGCTTGCTCTGCTTGCGCTTACAAACCGCTTCTTTCGAAGCGAAACGGCGAACGAGTGCGGCCTTGTAATGACGCTCGTGCCGCGCCGTGTTTCTGTCTTATTTCTTAGTTTGTCATTACGTACTCGTCTTTCTAAAGATGATTGCTTCGCTGTTTCTTGCAGACTGTCAATAGCGTGGTAAGGTAACTGGTTCGGTGGTATGTGGTAACTGGTTCGGTGGTATGTGGTAACTGGTTCGGTGGTATGAGGTAACCGGTGTGGTGGTGTGTGGTAGCTAGTTTTCTGGTGACTGTGTGACAGGCACTGTGTCACTACAAATCAACATTCTTACGAAACAAATACTTAGAACAAACAGCTTCTTTCGAAGCGAAACGGCGAACGAGTGCGGCCTTGTAATGACGCTTGTGTCGCGCCGTGTTTCCGTCTTATTTCTTAGTTTGTCAATACGTACTCGTCTTTTTAAAGATGATTGCTTCGCTGTTTCTTGCAGACTGTCAAAAGCGTGGTAACTGGTTCGTTGATATGAGGTAACTGATTCGGTGGTGTGCGGTAGCTGGTTTTCTGGTGACTGTGACAGGTACTGTGTCACTACAAATCAATATTCTTACGAAACAAATACTTAGAGAAATTGTCAAAAGAAGTCCCGAACTCCGCAACCATCAATATTCGTCGTATTGCAGTTCCCGCCAAAACGCCGCACATCGTAGCCGCTGACGCTCACATTTAAGACAGCGTAGGTAAGTACTGATAATGCCCGCAAGCTCAGCGCGCGACGCCCCCGACTGGCTGTGCCGTTAGGTACCACTACCGATTCGTCAACCGGGCACCAAAATGTGAATCGCAGTGATCCTATGTATATTGGGAAAACTAGAACGTTGGTAGGTACATCGATAGTGGCGGGCGTCGATATAAACCAAACAAGCCGCCGCCGCGCCGCGCCGGAGAATGCAGGCTACAAACTTCGCGGCCAACGGAACAGAGATTCGTAGGAACCTACGAAGAGCGCACTCTCGAGCACAACCTATGCTTACGAAGAATTTTTAAGTGGACTTTCGTCGTCGCCAATCTGACGACTTCATTACTGGGCGCCGAACTGCCGATGCCGACTTCCTAGTAGTACATCATAAACTGTTAGACGACTTGCATCAAAGAAAACTCATCGACCGGGTAACCGAGCTCAGTGTAAACGCCATCAAAATAAATAGCAAAGAAGAATCAATCTATACTCGAAAGGTTTAGGTAGTTAAATAAAGGTAAACAAAAAAAACCACGTGACTCATAGATGTTAAACCTTTTATTTCAAATGTTAATTTCATATTATTTTGAGTCCCATAATAAAAGGCTCTATTCTGAATCTGAATTTGAGGAACTATCTGTCACATTAATAATAAAGCGTTCAGTGGTATCATCAATTATTTTGTCTAATTTAAACATTTTCTGTTCTTCTTTTATTACATGAACCTCGCAACTTTTCCAATTCTCAGCAGTCACATTAGCTAAAGCCTCTGGCAAAAGAATGTTTAGGTCAGACATTTTAAAAGTATTGTTTTTCTCGGCTACAAACCCTTTAACTTGAGCCCATATTAACTCAATTGAATTGCGTTAACAGTGGTATGGTGGCAGCCGCAATACAGTGACACCATAAAACATTTTTTCTAATTCATCCACAACTTATAAGGCATCTGGTTAACCGACTAAACGTAATACCTGCTACTTCAGTTGCCATACTACGTCACATGTGTACTCTTCAATCTAGCAACGTTATCTAATTCGTTGTATGTTCTAAAAGGTTTAGGGAACCTGTCTTTTTGGGCTCTTTACAATAGACAGATTACAAAATATTATACTATTTAATAATCTAACAAAAAAATTGTGCTCAAGCAATTACATGTACGAAGAGTATAGTTTACGAATAAATGATAAAGTTTAACATACATTAATAAAAGAGGAAAATATCGTATAAATCGCAAATAACTTTAATTTTGCTGTGACGTATTTTTAAACAAGAAAGTGTCAACTATAAAAAACCCTTTTTACGATTTGTTTACCTTTATTTAATTACCTAAACCTTTCGGGTATACATGATTAACCGCGCTGAATAAATATCCAAATAAGTAAGTACATACAACGACCAATGACACTCAAAACGCACACTCACAAACACAACGTGCACTATAATATCTCCCGCGCCGCAGGCTAGTCTCCGTTAAAATTGGCCGCCATTGCCCATTGCCGAAATTCGGTTTGGACTTAGAGAATAAGGGTCTGGCTGGACGACTATTATTTTATATTAATTAATTATTTTGTCTTTTTCTTCCATACCTACTTCTCGATTAGTCGTCATGCTCAGTAGGGCGTGAAAGATACTATTAGCTGGAAGGCGTGTCCCTTCCAGTCATATCATCTTTCACACTGTCCATCTATCGTTTCTTTATTCATGTATTCTTTATAGCCATTTCATACTCAAAACTCTTTCTTCACGACATCTAAACGACAACTACATGCTAAATAATCAAGTGTTTTACAAAAACTAGAGATTAACTTTTTGCCATCGGGGTGCATGCTGCTTGTAACTACACGCAAAAGATGAACTATAATCCAACTAAATAAAAAATGGACTCAATTATTGAACGATGTTACCGGAAAAGATTGCTACGCAATTTATCTATCTTACCCTCTGACATTACAAATTGGTCGATAATCTGGGTGTCTTTCAAATTAATGAATTTTATAAATTAAATTCAAAATAAACATAAATTAACTTCACCACATTCAAGCTGGCACCGCGAAGAGTTATTTGGTTGGGGATCCATTACTATTCTCCGTTATTACACCGTGCGACAACAAATAGGTTAGGTTTCCAAAATATTTATATTTATTTCAGACTTATTTGTGTAATTGCGGGTTTGTGAGGTATTTTAACTGGAGTTTCTCTGTTCGATGGTGCTATTTGTTCTATATTGCGTTTCTAAGCGCTTACTAAGGGAAGAAAATCGCTTAAATATACGACTTTGTCGAATCAATTCCCATTGAACACTTATCTCTTGTCTGAGGACCCTCAGAAATCGGGGCTAAGTGAAGATACAGTGTGTACAGTATTAGTGTCAAGTGATACTTCAAAACATTGGTAGGAAATTTTACATAAGTATTTCAACAGTCTAGGATCTGGTATGTTTTCATTTCGTGCCCGCATATTGCTAGCAGCTGTTAGCTATTGTTACCCGTTCAGATGAGAACATAATATTCTGCTAAATTTAGACCTCAAGATCACACAATCGCGTTCTGCCACCATAACAGCTTATTTTTCTTGTAGCAAACATAAATATACAAACATGTAAATATGTTTAAATTCAGCATAAAACCATGCCTGTGTTCCGCAAAGGGCTTTGTCGAGTCGTAAAACCGCGTATGTTTCTGCCAGGTTTCATTTCTGTATGTCACTCTAAGGTCAAGACCTATAAACGTTACTTAGTATGTGCTTTAACTTAGACATGTTCTAATCTCTATCTTGCTTTGTTCTTGAAGTTTGACAGTTGTGAGATCATAGACAGGAATAACGCTTACCCAAACCCTGATGTTAATGTAACATTTATAGATCTTGGCTCAGCACTTGATTTACATTGACCAAGCCATACCTTATTTAGCCATATGGCAACAGGATAAGAACTACCTGTTGGATTTGTTTTTTTTTTGTTTTTGGTAGCCCTAGTCTTGAGGAAGGTTATAGGCTACTTAACATCATGCGAAAGCCCTCAGGAGCCGAGCAAAACGAAAAAACTGAAAGAATGCAATGTTTTTGGCAATTTGTAAGTCCGTATCAGGTTGTAAGTCGTAACATTGGAACATTTGAATTTTGTGGGCTACCTTATCGCTTCCCCCTTAAATCAACTACCTAAATAAAATAATAATTAGCCTGTTGTGTCCCACTGCAGGGCATAGGCCTCTCTTTTCACTCGTCTTGTCTTAGCCCACAATGCATCCGACACGCGGCATATGTGTCCGGCTCAGTCCCACTCGAACTTGGCTGCTTTTTGGATGATGATTTGTGTCTTAGAGATAGAATCGATCAATCTGCCTGCTTTTCCCAACTAAGTTGGGGTCAGCTTCCAGTCTAACCGGATACAACTGAATACCAGTATTTTACATGGAGCGACTGCCTATCTGACCTCCACAACCCAGTTACTGGGTAAGACGATACTCCTTAGTAAGACTGGTTGTCAGACTTTTGGGCTTCTGAATACCCATAATGACTGTCAAAGATCTACGAATGACAGCCGGGACCAACGGCTTAACGTGCTTTCCAAGGCGCGGACGGGTCTCGATATATAATGGATGGTGACCCATCCACAAACTGACCGCGGCAAGCGTAGCTTAACCTTCGATCGACCCGTGCGGCTGTTATGATTTAGTCACAAGCCCTTTCAAAATAAAATACATAACATAAATACATTTTTGTCCACAGCTACAGTGGAAGCAAACGAAAAATATCAAACATGTCATCCCAATTCTCTCCCAAGAGTGGCAACACTTCGTCCCAGGGGATCCCGAACATCAGCGACCCAGTGGGGCCCGGCGGGGGCCCTGTATCCTCGGGCGTTCTCAAACGATACGAGAATATAACCAAATCGCAGGAGGATAAGCGGAATTACAGGTATGTCTGACGCTGTTTAAATAAAAAAATACCAGCCTAATATTCTCCCACTGCAGGGCAAGGGTCGCTCCTCATACAGAGAAGTTGTAGCGGCATCTGCAATCGCCACATGTGAGAGCTACGAGTCTCACTGACGTCACGCAAAATCCTGCATCGCGAAGGCAGAGTTTACCGTGCAACTAGGATATAGACAACGTCCCGACATCAAACGTCGGGCAGTTGCCCACCAGACACGACACCCGTATGGTCAGAGGATCCTCCCTTTTCTATGGAGGTATGAGTGAACTTAACACCCTGTTCCTTATACCTCTATAAAGGCACGAGCATTGATCACCACGCCGGAAACATATTATTATAAGTGTAGGATATTGCAGTTGCAGGGTGGATGGATGCTGAATAAATAACACGGTAGATCTTGATAAAAACGGTATATTGTTGAAACACTGTAATTACTAGTTACTGAAGCTAATCTATGAACTAAGACTGCTGAGGTAAACTGAACTGCAGAAACTGTGCTGTGTTGAACTTGTGCTTTACTTTACGGTACTGAGTTGTATTGTCGAACCAACATACTGTAGCTTGTTGAGTGTCCTGGATGCTACACGGTGGCCCGTAAATACGGGCCCCTCATCATGTTTGCCTTCACTGGCATACCGTAGCCGTATTTTGGCCATGCTTATATCACCAAAACACCATGGTGCAAGTAGTGGGTGGTCCTCTGTGTTGTACTAAATATTTTGGAGCTTTCAGCCAATAACGTGAAAGTGCGGTTCAGACATTTCGGTCAAGTCGAAACTTGTTTCCTACAGGTTGCAACCTAGCTTCCGGGTGCTTACGATCTCTTTGTGTGTATGTGGGAGCAAGTTAGTGCGTATTATCGTTACAGTTTTTCTTGTTGTCGCCAACAGATGCGATTATGAGATTTCTGTGCTTCTCATAAAAATGTACATTTTAAGGGCAGACCTGACGAAGGCCAGTGATGCGCGGTTTTCCCTGTCAAACAAATATCACCATTGCGTCTCTTCAAATAGAGGCTGATTGGGGAAGGCCTATGTCCAGTTGTGGACGGCTTTCGGCTAAAATGATGATGAGTAACTTATTATACTATTTATTTTCCCAGGGGTTTGGTGTTATCAAATCGATTGAGGGTGCTGTTAGTTAGTGATATGACCACTGACAAATCGGCCGCAGCTTTGGATGTCAATGTTGGTAAGTAATCCATACGATAACCTATATACTTACCGTCACTTATCAAAATTGAAGTGTCTGTTTGTAATGTCAAAATAACAGCTTTTTACTAAATTCATATGAAAGTATATACGGTACTTAGAAGAAAATACCTTTTTTTTTTGTCTGTCTTTCTGTCTGTTTGTTCCGGCTAATCTCCGAAATGGCTGGGCCGATTTTGACCGGACTTTCACTGGCAGGTAGCTAATGTTATAAGGAGTAACACAGGCTACTTTTTGTCCCGGTAGCACGTTCCCGCGGGATAATTTCCGACAAGCCGCGAGCAGCAGCTAGTTCATAATAAAGCTATTTTCTTCATAAACCTATTTTAGATATCGAACTGCTTTGTCCCATTCTGTCAAGTTAAAATGAAGTTTGACAGAAAGTGACAAAAGAGTTCGATAGCTAAAATAGGTTTTAGTCAGTAAAAGTCTGACAATAACTTCTCCCGCTCCGCCCAGAGCGGGAGAAATTATTTGATGATTTCCCTCCCAAAAAAAGGGGGGTGCAGAATCATGTACTAAATTCATGGTAACAGGTTGTGCGCCGATGTTACTGCCACGTTGTGTACTAATAATAAAGCTGAACAGTTTGTATTTATGTTTGTTTGAGCGCGGTAATCTCTGGAACTACCAGTCGGATTAGAAAGATTATTTTTACATTTGATAGCCCAGTTCTTGAGGAATGCTATTTAGCGTCACTACGACTTTAAGGAGCCGCGCAAAAATAAAAACTTGAGAGGTGTCAAGGGACACCCGGATGGAACGAAGTTCCATTAAAAAAAAATATATATATATATAAATAACTGGCTTGCTTTCTATGAGAGAGAGAGAGAGAGAGAGAGAGACAGACAGAGAAACACGCGCACGCCGCACGGCTTACAACTATAAAAAAAGTGTCGTTACAACTTTTGGTCTTAATTTTTTTCGTCTAGCCCCCTTTCGAAACGCGCGATAAGGAACTTCGCTCCAAAAAAAAGTCAGAAAGGACGCTCAGCAACAGCGCGGGCGGGCGATGGGATATAACGCGGTGGGTCGGGGGCCGAAACTTCATGCGGTCGAAGTCGAGGGCAGAGGCTAGTAATATTATAAATGCGAAAGTATCTCTGTCTGTCTTTTACGTTTTCTGATCAATTTGTTTACAATTTCATAAGATACTTTTGAAACGGTCAATAAAATATTTTGAGTCGACTGTGTGATTTTTTTTCTAAAATTTTCAGGATATCTAAGCGACCCTGAAGAGTTGCCAGGATTAGCGCATTTCTGTGAACACATGCTGTTTTTGGGAACTAAGAAATATCCTGAGGTATGCTACTTTTGTCTAACTACAGGCCTTGTGACTTGCGCAACATAAAAAATCTTAGCCAGGTTAAGAAATTACCAAAAAGGTTTCCCTCTGCTACTCTGGCCCAAAACAAGTTATAGTCAAACCAGAAAAGGTATGCACTTCGGGAATGTTCGTGTTTCCGAATTAACACGAACGTTGCACCGCAGATTGACCTACCTTAGAGGATAAGCTTCTTGTACTGCCGCGCTTTGTAGTAGGATAATACACACAAAAAAAGAAAGTTTTATCATGTTTGATACAATACCCATATTACCCATCATGTCTGTGGAGGTTCACTAGATAATTTAATTTGACCCTGTAGTTAAGATGAGAGGGAGAGAGAGAGAGAGATGGATAGATTGTGTGAGGAATGTTATGAAAGAGAAGGGAGTGAATGTTAGCGTAGCGGTTGATAGAGGAGAATGAAAAAAGAAATGAAATCAAATAATTTATTTGCTTGAATATGGGTAGGTATGAGGTGATACATAATTACAACTAAAGTCCCTTACACCATATCCTACCTTAATAGGTGTGCAAATATCTATTAAAATAAAAAATACACATACATAAACTCACGCCTACCTCCCATTGGGGTAGGCAAAAACTACAGAACTCCACCTGCTCCAAACATTACATATTACCTTTGCTTAGTGGGCCTAAAATGGACACTTTGGCAGAATCATATTATGATTTGCGTATAATTAATATCCCGCAATTCATCTGTTCGACAGTTTTGTATGAAGTTTCGTAAAAAGGTCCACAAATTATGCATTGCTTTAATGAAGTCTAATGTCAAATAGCAGCTGTCAAACAGTTTTTTTTTTATAACGTTCCCCACGCTACGAATTTCTCCTGTATTGTGGGTGCGTTTACAAACATTTAAACTCACATACACATACAGCCAGACCCGGAAGAACGACTTGTAGGTCATACAAATATTTGTTCTGTGCGAGAATCGAACCCGCGACACGCAGCGCAGCAGTCAATCGCTTAACCACTGCACCAACCGCGCCGTAAATTGCGGGATATACGAATTGTACGCAAATCATATTATGATTCTGCCAAAGCGTCCATTTTAGGCCCCCTGTTTACGCTCACACATCAGGGACACGCACGCCGGTTGCGAGAAATATTTCCTACATTAATTAATCCATAACATAAAAAAATAACAATAATTATTGTCTCTCCTTCTACCTTGAATCCATCCAAAGGTTGTCTGTAAAAGATCGCTTTTAGCGATAAGACCGCCCATTGTGTCACCCTATGTAAAATTTCTTCTTTTATATCTGTAATTTTTATGGTGTACATATAGAGTATTCTATTCTATAACAACAAACATTAGCCTATAACAAATATTAATATTAGAGTATTTATTGACATTTATTAATATAATTTTATTATCATTACTTAATTTATAAATTAATTACATTTATCATTTAAATTAACTTTATAATAGGCTTAGGAAAACGTGTTGCGCAGATCACAAGTGACATAGGACTGCAGGAGGAAGACGATGATTCAAGTCCAAAATTATTTTGCGCAGTTACCCTCTCATGTTAAAATGGTTATTCTTTTACAGGAGAATGAATACAATAAGTTTCTGTCTGAGCACGGCGGGTCTTCGAACGCTTCGACTTCATCAGATCATACCACTTATTATTTCGATGTCATTCCCGAACACCTGCATAAGACTTTGGATATGTAAGTGTTATAATAATATCTGTTTTATTGCTCTGTACACATCCTAATTAAATTTTGAAAAATACATCACTTACGAGGGCTTACACGGGTCCACTAGAGCCACTCCTTTAAAAAGTATTATCTCGTGACTGAGAAGGAATTTTGAAAAACGGCTCAATAAGCGACCTCGGTAAGTGTGTCTAGAATTTTCTAATACCTTTTATAAACTTTCATATTGAGACACGAAGCAGCAAAATACGATCTAAATGAATGTGGCCGCTTTTGTTTAGATCGAATTTTGTTGCTCCGTGTCTCAATATGAAATTTTATAAAAAGTATTAGAAAAATCTTGACACACTTACCAAGGTCGCTTATTGAGCCGTTTTTCAAAATTCCTTCTCAGTCACGAGATAATATTTTTTTAAAGGAGTGGCGCTAGTGGACCCGTGTAAGCGCTCTTAACATAACATAAACAGACATACAGTACACCCACATTTCACCAGTTATGTTTCAAGTCCCATGTAATAAGGGCGAGCCTATTGCAATCAACCGGGGGCTGCTACTGAGAAATTTCTGGTGGATAAATCTTTTTTTACAAAAAAACAACCGACTTCCAAAAAAACATAAAAAAAAACGTGAAAAATAACTTTAATTTCGGAAGTCGGTGTCTTTAGTTTTTGTATATTCGTTTTTGGCCACCAACTTACGAGATAAAAGTTATTTTTCACGTTTTTTCGTCTTTTTTATCGTTTTTTTTGGAAGTCGATTGTTTTTTTTTGTAAAAAAGTGTTTATTTTTCACTTTTTAGTTGCGGTACCTACCTCACACAAATTCGTATACCACTACTTGATATATAAATAACAGTGAACGAAAATTATTAAAACATCATCAAAATAAACTAAGTGGAAAAAATATGCAGTATTAAAGATAACTCAAAAAGTACTGGTCAGAACTTGATCAAAATGGGACCACATGTGAAGCACCAGCTATCAAATAAAAAAAGAATCATCCAAATCGGTTCGCCCAGAAAAAAGTTCTGAGCTAAAACACATTAAAAAAAAAACTTACAGTCGACTTGAGAACCTCCTCCTTTTTTCTTATGAAAGAGGAGAAATTCCTATGTTGCATAGATTTCGATGAAAAGTCTTGGTGACAACACTGACATCCGGACAAAAAGTGATGATGATGACAGTCGATGTTATGACGGGTGTAAAAAGACACTTAACGAAGCCGAGAGTCACATGTACTCACCATCATTGTAATATTTTTTTTGTACTGGACCATACCTGGGAACCTTCTGGTTACGGAGATATTGAAAGTCAATATTCCAACTTTTACTGACGTTTTTTTTTATGAAAACAACTTTTTAATGTTATAACACAACTTTAAATACCCTCACGAGCCCTGCACCGTTGCATGCACCCATAAGCACAATGTTTTGCGTGTGTCACCTAGCGCACTACCGTAAACAGTGATTTTACACACCAAAAATAAAATTCGTTTCCCAGCAGTTATTTTTGTGCCATTTTACGTTGGGCCCATTGTTTGATAAGTAGTCAAACAACGGGCCTTAAGTTTCAAGTAGGTACAGAATGCATAGTTAAACTATACAGAGTTTAAAAAGACCCATCACAGAGACGTTCTATGTGATGTACAAACAAAAATGTTGTATTTAACGAACAAACATGAACTTATTCAAATTATAATTCTACGAAAAATAATCTATACTTTCAAATAAAATAAACTAAATTTCCAAAAAAAAAAAAAAACTAAGTTACAAAATTACTAAGTTGCCGAAAACATTATAATATGTTCCCGAAAATCCTAACCCTAAACGGTCGACGTCACCCCGAGGTTCGGTTGGTTAGGTTCCTTTAAACTTTTTAGACAGAAATAGGAGCCCCGCAGAGCGGGGCTCCGTCGACCTGCTTATTAACCCTAACCCTAGCCGGCCGACGTCAGGGGCACCCCGAGGTTTGGTATGTTAGGTGTAAGGTTGATTCTAAATTTATAAGCTGGTGGAAAAATATTACGTCAGCAAATATTGTATTTTTAATTTTTCGGAATTTTCAGTATTTTATTCGGTCGTTTCTTTATTTGTATTCGCATATAAGCCGTCGGAAAGTTAGTATTTAAAGCAGTAAATTTCATATTTTGAGTACGCTCATATTTTAATTCTTTTTCGGAGCTTTTCTTACTACCCTTTTAGAAATAACCCCTTAACCCGTTTTAAGAACCCTGGCTTCAATTCCCAGGTCAGGCAAAGTGTTATTGGATTTTTCCATCAAGAATTTCTCAGTAGCAGCTTGGAGTCTGGATTTGTGCCCGATTGACGGCAATAGTATCGCTCCCTATTACATGGACTTAAACATAACTGGTGAAATGTGGGTGTACTATAGGTGCACCTCTGCCCAACCCGTCGGGAAAAACAGACGTGATGTTAAAAAAGACCTTTTGCCGCTTTTAAATATTAGTAGCTTTTGCGCGCGGCTTTGTATGTTGGAAATTATATGTATAATAATAATATTTTTACATACATAAACTCACGCCTTCTTCCCATGGGGTAGGCAGAAACTACAGCACGCCTCCTGCTACGATCCTTACATACTCCTTTTGCCTCGTCTACGTTCATACATCTGGTCATACACGCATGCCGGTTGTGAGTACTACGCACCTGACCTTTATGAAGAACATCACCAATAAGGTCACTATATCTTGTTCTAATATTTTTTTTATTCACAAGAACAAACACTGACAATAAGTTTACAGAATAATAAAAACAAAAAATCTTAAGTAAAATTATAAAGATTGGGTACAAAAGGTAGGTAGAGGTCGAAAGTCCAATAAAAATAGGTTCCCTGCCCCCCAAACTAGGAAAATCCTGTTACTTGAGCGGCAGAATTATAGATATAAATAGATTTTGTACTTTTATTCCTCAGTTTCGCCCAATTTTTTATATCTCCGTTGTTCACGGAGTCGGCGACGGGTCGCGAGCTGAGCGCGGTGCATTCCGAGCATGAGAAGAACACATCTTCTGACACTTGGAGGCTGGACCAGCTGAATAAGGGCACCGCCTCGCCTACACATCCCTTTCATAAGTTTGGTACAGGTATGTGCAGCAATAATTGTATCTATCAATCATTCAATCAATTTGTCAATCAATCTTTCATTCTGCCAGTTAGTAAGTTAATCTATCAATAATTCAAAATCAAAATATTTCATTTCACATAAACCAACATGGGCACTTATGAAACGTCAGAAGCTAGGTGCACGGTTCCAATTGGTCGTTTCCTATGGAGAAGAGTCGGCAAGAAACTCCACGGTTACTCTTTTAAAACTAATCAATACTAGATTCATGACATTTAAAAATAAATTATTTAACTTCCTATTACGTAAGTGTTACTACTCACTAACAAATGAGTTTTTAAATGAAAAATTTAATTCAAAATTTATATTAGACGACGATTTGCCTTTATGTTCCTAATGTTTGAATGGAATTTAATATCTATGACATTGTATTGACTAATTCTTTATATTGTATTTAATAATCCTTGACATTGTATTTGTGTACGAGCAAACCCGTACATATCAATTGTATCGTTTTTATGCTGACACCGACGCGCAGCGAATGAATAAAATATATCATAATTAAGTCAGAATCAGTAGTTGCATAGCATTCGCCGCAAATCGATTATTTATCAGTTCTCAATACACATGTTGAACTCAAATCAGTCTATCATTTAAATGTACCCTACCCGTACAATTTGATAATAGTTAACAGTTTCCTTATCCTTGACATTGTATTGTATTGTGTAGTTTTGATTTATTGTTCTAAAGCATTTGATTTTAATTCCTTGAGATATTTGTACGCCGGAAACAGCAGAATATTATGGACGTCTTATATGTGTAACACCTTGTAACAACAATATTCTAACAAATAAACTGATTTGATTTGATTTGGGCTATGGGCGACCCACAGCACAGCGCTGATGGTGGTGGCCCCAAAATTCACGAAATAGCCATTCAATAGAATTATATGAACTTAGAGGGTTGTATTGATGGTTTTAATGATTATAATTCTGTAAATACATACTTGTGACGTTCGCGAATCACATTTTGTTCAACATACAACCTGACACTGACCTGCAAATTGAAAAAAAGCGTATGAAAATTTGAATTTCGCGGGCTACCTTTCCCAATTGCTATATTTATTTGTTAATCATTCAATATATTAATCTTCCGCAGGCAACAGAGAGACTCTGGAGACCATTCCTAAATCAAAAGGCATCGATGTTAGGAAAGAACTGCTGAAGTTCCACTCCAAATGGTACTCAGCCAATATTATGACCTTGGTGGTCTTGGGGAAAGGTAAGATTTCATTTATTACTATTTAATTTTTTACATAATGCTGAATCTAGGGAGATAATACACAATGTGAAGACGAAAATACGACGAATGATTTTATTTCTGTAAGTAGGTTTGTACAAACACTTTTACACGTCAATCATATTTTAAAAACTAGATGAGGTCGGCGTCGGCGTTGTTCTTCAGAAAGGTCAGGTGCGTAGTACTCACAAACGGCGTGCGTGTATGACCAGATGTATGAACGTATACGAGGCAAAAGGAGTATGTAAGGATCGTAGCAGGTGACGTTCTGTAGTTTCTGCCTACCCCCATGGGAAGAAGGCGTGAGTTTATATATGTATGTGTCGGCGTTTCCTATCTGACTACTCTGAGAAGAAAGGCCGAAACAAACTCAGAGGTCACAGTCTCTTTTAAAGTCCAGACATAATCTTGGTCAGATCACGTGAAGACCATGTAGATTAGTGTCTGAAATGGCCTTTTGAAGAAAGTACCATACAGGTTGAGTGAACTAGTCCAGTCAGTGCACGCATTTGTCAGTTATCGTGCTGTTCAACTCAGAACTTAAGGGAGCTCAGAACTTAAGGACAGTAAATGAAACACTGACATTACTAATCCATAGGCTTATTTTGTACCTGTCAAATAGAACCTAACCACGAAATCCCCTAGCGGGACTTATAAATGTTTGTAGGTGTGTCCGTGACATCACAGCGGGCTCTTATCAGAATACCAGCGCTGCGGTTTTTTTTTTTAATATCAGCATTATGCTGAGATAGGAGCCTTTTTAACCTAGCACAGGTCTTTTATTTTTACTTGTTTTTATGTTAATTTTGTTAGTTTTAATTGCTCCTTTTTATTTCTATTTCCTGTGCGTGCGTGTCATCTAAATCAAGGTAAATTTCATCCAAATCGGTTTAGCAGTTTTATCGTGAAAGCATAACAAACAAACATACAAAATTTCAATATTTTTATACTATTACTTTAGGTAAATAATCTTATTTTCGTTTCAATTTTCAGAATCCCTAGACGATTTAGAAAGCATCGTAGTTTCATTATTCTCGGAGGTGAAGGACAACTCGGTGACGGCTCCGTCGTGGCCGGAGCACCCGTTCCCGCCCGAACTGCGCCGCAAACGGGCATACTGCTATCCGGTGAAGGACTTGAGGTCGCTGTCCATTGACTTCCCTATTCCTGATACGCGGAAACATTATAAGAGTGGGGTGAGTTATTAATTAATTAATTTATAAAAAACTTGAGAGGTGTCAAGGGACACCCGGATGGAACGAAGTTCCTTTCGATTAATTAGTGAAGGAATTGTTGATGTTGTTGTTGTTGTTGGGGTTGTTGTTGTTGTTAGGATTGTTGTTGTTGTTGTTGTTCAATGCGAAATAGAAATGAAAATATCTGGCTTGCTTTCTATAAGAGAGAGAGAGACAGACAGAGAAACATGCGACGCCGCATAGCTTACAATAGCTTACTATAGCAAAAAGTGTCGTGACAACTTTTCGTAAGAATTTTTTCCGTCTAGCCCCCTTTGAAAACGCGCGATAAGGAACTTCGTTCCAAAACGTGTACAAGAAATGTGTGGGAAATTTAAGTGTGTGGTACAGATCCTAGAAATGATCAACTGTCTCAATGGGACCAACATTGTAATTTCAAAATACAATAGGATAGAATATAGAATTTTTCAGAATATTTCATATGAAAATTCCTAGGTGGAATTTCAAATTGATGATTATTATTCAATAAATATATCATTCCTACAGTGGCGGATCGCATTTTGATCAACATACGACGTAAAACAGAGCTGCAATTTGCAAAAAAACCAAAGAACATTTGAATTTTGCGGGCTACAACTAAGGATCGCCAGTGTTACCCGCGAAATTCAAGTAATTTGTAGGTCCGAGTCAGGTTGAATGTTGATCAAAATGATTAGCGCCCGCAACAAATATGTATTTACAGAATAAAAGGATTGTGTGGTTTGGTTTTATGAAACCACGGTAAAAGTGTTTTTTTTTTTTACATTATAGACATTTAACTAAAAACCTCCTTCTTGTCACTTTATCCCTACTCCGTGGCCGACCGTCACGCGACATGCAACACATAGACGAAAAAGTTTCAGACGATGTAATAAAAGTTTCACTTTAATAATCATTAGAATCATTAATACAGCTTTTTAAGTTCATATTACCCTATTGAACGACTATAGGAGTGTAGGCGTGATGTTATGGTATGTTATTAATATTTATTGTCCTCCTTAGCCAGGACATTACTTGTCCCATCTGCTGGGACACGAGGGCCCGGGAAGTCTGCTGTCAGCGTTGAAGGCCAGAGGCTGGTGTAATAGGTAAGCAAGAACCATCTCATCGCTAAGGCTCAATTTACATCGCGGCGGAATGGATTGGAAGCGTTTTTTTTCGGCAAAGCTTAATGAACTTTATGTCAATAGTGAAACGTACAAACTAGACCTTAGCATTAATATGACATTAGCATTAATATGAAATGTGTGTGATTGATTGTATTTTAATTTTTTATTGTTATGCATGTACCTATTAATATTGACTTTATTACTAATGTGAAAGTTTACATAATTCTACCACCAAGTTAAATTTGTGTTAAAAGTCAAAAATTCGACAATGTTAATTAAATATCAACAAGTAATAATTTAATGTCCTTGTTAAACATTTTAAAATAACTGCTAGACAAAGACGGCACTATCACAGAAGTGACTTCACGACTATGTAACTTCATACTAGTGCCATACATAGTCCGTACCGCGCGACAAGGACGGGAATAATCCCTTGCAAAAACTTTTAAAGCGTGTAGCTGTAATTTAATGTCCTTGTTAAATATATTTGTACGCCTCTGGGCAAAACATAGAGGATCTATCAATCTGTAAAATCTCGCACACATTCTAATTCTAGATACGAGCCAAATAACAGGTCGCGCGTCTCTTGGAGAATTCTCGCGCATTCTCAGAAATTCCCGCATACAATTTCGTTGCAAAAAGTCGCTGCCATTACATTCCGCGGTGGTGTAAATTGAGCCTAAGGGGTTGCATGTTGAACAAAAGAAAAATAATAACATTTATGTGGCAACCTTCTGGAAAAAATCTGCCATTAAGCAGTAGGTATATGCTGGAACGAAGGCGTTCATTAATACAGGCTAGTTTGGGGCCAATGTAAAATCTCTGTAATCTTTTTAGCAATAAAGTTTTTTTTTCTTTGGTCTTGTGGTCACTAGTACTACTGCTGAGCATGAGGTTCTGGGTTCGATTCCCTGGTCGGGCAATGTATTATTAGGTTTTTTCATTGGGAATTTCTCAGTAACAGCCCGGAGTCTGGATTTGTGCCCGATAGATGGCAATAGGCTCGCCCCCTATTACATGGGACTTAAACATAACTGGCGAAATGTGGGTGTACTATAGGTGCACCTCTGCCTAACCAAAGGGCTGAGGTAATTAAGTTCCGTGGATTGGCTTTTAAAAGAGCCGTTTGGGATGTCTTGACAAAAACCAGTTCGTGCCATCGTGGTGAAAGGATTACTCACCTAAACTCTGCGTTACTGAATGTGGGTGTGGAGCTATGTCGCAAGCTATGCTCCACCTCCTATCCTGCCCTCTGTGTCCCAAAACACGCAGTAAAAGTGACCTCTGGGCTGCCCCCTATGACGCCGTGGAAATGTGGCGAAGTTTTGGACCAACAAGATCTGAAATACAGTCGTGCCAGCGATACGTAGAAGAAGAGACTAAAAATGAAAACTTTGCAAGCCATTGCGTAACTCTTTGAGTCTCGAGGTTGCGATATCGAGCGAGACACAATAGATAAAAATTAAATAATAATAAATCCATTTATTTTCAGGCAACTCAGGCCCATAGATAAATAACTTAACCTAAATATACATATTTTAATATAAACAAAACTTGTGTTAATAAATAAGGCTTAAGACTATGTTAGTAGCACTTCACTTTGCACCAGCTTGACTACGTGCTGCACTGTGGAACTTGTCCGCTGAAGAGACGGAACACTTTGTCATTCAACACGAAATCATTGTCTCTCATTATGCGGGATTCAAGAGATTAAAGTGCTTGTGAGCATTCTCATAAGCACTACGATCACACAAAAAAATCAAGGGTGTGTTCTGATATTTTTGTTGTCTATTTCCCCACAGTTTAGTGGGAGGGACTCGTATAGGCGCGCGTGGCTTTGGATTCTTCGGAGTGCAGGTCGACCTGACGGAAGAAGGGGTCTCCCATACCGATGACATCATCAAGTTGGTGTTCCAAGTAAGTATTTATTTATTTACTAGCTTTTACCCGCGGCTTCGCCCGCGTGTAGGTCGGATAATATCCCACGGGAACGTACCTACTACCCGGAAAAAAGTATCTTATGAGTTAATTAATCCAGGTGTGTTCCAAAAACCATCCAAATCCGTTCAGTAGTTTGTGTGTGAAAGACTAACAAACAAACATCCATCCATCCATCATCATCATCATCATCATCATCATCATCATCATCATCATCATCATCATCATCATCATCATCATCATCATCATCATCATCATCATCATCATCATCATCATCATCATCATCATCATCATCATCATCATCATCATCATCATCATCATCATCATCATCATCATCATCATCATCATCATCATCATCATCATCATCATCATCATCATCATCATCATCATCATCATCATCATCATCATCATCATCATCATCATCATCATCATCATCATCATCATCATCATCATCATCATCATCATCATCATCATCATCATCATCATCATCATCATCATCATCATCATCATCATCATCATCATCATCATCATCATCATCATCATCATCATCATCATCATCATCATCATCATCATCATCATCATCATCATCATCATCATCATCATCATCATCATCATCATCATCATCATCATCATCATCATCATCATCATCATCATCATCATCATCATCATCATCATCATCATCATTAGGGTTTAATTGGCACCTCAACAATATATAAACAAGGACATGTAGCACTTTAATGGATTGGGACTAGCGTTTATGTCATCTTAAAGATGATGACTAATATTAGCACTGTTCGAACAAATAATGTAACTTCAAAGAAGGCATAGTAAACTGAGATAATCGAAAATATCTGTAACATAGATGGCAATATGGCGAAGCTACACGCTTTAAAAGTTTTTGTAAGGGATTATTCAAGTCCTTGTCGCGCGGTACGGACAATGGTTGGCTCTAGTATGAAGTTACATACTCGTGCCGTCAAATGATAAATGATTTTATTTCTGTAAGTAGGTTTGTACAAACACTTTTACACGTCAATCATATTTTTAAAACTAGATGAGGTCAGCGTTTCCTATCTGACTACTCTGAGAAGAAAGGCCGAAACAAACTCAGAGGTCACAGTCTCTTATAAAGTCCAGACATAATCTTGGTCAGATCATGTAGATTTGTGTCTGAAACTCTGTCACTTCTGTGATAGTGCCGTCTTTGTCTAGCAGTTATTTTAAAATGTTTATAACTTGGTAATTTTTTAAGATTTTTACTTTTTATAATATTTTTTGGAGTTTACCAGTAATACTTTAAAATAAATTAAATGTCATCATCCCTATTACAGACATGCACAACATTTGCATATTACATCACAGATTCTTATAGTATAAAAACTATATAAAAGCTTGTAAAATAGTATTAATTAGTAAGTATGTAAAATTATAAATAAAATTCATACAATGTTCATGAGGTGTAACTATAATTAAAATTGTAGATAAATATTAAAATATAACTTTAACTGTAAAGAAAAAAAAAACAAGATGGACACACATAGACTTACCTAAGTTAGTTAAGTAAGCCTTAGTAATAATATGTCCGATACAGGTGCACAATAACTGTGATCCCTAAAATAAACACCTAAAAAGGCGCGGACGACTACGCCCAAGGAAACTTATTCATTAAAAAAAAAACGATCTGTAACAGTAAAATCATAACGAAAATCAGAAAACGTAAAAAATAAGTATTGAATATAAAATACTACAATTATTTAGAGGTATAAGGAACAGGGTGGAAAGTTCCTCATCCTCCATAGAAAAGGGAGGATCTTTTGATCAGACGGGGTTTGTGTCTGGTGTGCTACTGCCCGACTATGCTGTTGGGTTCTGTATAACAGACTTTGCGTTAAATTGCTCGTAGCCATAAACAGCGAAATTTCACACCAAACATAAAAGCCATTTCCCAGCAATTATATATTGTACAAAGTTACTTAGTTTGACGTACAGAATGCGTAGATGACGGCTTCGTGATGGGTCATTTTACCCGACAGCGCGTCAGCAAAGACAGGGTTATGTTTTTCACGCATATCTATGTATCTTTGTGTCTTTGTATGTAGGATTCTTTATACCCACGAAACAACCTTATGGTTGGATGGATTTTAACACAAGACCTGTCTATCGACTCGTCTAGGTCTTGCGATGGTTGTAGACTACGTACGACAAGTTTTGTGAAAAATAATAATATCGGGGCAGTCTTTGGGGACTGCCGATGGAAGTGAAAACTAAGTAACTTGTAAACCCGCTCATGGGAAGCGTGCGGTGACGATGTCGCGAGTTTCACTCTTTTTGTTCACCTAAAAAGTACGCATATATACACAGTATACATATAGCTCATGGAAAGCGTGCGGTGACGATGACGCGAGTTCCATGATTTTTGCTCACCTACAAGTGCTCAACGCGCCTAAAGAATTTTTTACTTGCAAAATTGTTTAGTACCATGACCATGTGCTAACAAAATTCTTATTTTGTTACCACATGGTCATGGTACCACATGGCTTGAGTAGACAATTCCACAAATATAACACAATAAAAGGTTGAAAATAACAATAAAAATTTCAGCCTGTATACTAAAACAATATTCACTTATTCCCCAGTACATAGCAATGCTGAAGAGCGAAGGTCCAAAGCACTGGGTGTGGGAAGAGCAGAAGGACCTGATGGCGCTCGAGTTCAGGTTCAAGGACACCCAGGAGGCGCGGGGCATGGTCACGGGACACGTGCACTTACTGCAGGCAAGTGTATACTAATAAGTTCCTTATGTTGTAGAAGTAAGGGTGGTTTTCGTACTTCACGTTGATCACGGGACATTATACTTACTGCAGGCAAGTGCATTGTAATAGGTTCCTAATGTCGTAGCTCTAAGATTGTTTTTCGTACTTCGTGTTTATCACGGGACATTATACTTACTGCAGGCACGTGCATTGTTATAAGTTCCTAATGTCGTAGCCGTAAGGGTGGTTTTCGTACTTCACGTTGATCACGGGACATTATACTTACTGCAGGCAAGTGCATTTTTATAAGTTCCTAATGTCGGAGCCGTAAGGGTGGTTTTCGTACTTCACGTTGATCTCGGGACATTATACTTACTGCAGGCAAGTGTATTGTAATAGGTTCCTAATGTCGTAGCTCTAAGGTTGTTTTTCGTACTTCGTGTTTATCACGGGACATTATACTTACTGCAGGCAAGTGCATTGTTATAAGTTCCTAATGTCGTAGCCGTAAGGGTGGTTTTCGTACTTCACGTTGATCACGGGACATTATACTTACTGCAGGCAAGTGAATTGTAATAAATTCCTTGTGTCGTAGCCGTAAGGGTGGTTTTCGTAGTTCAGGGAATGTCACGGGACATATGCACTTACTCTTAGAGGTCTTGGTGACGATGCTCGTCTGGGAAGTACTACCACCATACATATCTCCACCGCCAAGTGTTGCTGTGCTCCAGTTTGAAGGGTATGGGTTCCAGTATAAATAAAGAATAGAATAGAATACTCTTTATTATGTACACCATAAGAATTGATGCCGGCCGACTAATACGGCCGGCCCATTGCTACTTCAGCTTGCTTATTAAGGCGGAACCTTCAGGGTAGCCCGCGAAATTAAAATTTTGTTACGTTTCTTGCAATTTGCAGGTCACTGTCAGTTTGTATTTTGATTACAATATAATTCGCGGCTGTAACAATTATGGATTTATAGAATTATGATCATTAGAATCACCAATACATCTCTGTAAGTTCATATTACCGTATTGAATGACTATTTCATGAAATCATGACATTTGAGGCCAATTCTAACTTTAGGAGTTGTATTGCTGATTCTAATGATTATAATTCTGTAAAGCCATATTTGATACGGTCGCGAATCCTATTTAGATCACCATACAACTTGATACTGACCTGCAAATTGCAGAAAACGTAAGAAAATTTGAATTTCGCGGGCTACCTTGGCGCATGCCCCTTAACGGGCCCTCAATTAATACTAATTTTTGTCATCAGGAATTCCCTATAGATGACGTACTGTGTGCCTACTACATTATGACGGAATGGAAACCGGAGTTGATTGAATCGTTGCTATCGCTGCTCACACCAGAGAATGTTCGAGTTGGCATCGTGGCAAAGTACGTATAGCTTTATTATTATAACATAACATGTACTGTATTGTGTACGGTCACCAGGTACCAAGTAACCAGGGTGGTCGATATAGTTGAAGTTTATTAAGAAACCGATGGATGTTTTCGAATGAAATTTAATTCGCAAAATTACCCGTTTGTTTTCTATTAATTAAATTAAAGGTGAAACCTCAGTTGTAGCCCGCCAGATTTAAATTTTCTTAGAATTTGACGATTGTTATGAAATTGATGATTATTATTCGATAAATATATAATTCCCACAGTCGAGAATCGCATTTTGATCAACATACGACGTAAAACAGAGCTGCAATTTGCAAAAAAACTAAAGAAAATTTGAATTTTGCGGGCTATAACTGAGGATTCACCTAAATATTTAGCGATCGGTAGTTTGCGACGGCGTCGCTATCTAGTCGAGATTATCTAGGCCCTGACACTGATCAATTGCAAAAAACGTAAGTAAATTTGAATTTGGCGGGTTTCTCGCATCCCCCTTAAACATACAGAAATTGCCCCTGTGATGTTTGAACGTATACGAAGCAAAAGGATCGTAGCAAGTAGCGTTCTGTAGTTACTGCCTACCCCCGTGGGAAATAAAGGCATGAGTTTGTGTATGTATTGATATAAATATGTATTTGTCCTTTACAGATGTTTTGAAAAGAAATGTACGATGACTGAGCCGTGGTACGGAACGAAATACCTACAGGAGGATCTAGAAGATTCTTTAATTCAGGTATTTACGTTTTTATTTACACTTATTATTAACATGCGACCCGCCCCGGCTTCGCACGGGTGTACAGTGTATGTGAGGACGACTTTATGACTATGTACAATGTTTAGAGCTATTTTTTTCATTTGGCGCATGGCGGCCGGCCGCTGGTTTCTCTGCGACCGATTAATGATTTTAAATCTGCGAAATCTTCTAAAATATTCGTTGTAATGATATGCTGTAAAGGTCAATTTTGGTCTACATTAAATGCACAACGTATTTAACGTATTTAATAGCTTCGTAAATAACCCTTGATTTTTTAGTAACTGATATAAATGATTACTGAAAGTTATCCTTAGGAGATAGAAATATACCATCGTGGACTCTTCTGTAGACCTTTTTAAGATATACAATTCCGTAGTAAATTATTTTGATCTATCTCGTAAGGTTTAGCCAGCGTAAGCAATGTAAGCGCCCAAAAATATATTTTTTACGCCATCATTATTAATCTTGAAAATTCTTGGCTTTTCTCTACTATAATATGCATGTATTATACATAAACTATAAAATTATATTTGTTGTATTATAATATGACAAAACACTTTCTATCTTGTCTTTTTTCAAAACGATATCTAGGTATATAAATAAAAATCAATTGCCAAAAATGTTTGTGCGTGCGTCACTTAAAAGCGGCTGCACCTATTTGACTAATACTTTATTGTTGTGTTTTAACTGTCAGGACAAGGTTTGTATGAAATAAAATTTATGGAAAATCCACCGGGAAAGTCGGAAATTTGGATGCTATTTTTGTATGAAATTCGACCCGCGGGACGCAGGACCCCAACAGTTTATTTAAGGCGGAACCTTCAGGGTACCCGCGAAATTCAAATTTTCTTACGTTTTTTTGTAATTTGCAGGTCACTGTCAGGTTGTATTTTGATTAAAATATGATTCGCGACCGTAACAAATATGGCTTTACAGAATTATGATCATTAGAATCAGCAATACATCTCTATAAGTTCATATTACCCTATTTAATGACTATTTCATGAAATCAGGACATTTGATTGAATCAGCAATTCTAACTTAACCCTTTAACCGCCAAGTCATAATTCGCGTGGAGTGCATCTAGCGCCAGCAACCTTTAGGTACAATTTTGCATAATGTTGTAAAATATAGTTATCGATAAACAAACTAATGAAATAAATAAAACTTACTCATTTTGAATCAAAGGTTTATTTCTTTTCTTTTTTAAACATATGTTAATCAGTCTTCAAACATCTTACGTTAATCAGTCTTCAAACATACGTTAGGTAATTAGTCTTGATTGTTAATTCTTCATAAAAAAATAATATTCTGGAGATGGACACGGGCTGAAAGTCCCTTGATTTTCTGTTATGTCTTCTGCACGAGCATTACGTATTAAATTACTAATATCATTAATTGATTGCTGCAATATATTTAATAGTTCTTCGTCGTGGTATAACATTATCGACAACTTCTCGACACTAGCTTAGAAATAATAATAAAGAGAGCACGTGTTATCACGGCGATGGCGCTAGCGCAACTGACGTTTATTCAAAATGTGACTTTATTTGACTTTGAGCCGCACGTAAAATTACGGCGACGGCGTTCGCGGATCGTCTGCACTATAGTGACGTACTGGCATAAGTCGGCAATTTATGTTTCTTTGTTGATTTCTACATATTATATCACTTAAGCTTATTGGGTTTTGAATAAATAATTAAGTCGTTAATAAACTATGAAATTTGAATGAATGTTTAGTTGATAGTTTGATAAAAACAGGATGTTTTTTATTAATTTAGCATCAGGAGTTTCATAAGTGGCACAACACTAGTCTGCGTGAAATCACGGGTTCGGCGAAGTAGGTTGATACGAAGACGTATCACGAATTGAGAACTATTCATTATTTCATTTAATTAGCTAAAATATGTATCTAGTACTGTTAAAAATAAATTAATAACACGAAATATACTAAGATTTAGTAAGCAAATTCAACAACTATTGATTTTTTTTTAAATAACAGGACTTTTACGCAATATTCCGACGTGGCGACTGAGGTATTATTCTTACAACACGTAATATTACGGTGATGGCGGTTAAAGGGTTAAGGAGTTGTTTCGCCGATTCTTATTATTATAATTCTGTAAAGCCTATTCTGTATTTGTTACGGTCGCGAATCATATTTTAATAAAAATACAACCTGACAGTGACCTGCAAATTGCCAAAAACGTAACAAAATTTGAATTTCGCGGGTACCCTGGCGCTTCCACCTTAATAAGAAAAGTCTAAACCTTACTGTTACCCAGTTGTTAGGGCAGTTTATCCATACAGGGAGATGTAGTATGTAGATTGTTGATGGATACGAATCACACGGGATGTATACAGGAAATAAAATCACTGTTCTGTGTCCATTACTGATTGATTTTATTTATTAGGTAAAATGTTAAAATATGTATATGACGGAGAAGGTACGTCTCTTTCTCGTTATTATCAGCCATATTTTAACTACTGTTGGCGTACTATGGGTAATGTTGGTTATTGGGCAATAGAAAAAACCGTTTGCAGTTCAAATCAAATTATAATGTACGACCAAATTAATCACACACTGTAGGTACACGACACAACAATACGGAACGCGCGACAGTTTCTAAACGTCTTCACTGCTTAACCGCCAACAACAAACTCTGCTTTAACTCTGCTCAAGCCCGAGCGTTATAGACTCTGTACAGCGCCACCTGTTGGCACCGCGATCCCAATTAGTCAAGTCAAACGATTGATTTAACGTTTTTCCGTCATATACATAAAGTAGGTTACTTGTGGTGGGCGCGATAGCTTATTCAGTGAATGTAAACAAGTAATCAGCGAATAAGCAAAAGCTTGTTAAGGTAAAAACTAACACAATACATTCATGTGGCGGTGCTCGTACACCAGTGTATGACGCGAATTTATATTTTTTTAGCTAACCGACCCGCCCCCTAAAAATAAGACCTGTATTCCAGGAGGAAATTAGGACTCATAGTATTAACTATGAGATTTCAGACTATAGTAATAGTCTGAAATCTCCAACCCGTCTTGCGCAAGAGTGGTGATCACTGCTCGTGCCTTCTCTGTTTGAGAAGAGGCCTTTGCTCTATAGTCTGTAGACATGCGCAAAATGTGTCAGTGAAAAGAAATGAATGAAGTATATCTTTTCGCATAAAGAAGTAGTCCACTCATTTAGTTCAGTACGGTACTTCATTTAGTTCAGCCAAACAGAACGAGTCCATAGTCATAAGTTATCGAAGGTGTGATTGATAAGTTCACACAAATAATGCGCTTCACTAGTTCAGTTATAAACCTATCTCATATCCCGATTTTCCTTCATACTGTAGACAGGCTTAGGATTGTCAACCATGACATATGAATCAAAGCAAAACTATTTTTATTAAGAATGTCTTGTTCTTTTTTTTCTTTATTTAAAAATCAAAATATGTAAGTACAGAGATTTCGAATTATTCATAGGATATGTACATACCTATTTACATCCGTTGCTGATTATTTACAGAACTTACAAAAATAGTAAAACAATAATAAATAATATTTCATGAACGTACTTTTCTTGTAGTTTACGTACATTTTTGTAAGCTAAATTCGACATTATCAGTATAATAAGAAAGTTCATTTATCAGTGTGTTTAGACTAACTACACTGTAAATAATTCCGTGTCGGCCAAGCGCCCAGTCGTCGTCGCTCGTCAGCCGACCAGCCCATAGATCATACACTTCCGACCAGCCGGCGAGCGAAGTGTCAAGTGACACAAACGTGTACGAGTGAACTGGAGCGAAAATAAAGACTGAAGCAAATGAAGTAGAGAGACATTTGAATGACTACTGATTGAATGATAAGTTTATTTTGCGAAATGAAGTAGTTCATTTCCTTCAATCGTTCGCGAACTACCCATGTCTAATAGTCTGACAATAATAGACTGGTATTATTATTATTATTCCAGGAGTGGAAAGCCGTCAAACCTACACCTGAACTGCACTTACCGCCTCCGAACGAGTTCATACCTACAAAACTTACGCTGGAGAAGGGAGAGGATAGCACTGCAGACTCGATAACGCCTATAATTATTAAGGTAAGCCCTTATTTATAACGAATTTGAAACAAAAATTGCTTAGGTCTGCCTTCTATAACGTACGGAAGCACTAAGAAGAGATTTTTGGAAATTTGATCTTTAAGGGGGTAAAAAGGGGGGATTTTGTTTATATGAAAATTCTTATTCCTTGAGTTATTAAATTTGAAACTTGGCACGAATACTTGTCTAGGTAAATTGTAAAGTTTGTAATTTTTAATTTTTCTAAACTATCCCCAAAAGTGGGATTGGAGGGTCTCAAAGTTTGTGTGAAAGAATTTTAACGCGCTGTCCGATTAACTCGAAACTCAGTATTTATATTTAAGACCAAAAATAAAATAAAATATATGTCTCAGGGTTTTTCGAAAATCTACCCCTGACGGGGTGAAAAAGGGTAGTAAATTTTACAGGGGAGGATTTTACTGCGTGGCTTGATTAACTCGAAAATTGGCATAAACAATCTTTGAGTCTAGTTATGAAAACATCCTAAATCGTTTTTTCAAAATTGCAGCCCTGTGGGGACGAAAAGAGGGGACACAGTTTATATGAAAAATCTTATTCATTGGGTTAATAAACTTTAAACTTAGCCCAAATGCTTGCCTAAGTATGTAATGTATAATAGAGTTTGTCATCATTAGTTTTTCAACACTATCCCTCAAAGGGTTGTTCATGGGTGTTAAAGTTTGAATGGATGAATGTTAACGCGCGGTCTGATAAACTAGAAACTCAGTATTAATATTTTTCATAGAAAATAAACAATAAGTAATAAGTTTTGGGTTTTTCAAAAATCAACTTCTAAAGGGAAGGAAAAGGCTCATATAGTTTATGGGGTGGATTAATGGGTATAAATATTATTTAAGTCATACAATGGAAACGTATCACACACTTTTTTTAAAACAAGCCCTGTCGTGGTGAAAGGGAGGTCACAGTTTATTTGAAAAATCTTATTCCTTTGATCTAACCTTAAAATTTGGTCCGAATACTTATTTCTTTAAATAAATGATCGTAAACATTAATTTTCAAAAACTATTTTTCAAAGGGGGTGGAGGGGATGTTATTTTTTTTTGAGGAAAGTACGAAATCTACGCGGACGAAGTCGCGGGCAAAGTGCTAGTAGTATTATAAGTCTTTTAAGCCGTACCCAGTATCGTCATTTTCACTATCCTATAACCGTCCACTACTGGAAACAGGCCCTGCAGTCTCGAAAAATATATCGACAAAAACCGGTCGTTAAGTCTTATCGATGTCAAATTTATTTAATAGATTTTCAACCTTATGCTTTCGAAATACTTAAAGTTGAAAATCTATTAAAGGAATTTGACAACGATACGACTTAGCGACCGATTTTTGTCGCTGTCTAATGTCGAGACTGCAGGGGCAAGTGTACCCAAATGTACGGTCACCAAAAGTGATAAGTAACCAGGATCGTTGGATATAGTTGAAGTTTAGTACGAAAATTATAGATATTTCCGAATAAAATTTAACTTAATTAATTGAAAACAAACAGTTAATTTATCAAATTAAATTTCATTCGAAAACATCCATCGGTTTCTTACTAAAATTCAACTATATCCGATGACTCTGGTTACTTATCTCTTTTGGTGACTGTACACGTCTTAGCTCGTTGTTCGACCACTCTGCCTTTACTTTCGGGGAATGGAAGCGTGATGTTTAAGTGTCTATTTTTCAGGATACCCCACTAATGAGGCTGTGGTTCAAGAAAGACAACGAGTTTCATCTGCCCAAAGCGGTCTTGACATTTGATTTAGTCAGGTAAGATTGTCTTTACTTAATCGCTTGACAGACACAATAGAAGTTTTAGTGCTGCAAACTCATTGACGGGGTCGCGGGTTGTTCGAAAGAGTTACCGTGGCCCTGGCGCACAGGCAACTGAAGGAACACGGGTGGGTTTTAGTCAGTAAGAGTCTGACACGCCCTCCCGGTCCGCCCAGAGCCGGACAAGTTATTTGAGAAATTCCAAAAAAAAAAAAAATTGGTTGCTAACCAGTTTGTCGCAACGAAAACACAGGCGAACTATGAAAACACATTTATTGCGTTTAGAAAGATGGCCGAGGGCGCACTAATTTTAAAATTGCGCGTGCGCACACCACAGTGTGACAAGCATGTCAGCGTGTCCCGCCTCGTAGCTTAATTAGTGATGCTACTTACTAACTATATACTAAGATGATTAAGGCAAAAGGTTCAGGGAATTCAAATTTTCTTAGGTTTTTTTGTAATTTGCAGGTCAGTGTCAGGTTGTATGTTGAACAAAATATGATTCGCGACCGTAACAAGTATGTATTTACAGAATTACAATCATTAAAATCATCAATACAACCGTCTAAGTTCATATAATCCTATTGATTGATATTTTATGAAATTGTCATTCAATAGGATTATATGAACTTAGAGTGTTGTATTGATGATTTTAATGATTAGAATTCTGTTAAATTAAACGAGGTTTTGATAAAATAACAGTGGTATGTTTAATAATAGTAAAAATATTTGCTACTTGCTTTGAGTGATAATCAGATCGAAATCTATAATCAGTACCTAGTGATAAACTTATTGTGCTTGTCACTTGTTGTAGTTGCCTTGTGAATCTATATATATAAAAAAATATCTCTATTTCCCTTGGTCATGGCATCACGCGTAAACGGATGGAACAATTTTATTTCGCTAATTATTTTTTTGTTGTATTAATTATTGTCAGTAGAAGGTTCTTATGAAAGAAAAAAATAAGGAAGTTGAGCGGAACATTAGAAAATTTAAGAAAACTTAACGCCAGTATTAATTTTACATAACTGTCAGTTGTTTAAAATAACTGTCAGCGATTGACAGGATGCGCGCTGCAAATATCGTTCAACACAGATGGATTGGTTGAGAAATGAGTCGATAGTTTTAGTTTTAGTCAATAGTCAAAACTAAAACCAAACGATAATGACATTCATAGTTAAGACAGGACAACGTGTGTCGGGTCAGCTAGTAAATAAATAAATACAAGAGCGACACACGCGAACTATGTAATGGTGGACGTGCAAATGGGAAGAGCGAGATAGCACGTTAAGAAAGAGTTGGCTACATGACAGCGACCACAGATTAAAAAATTTCTAATGTCATTTAAACAAGTCTACAGATTTACAAGCAGTATTATATTCTAACAAATTCCCCTCACGTTTGCAGAGTTTCGCTAGGTAATTAACCCTGTGTTCGTTGTTACCAGCCCCCTCGCCTACGCGGACCCGCTGAGCTGCAACCTGACCTCTGTGTGGGTGTTGCTTCTACGGGACAGTCTGCAACAGTTCGCGTACGCCGCTGAGCTGGCAGGACTACGGTGGAGCATTGGGAATGCTAAGTATGGAATCAGCGTAAGTAGAATCCTACCATGGTCTAAATAAACAAGATTCCGGGAGTGACACATGCTTACGTCACTATCCAGTTGCCACTTTATTGCAACAAAACACGAATTAGGGAAACATTTTCAGTCACCATTCTGTTAAATTGTCGTTTAATATTTCTAATCAAACGAAACAATTCAATTTAAACAATAGCAATGTAATTGTGAGTTAAAACCTCTTTGTTTTATCGGATTCGCACAGGTAATAAAGGCGATTGGGGAGTTATTATTACACACTAGTGGTAACACAGCGGTGATGACGTAGGCTTGTGTCACCCCCGTGACCGGAATGTAGCGAAGTATATTATTATACCAAGAATCCTACTATAATACAGATTGGCGGGGACGTCGACGTGCAAACTTTTAAGGTTACCATTAAGGGGACTACATGACCTAAACGCAAATTTATAATGCCTAAAAATATATGATCTACTGCAGTAACCAAAATCAGTAAAATATATGATATTCTTCTGGATATATGCTAGTTAGATAGTTGAAAACAGAATACAATTAACTTGATATGATGGAAAAAAAAACACGAAGTTACGTCTAAAAAAATATTTTAACAATTAAACACCATACTAATATACATGCAAACATTCAGTATTTTTGTCAGATTATTCTACAAGTAACATACTAACGTAATAGTGTTTTATTTTTTTAGTCCAATGAATAGTTTTTTTGTAAATCCATAATTGCTTCGTATTTTGGAATAAATTCAAAGACAAAGTCAAATCGTTTATTTCAAATAGGCACATAAAAGGCACTTTTGAACGTCAAAATTTACAAAAAATAGAATTGACTCTAGTTGCCCCTTCCAAAAGGTAGTTTCGTATGGAGAAGAATGGGCAAGAAACTCCACCGTTACTCTTTTAAAAAAGTTTTACAATATTATGTATACATAATAATTATATGTGAAGACGATGCACCTAGAATAAAATTACTATACCACAATAGGTAAAAATAATTAAATATAACGCATGACAGGTAAATTAATTATGAGATAGATACATGGTGCTCACATATTTACAAATATTGACTTACAGCGGAACAAACAGACAACACAAAAAATTGGTATATGTACCGTGTATACATCCATATGCATTTAGTAAAAAGCGGTTATTTTAAATTTATAAACAGACACTCCAATTTTATTTATCTGTATAGATAAGGAGCAGTGGTGGCTCCGTGTTAACGGGTGCGACTTACGAGTTGTAGGTCGTAGGTTCGAACCCAGACAAGCACTTTACTTTGTGTAAATTATTTCATCACCACTGCTCTCAAAACGGTGAAGGAAAACATCTTGAGGAAACCGGCTTGTCTTAGAACAAAAAGAAAACGAAGTATTCGAAGACATTTGACATCTATCACCCCGCACTGGGCCCGCGTGGTGGACTACGGCCCACTCCCTCTCACCGAGAGGAGGCCTGTGTCCCAGCAGTGGGAACATTATAGACTGGTTATGGTGGTTATGATAGTTTTTACACACGCTGTATAGTGGCTTAACTTTGAGTTACATTTGAGAATGGAGTTAGGCTAGATTGATTTTGTTAATACATAGTCGTAATAGTGTAAAATCCTAGGTTCGTTCCCGCGTTGGACAATTGTTTTTGTTCTTATTCCCGAAACATCAAACATTTCTGGCAATAATTCTTGCGCTACTTTGTTTCCCTATTTTATTTTTTATTAAATAGGAACAACAAACAGCTACATTATGCAATATTACATACAATATATATATATATAAATATATATATATATATATATAACTTATGTAATAATGTAGCCCACAGCGCTGTTTACAGATTACTATGAATAAATAAAATCTTATAGTCACTAGGAGGTGGACTTTTTATGCATGACAGTTACACTAATATTATAAAAACAATAAAGAAAGAAAAAAACAGAAATGGTATTTAAAAAACAACAACAAAAAGAAATATAAAAACAAAAATAGTCCAATTGTTCAAGTGTCTCATACAAAAGGCTACGAAACCTTTTCAAAGAGCATGTAAATATAAAACAATGTTGCGGCTTACAAGCCCAGCCTCTGCGCCCAAGGTCCTAGGTTCGATTCTCACGTTGCATTTTTTTTTTGTTGTCATATATATTTATAATATAAACATAAAATATGGTACAGGTGACCATCGACGGGTACGACGACAAGCAGAGTGTGCTGCTGGACAAGATCGTGGACCACATGGTGACGTTCACTGCCGACCCCCAGCGGTTCCATATCATGAAGGAAAATCATATCAGAGCCATACGGAACTTTGACGCTGAACAGCCTTATCAGGTGAGGATGTCTTGCTAGTAAATTTACTAGCAAGACAAAATACATAATACATAATTAAATACGCGAACAGATAATACACACGGAATACATTATTATGTATTCCGTTTTTTTTATTTTGTGTTATCTATGTAATACATATTCTATAATTTGATTAATAAAATTTTAAATTTAGTTTAATTGTATGATCATAAGTTGATTGAAATAAATAAATAATAATATGGAATGCAATAAAGAATTGAGTATTGAGTATTACTTATGAAATTGAAAATCTTAAATACATACATACATACATACATAAACTCACGCCTTCTTCCCATGAGGGTAGGCAGAAACTACAGAACGCCACCTGCTACGATCCTTACATACTCCTTTTGCCTCGTTTACGTTCATACGTCTGGTCATACACGCACGCCGGTTGTGAGTACTACGCACCTGACCTTTCTGAAGAACATCACCAATAAGGTCACAATATGTCTTCCTAGGGCATTAATTAATTATTTAATTAAAAATCTTAAAAGGTCCATAAAATAGTTTAAAACCCGGTTAATCTTCCCCACTTTACGTGCAGAGGAGGTACCCTAACAATATGATTTTTCATGTTTTTATTTTACCAGTTTGTCGGTGTGACTAATATGTATATCCATGCCGAATTTTCTAGTACTTTGTAGTACTAAGACTCTTCTTCCAGTATTTTCTAGTACTTAAAGTTACTGAGCTAAGCTGCGGACAGACAGACGGACGGACATAGCGAAACTATAAGGGTTCCTTGTTGACTACGGAACCCTAAAAATGGTTAAAAATCTAAAATAATAACTTTTAAAGAACTGGTGAAGGTTACTTACCACCACTAAATAGATGTTCACCTTAAAACAAAATACTAAAAACAAAAAGAGCGCGCAAAGAGCGCGAAATGGCTGAAATATGATTTTTTTTTTACGTTTTCTATATCTCCGCTATTTTGGAAAATTTCGAAAAACTGAATCGACAAAAAAAAAAACCATATAATTATCCAACCTGCTCAAAAAATTTCACAAGAATCGGTTGACAAATGCGACTTGTAGAGGAGAACAGCTGTACATCCGGACATACGAAAGCATTTTTGTCCAACCTGAAACGGAGACATTTCGGTCGCGCTTCGCGCTTGCTGGTCAATTACGTCTGTGGTTTGACTTGATATTTTATTTTATTTATTATGGGACAATAAACAGCTACAATATAAAATGTTATTATCACAAATAAGAATTAAGATTATATAAAATAAAAAAAGGAATTGACAGCACAATACAATTCATTAATAAAAATAATTAAAACGTTTACAATACGAGTAAATTAAATTTAGAATAAAGGACTCACTTTATTTCTTATTATCATTAGATAAGATTTTAAAAACATTGGGACTTAAATTTCGATTTTATTGTTGTCATTTTTTTTTTTATGAAAGGAGCACCATGTAAAATACTGGTATTCTGCTGCAGAAGCCGACCCCAACATATTTGGCAAATGGCTGGACAGCTAATGTGCACCACAATGACGTAACACACTATCTATCGCAATCTGAATCATTTTGAAGCCTATTGCTAATCCATTGCTTCATATGTTCGAAAAAATTGTCTGCTCAACAACGTAATGAATGTTGTTGAACTGTCAAAATGAAACCCATTCCTACTGTTAGTGTGTTACGTAGTTACCCCGCTGTATCTGCTGCCTGCTAATTAATTTCTTTTATAGCATGCTGTATATCAACAAGCGCTGTGTCTAGCCGACCTGGTTTGGACTAGATGTCAACTGTTAGAGGTCGCTGATGGTAAGTACACATTAGTAAACTTAGGACAACAAATATCAACCTTGGGCATGTTGAAATAAAGTCGAAAATAAAATAAAGTTAACCGCTTTGCTAGTCTCGCAAACTGTCACGTTAGTAAAATTAGGACAACAAATATCAACCTTGTTAATCTTGTAATAAAGTCGAAAATAAAATAAACTTAACCGCTTTGGTAGTCTCGCGAACTTTTTTTTATGTTGGCACTACACGTGGGCGCATTTGTCCAAATATTCGCGTTACTTGAGCAATACAAAATACACCCTATGGATATCGTTTTAGAGTATAATTTTATATTAACAACACACATTAACTTTATATTGATGTATTAAGTTGATTTCAATGACTAGTTCTTTTGAAGTCATAAATTTGTTTGAAGTTGTAGCGCAAACTGCACTCTTTACGGAAGGGATTAAAGTTGTTTTTCCAAAAACATGTTGGAAATTAGATTGCGAACACAAGCTAGTAAGCTAGAAGTTTATTGATTTTCGACTTTATCACTAGCTAGCAAAGTTGATATTTGTTTAGCAGTGCGGATTGACGCTACCAAATATGATGCATTACGAAAACATAACAATTTTTCCAGAAATGACACCCGAAGTGCTAAACGACTTTGTGGGTAGGATGATACGTAAGGTACACGTTGAAGGGTTCATGTACGGCAACCTCAGCCGCGAGAGGGCGCTGAATATCGCTGAAACTGTCGAGAAGAAGTGAGTCCCATCTTATAAATGGACGAACAAAAAAGGTCGGACAGATTCTCGCTAGCAAAAAACTGTGTTGCTCAAGTCGGCCAGCTCGCTGTACGCATACATTCACACATTAGTCAGCCGACGGTTGGCCATTACGCTCGTAAACGGCAACAATCACTCATGTTTATATACACACATAAACGGGACTCAGTTTTGTCTTAGCGGAGTTCCGACCGACTGTTTTTTGATCGTCCATGATCTTATATATATTATTAACCTGTATGTTTGAAAAATGTTCTGATCCTTTTGTGGGGCATTCAATAAAATGTTATAAGTAGGTCTTATTGAAGCATCCAGTAAAAAGAATTGTGTATTTTGTTTTCCAGGTTACCAAAAGATGCGACGCCATTATGTGCCCAGCAGCTGTTGTTAAATAGAGAAATTGAAATCGAAAAAGGTATTTAATTGTATTACTGTTCTGTTTATACATTGGCACACACTTGAGCACTTGAGTGAGCCTGAGATACAGGATTATTCTTAGTTCAGGTAGAATCAAATTACTATACAGTCATACCTGGAGGAGCGAGAGTTGAAGGAACCGAAATATTTTTTCGCTTAAGGTTTTAAACTCAACCAAGTTTCTCACTCAAATAGATGCAGAATCGGTTTTTCTCATTTACGAAGGTATAAAAACTTTTTTACAAAAAAACAACCGACTTCCAAAAAAAACACTAAAAGACGTGAAAAATAACTTTAATTTCGGAAGTCGGTGCCTTTGGTTTTGTATATTCGTCTTTGGCCACCGACTTCCGAAATTAAAGTTATTTTTCACGTCTTTTAGTGTTTTTTTTGGAAGTCGGTTGTTTTTTTGTAAAAAAGTTTTTACTTTTCACTTTTTAGTTGCGGTACCTACCCTACACAAATTCGTTTACCACTACTTGGTGTGTAAATAACAATGACAGGAAATTATTAACACATCATCCATATAAACTAAGTGGAAAAACATGCAGTATTAAGGATAACTCAAATTTAAATGGGACCGTATGTGAAGCACCACCTATCAAATAAAAAAAGAATCATCCAAATCGGTTCACCCAGAAAAAAGTTATGAGCTAACACACATAAAAAAAAAAAAAAAACATACAGACGAATTGAGAACCTCCTCCTTTTTGTGAAGTCGGTTAAAAAATAGACTCCTTTTATATTTCCGAGTCAAATCTTTCTGCGCAATTGATACTTTTGAACTGAAATAATATTGAAAAAAGGTCTGTGAGACACATTTGGCCGTTATAAATTAACGCGGTTCAAAAACAATGACCTCGGATATAAAAACGCTCGATTTATGGTATTTTTTTCTTTTAGTTAGACGAACCGTATCGACGGTGAAGTGTCAATATCAAATAAGTAACGTTTTAGCGATTTTCACTTTATTGCATATGAACATTTATATCCTTATTCTGAAATATTTGATCATTATCACCATCACAAGCAATTCCTATTTTTTTCTTAAATATATGTAGCTTTTTGATTCAAACGTTAAAAAATATAGAAATGAAACGTTTTTGTCGCCTTCTGTAAAATCATGATTTTGTAGTTATTAGATATTGTTATTAAATACTGTCCGTCGAAATTCATAGTTCGGGATCGTGCCGTTCATTGACAAAATTTCATTATTCAAACAAATATTAGCAACCTTTTTTATACCAATGCAATATTTGGAATGATTTTAGTACGCACATTTTCATTAGGTTAAATTTTTACTCGGCAGAATATTACCTAGGATTTAATGAAGGCATTTGGTCTTTAATCAAATGATTTATTATAGCAAATAATCTTTAGATAATAAACATTTAATCAAATGATTTTTTTATGACAAAAAATGTGAACATGTGAAAGACAAAAATAAGAATGCTTTAAAATGCAAGGGTGGGATATGATGCAAGAGCGAGCGAAGCGAGCTCGGGACTTGTGGCAGCCCGACTCAGGCAGGTTAGGTTATTTTTTTTAAACCACCTAGAAGTAGGAGCCCCGCCCAGCGGGGCTCCGTCGACTACGCCTTATAATAGAAATGATAAATTGAAAACTGACGATACTAAATATTTGGCATATTTTATTTTGCGTAAAATATGTTATGCCAACTGAAATATTTGACTACATTAAAATTGGTAAAAGTACTAGTTGGTAAACAAGTTATTGTTTAAACGTTCACTTGCCAAACATTAGGTTTGCGTTACATTTATTTGTGAAGAGTTTATTTGCTAAGTAATAATTTGGCAAATGAAATTATGCGGAAAATTGTTTGGGAAGTGATAATTTGTCAATTTTTTTTTTGATGAAAGAGGTTATCCTGCATAGTTCAGTTCTACGAAATTTAGAAAAAGTCTTATTTAACATAATAAATACACTTGACTCGCCTATAGAGGTATAGGGCAAGTGGGATTCTCAGTCTCAGTCCAATCCGGAAAAACGACTCTTCCGGACAGAGGTTTTTGTTTTTCACTTGTAGAGATTTTCTCCAGAGTTAAAATGGAACTGTCAATCACGTTCACTAGTAGAGTTGACTCTCTTAAAAAGTTCTTGCTCACTCAGGTTTGACTGTATACCTCTAGTTTGCATAATCAGCCTATAATGTTCCCACTGCTGGGACTCAGGCCTCCTCTCATTGAGAGGGAATGGGCTGTAATTTACCACGCGGGCCTTTGGGGTTGGTAGATGTCACATGTCTTCGAATTTTTGGTTCTAGGACATGCCGGTTTCCTCACGATGTTTTCCTTCACCGTTTTGAGAGCAGTGGTGATGAAATTATTTACACAAAGTAAAGCGCCTGCCTGGGTTCGAACCCACGACCTACAACTTGTAAATCGGGGCCGATTCCACTGGGCCCACCACTGCTCTTCCTCTAGTTTAATGCCCTAATATTGCAAATATTTATGTACTTAGATCAATTATTTCAAAAATCTGTTTTCATTTCACATCGAACATTTTCTATATTCGTCAGGATTGTATTATGTACTTGTGCGGTCTCGAGTTTTTGAATCGGTTCAACCTTGTACCGACTTCTGGGTCAATGAAGTTGTTTTTTTTTGCCTTATCGCTTATTCGAATAATTTTACCTCTACAGGCGCATGGCATGTCCGTGAAACGACGAACAGCGTTCACCGCTCATCGTGCGCGTCGTTATATTACGCATGCGGGGTCCGACAGTGTAAGAATAACGTGACGCTAGAACTACTGGCGCACACACTCTCAGAGCCCTGCTTCAGCATGTTGCGGACAAAGGTATGCTGGATTTAAGGAACTAACGAATTTGGGCACATGCCGGAAATAGGAACCTGCCAGATTTAGGTTCCTGCTGTACTTAAGAACCTGTCAGATTTAGCCTCTTGCCGTATTTAGGAATCTGCTGGATTTAGGCACATGCCGCCGTATCTAGGCTCAGGCTGGAATGAGATTACTACCGGAATTAGGCTTCAGGTGAATTAAGTCACTGTGGGACGATAAGGGTCCGTGCTGGATATATAATACTGTGGGAAATAAGACTGTTGCAAAACAGGCTTGCCGGAGTCAGGATTCGATCGAATTTAAATTCGTGCCGGTAGTATATTTTCTTATCTATGTGTATGTGTATACAGGGTTATTGGTTATATGTCGGCAATCCGTTAAGATGTCAACCGTTTTCGAGAAATTTCACATTTTATGTTGTTTTAGCGGTACACAACTTTGAAAATTTATAAAAAAAAACAATGCATGATTTACAAAAAAAAAAAAAAACTGCTTTTACTTCAATACATAATAATCAACCATAAAATGACAATTGTATTTAATTTAAATAGTTTTACAAATCGTTACGATTTTCAATCATTTTGAGCAAGTTGTTTGACTAAAATAGTCGATTTCTGCAAAAAAACACGGATGTACTTTATGGGCAGAACATTCCAAAAATATGTCCAACTTCTCAGCTATCCAACGAGATACAATAAGATACCAAAAATCTTCAAAAAAAATATAAAATGTCAAATTACTCGAAAATGGTTGACATTAGCATAGGGGTCATCAGGGATCATTTGGTTGCAAAAACATCTCCTCTCCTACATCCCCTTAACGGATTTCCGACATATAACATAACCCTGTATATTAAATATGTCGTTTATTTTTATAAGTAGGTTTGAATAAAAGAACATAAATAAATAGATCCCTGTCGTTAACCGTGCGAACCTATATGTCTATCTATTTTAATATATATATTATTTGTACCTTTTTGTTTATTATTATTAATAAACTTAAGAGAATAATGTAGGTACGTTCGAGAAGCTTGTTAGGGTGCGGGGGGGGGGGGGGTAAAGAAGGGGGGCAAGGGTGCGCCGGCGCGCGCCGCGTTTCGATCGAGTAGTCGTCGATGTTATCAAGGCAGCGCGCACGTACTAGATAAGTATCCAGGGTCGCCGGATATAGTTGAAGTTTAGTAAAAAACCGATGAATATTTTCGAATGAACTTTAATTTGATAAATGACCAGTTTGTTTTCTATTAATTTTATTCGAAAAACTTCATCGGTTCCTTACTAAACTTCAGCTATATCCGGCGGCCCTGGATACTTATCACTTTTGCTGACTGTACATCCTCCTCGTCTGCGAAATTTTCAAAATCTATCTTTACTCTTGGTTTCTTCATGACCTCCCCTACACCTGTTAAAAACACAAAGCCAACGGGAATTATGTCACTGGCGGATATGGGGTCCTAGCTACAATAAGTTTGTCGAATATAAAACTCACCTTGTATATACGCTCACAGGCCTCTAAAACTTTGTATCAACAGGAGCAGCTAGGCTACATAGTATTCAGCGGTCTTCGGCGCTCGAATGGCGTGCAAGGATTCAGAGTAATCGTTCAAAGCGACCGACACCCTGAATATTTGGAGCAAAGGATAGAAAACTTCCTACAGGGTTCCCTGGTAAGCCACTAGAGATAACACATAATCAGCCTATAATGTTCCCACTGCTGGGACACAGGCCTCCTCTCTGTGAGAGGGAGTGGGCTGTAATCACAGAGTACATTTTATATAGGGAGATAGAGACGTCACTCGAACATTTCAAGGCGCTGGAGCCCTCTAGCAACAACTAAAAACAACACTACATGAAGCAATATATAGGTACGTATAGCTACTAACTATACGTATACATATAATGCTTTATAAAGCTATAATAGTTTCGAATCTGCAGTATGCCCTGTCCTATTTCCTTCCATTTTAGTTAGGTACCTAGTAGTTTTAACCAAAAATAAAACACTAAATCCAATGTCAAATACCTACTTTATTTCTTCTTCAATATTTTTTTACAATATTTGAAGGCAAACTCTTGAATTTTTGCAGATCAGCACACAACACTTGCTCGCTTTCATATTTTTATACAACACAATATCGGTGCGTTTCACAAACAAGTACACAGTCCAGATTTTCGTGCAGGGGTCGTTCCGATTTAGCGAAGTTGTCGGTTCCCGGTATCCAATACCTTTCCAGGTCAATGGATAGAAGCAGAATCCTAAATGTCCGTACAAGCAAAGTCGTCAAGAATAATCCAGAAATTAAACGAACCGCATCCATAAAAATTCTATTCGGAATAAAAAAAATTACAACATATTTTGACAATTACGCGAGTTGCGTTCCTTTTTTTAACCGACTTCACAAAAAGGAGGAGGTTCTCAATTCGTCTGTATGTTTTTTTTTTTTTTTTTTTTTTTTTTTTTTTATGTGTGTTAGCTCATAACTTTTTTCTGGGTGAACCGATTTGGATGATTCTTTTTTTATTTGATAGGTGGTGCTTCACATGTGGTCCCATTTAAATTTGATCAATGTCTGACCAGTAGTTTTTGAGTTATCCTTAATACTGCATATTTTTTCCACTTAGTTTATATGGATGATGTGCTAATAATTTCCTATCACTGTTATTTACACACCAAGTAGTGGTATACGAATTTGTGTGGGGTAGGTACCGCAACTAAAAAGTGAAAAATAAAAACTTTTTTACAAAAAAACAACCGACTTCTAAAAAAAAACACTAAAAGACGTGAAAAATAACTTTAATTTCGGAAGTCGGTGGCCAAACACGAAAATAAAAAAACCAAAGGCACCGACTTCGGAAATTAAAGTTATTTTTCACGTCTTTTAGTGTTTTTTTTTAGAAGTCGGTTGTTTTTTTGTAAAAAAGTTTTTTTTCATTTAGACATAAAACAGTTTCAAAAATTTATGTTGCGTTATCTGATGATTTTATCCATTTATACAAACGTTGTATGTTAGCACAATAAATTTAAAAGGTGTTTACACTCCTTAAATATATTTATTGGTAAAAAGAAAATGTTGTTATTTTAAGAAAATCTGATTAAAATGGAACATATTGTGTTTAAACCTATTTATACATAGTATCTCTATGTAGTCTGTGGTTTAGACGAAACCCATGAACATTTGAGAACAGCGCCATCTACCAATAAGAAAATTCATCTTTGATTATTGCTCTACTAGTAAATTAAAAATCTATAGAATTGAGTAGTGTATCTCCAAAAGCAGAAGCCTACTTAAACTGGTCGGATATAACTCCCATACTTTTGTTCCAAGCTACAGCACCGTGGCTGTAATCCACCACGCCGGCTCAGTGCGGGTTGGTAGATGTCACATGTCTTCGAATTTTTGGTTCTAAGACATGCCGGTTTTCTTCCCATGTTTTCCTTCAGCGATTTGAGAGCAGTGGTGATCAAATAATTTACACAAAGTATCCTCCCGTCAGGGTTCGTACCTACGACCTACAACTTGTAAGTCGCGGCCGATACCACTGGGTCTTCACTGCCCTCTGCACTAGAAATAATACCACAGAACAAAGCACAATGTTTTGCGTGCGTTACATTGAGTGCTACCATAAACACATTAGATGTATCGTGTATAGTAATTTGAATTCAGAACCAAGTACTTTATTGTTTGTTACGTCAAAACAAAACAACAATAAAGTACTTGGTTCTGAATTCAAATTATTAAACACGATAAATCTAATAATTGATGGTCATTTTATTTATTTTACTTTAACATAAAAACGGCCCTTGGCCAATTACATTAGTTAAAGATATAAAAAAAAAAAAATTTACAATAAAAAAAAAATATACTATAATAAAGAACAGACGTATAGGTAACATAAATTACTAACAATAAATTAAATACTATTATTATTTTCACAAAAATGCAGGCACATTACCATTAAGTCATAGAAATTAGAATTCGTTTGTATACGGAAATGCGATGCTTCCCGAGGGACATTAAGAAAATAGTTGTATTGTACTCGTGACTGTACACCTTGTATAATTAAAAGTAATATTTCGCAGGAACTGCCTCATTGGTTTAGTATAGATTCCTAGGTCGGGAAAAGTGTTCAAAATCAAAAATCAATATCAAAATATTTTATTTCACATAAACCAACATGGGCACTTATGAAACGTCAGAAGCTAGGTGCACGGTTCTAATTGGTTGTTTCCTATGGTTCTCCATAGGAAACAACCAAGCCCCCAAGCCGACAAGAAATTCTACGGTTACTCTTTTAAAAATAAGGGGCTTTTACAATGTTTCAAATTACAGTGTTGATAGATATGGGAGGACAGTGTAGGCCTGTCAACAAGTAACAGGTGCTCAATAAAATATAAAAAGGTCCACAAATATACAGTCTACAAGTTAGGTCTACAACATTCTCACATTTACAAAATATAGATGAATCTATATAAAAATAAAAGCCTATTAATAATAAATGACATGATTGCCATTACTACTGTAACAAATCGGAATCAAAATCCTATCCACAAAAGACATAAATAAGGAGTTGAAATAAGAATCCGAGCAATATAATGTCAAATAATGAGATTTTGTCAAAGAAGTAAGTAAAAAGAAACAAAAAACTTCGTAATTTGGAAACATTTACTTAGTGATGCCGTTAATGTGGTACCAGGGAAGCCAAATGTGCAGAAGGAATTATTGCCAAACTTCCTTGTCTTCAACGTAGTCTTTGATGTTATAATATGTATTTTTGATAAGTATACGTTTGATGTGGGTTTTGAACTTTCCATCGCTAAGCTCTGTAACTGACTTTGGCAACTTGTTATAAAAGCGGATACTGTTTATGAGAAATGACTTGCTTGTTTTCGTTAATCTAAATTTGGGTTATGGGGTATGTTATTGGGTTTTTCCATCTGGAATTTCCCGGTAGCAGCCTGGAGTCTGGACTTGTGCCCGGTTGATGGCAATAGGCTCGCCCTCTATTACAAGTTAGTTAAATATAAGTGGCGAAATGTGGGTGTACTATAGGTACATCTCTGCCTAACCCTTCGGGGGATACGGGCTTAATGATATATTATGTTATATTTCGCAGGAATATCTAGAGAAAATGACTGACGCAGAGTTTGTGAAGTACAGGGCCGCCCTAGCGGCACAGAAACTTGAGAAACCGAAGCGGATGTCCAGTCGGGCTTCGCAGATGTGGAGCGAGATCACCGCGCAGGTATGTTGACTATAAGTCGCCCCTTATAGTCACGAGCACATTTATACAGGGTTATGGGTAACACACCAGCAACCTCTTAAGGGGTCATTGTACTCACACCCGTTATTAATGGATGAATCGTGAAATTAGATTGTTCGGTACAATATTTGTGACCGAACAGCTCAGCACTTTTGTCCGCATGCATTTCCATAAATGCGTGTATCGCAACTATGACCGGTTAGTTCGTGTCCGACTACCAATCGCGTAACTCAAACCAAACCAAATCAAACCATCTTAGTGCTAATTTAGCTTAAGTTTACCATTTGATGTTATCATAATTTGTAGTATCTAATATACCCTTTTAAACCATATTAATTTCGTATCATTAAGTCTGTGACCGTAAACCAACAACCAAACCGTAACCTTTCTAGTATATTACCGAATCCACCAAATTAACCAAATATCAACCAACCCAGAGGTTAGTGCTAAACCACGCAGGTGCCAACTTTTACATAGATATTTATTTATTTAAACTTCTTGCACATAATAACGAACAACGGCGGACATAATGCCTTAGACATTCTCTACCAGTTAACCAAGGGTAGTGAAGAGATACGATGGCAGGTGCTCTGGTGCTGTTTGATATTATGGCCGAGCTGTGCATAGTAGTATACAAGGTTATTGGTAAAACACCAGCAACCTCTTAAGGGGTCCTTGTACTCGTCATTATAGGCGGAACCTTCAGGGTACCCGCGAAATTCAAATTTACTTACGTTTTTTGCAATTTGCAGATGGGAAATTATGAGTGCAGCAACAAAAGTTTTCTTTAGCACCTGCAACCTATCGTCTTTTTTTATATGTAGGCAACGAGTTAATAGAACAGCTTCAATTATATTAATTCATCATCTTTACTATTCCATCAGAATATCAAAAAACCAGCGTCATTTTACGAACGTAAATTAGTATGAGTCAGAGCTACCGATAAATATATTTACTTCTGAATTGATAACTCCGTGACTAATGTTGTAAGTGAGCTACTAAGCGAGCTCAGTACTTAGGGCACCCCGACTCGGACAGGTTAGGTTAGAAGGGAATGGCGGGGTCTTTTAGACCCCGCCATCCCCTTCGTGGTTATTTGTTTTTAAACCACCCAGAAGTAGGAGCCCCGCTCGGCGGGGCTCCGTCGACTACGCTTGTCATTATTCATAATGCGCGGGCATTATGAATAATGCCCCTATTTATTACTTGGTTCATAACGTTGCTTAAGAATTATCACCATGCTGCGTCATATTAACAGTAGCTCGTTTTACAATATATGGTCGCTTGAAAACCATTTATTAGACGCTAAAAGTTCGTCACTGAGCTATTAATTCATTAGACAACGAAATAAATTTGAAGACGAGAATGACATTTTAAGGAAGCTGCTTTAATTAGCACCCTTTGCAGATCACTGTCAGGATGTATTTTGATTAAAATATGATTCGGGACCGTAACAAATATGCCTTTACAGAATTATAATCATTAGAATCAGCAATACATCTCTGTAAGTTCATATTTGAATGATTATAATTCTGTAAAGTCATATTTGATACGGTCGCGAATCATATTTAGATCACCATACAACCTGATACTGACTTACAAATTGCAAAAAACGTAAGCAAATTTGAATTTCGCGGGCTACCTTGGCGCATCCCCCTTAATCTGTGTGTTCCCTCAAAATACCATCTCAGAAACTATTCTGCATGATCCTTAAATGGCATGACCAAGATTTTGTCTGGATTATAAAGTGACTGTGATCTCCATGTTTGTTTCGGCATTTCTTCTCAGAGTCATCGGTAGGAAACACCGAAATCATCTAGTTTAAAAACATAATTAATTTTTGACGTGTATAAGTAAAATAAAAATGTACGTCAAATAAATAAAAGGTTATTTCGACCAATAGAGGATTGTAGTATGCACAGTTTAACACATACAATTAAAGATACTTCACATGAACATATCGCTCATTTGGAGAAGCAATGATGTAAATGTAATGTTTCCCAAAAATGAGTTGTTGATATTTGTGCTCGAAAAATTTTCAGAGGAGCAGACGAGTGAAATATTTAATATGTATTGGGATTTATCAACATTTCAGAACTAGACTTTACAGTCTCGTTCTGAAATGTAGAAATCCCATTACAAAAAAAAATATACAATTTAAATCACTAATAATAATAATAATAATTGTACTGGGATCGATCCATCATCACTGACAGGACTATTGTTGCCAATAAGCCTGATATAGTGATGGTGGATCGAAGAGAGCGGCGCGCAATGATCGTTGACATAACGATCCCGCATGACGTGAACCTCGTGAAAGCCGAGAAAGATAAACAAATCAAGTATCTTGACTTGGCTCGCGAGGTTGTCGACATGTGGGACGTGGACTCGGCGATCATTGTGCCGATAGTCGTGACAGCCAATGGCTTAATAGCGAAGAGCCTCGACCAACACCTGAGGAGGCTCTCGTTGGGCAGCTGGATCACGGGCTTGATTCAGAAGGCGGTACTTCTGGACACGGCTCGCATTGTTAGAAGATTCCTCTCTCTGGAGCCCTGACCACCGGTAGCTTGGACCCTGTTCCCGATACCGGTGGGCTACTATTTTTTATATTTTTATTTTTTTTTATTTTTTTTTGTTCTCTAATATTTAAAAATATAATTTATATGTATATAAAGAAATAAAGGAAATAATAATAATAATCCTCTATCCTGTTATATTTGAAAAGCATCAGTTACGTCGTTGTTTCTCCAAATGAGCGATATGTGCGCATGCCTTAATGCTTTGCTGTGCCTTGCATACTGCGTCGTACTGCCTACTGAGTCGGCCTTATTCCTGAACTAGCCTAGCTGCTGCCCGCGACTTTGTCTGCAATCTAGGATGAAAGGAAGCCCATGTCCTTCTCCAGGTCATGGTCTACCCACGTGCCAAATCATCATCCGAATCCGTTCAGCCGTTTTAGCGTGAAAGCGTAACAAACAAACTTAGTTTCGCATTTGTAATATTAATTAGGAAGTTAGGGTTAATATGATTCCTGTACAAGTATACTCTTGAAGTCAGTTGTCCGTGTTGCAGGTATATAACTTCGACCGGCCGAAGGTCGAGGTGGAACAGCTGAACACCATCACTAAGGATGAGCTGATACAGTTTTACAAAGTGAGTATTAATAATAATAATAATATACTTGTGATAATATTTACTGAAAGGTCAGGTGCGTAGTACTCGCAACCGGCGTGCGTGTATGACCAGCGGGGTAATTACGTAACACACTAACAGTAGGAATGGGTTTCATTTTGATAGTTCAATAACATTAATTGCGTTTTTACGTTGTTGAGCAGACAAATGTTTCGAACATATGAAGCAATGGATTAGCAATAGGCTTCAAAATGATTCAGATTGCGATAGATAGTGTGTTACGTAATTAGGGGTTTTTTTTTTTTTGGGTGGGATATCATCAAATGACCTCTCCCGCTCTGTGCGGAGCGGAAGGGCGTGTCAGACTCTTACTGACTAAAACCCACCCGTGTTCCTTCAGTTGCCTGTGCGCCAGGGCCACGGTAACTCTTTCGAACAATCCGCGACCCCGGCAGGCATCGGCCCTGTCGGACCCCGTCAATTATGCTGGCAATTAGGGTGCTGATGTATAAAAGTAAACGAGGCAAAAGGAGTATGTACGGATCGTAGCAGGTGGCGTTCTGTAGTTTCTGCCTACCCACATGAGAAGAAGGCGTGAGTTTATGTTGTTTATTATTTATTATATTTTAGATGTTTTTTTTAAAGTTTATTTAAAAATATATAAAAATGTTATTGTTATGTATATAAGTGAAATAAACGAAATAATAATAATAACTTTATTTCCAAATTGTTACATTTATCCTAAACTAGCTGCGGAATATCGGGATATAAAATATCCTATGTTCTTATCCAGGTCATGGTCTAACTGTGTGATAAATTTTATCCAAATCCGTTCAGTCGTTTTAGCGTGAAAGCGTGACAAACAAACACACAAAATATTTTTTTTTCTCTTTATAATATTACTTGCTGTTGCCCGCGACCTCGTCTGTGATCCAAGATGAAAAGTAGCATAGCATGTAGCAGATGAAAAGTAGCAGTAGCATGTCTTTATCCAGGACATGGTCTCTATGTGTGCCAAATACCATCTGATTCCGTCCAGCTGCTTTGGCGTGAAAGCGTGACAAACAAACACACAAAATATTTTTTTTTCTCTTTATAATATTACTTGCTGTTGCCCGCGACCTCGTCTGTGATCCAAGATGAAAAGTAGCATAGCATGTAGCAGATGAAAAGTAGCAGTAGCATGTCTTTATCCAGGACATGGTCTCTATGTGTGCCAAATACCATCTGATTCCGTCCAGCTGCTTTGGCGTAAAAGCGTAACAAACAAACACACAAAATATTTTTTTTCTCTTTATAATATTACTTGCTGTTGCCCGCGACCTCGTCTGTGATCCAAGATGAAAAGTAGCATAGCATGTAGCAGATGAAAAGTAGCAGTAGCATGTCTTTATCCAGGACATGGTCTCTATGTGTGCCAAATACCATCTGATTCCGTCCAGCTGCTTTGGCGTAAAAGCGTAACAAACAAACACACAAAATATTTTTTTTTCTCTTTATAATATTACTTGCTGTTGCCCGCGACCTCGTCTGTGATCCAAGATGAAAAGTAGCATAGCATGTAGCAGATGAAAAGTAGCAGTAGCATGTCTTTATCCAGGACATGGTCTCTATGTGTGCCAAATACCATCTGATTCCGTCCAGTTGCTTTGGCGTAAAAGCGTAACAAACAAACAAACTTCCTTTCGCATTTACAATACTAGCTTTTGCCCGCGGATTCGCCCTCGTGGAGGTCGGAAATTATCCCATGGGAACGTACTACCGGTGTAAAAAGTATCCTATGTGTTAATCCTGGTTTTAAACGATCTGTGTTCCAAATTCCATCCACATCTGTTCAGGGCCCTAATTTGCCATGACCACTTAATGATTCCTTACTTCGAAACCACGTCAATTCCTTATCTAACCACGCCATCTGCAAACCCCCCAAAATAGTAATGTTTAGACACATAAATACTAGCTTTGAAATAAGTAATATTTAATTTTCAATAGAATTAGCATAAAAAATATTATTAAAATGTCGATTATGATTGTAAATGTTATGATTGGTCAATCTCTAGCATCAGTGGGATGACAGTGACAGCTCACTCCACGTTCACTTCACATATGTTTTCACCGTGAGATGGTTCCAGAATAGCACTGCTGTTATACGTGGGGGCGGCGAACAACCTAACCTACCCTAACCCATTTGGTCGGGGTTCCCTACTTAGTTACTGCGACCATCATTGAGAAACGGTCATAAAGTTATAAAGATTGTCATTTATAAAGACAAAACATGCATCATTAGAAAGTCAATATGTTTTTAGCGGATCAATAAAATACACATACATAAGCTTATAGAGGTATGAGGAACAGGGTGTAAAGTTCACTCATACTCTATGGAAAAGGGAGGAGATCCGACCAGACGGGTGTTGTGTCTGGTGGGCAACTGCCCGACGGTTGATGTCGGGACGTTGTATATATGCTAGTCGCGCGGTAAACTCTGCTTGCGCGATGCAGGATTTGCGTGACGTCAGTATGACGTGTAGTTCGCATGTGGCGATGTTGATACCGCATGGGGGTAGGCAGAAACTACAGAACGCCACCTGCTACGATCCTTACATACTGCTTTTGCCTCGTATACGTTCATACATCAGAGGGTATACTCCCTAAGCACAAACTCCGTATTAACGGCCGAAATTACCAGCATTTCCTACTCCGTGTCACCTACAGACATAAGATTACTTTGGAGCCTGATCTAAGAATTAATGACAACAGGATTTGACAGTTGTCTCTTCTCGCGATGTGTTTTTGCACAATCGTTTTTTTTTATTTGTCACTTACTTGACGGGCCCGTATTTTCGTTGACGGACTTAGAGAGTAGGGCCCCTGGTCGTACACGCACGCTGGTTCCGAGCACTATGCACCAGAACTTTCTGAAAAACATCACCAATAAGATTCACTCACTTCTGCCTTTTAAATACCAATTAAATCGTCCTATTACTGCAAATACCTATTATGTGAATTTATGACTAAAATGTTTTTTTTAGACCTTTAGAATTAAATTTTCAAGCTGTACAAACTGGTAAAACCCAATTTTTGATACGATCTTTCGTTACGAATATAGCTCGCAGTTTAAGGTAACATAATTGATGATTTAGTAGCACATCCAAACTTTCAAATGGCATTATCTCAAAATGCGATTTTTGCACTTAATCGGTATTTGCAGTAATAAGACGAAATTAAATTATAAAATATTTCCCTTTAATATTTTAGAAACACATAGCTATGGACTCCCCCGAGCGACAGAAGCTGTCTGTATACGTAGTGTCCACGGCGGAGGGCGGCGCGGGCTACCAGGGAGATAAGAAAAAAGATGAAGGAGAGGAGACTACTGAGCAGGTAGCCACCGATGATGTGAATAAGGGAAAAAAGGTAAGCATTAAAAAAATAAAAACGTTTATTTCGTTCAACAATGGCTCATAGTATGCACCAAAAAACACAAAAAAAATATAATTTAAAATACTTCAAATAAACATATTACAAACTTCACATAAACATAATTATTACAGTACAACTATTTTCTTAATATCCCTCGGGAATCATCCCATTTCCGAATACAAACGAATGCTAATTTCCCTGTCCATCAATTGTTAGATTTATCGTGTACTAGCTATTGCCCGCGGCTCCGCTCGCGTTAATTTAGACTTTGACATTCAATTCAAGTTATAATTAAATCATGATTCGAAAGACACGTGGCGCCATCTATTATCATAAGAACACTATTGTTGTTTTCCTCGCGAACAGTACTTTTTTTCGAGATGAAAGGTACCCTATGTCCGTTTCTGTACACATGACAACGTATATGCAAAATTTCAGGATGATCGATTTAGTGGGTTAGGCATGAAAAGGTAGCAAACAAACAAACAAAGTTACTTTTGCATTTATAATATTAGTTAGGATAATAATTTGAATTCAGATTTTGAATCATTTTTCAAAATGAATGAATGTTTTTTTTTTTTTTTGATTTTGATTTTGATTCAGATTTTAGATTTGAGTTCTAATTACAAATTGATGGAACTGGAAATTAGAATTCGTTTGTATTCGGAAATGCGATGATTCCCGAGGGACATTAAGAAAATAGTTATAATGTACAAACATATTATGAACTTCAATTGCCCAATACGTGAACCATACAGCAATGGTTCAGTGGCGAAATGTGGGTGTACATCTGCATTAACCCTTCGAGGAATGCAGGCGTGATGTTATGTGTATGTTCTAACACTAATTTCTCTTTGTTTCAGCCAACACAGATAACGGACTTGGTCGAGTTTAAATGCCGACGTCATTTGTACCCGCATCCTTCGCCATACATTAATATTCCACGAAAAGGCTCTCAATGTAAACTATGATATAAATTTATGTTAACTTAAATATACACGTAGAAGTAGGCTTTGAAATTGACCCTATTTCTCTAGATACGGGGTCTAATTAAATGAATAAGTTGTCGAAACTTCACAGAATTTATAGGCAGGTCGATCGACTGTTAAGGTACACGCGGTCAGTTCGTGGATGGGTGACCAGCTATTACATATCAAGACCCAGTAACGGTTTCAACCTTAGCGCCGCCCCTGGTCACTAAAAAATGCTGCCCCATTATCGAAATTTTGCATAAAATAGATGAAGTTTCGATATACAATGTTTAAATAAATAAAATTACACATTTGTACCAGATATTTTTTTGTACTAATTATTATGGTTACTCATAAATTCATTCAACAAACGCCTCTGACTTCGTGATTTGTAAATTGGTCAGTTAAATTTTCACAATCTAAGCGTTGAAATACTTCTGATACGATGCATAGACTAAGCTATTAGTCAATTCTCACTCATTGTAGAACGTAAGTAATTTTTAACTCTTTTCAAAAATGAAAATGAACGTTCTGCGCTTTAGTTTGTTACAGCTAATGTGATAAATATTCGATATGCTATTATCACATTCGGAAACTCAGTGTAACACTGAGTGCCCGAATGTCGTCCGTACGCAGAAGTTTCAAAAGATCGGAACGTGAATTTCGTTCTATAATTTTTCAGTGCAATACGCTTGAAAGTGCACAAATTCGTTATCCAATGGAGAATCGAGGTCTGAGAAATAAACATTTTTCTTAAACGTTTAGATCGCTTACGTATTTCTTTATTATCCAAATTGCCAAATTCAGTGATAACCGAGAATTTTTCCTGAATCTTTTCTTATGCTATACATCTTTTTCGTAATTCATAATCCAGATTGTCAAGAATGACGTTGAAAGTATTAACTTTGAAATGGTCCAGACGTGACGCATTTGCGAATTGGTCTGCAAGTGGCAGCATGCAGGGTTGCCAGTTATTTGATTTAAATATTAAACATTTTTTGTTTAAAATAAATTAATAACTGATTTTTTTAATTATTAATTTTGTGGATGATAAAAAAAGCTTTTTATACGAAGAAATTTTTTATTCTGACCCTCCGAATTTTGCCGCCCTGGCACTAGTCCCGAGTGCCACAAGTATAAATCCAAGACCGCTACGTGCCTCGGAAAGCACGGGGAGCCCGTCCCGGCTGTCACTCGTAGATCTTTAACAATCCTTACGAGTAATCAAAAGCCCAAAGTTCTGACAACCAGTGTTACCAAGGTATCCCCCTTCGTAAGACTATTACTGCTGTATCAGCACACGTAGATATTTTTCATTATCTGTAATTTTGTCTATTCTTCCGTCGACAAAACCCGTTTTTAAGGTGGTCATGCTACTCGTGCTGGGTTGTGGAGGACAGACTCACTCCTTGAGAGTCGCTCCATGTAAAATACTGGTATTCAGCTGCTGGTAAGACTGGAAGCCGACCCCAACATTGTTGGGAATAGACCAGAGGCCCTAGACAAATGGCATTTGCTTCGGAGCTTTCGCTAATAATTCCATCATACGAATCGAAAACTAGCGATAACGCTTGTCAAAAAGAGCCACTTGGCTACGCATCTCTATGGAAGTAATCGTTCGACGCTGTCGATTCTTTTCATAGAATCGAATGATGTTAACATTGTCTAGCTAATTTCTATTCGTTGACCTATGACCACATGACATTTCGATAGCTTATGTGAACCTCATACATTTTTTGGCTTTTCTGCTAGCGTCATCGCTAATCGAATGTTACTTTGTCTAGGCCCTCAGGCCAATTGATAGAGTTTGTGGAGCGACCATCTTCGCAGGGTGCCTGGTAGCAGCTGGATGACAGTAGCCGAGAATGGCGTGCGATTGGCGAGGCCTACGTCCAGCAGGGGACTGCTATAGGCCGAAGATGATCATGAGTTTTTTTTTTAATCTAACAGATTTTTCGTTTTATCATGATTTCATATCGATACCCGTCATTTCTGTGAAGTTTCGCCAACTTATGTACATCCCGAGTCAAACTTTATGGCGGCTCTGAAGTGCGCTACTCGCTGCGCAGTACCGCACCCCTCACCCCCGCTGACACGTGAATTTGTTACTGCGCAGCCACTCGCCTCATGTTCCGAGCCGCCATAAAGTTTGATCGGGATGTAACCCTGTATAAATATGGATGTACAATTATTTCTAGATATTTAAACTAGTGCGTATACAACATGTAAAAGAATAGACACAAGACCTCAGACACCCCAATTAGAATATTTAATTATAAGACTAAAATAAGTAACATCTGTATGTAATTTAATTTAGTTGTAATGCATGTAATTAAGAAATTACATGCATTACAACTAAATTAATTTGTAAGAATATTGTTACAGAGATGTTACATAAGAATGTAACATCTCTGTAACAATATTCTTACAAATAAATGTACTATTACTAAAATTAGTTGTCATCGCAAAACGGTAAAAAACGTGAATTCGGTCGTGGATTTAAGTAGGCTTTATTGCTCTGAGATAAGGTTTAAATTACTTTAACCTGTCAAACGATCGCCTACGGTCGCCTACGCCTAGAAAACGTTTGCAGCGCTCAACGGTTTTCACGATTATATTTATTGTCGTTTAGAATGTATCTTTCTTAAGACATTTTTCGGGTTAGTGATAGATTTTATTAACTTGTTATGACGTGGTGGTTCTAAGTTAGGTATATAAAAGATTTTCTCGGTAAAAATCGATTCAAAAGCCGTTTCTGAACAAACTACTTTCAGGTCTTGCGTTTATTCTCTTACACCTTGTAGATATAATATGTTGTTCATGATTTAAAATTACTATAAAATTTTAATGCCATCTTAAAAGTCTGTCCACACATCAAGGCCGTGCCCGGGACGTGGTCGGACCGTGCTCCGTCAGGGGATCAAAAAAAATATCGGTGTGTACATTTTATATGAACTCTTTCACACACGTCCGTGTCCGGGCCGGTGAAAACACTTCATTGCTAGCTCTGTCTGTGCACGGCCCTGTCACGTCCCGGGCACGGCCCTGATATGTGTGGATAATACTTTAACCTATCTAACCTTGACTAATGGGAAGCAATAGACCAAAGCGAACATAGCTTGAACACGCGTTCATTTTGATCGGCGAACCCGAACGCGTAGTCGCGACGACAGAGGGCGCCTGCGGGTTTTCAGAGTAAATGAGTGACAATATAAACGCAACGGCTGCGTATTCGCGCGACTGTTAGGACCGGGGATAAGCTATTGGACTACTATCAAAAATATACTTGAATACCTACATTCTTATTTAAAGATGTTACAGTTAAACATGATTTGTAAAAAAATAAAAATGGTTAAGGTATTCTTCCATCCTTGTCATGCAAAACTATCAATTGTACCGAATTTCGCGAAGGTACTATGGCGTTTCTGTGTCGTGGCGTCAGATGAGAGTAGTGCTGTCTCTGTCTAGCATAGACTTTAAAACTGTTACAACTTCACCATTTTTTGAGGTATGTAAACATATTTTTTTTACGGTGGCTTATCTTTTTTTCTAGGTTTCGAGAATACTATTAAAAAATCCGGTCCCCTTGTATAAACTATTTTTCACGGATTTCCTGGGATCCGCCGGGTGTCGAAGTTCATAAAATTTACTACCAGACATATTTTACATAAAAGTCATTGGCGTCTGAACAATCGTAGAAGTCAGAAAAGACGATAAGCTTCCAAATTGACGTAAGTGTGTTAAAACTGTAAGGGCCCGGTCACACGTACCACAACCACACCACAACGACAACACGTGGACGGGCGGAATTTTTTATGAAAATTAATAGTCTATTCACAAGGACCACATTTGTTCTGGCCGTCAAAATCAACTGTGTGGGCATCGACGATCATATCAAGGCTACGTCGCAGCCACAACACAACCACCAGCTAGACCGCCGCCGCAGCCAGCGGCCGGCTACATCGCAAAGTTCGTTGCGTCGACATTTTCTCCACTGATCTGTCTGTCTGCAAACACTCGCAACTCGTACCCATAACGTAACCACATCGCAACTACTAGCGACAACGCAACCACATCGATATTTTGTAGTTACCACAACGCAACCGCAGAAAGCTGCAGTGACACTATATGCATGTAACCACGGCTTGCCCACATTTTGGCGCTGTGATGTGGGTTGGTTGTGGTACGTGTGATCGGTCCCTAAAGCATTATTGTAAAGAATGTACGAAAAAGACATTACGCTCAAACATAATAATTTGATAGTCACTGACCGTAAATATGTTACCACGAGTTTTAGAAGAACTTCGTCTTTGTAGAGCGTCGTCTCTGTCACTCATACAGTATTTTATCTCACGAAGCGACGCGCGCTTTACTTGTGGTCACCAAGTCTACAAACATGCTGTGAATGTGTGCGTGAAGATGAGTAGCGTCAGCACATAACACACAGAGACACACACACACACACTTCCGACTTCGCCATTGTCTCGGGACGGTACCGGTCACAACGTGTTTGTACATTTGGTAACCACAAGTAAAGTGCGCGTTGCTTCTTGAGATAAAAATACTGTACTTACCTGTGTGACAGACTCTTTCTAATGCTCGATGTGTCATATTAACGTATTTTCAATAGTAAATAATAATAAATCATTTAGAATTTTGTAGTAGTGTTTGGTACTGAAAGTACTTTCTATTTATAGTATTTATATAAAATAACGTAATTCATATAATAGTTAGATAATTGTACTCGTAAAAGCGCATAACTAAGGTTAAATAAAAAAGACATACACCCGGACACACCCGGATGGAACGTAGTTCCTTTGGCTTTTGCACTTTTGTTACGTAACACTCGTGTCTTGACGGTCTAAATATTCCACTTTTTTATTTCATTTTAATATTCATACTCATTATTAATTTACCGGCCTTACGGGTGAGGTACATCTGAATTAAGTAGGTCTAGCTCTCATTCGCCATGTGTGCAGAGTAAAACGTGCGATAAGGAACTTCGTTCCAAAACTTCCCCCATTGAAGGACACTGAACAAGACACAATAGGGCCTGCGCCCACTGGCCGCACGGCACGACAAGGGATTTTTTTGCGACTGTTAGATTACACTAGAATACTAAAGGGCTAGACCAAGTAAAGTACAGGTACTCGTAGACGAATAAATTCATAGACAGCCCTTTGCGAGAAAACTACTAAAGGAACAATAATACTGACTTTATCAAATCACACTCGTGTATTTCTCCATATAATCACACTTTGATAACTTCTTGACAATGATCACTTAATCGTTATCCACAGATTAATTACTTAGTTCAGCACTCGTAATAAACAATCGGAGGCTTACGTCCGAACTCCACAAGAGCTCAAGTCAGAATGCCATTACCCGTTGCCGCAATAATCTCCCCCCCTATCTATTCTAAAACGTTATTTAATATTACTTCCGAATTAGCACGTGTTCAAATGATGTCATAAAAATAACTTTTAAAATCAAATATAATACTTAGTTACTATAGCTTAATAGTATAACAATAAAATTGAAATTTCAATGATAATAATGCCTAATAACGTCGCGGCATGCCGCGGCATCGTTCAGTATGCGCTTGAATGTCGTGATGCCGAAGGATCCCCTGCCGTGCCGTGCCGCCAGTGGGCGCAGGCCCATAGAAATTTTATTGTTATTACTCCTGGGGGCATTTAGTGTCCCACAAAATGTTAAGTTTGCTGAAAAACATTTTCGAATTTGTTTTAAATCGACTTTGATACGATTTTGTGTCAATAAAATAATTCTTCTTTTGTATCGGATTTGAACTATACAAGGTGAGGACAACAATAAATGAAACTGCGTATATCTAATGACGTTAGTCTGCATACAAAAATTTAACCAAATATATCCAATAGTTTGGTCGCTATAGCTAGTCAGCTGATCGATAAAATCCATAGTTCAGCCCCATTACTACTATTTATTTTGTTAGAAAATATGACTTTTTGGACATTAATGACATCGGAAAGCAAAAAATCGTGTGAGGAAACCTGGACTTACAGTTAACATCAGTCTGAAATCGCCAACCCGTCTTGAGCAAGCGTGGTGATCAATGCTCATGTCTTCTCTGTATGAGTCAAAGTGAAAATCAAATCATTTATTTCAAATCGGCACATAAAAGCCACTTTTGAACGTCAAAATTTACAAAAAAATAGAATTGACTCTAGTTGCCCCTTCCAAAAGGTAGTTTCGTATGGAGAAGAATGGGCAAGAAACTCCTCCGTTACTCTTTTAAAAATGTTTTACAATATTATGTATACATTAATTATATAATTATATGTGAAGACGATGCACCTACAATAAAATTACTATACCACAATAGGTAAAAAGAATTAAATATAACGCAATGACAGGTAAATTAATTATGAGATAGATACATGGTGCTCACATATTTACAAATATTGAAAAAGAGAAGAGGCCTTTGTCCTGCAGTACGACAATAATAGGCTGGTACACACAGTACATATCAAGCTATACATTTCCAGTATAAGCTGACCTCTCATTGTATGGAAATCCTATACAATGCGAGATCAGCTTATACTGGAATTGTATAGCTTGATATGTAGCCGTGTGCACTACACAGCATGTTATTTTTTCTGCCTTATAACTTTTGAAGCTTATGATTAAGAGAGTGATGTAAAAGATTAACTTCTCAACACACAACATGTGATTGTGATGTTGGCCTTGTACACTCATAGCTATTTCGATTTGTCGGCCATTTTCAATTTTGTTAACTACTTGGACAGGCCTCTCATACCTATTCACACTGTAGGTAATTAGAAAACTTCTAAAAGTCAATTATTTTTTAAAAGAAAAACCGTGGAGTTTCTTGCCGGCTCGTCTCCATAGGAAATGACCAATTGGAACCGTGCACCTAGCTTCTGAAGTTTTATAAGTGTCCATGTAGGTTATGTGAACAAATATTTTTAATTGGGAGTAGTTGCCTGTATACCGAATAGATTGTTCAATTGTACTTATGTATAATTATCTCTATTCTTGGAGGCTATTTAAATACAAACCGTATAATTAAAGAAAATTTAAAAAATTACCCCTACGCAAACAAGAAGTTCTTAAAAGTTTTTTTTAATATTTTAGCTAAGAACACTCGATAAAGTCACCTTTCAGCCGTTTGGGAGCTACCATGCCGCAGACAGACACACAGATATACACGTTAAACTTATAACACCCCTTTTTTTCCTTCGACGGTTAAATAAAAAGTCCTAAATTGATTTGACACCAAATCGAATAAAAAACTCGAAAATGTGAACGAAAGTTCGACTGTGCTGATCATAATTAATAAATGATCACATGTTTATATCAAAACGGTTGTATATTTTATTGTGGTAATGTTGCCATATACATTAGTAAATTATTTAGAGATGTAACTTGTGAGTTTTCTTTTTTATTGTTTAGAAGACTGCCTCGTTGATTTAGTTGTCGCAACCGCGACTGCCAAGTTTGGAGTCCTGGGTCCAATACCTAGGCTGGACGAAGTGTTAATGGGCTATCAACAATTTCCCACTAGCAGTTCGCATTCTGAATTTGTGCCCGGTTGATAACAATAAGCTCGCCCCTATTTCATAGGACTTAAGGCGATGTGAGACTTGAAAACGTCGTTTTGTATTGCTTTTTATTCGTAGATAACAAGGATTAAAATTTTGAAAAAAACATATGATATATTTCACACTTCGATCTAGATATTTCGGCCGTTCGATACACGATTACGTGCACTTTACTGCATCCAATTAAATCGCAAAGACACGTCTAAATTAAGGTCTAATTCTTATTTTATTTGAGTTATATTAGACTTTGAATAATAAAACTTATACCATAATAAAGGTCGTAAAAAATGTGATATTTCTCGGCCAACATAATGTGAAATATGAAAATACTTATACCACTAATTTCAAAATCAAGCGTTTTCAACTTTTCATGCGCACGCCCCGTGTCATTTAGTCCCGAGCGGAACGTCTTGGAGGTCGGACGTGTGCCAATTTTTGCAAAACCCGCCACCCCCGCTAAGTTCTGTTACCGGCTGAGCCAAATAATTATTGTAAATAATAATAGGTACATAGTTATAGTTTAATTTTTAAATAGTTAGTTTTTATTAGGTAGGTACTTAGTTATTTTATAAAACAAAATGGGCAAAATAAAAAAAAATAAGTTGTCGTCGCTGGGTTTACGAAGGCTGAATAAAGAAAAAAGGTAAGGATGCTTTGACAATATTATACCTACATTATTTAAATGTATTTTAATTATTTTACTTTACTAACTAGGTAAGTACCTACGCGGAATAGATTTACATATCGCAAATATGTGTGTAAAACAGTTGAACCGTATGTCAATGTAAATAAAGACGCCACACTCGCAAAAGTTATAATGGTTTATTTTTCTCGCGGAATAGATTTACCAACCGCATCAAGTGTGTAAAACAGTTGAATTTGAACCCTATATCAGAGTGCATAAACCCGCCACGCGCGCAAATGATATAATGGTTTACTATTTTCAAATGTGTGCGGGAGGTTTTTATAATGTTTATTAGCCTAGGTAGGTATTGTATTGTCGACCACACGTCGCGCGCCTGTGGTAAGTGATAACACTATGACATTGAGCTGGCCCAACGTACGGAGTTTCATTAGAATAATTATGAGACCAGCTTGACACTGCTTTTGTTTCCACTGACATGACGTGCGGCCTACTGTACGTGTTTACGCGACACGCAGGATAAACTACATAAACGAAACCGATAGGTAATAAAAAGTTACCGACTGCCTGCGTTATATTTCAACAAGGCTACAAAGCCCTAATAAAATCTCAATATGTATAATAAGAGGCTTTGCCTAGTCTTATAATATTTGTTATTTACTGTTGATATGTCCGTTATCACTTATCTTATCTTATCTTATCATCTAAATAAAAGCGCGAATTGCCTACGGGAGAGTTGAATATTCAACAGTGCAATAAATATTTAGAAGTAAGCTATAATATCCTACAGCTACCACAACACAACAAATAATAATATTTATGGTGTCTGCAACGTTTGTGTAGATCTCGTCTATTATAATACGCACAGCACACTCGTGCCATAGTGTAGAAATGTACAGTATGACCATTTCCTACAAAAATATTTGAATTTTAGCCAGTTGTTGTACGTACGGTGATTTTTCAATTGTTGGGCAGAAACCACCCAGACACGACACCCATCGGAGTATCCTCCCTTTTCTATAGAGGATGAGTAGACTTTACACCCCGTTCCTCATACGTCTAACTTATTGGATAAAAAAATGTTTACTTTATTAGCATAATTATTTGATTAAAAAATATTTATCTATTTTTTTTTTATTGAGTTCCTATCCTTTAAATTATGTTCTATACAAAATAAATTTATACCTCTAACCCTTCTTGAATTACAATATTGATATTGTAATTCAAGAATTGTAATACAATTCTCCTAAAGTAAATGTGCCTAAATACTACTTGATTTTTTATAGTGTAGCACGAAGGTGTCGCATCCTTATGGAAAGTCGAATAGCGGGCGGCGCGTACTTTTGAATCGTGCCTGTATTCATGATCTTCGTGTCAGTCAGATTTTAAATCCACCTTATTCACAAAAAATTATAAGTACCTACTTATACTTATTTTTAATTATTATTCATTAGGTTTAAGTTTATAATACCTACCTAATCTATTTACAACCTTAAAAAATATTTAATAGAAAAATATACTTATATTAATCAATACAAGTTGATCTACTGCATTGCTCTATTCTGTGACCCAACTTACTACCTACTCGAGTTCATGAACTTATGAATGGCGCGCCTGGCGCGCGCGTCACCCGCGTATCGTAATTTGTTACGTACGCTACTCGTTGCGGAGGCTGGGGTAAGCGTTGAATGCCTACTGCGTTCGGAAAATGCCCGCCTTAAACATAACTGGCGAAATCTGGGTGTACATACTATAGGTAGGTACACCTCTGCCTAACCCTTCGGGAATTACAGGCGTGAAGTTATGTATGTTGCTAGTTTTTAAAATCTCAACTTTAAATATTTGCCTGTTTTCATAGAAAATTGTAAGTAAATTCTCAATTCTTAACGAAATATAAAAACATAGTGGTGTGTCGAATGGGTTATAATATTATAATTATTTATTTTTATATTGCATGTAATATATTATTTTGTGTATTAATAAGGATCAATGAATAAAGTTTTCTTGTAATTATTTGTTTTTATTATACTATCCTCTTTTATCATACTTTTTTAAGAGTAAATGCTTATTGTGGAGTAGTGGTGGCCCAGCACAGCAGTGGTGACCCAGTAGAGTTGTAGTGGTCCAGTGGTAACGGACGCGACTTACGAGTTGTAGGTCGAGACAGGCGCATTACTTTGTGTAAATTATTTCTATACCACTGTTCTCAAAATGGTTAAAGAAAACATCGTGAGGAAACCGACATGTCCTAGAACCAAAAAAAAATCGAAGACGTGACATCTACCATCCCGCACTGGGCCCTCGTGGTGGACTACGGCCCACTCCCTCTCACAGAGAGGAGGCCTGTGTCCCAGCAGTGGGAATACTATAGGCTGGTTATGCATTATGCGATACTTATTGTGGAGGTAAGATAGGCAGTCGCTCCAATAAAATACTGGCATTCAGCTGGATTTGGTTAGACTGGATCAGTGGCGTAGCTAGTCCTAAAGGGGCCCTGTATCGAAATTTGTTGGGGGCCCTTTTTAACCGAGACTAAATCGGAGCTTCAAAAAACAATACCTACCCTAGGTATTGTTTTTCACAAAATAGCACACTGAGTTTCTTGCCCGTTCTTGTCCATAGACACCCTACTACGCTTTGGGATGGGCAACTAACTTAACTAGGTAGCTTCATCTTTCTGACTGACCGCCCCCTTGGACAATTCAAATGTAAATGGTTTAATTGAAGTAAATGCTTTGAGTTTGAGCCACAAAAATCATTAATTTGTTTTTTTTTCATTAGGCCTACTCATGCTTGCGGCTTGGGAGTCCCGTTTCATTAATACGGCTGATACGGCGGTAGCTACCCCCCTGGACTGCATGCCCGGCGTAGTTGGGAAAAGGCTAGGTAGAAGAAGATGTTTAGTAAAGAACCTTTCGGTCTACCAAATGGTGACGCATTACTAAATTTAGGACAACAAATATCAACCTTGTCTGTGTTGAAATAAAGTCGAAAATAAAATAAACTTAACCGCTTTGGTAGTCTCGCGAACTTTTTCTTATGCTTGCACTACACTGGCGCATTTGTCCAAATACTCGTGTTACTTGAGCAATACAAAATATTTCTATAGGATGTAGTGTTTGGGATTCGAGAATGTTTACTATTTTTTAAGTTATTAGCAAGATTTTTGCACACCGCACCCTTGGTTGTCCTCACCACAGACTACCTACCTAAAGAACTCACACCGTTTTTTTTCATTCGTTCCTTTACTCCTCTTTCTCTCACTCAGTCCTTCACTTACGTTCCTTTCCCTCTATTACTTCCGCATTCATTCCCACATGGATATTGTGATATAGTTAATTTCGTAAGGCGTGAGTTTATGGTAAGTGGTCACCGCGGCATGGACATCTGCAATACCTACCAGGGTCATCGCAAGTGCGTAGCCATCCCAGAGAGAGCTGTACAGCTCATCTGCCTGTAATTACACAATGACCCATACCTTTCACATCGGGGCACAGCAACGCTTGGAGGCAGAAACAGATAAAAAACATTAAAAAACCGGCTAAGTGCGCGTCAGACTCGCGCACGAAGGGTTCCGTACCATCTATACAAGTAAATAAAATTGAAGTGTCTGTCTGTAGTGTCAAAATAACAGCTTTTTACTAAATGCATATCATGTTTAAACGGTACTTAGAACAAAATAATTTATTTTTATTTATTGTCTGTCTTTCTGTCTGTTTCTTCCGGCTAATCTCCCAAATGGCTGGACCGATTTTGACCGGACTTTCATTGGCATATAGCTAATGTTATAAGGAGTAACATAGGCTTTTTGTCCCGGTAGCACGTTCCCGTGGGATAATTTCCGACATCCACGAAACCGCTGGCAGCAGCTAGTTATCTATAAAAACGGCAAAAAATCAGGTTTGTTGTATGGGAGCCCCCTTAAATATTTATTTTATTCTGTTTTTTAGTATTTGTTGTTATAACGGCAACATAAATATATCATCTGTGAAAATTCCAACTGTCTAACTATCACAGTTTATGAGATACAGCCTGGTGACAGACGGACAGACAGACGGATACTGGAGTCTTACTAATAGAGTCCCGCTTTACCCTTTGGGTATGGAACCCTAAAAACGTGTAACGGGTCTCTGCGAGATGGCTTCGGCCCCTCGTACGCCTTCCAAAGGTCCGGGATCCCAGGGTCCCCAGTTATGTCAAATCATAATAATAATAACACCAGGCTATTACTGTCCTATTGCAGAGTAATGGCCTCTTCTCATACAGACAAGGCACGAGCATTGATCACCACGCTTGCCCAAGACGGGTTGGCGATTTCAGACTTATATTAACACCTTCACTGCCAAGCATAAGCCCAAAATCCAAATACACTGAAAGATTTGGCCAGAATGTGCACCGTGCACCGTATTTTACACTAGCTTTTGCCCGCGGCCTAGCCCGCGTGGAGGTGACAAACGTCTACAACAATTCAAACAGACTTACTGTCACATTCAACTACCTATAATAATAAAATACTAGCAACCAGCCCCTGCTTCGCACGTTATTTACGACTTGACAAAACATGGAGATTCCTTTAATATAATAATATATAAGTTTAATATTAATGTGTTACGCACATACACTTTCCGGAATAAATTCTTTAAAATGATGTTGAAAACTTCATCAAATTCCGTTGCGTAGTTTTGAAGAACAACGCGTACTGCTGCGTTCACACAGCAGACATGAAAAGCGACTTTAATTTATAATATGTGTAGGTATATATGGATATATGTGTGTAAAAATAATACACTAGCGCTGAATTGTTAATACCGTCTATTTCAACATCAATATCATAAAAGAATCAATTTTCCTATAACGCTAAGAGCTTTATGGCGACTAAGATGGGGTACAACACTTGTACATTAACTTAATATTTACTAAATAGTCTATAGCACTTTACTTGCACTATTAGTACTGCAATCAAGTTTAAGTGCCAACAGTTTTAGCTTAGGCATAAGGTTGAATCGATCGGCAATTACGAGTTGTGGGTAATCCACTAGCCCTTTAATTTTGTCATTTTCACTGTATCCATTGCTGTATTTACGTTTTCGAGCTGACGTATTTTTCAATCATAAACCAATGGATTTTGCCCTATGCACCTTCAAATCGAAGGGGATTGGGGTGCTAGCTGGCATGCATGTTACTTTGACTAATATATTAATTCATCACGGTTCAAGAAACAGTGAAGGAAAACATCTGTCGGAGCAGAGCCGGCTTTACCTATTGTGCAGGGTGTGCGGCGCACACGGGCGCAGAGTCTTAGGGGGCGCCAAGCGCCAGCCGCTCGTGATTCCTGTAAAGAGCCTGCGACGCTCGCGACGCTCTCAAAGACCGTGCAAGGCGCGCTACGAGTGTCCTGTAATTCCTAATTAGCACTGACGGACTAAGGGTTGGCAGTGGCAGACCATCCTGGACCTGGGGGACCCCAAATCTCGAGAACTACTATTTTTAACCAAATCACATTGCAACATTTGCGCCCCAATTTCCGATCACTGAGGAAAATATAACTGTAAGTATTTCATTTTGATCGCGCGCCTACTAGAGGGCGGCAGGGTAATAATTGCACCTGGGCGCTACATGAACTAGAGCCAGCGTTGGTGCGGAGATCGGCTTGTCTATGAACCAAAAAATCGAAGACATGTGATATTCAGCAACCCGTACCAGGCCCGCGTGGTGGATGGCCCACTCCCTCTCACAGAGAGGCCTTGCTGGCAGTGGGAACATTATAGACTGATTATGTTCGTATACCTATGATTAGGTGGGTACGTCTTATCATTCCGTGGGAATCCAAAAAGGGGGTAAGTTTGTTATGTGTTCGCTTCCCAAGTCATACAGTGTTATTCCATTAGAAAGTCAGTGGTAGGTAGCCTGGAGTTGGGATCTATACCTTGTACTACATACATACATAAACTCAAGACTTCTGCCATGGGGGTAGGCAGAAACTACAGAACGCCACCTGCTACGACCCTTACATACTCCTTTTTGCCTCGTTTACGTTCATACATCTGGTCATACATGCACGCGGGTTGCGAGTAATACGCACTTGACCTTCCCGAAGAACATCACCAATAAGGTCACTATATGTCCTCCTACGGGTACTAATATTATGATAATAGGGCTTGCCCTTTATTGAATGGGACTTTAGCTGATAAAATGTGACACCTCTGCCTTTACGAGAAGGCTAATCATTATGCTGTGTTGTAGGTATGTAAAAGAAAAGGAGCTTAAATAAATCGTGTCCTACTTTTCAAGTAGGTAAATGTATGGTTACACGAGAAGTACGCACTACAGTAACGGTACTCTCTATCAAGACCGACTTTTTTTTGTAAGCATTCCAGTTGTTCCATATCTGTAACTGTTAGCCTATATTATCCCATTCCTGAGCAAAGGCCTCTCTCCATAATTTCCAGTATTTGCGATTTAGGGGTAATGGACCACTGCTCGTTTGTTTTGTCCAGCTCCTGCTGCCATCTTCTACGGGGTCCCCGGGGTCTCAGGGCTCCACACGGTAACTATTTTGGCCCACAGCTCATCTAAAACCTACTTACTAACTCCATTATTAAAGATAAGCTGTACTTTTTCATCAAAACTTTTTCGTTTGGTAAAATTTTGACAGAAAGCGGTCAGTCATGTCATCTCCATATACATCAGATTATTCAGAAAAAAAACACGAAAATATGCAAATACAAAAACATCCAAATTATCCAGTATAATATTTTTTAAGCGATGGTGTCCAACTAAATTATTAACGTCTTTATGGTAATTTATTATGTTTTATTTTCTCACTGATTGACCTATGAGAATGTGCGGTTTTATCATTACTAACGTCACGATATTATCAGGGACTGCGTGAAAGTCCACGCCTTATCGTAAACGGAAATTTAAAAGCGACTTCATATATTTCCATACGTTTTACTTCCCTGTATTATCGTGATACCGTGACCGCCCGGGTGTTACCATTGTGTGGATCGCTCGGAGGACACGGTGGAGTATCCGGTGGAGGTTTACCCGGCTTGGGCGGAGCATTGCCGTGTCCTCGCGGAGGTGATCTCTCACGTCCGGCCCTGGTCCAGGCCATGTTACGGAGTGAGAGGGCATGGGAAGCCGTCACCTCCATCTGCGTAGCAGTAATGCACGCCGCGCGAGATAGAGGCAATCTTTGCGCCCTCACGCCCCTAGTCACCGCAGGAGACGCCCTGGTCGTCGGGTGTCGATAGCCAATTCCCGGCCACCGTACGCGCGGGCTTGCGGATGGCGAGCAATGGGTAGCTCGCCGTTCGGTAAGAACCAGGCCCGTGTCGATGGCGCATTGTGTTCCATGCGCACCTTAAAGAGATGTTAGCACTCATTGACGGGGTCCGTTAGGGCCGATGCCTGCCAGGGTCACGGGTTTGTCCGATCGGGTTAGCGTGGCTCTGGCACACAGGCAACTGATGGAACACGGGTTGGTTTTACTCATTAAAAGTCTGACACGCCCTCTCGCTCCGCCCAGAGCGGTAGAAGTTCTTTGATAGTTCCCAATCCAAAAAAAGGGTGCATGTTCAAGTTTCGTCATTTAGAATGCTTCATTGCATGCATTTCTTGGGCTCGTTGCCAAGTAATAACAGCCACTCGGATCGCTCAAGGTTGCTGCGCTTGCCACGGTCGGTCCGTATTTGGGTACCCACCCATTACCTACTTACTGAGACTCTCCGTCGTAAGCAATTGGACCACCAGTCTTGCCAACCGGTATCATGCTATCCCTATTAACACTGGTTTGTGGAGGTTGGATAGGCGGTTAATGCATGTAAAATACCAGTATTACCAGTATCTTTCAGCTGCATCTGGTTAGACTGTAAGCCAACCCCAACATATTATAGCTGAGGGCAGGAAGTTGATAAGTCATTTTAATGCATATTTTCATTGCAGGTAACAAACATGATAAGGAACTCAAAAGCAGAGAATCAGTATAGAATGATTATTGCGGACACTTCGATACACAAGCTTCATTTCAAATAGAAAAATTAACACGATGAATTTAAATTAATTATCACCAATTTTACATATAAGTACCTAAGTAGGTACTATTTTGGACAAAAGGCAGTAAGTGGTGCTTATTGAAAACATATATTATGGAGGATATGATAGCGTTTGTAGGCCTACCGCTTAACTTCGCCGGATCCTGAGGTAGCTGCGTGGTGCGGGAAGGGTGAAGTTGTCACAAGTTGACGAATCACTGAGCTCTCGCATCACGTCACCCCTCCCGCTACGCGCTGCTCACTCAGGAACCGTCTCAGTGAAGCGGTAGGCCTATGGAAGAAGTTCTTTGCGAAGGAACTTGTCCGGGGAAGTAGATACTACCACCATACATATAATTTGCCAAGGTTGCCCGGAAGAGATCGCAGACATCGGTCAGGCTGCTCAAAGTATGTTTTAATAATAATAATAATAATAAAGGTTTATTAAAGATAACTATGATCCAATTTGTTAGTAGTATAATGACTTAAACTAGTGTTTTGTAGTGTTAATTTTTTTTTGTATAGCACCTAATCGGTGTAAAAATATGACGATACCAAGTGTCAATATTGTTCTTCCCTTTATTTATATTTTTTTATTGCACTGGACCATACCTGGGTACCTTCTGGCTACGCTAACTTTTTTTAAATGTTAATTTATGAAACCACGTTATAAACGTTAAGAAATTTGATAAAAAAAAAATGATGACGGCTTCGTGAAGGGTATTGTTACACCCTGTACACGTAAATAAATATTCCTGCCGCCAAGTGTTGCTGTGTCCCAGCTTGAAGGGTACTTGTGGGTGCCATGGTAATTCCTGGCACATGAGACGTGATCTCAGATTTGTCTCTGGCGTGGTTACTTACGCATAAAAAAAAGATTTCGATATTCGCTATTGTTTCGTGGTGCGTTACCTTCCAATGCTTAATTTCAACTACTTCTACCCCAACAGCGAACACCACGCATCAAATTCAAAATTACTTGATTTACTGAACGAAAGAAGGTCACAATGAATTACACTGAAACTAAGAAACTCGATGAAGAGTCGGCGAGAAAGATGCAAGAAGGGACAGGCCCTGTTGATGAATGCATCTGTTCTCTTCTATCACCGCCTGATGGAGAGAGAAAGAGCATTGGCGCTTCTATTAAGAAGGCTTTCGCCTCTCTCACGCCAGGGATGCCGGGCAGGAAGGGCACAGAAGGGGGAGGTTTGCCGGGCAAGAAGAGAGCAGAAAGGGAAGGGTTGCCAGGCAAGAAGAGAAAGAACATTGTTGGGACAGGAGGCGTCGACATTCCTCTAGTTTTTTCTAAAGGAGAAGAAGGTAATGTTCAATTTGTCAGGTTTAATCGACGTTTAGGACTCACCGTTCTAGGATTATGGACCTATGCGAATAAAGCTCTGGTATATATTCGCTTGCGCCGATTGTGTCAATTGAATTGTATGGAGGTTTTCAAACTGATGTGAATAGTCGTGTGACTTTCTAATCATTAAAACAATCGACGGGGCCGACGCATCATGCGTCCCGCGCGAGGTTCACCTCAGTTACAATTTTTTTTTTTGCAAAGTGTGGTCTTCAATACTAGAAGAAAATAATCAACATTAAACATGATTTAAAGTGTTTCACCAGGGTTGCTTTGGCTCCGTTTTTTCTACTTCCTCAGCGCAGATTGAGGCAGCTTGAAATGCTTGAGCAGTATTTTGAGTACTTTATTGATAAATTAACAAAATCTAACAAAACTTCAGTAATTTAGTATTTTTGAAAATAAAGTATGATAATTCCGTTGCGTATGTTCGCGCATATGTTCGTGCGTAGGTTCGGGTTTAAGTAAGTATTCAAATAATCAAATCAAAGCACTCAATTTGTAAGTGGAACTACAAATTGTCATCCGCATTTTCGGATCCAGTTGTTTACATTTTCATCAAATACTTTTGGAACAGAATTTAAATCCTTTACAGGGATATACTCTACAAAAGAGGTGCTGAGACGCGAGGGTTCATGCGGTAAATGCGGCTGTGACAACGAAAAGATCGTTATGAAGCATTCGTACGCCAACATTCGAATCACTAGCCCTGATGTGTCTACTATATGCCCATGTCCTACCAACTGTTTGCCAGGTAACATAACATAACATCACGCATGTAAAACCCGAAGGTTTGGGTATACACCCACATTTCGCCAGTTGTGTTTAAGGCCCATGTAACAGGGGCGAGCCTATTGCCATCAACGGGGCCCAAATCCAGACTTCGGGCTGCTACTGAGAAAGTAAGTACAGTGGTATTCCCTGCCGGAGTCTGTTTCTCGACAGCTATGACCTATACGTGAATTCACAATCTCAGATAATCTATAGGCCCAAATAAAATTAGCTGGTGAAACTCGACATGCACGTTGGGTATCGATAGCTAAGTATGATACAGTATAAAAATGAGCGGAGTCGTGTCGGAGTTGCACGAAGTTCCTTTCGTCAAAATTCGGTCTAAATTTTAAACTTTTTTCGGTCTAGTGGTTATTCGCCAAATGTGCAGAGTTTAACGTGCGATGAGGAACTTCATTCCAAAAATGATTAGGTTATTATTTTTTGGGTTGAACGACTGCTGCTAGTTTAGTTACTTAAAATATCTGATAAAAAAACTCACTACAAATGTCTACCCAATCTTCAAGGAATACAGGCAAAATAATAACATATTATGAGGGAGGTTATCTTAGAGAAACCACCTTTTCAGTAATATAGTAGGTATATTGGTACACGGACTTAAGATTAACACAATTCACATTTGGGAACGAAGACCCTAAACAAAAATAGTACTTTTCGCGTAACAATGGCGGTACGAGGTAGGCACGTCGTGACATGCGCGGTATTATCAAATACGCGTCTACGCAGTAAGCGTGTGGGCAGCGGACTGGCGCGCATGGCTGCCGCGCCTTCCTCGCAACAGCCAGGCGAGGGAAAGAGATGTATACAGCTTATTCCCTGTATCGTGGCGGCACGCGACCCCGGGACGCTCGCACTGGCCGCGATTGCGTTTGGTTTACTACAATATTTAATTAACTTTGTTACAGAAAAAGCCAAGCACGCATTGAACAACATAAAAGTAACAATAGAACGAGTGGCCATAGACCCGGACAGCGAAAACTCAGAGACAAGCCTCCATCACCACAGACAACAAAAAATATTGAAGGAACCAGAGATGACTGACAGAAAGTCTGTCACCAGCCTTATTAATGCCCAATATGAGACGGATGAGGATAAGCTCTATGATTGATAAACCATAGACAAACAACTACCTAGAGTGCTACAAGGATCTTTTGGCGCCTGAATGATATTGACATGGGGGCAATTTGACAGTGACAGTGATCTTTATGGTCATTGTGATAAGGTTGCTGTTGGGTTGCTGTCAGGTGTCAACGACAATAAACTGACAGGTGCCAGCTGTCACTTTATAAAACAATATAGTCTTAATTATTTTAATAAAGACATTACATCTTATTTACAAGATACACGCAATATAAATCGATTGCACTAATTAAACGAATATAACTATCGCTCAATTTATTTCAGTGAATTAATTATGCTCTGGCCAAACTGAAGCGAATCCCGGGCTGCGGGCTGAAATTCGCACGCGCCAATTGTGTCAACTAACTTGTATGAAGGCGTTCAAACTAGCGCGAATAGTCGCGTTACTTTCTAATCATTAAAACGTCGACGCACGCAGTCCCGTCCCGCGTCATGCGTCTGTTTCCCCTCAGACAGAGCTTAAAACGACTAAAAGAAATAGCACACTTAGCAAATCGGAAAGGGATCGTCACCGTATCAACTCGAGCTATTCAGTATTCTTTGTATGGAAATAACTACTGCAACACACACTAATCAGAATCGTAACTTAATCGCCTCGCCTCGGGACAAGCTCACAGACCGCGGTGCGGTGCGTGGTCAACTTGCAGTTCCCGCGCTTACGTCTCTTCGTCCACCCATGTCCCTCTCACCCCTCCCGCGGGCTGCCTACAACACACTATTGTTCCCACACGTGCTGTCATTCGGGCGAGCCGTAAGCGCGGCGTCGCCTAGCCGTAGCCGAGTTGACGTATCGGAGCTGCTGATCCGCTTTGGTTTACGTGCTTACGTTAGGTTGACGCCTGCTTGACGGCGAGGCGAAAGGCGATACGGTGACGATCCCTTTCCGAGTTGATATGACATGTGTGCTATGACCTTTAGAGCCAGAGCTTAAAACAACTAAGTTATCGAGCATCGTCGAGCCCTTGGGCACGTTCGTACAATTATATTATAAATAAAATTGGTTAATGACCTCATCGTCATTCTCCTGTCCTTATCCCAATATATTTGTGGTCGGTGCAACATGTCTGTTTCTTGCACACTTCTCTATTAGTCGTCATCTCGGTAATCACTCCCTTTCCAGCCACATCATCTTCCACACAGTCCATCCATCGTTTCATAGGTCTTCCCCTACTTCCCTTCCTCATAGCCACACCTTAATGCTGCTGTTCGTAACGACCTATTCTAGTGCTAATAGAAATAAAATACGAATAAAATATAGGTTTTACATTCGTTATGATAAAGGATAACCTATTTTTTTATAACCTTACAAAATAAGAAATATTCCAAAATATAGTTCATTTATCAATTCGTCTGCATTTTACTTTTACTAACAAAATTTCAGAGCATAGCATAATTGACCAGTAAATATTCAAGACTTAAAAGATTTTATGAAAGAAATGAATTTAAAAAAACTAGTAGAAGATCGACGTTTTACTACGAAAATGGAGCGCTCTGCTTCGTACAAAACCATAAAGTGTAGCGGGCGGTCATCTACGAAAGCGTAGCGGAGCCGGTATTTGCTATGAAATCGTAGCAAAGAAACGTGTCTGCTACGAAAATGTAGCGTGTCACCGCGGCGCCGCCGCACAGTGGATCGTCCCCATACAAGAGGTCGGACATAGAATTAAAAATTTAAAAAGTATTTAATTGAAAAAAATGAAATATACAGTTGCATTACTCTATTATGGAACTACAAAAAATGTTACTACAAATTTTTTTTTTGACCAGTACTTTATGAGCAATTCGATGAAAACTGTTATTTTTCTATGGAAATGGTCACAAAAATGTCTGTATCTCATGATTCCCTCCTTGTTTCGATTTGCGGTTTTCACTACTGTTATTTAACCATTTTATGCCACATTTTCTTCAAGGACACATGGTGCCCCCAGCGACCCCCTTCCGAGATATTTTGCTTTTAGTAACTATACTTTTTATTGTATAACTGATGAAATGGAGGTACATTAAGTATATTCATTACTGAGAATAAGTCATCCCTAAGTAGTTCCTTAAATAACAGGTGCATTTGCGATTACTTTAATGACTTATGAACGCTTCTGTTGCCATACAACAAAAGCGTTAATAAGTCCTTAAGTAAAGATTACCAGTACTTGCTTAATCTAATTAGTTATTGTAATTACTATGTTAACAGCCCTTAATCTCTGCATTGTGATTGGATAATGTCATCATTAGCTTAGTAATGACTGAGTCGAATTTACAATAACACATCGAAAAGAAATAGAGTTTTATGATCAATAAGAAAATATGTAGGTATAAAAATATTTTTTATTTAAATAATATAACGCTGTAAAAATAATTTAAAAATAAAACAACTATGTACCCTAAAACAAACTAAAAAATTAAACAACTACTAAGAACTAAATTATAATAGGAAATTAATTAATTAACACGACCATTTAGTTACTAACAACAATAGAAAAGAAAGAAAAAAAAAACATTTATTGGCCGATGGGTGGCATAACACAAAACAAAAAAAGAACAGAATAAAAAAAAAATACACAAAAACAAGAAATTAACAAAGAAACTGCTTGTTAATAATAATATTAGGTACTATAAGACAAACTATATTTTCTTCATCTTCATCAATAACGACATCATGATCATTATTATCGTCATCATCTTCTTCAACGTCACTACATGCAGCAAGTGTATCAGTTGAAACGCCAATGAACTCCAATTCACTCTGATCAACTATGAGTAAATCGTCTAGTTCACTAAATGAAGACTTTTTGGCTTTATTTGTCATCTTCGGTCGTAAGCTGGTGAGAAGAGGATCGGAAGATAATAGCAGATTATGAAGAATGTCTTCATTAGTGGCAATGCTACTATGCTTTCGTGTATGATATTCTCTAAATTTACGAAAATCCTTGTTTCTTGCTTCAGATGCTTCTTCAGACAAAAAACCTATAGATACTACTGATAAGTGGTCCACTATCTGTGATCCATGAATCAGCAATTTGTGTAAACTTGCTGGCATGTTATACCATGGATATAATTCCACGAATAAATTTGCTGTTTCATCACAATATAATTTAAATTTTTGGACTTGAATTTTTTCGCCTGAGGAAATGCATTGCAAAATAACGGGGAGTCTTCTAATTAAATTAACGTCTAATTTAGTAATTTCCGCAGTCGTTTCAAGGTTTGCAAAAAACCTTCTTGCAGCATTTCCAGTGTTTGTATTGCCACTACCCTGCTTAACAACGTCTAGAAGTAAGCCTGTGCTTCTTCGGAAAGCTTCTTGAATGGCTTTTTTTTTATCTTTAACTTTTTTTTTATTTTCGTCACCTTTTGCTTGCCATGATTTTATGTCCATTCTGTAAGCAATGTGTAATAAACACTCCATAGACCGAATCCAAGCATGCAATGAACTAAATCCATGCTTGTATAAATCTGTATTCACGGGTTTAGCTCTCACTTCTTCCAAGTTATTCATTTCGCTTGGGCGAGCTTTGCACAAATCACACACTGCTGCCGATGTACCAGATATGATTGAATGTATCTTACCATCAATCATGGTTAGCCATAGATTGTGAGTAACAGTAGCATTGCCGCAATCAGTCGGGTTCAGTTCACGAATCTCGGTCTCAAATATTTCCATTTCAGCCTTAACATTCGCTTCCGTTTCTAATGTAAATGAAATCGGGCGACAATATGTGGTTGACGATGGCCGATCATTCTGCCACACTATACTTCCACTAGAAGTCACTAACTTAAGCGGTACAAGACTTGCCATAAATACACTGGATAAGTCTTGTTCACTTGTTGTTGTCGTTTGATGGTAAATGCTTTGACTTGAAGCTCCATCAAAACCCCATTTACTGTGAAGCACAAGTGGTTCACCAGCATCAAAATTTGATTCAAGTGAATCGATCAGCCTCCTAACTGTGAGATCAAGGAGAGCTTGGATCCGTATCTTTGCGGAAGTTTCAGTCACAGTTATGTCTTCTTTTGCCGGGTAGCATTTAAGCTTTTCTTTAACTAACAAGTAGTAGCTTGGGTATTTCGCATGACCTTCTTTTAAACTAAAGTCCCGAAGTGTGATGTAACGCCACTTGGATAACTGCAAGTAAACGTAAAGAGAAGTGCTTTGTGAGTAGGAACTTCACGAAGCGAAGGATTCTGCTTAGTTTCCAGGACATTTAAAACTGTTGAGACGTGTTCAGGATTTTCCAGCATATTTTTCATTATTCTGGCCATATCATTTTTTCTTCATTTGGTGTAAACCCTATAGCAAAATCGTCGACACCAGTTCTTGAGATCCGTCACATCACTTTCACTTAACTGGACGTTAGTACTCGACTTCAATGTGTTAAATAAATTGTCATAGTCACGAAGATCTTTATGATTACGAAGAGCAACGTAAAGATCTAGATAAGTAGAAAACCCACGGAAAGCCATAATGACAACACTTGATAGAAGTTATAATTACAACTGAATTACATTTGCTAAACACACTCAAATATATAGGGCAGCAAGTAGGCAACTAGCAATGAATTTGATAAGCTAATGATGACATTAGACAATCACAATGCAGAGATTAAGGGCTGTTAACATAGTAATTACAATAACTAATTAGATTAAGCAAGTACTGGTAATCTTTACTTAAGGACTCATTAACGCTTTTGTTGTATGGCAACAGAAGCGTTCATAAGTCATTAAAGTAATCGCAAATGCACCTGTTATTTAAGGAACTACTTAGGGATGACTTATTCTCAGTAATGAATATACTTAATGTACCTCCATTTCATCAGTTATACAATAAAAAGTATAGTTACTAAAAGCAAAATATCTCGGAAGGGGGTCGCTGGGGGCACCATGTGTCCATGAAGAAAATGTGGCATAAAATGGGTAAATAACAGTAGTGAAAACCGCAAATCGAAACAAGGAGGGAATCATGAGATACAGACATTTTTGTGACCATTTCCATAGAAAAATAACAGTTTTCATCGAATTGCTCATAAAGTACTGGTCAAAAAAAAAATATTGTAGTAACATTTTTTGTAGTTCCATAATAGAGTAATGCAACTGTATATTTCATTTTTTTCAATTAAATACTTTTTAAATTTTTAATTCTATGTCCGACCTCTTGTATGGGGACGATCCACTGTGCGCCGGCGGGGTGCTACAAACGTAGCGGAAGTGATGTTAGCTACGACATCGTAGCGGAACAATGATAGCTAGCTAAAGTCTGTTTCTAGGGCAGGCTGCAAAACAGACAACAACACATCGAATTATGTTGGCGTCGATAGAAAACGATAACTATCGCTCTCCATCACTTTTTTTCGTCGCTAACGCTTATCAACGCGTTTGTTGGTACGGCGGCGGTGAGTGACGCGGTCATTCAGATATAACAAACCGGTTTAAACATAGAGGAGAGGATTTTTTTAGAATTACACCAAAATAGATTGGTTACCCCAAGGTCCATTTTTTTCCACCTCCCCTAGAAACTATACGTAAGTGTAGCATGGCCACTCTTTGCTACGACAGTTACGAAATCGTAGCGGAGCTGGCTCTACGTATTTGCTACGAAAGCGTACGAGTAGCATGCATTATAGTGTTGTGTGGTTATCAAAGAAAAAAAGAACAGTAATTTGAATAAACTTCTATTTTATGAAATCGGTTAAAATAAGTTTAAAAAATGTGGATATTGCTTAGCTAACATCGTAAGGAAACGGACATGTACAGTCACCAAAAGAGATAAGTAATCAGAGTCATCGGATATAGTTGAAGTTTAGTAAGAAACCGATGGATGTTTTCGAATGAAATTTAATTTGATAAATTAACTGTTTGTTTTCTATTAATTAAGTTAAATTTTATTCGAAAATATCCAACGGTTACTTATCACATTTGGTGACCGTACTAGAACCAAAAAAATTAAGACATGTGACACCCACCATCCCACACTACGCCTCACAGAGAGGAGGCCTGAGTCCCAGCAGTGGGAACATTATAGGCTGGTTATGCTTATACTTATTACTTAGCGGCCTTCCTCTTTGGTCTAGTGGTCGCAAACGCTACTGCTGAGCATGAGGTTCTGGGTTCGATTCCCGGATCGAGCAAAGTGTGATTGGGTTTTTCCATCTGGAATTTCTCAATAGCATCCCGGGGTCTGGATTTGTGCCCGGTAGATGGCAATAGGCTCGCCCTATATAACATGGGACTTAAAAATAACTGGCGAAATGTGGGTGTACTATAGGTACTCCTCTGCCTAACCGTTCGGGAAATATAGTCGTGATGATAAGTTATTTTAATACTTAGCAGAATATTATTAAATTTCCATATTTTCTTTCACTATCAGCAAAGAAATACAATAACAACAGAAAAAGAATAACAAGAACACATTGCGGTTACTGCGAAAGACGTTTTTAATCAACTGCTGAGAAAGGAAAATATGTGATTATAAGAATATTAACCTCGTGTCTGAAAGAATTCTACATTAGAGTGCATTTTAGTATTACCAGTATGCGTGGCATGGCCACTGTAGAAACTGTAGAAACGGAAGAAGAAATTACAGATTGTAGAAAGATTTTTATGGAGCGATGCCAAGATTCAAGAAAATAATGACTTTTTGTTAAGTGATTTGTCTTCTCTTCGTAGAGTAGAAATAGAAGTGGCCATGCTACACGTGTAGAGGGGCTCGTGGCTAAATAATAACAGCCACACGGGTCGATCTTAAAGGTTAAGCAACGCTTGCCGAGGTCGATCAAAGTCAAATCATTTATCTCAAATAGGCACATAAAAGGCACTTCTGAAAGTCAAAATTTATAGCATTTGTTCTAGTTAGTTACTCCTTCCAAAAGGTAGTGTAGGGTCTGTGGATGGGTGACCATCCATTACCATACCGAGAACCTTCGTGACTTGCGAAGCCGTTGGTCCCGGCCATCATTCGCAGATCTCTATATGATAAATGATAAGTAGGTTTGTACTGTAGCGGTATCAACATCGCCACATGCGTGCTACACGTCATACTGACGTCACGCAAATCCTGCATCGCGCAAGCAGAGTTTACCGCGCGCCTAGCATATATACAAACGTCCCGACATCAACCGTCGGGCAGTTGCCCACCAGACACAACACCCGTCTGGTCGGAGGATCCTCCGTTTTCCATAGAGTATGAGTGAGCTTTACACCCTGTTCCTCATACCTCTATAGTACAAACACTTTTACACGTCAATCATATTTTAAAAACTAGATGAGGTCGGCGTTTCCTATCTGACTACTCTGACAAGAAAGGCCGAAACAAACTCAGAGATCACAGTCTCTTTTAAAGTCCAGACATAATCTTGGTCAGATCATGTGAAAACCATGTAGATTTGTGAGATTTGACAGTCGTCACTTGGTAACTGGGTTGTGGATGTCAGATAGGCAGTCGCTCCGTGGACTGGAAGCCGACCCTAACATTCTTGGGAAAAGGCTAGGCAAATAATGATTGTATTCTTGTATAACCAGATGTATGAACGTGGACGAAGCAAAACAAGATGTAAGGATTGTAGCAGGTGGTTCTGTAGTTTCTGCCTACCCATATGAGAAAAAGACGTGATGTTTTCAACTTTAGTTTTTTGGCGCAACAAGATTGCTCTACATTATTAATGTTATCATGGCCATTTTTTGTACTTGTAGCACTTTTCAATTAGGTACGCTCTCGTATTGGCTCGAACTAATAAAAAATAGCTCACAAAACAACACCAGCCTATTAATGTCCCACTGCAGTTGAATGGTCTCTTCTCATACAGAGAAGGCACGAGCATTCATCACCATGCTTGCTCGAGAGGAGTTGACGATTTCAGACTTATATCCATCCTTAATAATAATATTATAAATTCCAAAGTAACTCTGTCTGTATGTTACCTTTTCACACCTAAACCACAACGCATTTCAATAAAATTTGGCAAGGAGATAGATGGCATTCTGTGGAAGGACGTAAGCTACTTTTTGTCCCAAGAGCACGTTCCAGTGGGATAATTTCCGACATCCACGCGTGCGAAATCCTTTCTTTCACCGTTGTCAGTACAGTCTAAGATAAACTTGAAAGTAGATAATATTTGTCGCACTGGTGCTTGCCCGGACTTGAACTGGCTCATGGTGTGGTATGATATGAGCCAGTCAACAAGGTGGTACCGGGGCTGACTGACCAGGGTGCGCCACATGTACACTAAGGGGAATGCGTTAAGATATCCCTCGAAATTCAAATTTTCTTAAGTTTTTTGCAATTTTAAAGTAAGTATCACGTTGTATGTTGATTAAAATATGATTCGTGACAGTAACAAATAAGGCTTTACAGAATTATAGTCATTAGAATCAGCAATACAACTCCTTGTGTTAGAATTGGGTACAAATGTCATGATTTCATGAAATAGTCATTCACTAGGGTTATGTGAACTTACAGTGATGTATTGATGATTTTTATGATTATAATTCTGTAAACCCCCTATTACCCCCTATTACATGGGACTTAAACATAACTGGCGAAATGTGGCTGTGCTGTAGGTGCACCTCTGCCTAACCCTTCGTGGAATACAGGCGTGTTATGTTTGTTAATTCTGTAAATAAATATTTGATACGGCATATGAATATGAATATGACTCGGGGTCGTATCAACTATGAAACAACATGAAAGTAATCGGAAAACTTCAAACTAAATGTAACAGAAGCGCAGTCTATGTTTTATTCCGTCTTCAGACACTTACCAAGCTTGGATAGAAAATTTAAATAAACACTTCAATGTTTTCGATTTCAATGCAACGCTGGATAACCTGAGCTGTATGTTTGTACAGAGGGACAAGTTTATATTTGAATCTGAGACCTACACAAGCCGACATATGGAGAGTCAACAATAGGTCCGACAATAAATGAAAACACTGGCAATAATAATGCATAAGCAAAATTTTGGAACTATCAAATAAAACCTAACATTGAAATAAAAAGGTAATGTTTTCAAACAAACTAAGGAGCAGTGATAGGCCTTACAATGGATTTAGCCGATCAGCTGACTGGCTATAGTGACTAAACTAGAGGCTCTGTGAGCCTTAGAGCTCGCGACAGACTCGCGAGCTCTTTGCATAGCTTAAAACTTAATAAACATTCAGCGCGCGCAAAGAGCGCGAAATGGCTTGAGTATGTTTTTTTACTTTTTCAACCCCCATATGTCCACCATTTTGAAAAATTTCGAAAATTGAATCAATAAAAAAGAACCTGCGTCGTATTTCTAAATCGATTCACGTGAAATTTTGTGAAAATTTCACGAGAATCGATTTAGAAATACGATCGCCGGACATCCGGACATACGAAAGCAACTATTGGATATATTTAATTGATTTTTGTATGCAGACTGGGAACTTCATTAAATATGCGAAGTTTAAGTTATTGTAGAATTATCGTCTCCACCTTGTAAATATATACTGCCTCATTGGTCTAATGGTCCCAAGTCTGGCAAAGTGTTACATATTTGGTTTTCCCATAAGGATTTTCTCAGTAGCAGCCCGGATTCTAGACTTGTGCCCGGTTGATGGCAATAGGCTCGCCCCCTATTACATGGAACTTAAACATAACTGGCGAAATGTGGGTGTACTATAGGCACACCTGAGCCTAACCCTTTATGTTATATAATGTAACACATCCATTTTAAGCTGACCTCGCATTGTAGAGGCTTTCCGTACAATGAGAGGTCAGGACATTTCCATACAAAAAGTGAAAAAATCCTTTTTTCCTTTCCATTTTTATACTTTGTGGCCGTCGAGTAAAAATTTTTCTACTGTCTTTAGCATGCCGATTAAAAAATCGAATTTTCTTCACTACCTTAAACAACTGTCTTCTGAAATAGTCTACATTACAAAGGACCTAGACAACGATCGACAGAAACGAAAGATAAAATGACAAATTTTAGAAGGATTTTTACGGTGCGATGTCAAAAATAGAGAAACGAAATGTCACTTTGTATGGGAATAGCCGTCTCTATTCTTCGAAGTGATAGATAGCGCCATGCTAAGCCCGCAGGTCATGCAACACAAAACTGAGAAATTTCTCCTAACGGTTTTAAACCTTAAAATGTGGTTGGTTAAGTTCAAAATCGAATGAGGAAATCTGACAGTTTGTGGTAAATTGATGTGCTGGCGACTGTACGTCATTATTCGTACAAACGATCACGTTGATCGCGTAATCGCGCGACTATTGCTTTTGGTTAGGACGCGGGATTATAGAACACGATCGCCGCGTTCAGTATGTCACTTTTTGTTCAGTGAACCGGAACGCGTAGTCGCGCCGAGAGAGGGCGTCTTCTAGCTATCTTAGCAAAAAGTGACACGTGACAATCGCTTTCTAATAGGACGCGGGTCAAAGTCAAATCATTTATCTCAAATAGGCACTTAATAAGGCACTCTTAAACGTCAAAATTTACAAGAAAAATAATATAATTAAATGATAAATGATTTTATTTCTGTAAATAGGTTTGTACAAACACTTTTACACGTCAATGATATTTTAAAACTAGATGATGTCGGCGTTTCCTATCTGACTACTCTGAGAAGAAAGGCCGAAACAAACTCAGAGGTCACAGTCTCTTTTAAACTCCAGACATAATCTTGGTCAGATCATGTGAAGACCATGTAGATTTGTCTGAAATGGTATTTTGAGGAAAAACCACACAGATTGAGTGGACCTGTCCAGTCAGTGCACGCATTTGTCAGTAATCGTGCAGCTCAACTCAGAACTTAAGGAGCTCAATGATTCAACGAACAATACCAAAGAAAGGACATTCGGGTAGGCCACAAAAATTACTCAAACTGCCAGACTAAGATTAAAACTACCTGAAAGGAAAAAAAAAAAGCAACAATGACCCACATAGTCTTCACATTCACAATATTAAAATGAATATCATGTTTTTCATCTAGCCTGCATGCTACTCACATTCACAGACAGGTTTCTCTTTAAATGTCATCAAAAAATCATATGTTATGTCATGTAATTCAATAAAAATGACATTATTAATTCTAAAACACATAATCACAGTATAAAATGGATTGTTCCTTGGGGGTACATTGAAGTAGCTTAATTAATCCCAAGCCTTTTTGTCATCCAAGAAATCTTTAACTTTATAGAAACCTTTTTGACAGAGTTTCTGTTTAATAATTGATTCTAGTTGCCCCTTCCAAAAGGTAGTTTCGTATGGACAAGAATGGGCAAGAAACTCCACCGTTCTTCTTTTAAAAAGTTTTACAATATTATGTACACATTAATTAGATGTGAAGACGATGCACCTAGAATAAAATAACTATACCACAATAGGTAAAAAGAATTAAATATAAAGCAATGATGCGTAAGCTTAAAGCTTAAAGTCGCGCGCGCGTGTCTCTTGACGCACAGCGGGTCGCAAGTCGCGTCCCCCGAGGTCGTGGTCCTGACGCTGATTTTCAGCTGCAGCCCACGAGTGGATAAAAATGACGTGTAAATTGTGTAGTGGGTATGGGTACCCTACACGGGAATCAAACTGCTACCATCTACTAACCAGGCACTCCTAACAAAAAACTCAATTCGTCTTTTCAATCACAGAAATAAACGAAACTCAATTCCCTACACAACACGATACGACTTTCCAAAACTCTGTAAAGTATTATATTTTGTTTGTTTATTTATATTTTTAAGGCTTCTTCGAGTTCTGGCTACCCCTCTTCAGATTACAAACGTTGAAGATCAAAGTATGGCTTGAGTACGCCTACAAGATTTTTATAAAGTTTTTCTTTAAATAAAATATCCTAAGAAATGATGGTATTAGGATTTTTTTTATATGTTATTTAACGGCATGTATTTAACGCGGCGACAAATTAATCTGAAATTGGGATTAAAAAATAATTAAATCCGGTAGCAAAAATAGTAGGTTGGCAGCTACAGTGAAGAATAATTTTAAGTAGAAAGTAGCAGCTTAATAATCAGTTGTTAGCTTTGTTTTAATTTAAACTGGCATCGAGTTTCTGTTTTGGCGAGGCCTCCTATTTCTGAATGGCAATAATAATAAGGTGTAGCCGACGGAGCCCCGCTTCGCGGGGCTCCTACTTCTGGGCGGTTTAAAAAAAAATAACCACGAAGGGGACGGCGGGGTCTTTCAGACCCCGCCATCCCCTTCTAACCTAACCAGTCCGACTCAGAGTGCCTCAAGTCCCGATTGTTAATATTAGTCGCCATGTCATTATTTATAGTACCTCGCCTATGATTTCTAGTAGCAAATAGTTAGTCGTCCTTTAAGTTGTTAGTCGCCTGGAAAATAATAAGCCTTATTTAACCCGCTCCTGCTTCTCAAGGTGCTAGTTCTCCGGTCATCTGACTGATGTGACGACATTTCGAAACATCGAGATTTCTGTGCAATAACATAACATAGCATCACGCCTTGTTTCGCCGAAGGGTAAGGCAGAGCTGTACCTATAGTACACCCACCAGTAGCAAAGGGTGAATTTTTGTATGAGGTAAACTGGAGTACATATCTTTAATGTGATTATATTATTTGTCTAGACTGCACTCGAATTCTGACTGCGCTCGATAGCCTATAGTACACCCACATTTCGCCAGTTATGTTTAAGGCCCATGTAATAAGGGGCGAGCCTATTGCCATCAACCGGGCACAAATCTAGAATCCGGGCTGCTACTGAGAAATTGCAGATGGGAAAACCCAATAACACTTTGCCCGACCTGCAAGCTTAGCGCAAGCACCGTCTTGTCGACGGAAGAATAGACAAGAATTACGTTTTCATGAAGACAGTACGACGGTAGCAAAGTAGAAAGACTCAACTGCACTGTATACGAAATTCAGTAATTGAGTCACGTTTATCTTTTATTTTGCTTATATCTCGAAAATGGTATGTCCTATCACAAAAATAATGAAAATTTCGACCCCCTTTCCCTTAAGCCCCTAAAACTCAACATGTAGGTAATAATTTTTCACATTTTCCATATAAAAACACATTCTATTTTTATACTTTGTGGCCGTCGAGTAAAAAGTTTTCTACCGTCTTTAGCATGGCGATTATAAAATCAAATTGTCTTCACTACCTTAGACAACTGTTTTCTGAAATAGTCTACATTAAAAAGGACCTAGACAACGATCGGTAAAAACGAAAGACAAAATGACAGTTTTTAGAAGGATTTTTACAGTGCGACGTCAAAAAAGGAGAAACGAAATGTCACTTTGCATGGGAATAGCCGTGTCTATTCTTCGAAGAGATAGACAGCGTCATGCTAAGCCCGCTGGGAATCGAAACCAGGACCTCATGCTTAGCAGTAACGCTTGCGACCACTAGACTCAACAAGGTAGTTCTGTGCTATATCTAAGATAAATAATTATAAATGAATTATACTTATAAACCTTCCGGAATAATTTCTCTGAATCATGATGAAAGCCACTGCTGGCGACTTTGTGGCGCCACATCTTCTTTCCAGCTGAAGCACCAGGAAGTGGTGAAGGTCGGGCGTTTTGCGGTACTGTCTAATTTAATTTTAAATTTCAAAAAGTGCTGGTTCTCAACATAATTTGAATAAATCATTTGTTTACCATTGTCACTCGAAAACGGCATTTGATTGAATAAAACTCTCTTTTAGTCACCGAGTGAATAAAAACATTTTGAATTTGGAACAAGCACATACGAATTATGTACAAAAAATAAATAAAGTAAAAAGTAAAGTACCTACTGGCTGGCTAAATGGAGCTTTTCCATAGAGCAATATCCTACTAATTTTATAAATGTGAAAGTTTGTGAGGATGGATAGATGGGTGGATGGATGTTTGTTACTCTTTAACGCAAAAACTACTTAACGGATTTGGATGGAATTTGGAACACAGATAGTTTATAACCTGGATTAACATGTAGGATACTTTTTATCCCGGTAGTGCGTTCCCGTGGGATAATTTCCGACCTCCACGCGGGCGAAGCCGCCGATACAACCTAGTAGGTAATTAAATAAAATAAAAATATCTTAGTCAAATCGGAAACTGTTATAATTTCATTATAGTAATGTTTATATTTAATCCTTTGTTCTCTTATTACCGATTATTAAATAGTAAAATGTTTTAAATCCAAAATACTATAACTACTAGTATGTATTTTGACAACTCGTGAAAAAAAGAAACATCTCGGTCCTTGTATCCCTCGCTCCGCTCAGGATTCTAACCTACAATATTTCGCGGTCTCGGGATAACTTAGTCCCACGAATTATATTCCCTTTTTTTTCACTTGTTGTATAACATACTATTATTTAATCACATCTGATCTTATACAATAATGACAATTCTAATAAGATTTTCTAACAAAAAGAGAACTGAACAAACAAAACTATTAAAACTAACAAGTAACAAAGATAGCAATTTAAAACGTGAACGAACGGACAAACGATTTGACTTTCTTGAGTTTGTTTTTACCTACTTATCTTTATTTTGTAACTCTCTTAGAAAAATAGTACTTTGCTCAACTGCATCCGAACTGAATCCGAGTTAGGGACAGATCGATTAGAACGTCGCGCAATGGGTGTTGATATACCGCGGTCCCGCATGACGAGTACCTCGTGCACGTTGGCTGACCCGGCAAGCCCGGCGAGGTTGTCGACATATGGGATGTGGATACAGCAGTCATTGTGCCGATAGTCGTGACGGCCAATGGCATAATACGCCTATACGGCATATAGAACTGAGGAGGCTATCGTGAGTGGATAAAGGGCTTGATGCAGAAAGCGGTACTTCTGAACACGGGGTTTATCGTTAGGAGGTTCCTCGGTCGCTTGGACCGTGTTCCCGATACCAGTCCACTCCTTTGTACTTTAGCATGGCATTACGAAAATCGCCTTTACTGCTACGAATCCTACGATAGAAAGGCGCTCCGTGTCAAATTGTTAAGAGGTACCACTTTCTGTTTCTGACAATACCGTGGCTTTAAAAATATATCACCGCTAAGTTCTGTTAGTTATCGTCATTATCTGCCCAGCCTTTTTGGGGTCAACTTACAGTCTTACCGGATGCAGCTGAACACTAGTGTTTTTTACATGGAGCGACTGCTTATCTGAACTCAACAACCCAGTTGCTGAGTAAAACGAAACCCCTTGGCAAGACTGGTCGTCACTGTCAGACGTCCGAGTTTTGGACTACCCGTAGTGACTGTCAAAGATCGTAATGACAGCTGGGACCAACAGCTTATCATGCTTCTCGAGGTACGGAGGGGTCTCAGTATGTAATGGATGATCATCCATCCATGACTGTGAGAAGCGTTACTTAACCTTGATCGATCTTCTCTTTATGAATATGATAACATTATAAATAACGCATACATCTCATCAAGTCATCACACATCAAATACACTATTAATTTTACGTTTCATTTATCCGTTATTGTGTTTTATCGAGTTTTTGACGAGAAATAAGTCAATCTGATTTATCAAACTGTCTAGTGTGTTGTGATTTTGTTAGGTGTCCTTCATGACAATGATTACTACGGGTAAGTAGGTACACTGATGGAAAACAGTTTTGGACCATTTGATATCCTATACTAACCGTGCAAGCGGCCTCGTTCGCTACTCGTTCCTTTGTACTTATCATAACATAAATCCTAGTCAGAGAACAATTCACAATATTAATTTGGGATCCCTTCTTTTCGCATAATGTTCTTTGTCCTAATATACTTCGGCATAACGATTTTGGCACAATTTGTTTTGGCATAATAATAATTCGCATCATGTCCTGGCGGCCGAACGTTCAAGTTTACGTTTGTTTTTGCTCTTTGCTAAAATACTAAAATAATTCAAATCTGGACTCATTTCGCAAACAAAAGTGCACAAAGTGATTGACTATTCTACTTACAAGTGTAATTTTGTCTAAAAGTTGTAATAAGTGCTAATTTGGAACATTTTTCTGGTGTAATCCAGTGTGAACCGTTTCAAATTTTAAATCTGGACTAGTCAAACGGCGAGTGAGTGACAAGACATTTTACGCACAGTGCATGCGACCGTCGCGGTTACGCGGACCGCATAAGTGTCATATCTGCGCGCGGCTACGCCCAGTGACGTATGCGAGCGCTCGCACCAAAGACTAAGTAACGAAGACGGCGCATTACTTCCTACCTAATTCAGACTGCCTCAGAGAGGAAGATTTCTTAATTTAATTTTTCTGACGGTTTCGCCTATTTATTTTTTTCGCCTGCTTTTACATTATTAATCTCCTGCCCGTACGTCCTGAACGTAAATTGCCCTCGCTCACTTGATTCACGCGTGACTTGGATATGCCTAAGTTGCATCGTACACCGCCTACATCCCCGAAAATGGGGGGACCAGGACAATCTCAATCTGTTCCTGACATAGCATCGGCTTCTAGTTGCAAGGAGCCTGAAGATAATGTTACGTTCAGGGGCAAGCGGCCACGCATCGACGACTCGCCAAACAACCCCCCTATCCACAACTCATGTGCATGTCGTGAATTGAATAGCGAAATACTGGAAATGTTGGCTTCCTGGAAGACCGACTTCGATCTTAAGTTGTTGGCATGGAAAACTGAGCAGGACGAAATGCTATCCGCCCTGGTTAAGGATGTCTCTGAAATTAAAAACCAATGTGTGACAATCCGAAAATCCACAACGGAGCTCGGGGCTAAAACTAGCATAGCTACTCCCCAAGTGAAAACGAGTGGGACAGATGCGATTAAACATGGGAAACAAAAATATCCCCGCTCGTACACTGAAATTACTCAACGTCGGACGGCTACACCAAAAGTAGGCGGAAAGGTCACCGATCCCTTGGAGATCGCGTCTAAAGGGGCGGAGGATGTTGAACGGGAAAATCCCGAGGCAAGTCTGCGGGATTGTTCGAAAACCCGTGTTGTCGTGCCGGTGGCTGCCGCTGTTGTTGATATCTCGATGGACGACACAGAAAAAGTTGGTTGGACGGAAGTTCGACACAGACGCTCCCAACGTTCATTCAGTAATGTGTTGCGTGGAACAGCGGCGCCCGGCACCACCAATCTAGAAGCCTCTGAAAGATGGAGATACCTGCACCTCTTCTACGTTAAGCAGGGCACATCTGATACTCAGGTACGTGATCACCTAACTACCATTTGTGGAACAGATGTTTGCACGGTAGAAGTCCTCAAATCCCGTGGTAAATACGCATCCTTCAAGCTGGGTGTGCCCTCAAAATTGGCTGATCAAGTTGTGGCTCCTGAAAATTGGGCAGAGGATATTTGCGTCAAACCATGGCGCCGTAATTTTCGTGGCCGAAGCGATGAGACCCAATAAGCCCTATTGCGTTGTTGCCGCTCCCGCCTCTCGTGGTTGTACTGATCGCAACGTCTATCTGCGCTTACTGTACCAGAATGTGCGTGGGCTCAAAACCAAGCTACCCATTTGGAGGTCAAGCTTATTACTGTCTGAGCATGATTTGATAGCCGTTACCGAGACAAACCTGGATAATTCAGTGGAGGACTCAGAAATATCGGCTGGAGATTGGCGTACTCTTCGACGAGACAGAGTGACCACGGGTGGTGGTGTGCTGCTTGCTGCGCGGCCTGGGGTCACCGTGAATAGGCTACATGAACTTGAGACGGCCTGCGGCGAAGATTTGTGGGCCAAGATCACAATTTATGGCCTAAATATATATGTGTGTGTTGTTTACGTCAAACCTAGTGCAACTGATGAGGATTACCTGGCGTGGTTCTGCAAGGTCGAGGACGTTTTTCACAGTTTGAAGGGAACTATTATTATTTTAGGCGACCTTAATCTAAAAAGTGCGTCAGTAAATGTTAATAACTACTACTGTTATTTTCTAAGCTTTTGTAGTCTGGTAGAGATGAATGAGGTGATGAATATGCGTGGCAGTAAGTTAGATGTAGTGTTGGCTCGGGATGGCGCTGCTGTAAACTGTGAGTATATCCAGGGTACGGAACTGGTTCCGATTGATCTGTATCACCCTCCGTTAGATATTGCTGTTACCATCCTAAGGCATAAGGTACATGAAAAACTTGACCCTAGCAATATTGACCGTAGTAAGGATTGGAACTTTTGTAAAGGTGACTACACATCATTGTTCGATCTTGTTCGCTCTGCTCCATGGCAAGACGTGTTTCGCTGCAATGACGCGTCCACCGCTGCTTGTAAGTTTTATAATTTAATGTACGATATTTTTGATTCCTCTATTCCAAAAAAGACGAGAAGGACCGCTGGTAATAAGCGGTACCCAGTCTGGTTTACTAGAGATATCGTAAGCGACACTCGACGTAAATCAAAACTCCATATTAAATGGAAACAATCCAGATGTGATGCTACATATGCTCAGTTTAGCGCACTGCGGTCGGAATTAAAAGTGAGAACCGAGGAGGCATATAGACTGCATTGTTCTAATGTGGAAAACAGCCTAGGCAAAAATCCAAAAATGTTCTGGCAGCACATTTCAAGCCTGCGATCTAAGGGTGGGTTTGAGCCAGACGTTGTGCTTGATGGCAAGGTCTATTCAGGTGTCAAAGCTGCTGAGGCATTTGCTGAGTATTTTTCCAGCGTATTTCTGCCGGACACACCAGAATTGGACCCGAAATCAATCACGGTGAATAGTGAGGGAGGTAATTTTCCCCTACCCGTTTTAGTCCCTCCGGACGTGGTTAGGGGTATTTCCAAACTCAAACCCTGCTGTTCGATTGGCCCAGATAACATCCCTGCATATATCGTTAAAGGATGTAGCAGTATATTAGCAGCCCCTTTATGTCATGTTTTTAATCTAGCTCTTAAGTCGGGCGTGTATCCGGAGCCGTGGAAGACTTCACGTGTTACTCCCATCCCTAAAACCAGTGACAAGACATATGTCGAGGAACACAGACCCATCGCTATTTTATCAACCATTGCAAAGGTCTTTGAACATATACTTCACACTGTTATCTGTAAACAAACCAATATGTATCTTTCTGATGCTCAACATGGTTTTCGACCTGGTCGCTCCGTGAACTCAAATCTGCTGATTCATGTTGACTTCATATCCAGTAGCCTGGAATCCGGTAGGCAGGTCGACACTCTGTATTTTGATTTCCGGAAGGCGTTTGACAAAGTGGACAACGATGTGCTTTTGGCAAAGTTAGGGGCTACGGGCTTCTCATCCGGCCTTCTTAACTTCTTCGCCGACTACCTACGGGATCGCAAACAGTTCGTCCGCCATGGCTGCTTTGAGTCGAAGTCTTATTACACTCGCTCGGGCGTGAGCCAGGGATCCGTGTTGGGGCCGCCTCTGTTTCTGATCATGATCAACGACCTAATTTGTAAGATTCGATTCGCAAAATGTCTACTATATGCCGACGATCTAAAACTAGCTGCGCAAATCAGAACAGAGGTGGATTGCGAACTCCTACAAAAAGATATCGATACCGTCTATGAGTGGAGCATGGCGAACAAGTTGTTGTTTAATATTAGCAAATGCAGCGTTATGACTTATGGTCGTGGGTTGAGACCAATAAAATATGATTATAGTTTGGGGGGTTTAGTGATCACCCGTGTCACCAGCGTTAAGGACTTAGGAGTGACTTTCGACCGCAGTCTGACATTTAGAGACCACGTGTCTGCCCTTGCAAAGGAATCCTTCAGGCGTCTGGGATTTGTCTTGAGGAACGCTCGTGACTTTCGCAATCCCAGTATTATTAAACTTCTTTACACCACTTTGGTTCGGAGTAAACTCGAGTCCAGCGCCTGTGTCTGGCATCCGCATACTGCGTCTCAGACACTGATGCTTGAGAAAGTCCAGAAGACCTTCCTGAGATTTTTGTATCAAAGGCTGTACCATTACTTCCCATTCATGTACCCAACGAATTATCTTCTAGGGGTGTTGGGTTTAAATTCGTTGGAGGTAAGAAGGGGATTTGATCAGCTCACGATTGCCTGTAAAACCCTAAGCGGTCGTATTGACTGCCCTGAACTCCACGGACTTTTCTGCCGCCTATTTGTGCCCGACAAATACCTTGGGCACCGTCAAAGCCGCCGTCATAACCTGTTCGCACTACCGCTGTCTAGATCTGTTGCTAGAGCCGAATCCCCAGTTTGTCGAACCCTAAGGATGCTAAACGCCCTCCTGACTGCCGACCCTGAATGTGATGTGTTTGCCGATGAATGGAAGAAAATAATGCGGGCTTGTCTGTTGTTTTGTGAGGGACAATATGCGAGGGTGTCCACTGTTGCATGTTAGTTTATTGATGTATCTAATTTATTGAACCATTTACTCAAATAATTATTAATAATTTTATCCACGAATTGTATATCTTTGAATTTAATTTTTTGTATTGTATGTTATTTGAATGCTTATTTTATTTTAATTTTTATAATTCTATGTTAATTAATGTAATTGGACCTGTGCCGTTTTAATTAACTATAAATAAATAAATAAATAAATAAATAAATAAATTCGGCATAATTTTTTTAGGCATACGTTTTATGTTGGTATAATTATCTTAAAGACTAATTTGTTTGGCATAAATTTGATTCGCATAACGTTAGTAGGCCTAATGACTATTAGCATAACGTTAGTAGGCATCTGTTGGGAGTTGAACACAACGTACTATGCCAATAATTAGGGGTGCGATATAAAAAACGTCATTATGGTTAACACCCCGACTCAGAGTACCCCGACTCGGATAGGTTAGGTTAGAAGGCTAAGGCGGGAGCGAAGCGGAGCAGAGCTCCCGTCTTAGCCTTCGTGGTTATTTTTTTTTAAACCACCCAGAAATAGGAGCCCCGCCAAGCGGGGCTCCGTCGACCTATCTTAGCGCAGGTGGGGTTTAATAAATTTATGATTTAGAATATAATGCTTAATCATTATTATGGTTAGAGAAATTATGTTTAAAAAAACTATGCGTAAGCTGTTATGCGTAATTATATTATGCGAAAATATAATTATGCCAAACAAAATTATGCTAAGTTATATTAGGTCTTAAAATTTTATGCAAATGGATAGGGAACCTATTAATTTATATCAAAAACTTTCTATCTAGGTAGGTACTATGCACAGGTATTCTGTTAAAAAAAAATGCAATTTGTTTTTGGATGTGTAACATCTTTCCTCCAATCTGTGGGAGTGATTTCGGGCAAAGGGACGGAAGTGTGTAACAGGAAGCCCGGGGAAGCGCGCGCTATTTGATTTGATGAGTGTGCGTGGTGGCAGTGTTCGCCGTCAGATTGTACGAACCCATTATCTGAGACAGTACTGTCAGCCAACAGTGTGTGCGTGTGTGACGAGAGAGAGAAAGGGAAATAGAGAAAGAGAACGCATCAGGTGTGCGCTTAACTCAGAGTGTTGTGTATAAAGTGCGTGCGTGCGTGTGTGTTGTGCTGTTATATTTACTAATTTATATGTGTAAACTATATTCAATGTATATAAATTACTGTTGATAATAAGTGTCTGAAAAAGTGCAGATCATTGATAAAAAAATGCAAGAGAGTAATAATAATTAAATTAATTATAATTAATAATGATTAAAATAGATATTTCAGTATTTATCATTTTTTTTTTTTTGTAGTCTTTTCTATATTTTGAGTTGTTTGAATGTTTTTTTTTAAATATCTTCAAAGATGACGAAGTTATGATTATGATAGTTTTACCTCCGCTAGTTTGATAGTCGCCGCCCCCGATCGGAACCGTCAATAATTGTAAAAAATAACCAATTACAGGCACTTTTGAATTGTCAAGTCGGTCAGTCAGAAAGATGAAGCTAGTTGCCCAATCCAAAGCGTATTAAGTACCTATGATGAGATGAGATGAACGGGCAAAACAAACTCCACGGACAGTCTTTTAAATCAAAATATTGGTTACATTATACATGTTGAAATTATGCATGGTGAAAACGATGCAGAACGTTAAAAGCGTCCGTAATAAAAAGACAAAAACAATTCAAATATTAAATTAAGTTAAAATAAGCCGTGGCAGCTAAGAGACGACCAGTCCCTACTGACGGCGTCCGTTCACGAACAACTATACAAACAGAAGAAACGAAAGACAAAATGACAGATTGTAGAAAGATTTCTACGGCGCGATGTCAAAATTCAAAAAAGGAATGACGTTTTGTTAAGAAAGTGATTTGTCTTCTTTTCGTAGAGTAGAGATAGATGTGGTCGTGCTACGCATGCTGACGCTGTACTGTACTACTTACTGTGTGTACACCAAAATTTCGCCAGTTAGGTTTCTGGCGAACCCTTAAGGAAATACGGGCGAGATGTTGTTATGTTATCTCGCCCACAAGGCTTGTTTTACGATCTTTATGATAAGTAGCCTAACTGCATTTGATTATCATTTATGCCTGCTATTGATATTACTAGGGCTTGTACAAAAATAGTAGTTTGGTAGAAGTGGGAAATGCTGCGTTATAGCAATGGGCGGTCCGAAGTAGAACGAAGAAGGACGTGGAGACGGCAAAGACTAAAAATAACTAAGACAAAAAAAAATGTTGTTTCTAAAAATGAAGGACTCTGATTCTTAGTTGGTTTTAGAACAGAATTATGACAAATTATTTAATAAATAAGGTTTTTTAACGTTATTAAAATTAGTTTTTTTGAAGAAATATTTCGTAGTTATATTTTATTTAAGACCCTCGTTGGTAAAGGTGTTGGTTCGGAGCTGGAGTCTTGGTTTCAATATCCACATCTGAGAAAAGGTTATTTGAAGTTGTTATACAGCATGTATCAGAAAGGTATTGTCATATTGTACAGACCAGCAGTTCCATACATTTGGGCCGAGTAGGTGTAGTAGGTAGGTAAAGTTTTGTATGGGACACTTAATTTTTTTTTCGCGATTAGCATTTTGGTCTCTTGGACAAAGTTGTTCAGTGTGCTGGTCTGTGCCTTTAAATACCCTTAAAAACCTTAAACCTTACCCTTTTAGTGCCCTTAAATATGATCAGAACTTGCTAATACATGCTGCAGAAGATGCTTATGTAAAATATTGTTAGCAGATCTATTACACGTAATAAACAATTTGTTTGCACAGCATTTGTATCAAGAATTACTTTAGGAACAGAATGACGGAAAGAAGAAAAATAATATAGTAAGTAATAAAAAGCGGCCAAGTGCATGTCATACTCGCACACGAAGAGTTCCGTACCACCGTACAATATTTAACACTACATACGTTTTTTTTTTTATTGTTAAAGCGGCTATAGTAGTACACACTCTTAGAAAACTTCAAGTGCCTACCTATTAAGGTTCAATAGATACAGCCCTGTGACAGACAGACGGACGGATGGACTGCGGAACCTTAGTAATAGGGTCCCGTTGGCACTCTTTGAGTACGGAACCCTAAAAAAGTACTAACTCTGAAACAATTCAATAGTTATTCATATATTTACCCGACTAATAACAATAAAACCTCCACCAGATGTATGAACGTAAACGAGACAAATGGAGTATGTAAGGATCGCAGCAGGTGGCGTTCTGTAGTTTCTGCCTACCCCCATGGGGAGAAGGCGTGAGTGTATGTATGTATGTGTATGTGAATAACAATAGAATTGTTTCGGTAAACAAAAAATTCCTCAGAAATATCAGTTTTTAAACAATCATACAGGTCTCGTGTGTTTTTATTAGGTTAATATATAACATTATAAAACACTATTGTATTCATAATTTCTTACGAACTCATGTAAAATAAGAATGGCCCATTGTTTTGTGAATATGGATGTTTGGCACTCGATCTCCTCGCGTGATGTGCTCAAGACTCTTCTTCATACTAGACAAGGGATTTTAAGTAAATTAATCAGGATATTGGCCGTAGATTAATAATAAAGTCTTCGTCGTTTGTCCAGTGGTCGCTAGTGCTAATGTTGAGCATGAGGTCCTGGGTTCGATTCCCAGGTCGGGCAAAGTGTTATTGGGTTTTTGCCACAGGAATTTCTCAGTAGCAGCCTGGAGTCTGGATTTGTGCCCGGTTGATGGCAATAGGCTCGCCCCCTAATACACGAGACTGAAACATAACTGGCGAAATGTGGGTGTACTACCTATAGGTAAACCTCTGCGTAATCCTTTGGGGATTACGACGTGGCGTTATGTTATGTGTGTGTTATGTAATAATAAAGTGACTGAGTGGTATAATCACAATTCAGGGAGTTATTAAAGGCGCCAAACTCGTTGTTAAATTCTGGACTGAATCAATTTAGGTTGACAGTAACACGTCTAGAAGAAGCATCATAATTCAACAAGTAAATTGTTTTCTAACCAAAAATTTATATTTATCTTTGTGACTTACTAAATAATAATTAATTTAATTTCAAATGAGCAGCTATCAACCGATGATATGTCTTGGTAAAAGTAAAATAGGTCTTGAAAAAAAAGCACTCAGGTACAACAAATATTTTTCAGAAAAATATTATATTTATATTTTTACAGGACATAGCGACTCCATTGCCGTCCCTGTTCCCGCCCGCCCCTACAGTCCGGCTGTATATAAGCCTTGGTTCTCGCCCTACGCTGCACTCAGTAGCCACTCGTCTTCAGGTGAGTCCAGAACCCATTATTACCCATAACGACCCATAGCCTATATAGAAGGTATTTAATATTTAATTAAAAATATGTTTTTAGAGAGAGAAAAGATTTATTCTAGGGATACAAATATGTTGTGTTGAGTTGACTTAACATTTTTTTTTTGTATTTGTTCTTTAAATATAGAAAAAAATATTTTCTAAGCTTGGGGTAGTGCGGATTAGAATAAACTGACAAAGTTTTATTTGTTTATTTAAATAAACTTTTCCTTTTATAAAACTAAATGTTCAAATAGTATCATTTATATTGTTTTTATGAAATAAAATCAAACTTATTATACACCTCCTTTGGGTGACGCCAAACCGAAAAACCCAAAAAAATATGTTTCTATTTACCTAGGTTCACTCTTTTCTACTTTTTCATTATTTATAATCTGACTGCCTTTCGAGTATTTTAAAAAGGGTTTGAAACCTGATTCTATACAGTAATTGCGTAGCGCACTCCTAATGACAATCGTTAAGGAAATTACTTGATGTACCTACCCCGGATAAAAAGCATTCTACGTGTTAATTCCAGAAAGTTACTCGTAAACGTGTGCTATTTTTCTAAATCCGTTTAGCCTTTAGTAACAAACACCTTTATTAACTTTCTGATAAAAAACCTTCACCAAGGCTTTTTAAAATAAACCAAACAGTTAAAGTCAGAATAATTATACATAATAAGTACATTATCGGAGAATAATAATGATAAGTAATCACTTACCTACTCTTAAAAAAATCTAAAGATTCAAAAACGTGTGCCATGCATCAAATCCATGCTGTACCCGCGTGGTGGACTACAGTCCACTCTCAGGCTGATTTTGCAAGCTATGGTACTTAAATCGTTAAAAGCAATAGTTTAATGACCTCTTCACCGCGGTGCAGTAAATGAAAAACTCCCAATTTGGGACAATTGTTCTTGTCACTACGATTAAGTGTTTTAAAACATAGGTATTGCTTGCTAATTTTCTTTCCTTTTTACCAAATAGTCAATCTTGTTTTATTTTTCAACTTGTTGCTGTCGATGTTTTTACTTACTTAAAAGTGAAGTGAAGAAAAACAGATATATTATTAACTTAAGATAACATCATACCTTTCTTCCCCGAGGGGTTAGGCAGAGGTATACCTACCTATAGGTCAGTAATAGGGGGTGAGAGTAAGTCCCATGTAATAGGGGGTGAGCCTTTTGCCATCAACCGGGAACAAGTCCAAATTTCGAGCTGCTACTAAGAAATTCTACATGGAAAAATCCAGTAACACTTTGTCCGACCCGGGAATCGAACCCCAGAATGTCTTGCTCAGTTGAAGTGCCTGCGACCACTCCACCAATAACTGCAGTCGTTTAAAATTACTTCAACGAAAACAGCGTCTAACTATGCCACTTCTGGGAAAATCCCTCTTCTCATATAGAGAAGGAACGTGGGTTGCTTACCACGGTTGCTCACTGCGTGTTGTCGATTTTCGACTTTTAGGTGAACCCTCAGTTACTGTTGTAGCCCGCCAAATTCAGATTTTCCTAGATTTTTTGAAATTTGCAGCTCTGTTTTACCTTGTATGTTGATCAAAATGCGATTCGCGACTGTAGGATATCAATCGTCAAACTACGTACACTTACGTACGTACAACGTATTTTATTTCTTTAAACTTTGGAAATATGTTCCACTTAAAAAAAATCATATGAGATATTCTAAAAAAATCTTAGGTGGAACCAATTTCCAAAGTTTGATGATTGATATGACATAGATGATTATTATTCAATAAATATATCATTCCTACGAATCGATTTTGATCAACATACGACGTAAAACAAAGCTGCAATTTGCAAAAAAAACAAAGAAAATTTTAATTTGGCAGGCTACAGCTGAGGATCCTCCTTAAAAGTCGAGGTTTCCTCACAATGTTTTTCTTCTCAGATTATATGGAGTGATGTCCGCTGACATAAAGATAAAAAAAGAGTCAAGTCCACGTAATTATGAAATAAATTCCCATGTCATCACCACAAACTCTTCGGCTTCGTCCGCAAGGTGTTATAATTACGGTACGATAATTTACAGTAAAATGTTAGGATCACAAGTAGGATTTCCATTTCGTTTGAAAAGTTCTGATTTCCTGAAGGAAAACTGGATTTGCAAAAAAGTTCGCACAGTTTTCTTTTTACATATACGTAAACTCGCGTCTTTTCCCATGGGGGTAGGCAGAAACTACAGAACGCCACCTGCTACGATCCTTACATACTCCTTTGGCTACTCGCTTTACAATTTTAATATTTCTTTTTTCAGAAATCATTTGATTTTTTTCTTCTTTTCGTGTAGAGACGAGATACTTTCATATATCGTTTAGGTCCTAGTTGATGGCCACGTTAAATCTGCCGTGCATAATTATGATAATTACAGTAAGTCACTTTTTTGTCGATATGGAGTATGTTGTGATTTAAACTGGAATGTAGAGATTGAGATCTACATTTCATTTCTTAAGCTTATTTTCACATTATAAATATACAGAAATGTATATCTCAATATCTACATTTCAAATATGTTTTTAATTCAATATCAACAAAGATGTGCCTTATTGTAATTATCTTAAGCACGGCAGAATTTCAGAATCAAGCGTTCTTTAGTTCCAAAGTTTCAGTGTTTGATTTGTTTGCGCACTCGCAGTATCAATGTCGCTATTTGTCAGACGGATTTATACACACAGTTATTTTGTCACATGTCAGTTGTCTATTGCCCGCGACTTCGTCAGCGTGTATTTCATATTTCTCACTTTTTAGGGTTCCGTAGTCAACAAGGAACCCACATAGTTTCGACATGTCCGTCTGTCCGTCCGTCCGCAGCTTAGCTTCGAGACTCTTATTACTAGAAAGCTATTATTTGGCATGGATTTACAAATTAATTACGACGACAAAGTGGTAAAATAAAATCATACACTAAAAATTCTCTTGGGGTGCCTCCTGCACACGTAAAGTGGGGATGGTTCTTTTCCCTCATCTATCCCATTGGTTGGGGTATCGTTTGATAGGCCAGACAAAAAAATTACAGGTCTGTCGAAGCCATTTTTCGATTTAGGAATCCGTTTGCGTAAAATTAAACTTTAAATTGCTAATTTTTGTTAGAGTCTAGTCCCCCCCCCTCCTCCCTGCCAGCTCATTGGTTTCTTTTGGATATGTGAAAAAATTCACGGCTGTAGTATATATAACCAAATTAAAAGGAAAACTATCACAGCTAAGTAGGCTTTACAAGTTAACGAGTAATAGTCGACCAACTTAACATTTGCAGTTGTAACGTATGGGAGAACGTGTTTTTCAACTACAATGTTCAGTTTGTTTTTGGGATAAATTCATTCCAACCACGGAATCCTTTATTGTGCGTGATCCGACACGCACTCGGCCGGTTTTTATAAAAAATATATCCAGGATGAAAAGTAGCCTATGTGCTTCTCCAGGTCCCAGGCTACCTCTAATCATTTCAGTGGTTTAGGCCTGAAAAGACAAACCGAGTTACTATCGCATTTATATAATATTAGTATGGATTTTGCTAAGTTGTATTTGCTTACGAAGTCTTCACTACTGAGCCTAACGAGTCAACAGAATGGTTATAGTATTGTTAAAGAATAACTTAAGACACAGTTTATTATTGAAGTTTCTTAGGCAAAGTATTATACATACAAAGACGTAATACTTCGCCCGTTTCACTTTTCTTACAGCAAAGGCTAGCAGCCAATATGGGACTTTAACATAACTTGCGAAATATGGGTGTACTAATTGAGGATGTTAGGATCAAAACCACAACATATCCACTTTTGGCAATTTCGATTTTTTCCACGATTTCTGCACAAAATGATAAAACCTACTATTAGCAGAAACTGTTTAGTTCAAAACAGCTTATTCTCCTAAGTAAAATGTTGTCTAATATTACCGTATAGAACTTCCAAACCACAAAATAACCTGGGACATATTTATCAAGTACGTAAAACTCATTCTTTAAAAAAAAAAAATACAAAAATATGTGCTGACTATTTATTAAGTTTTTTTCGAGTTCTGCCTTATTGAAAAAAGCGGAATATATACTTAGTGGTTTTGATTCTAACCTCCTCAATTGTGCACCTCTACCTAACTCTTCTCTCTACGTTACACTTCGCCTTACTGATAATGTTTAGTAGTGTAACGGACTTGGAAATTATGGAATTAAATCTAGTCTAGTAGTAGTTTTGACCGTCCGTCCTGTGTGTGTGTGTGTGTGTGTGTGAACTTATTTTAATCATTTCTAAAATGGCGAAAAAAAATGCACTTAAATTACAAGGTCAAATTAAATAAGCGAGCGAAACTCCGTTGTCGTGGTGGAATCGATATATGATAAAACGAAAACGGCTAAGTGCAAGTCGGACTCAAGCACGAAAGGTTCCGTACCACCGTATTTACACTATACATATTTTTTATTTTTTTTAAATTCCGATTCTGGTATGGGGACCTCTTTAATTTTTTACTTTTTTTTATTTTTTTTATTTCCTGTTTGACCGGCAAAACAAATACACACTCTGTGGAAATTTCCACTGTCTACCAATTACGGTTCATGAGATACAGCCCGCTGACTGACGGACGGACGGACGAACAGCGGAGGCTTAGTAAGCGGGGGCCCGTTGGCACCATGTTGGCACCCTTTGGGTACGGAACCCTTAAAACACAGGCAGTCATGGTGACTGCCGACAGAAGTGAAAACTTAAAATATGAAATAACACCGTGTTTTTCACTGTTGGCCAAGCGCAACATGTCATACTCATAGACATATCTGTGATGCAAACCCGTAAGATGGGGTACCATAAATCCCTCATCGCGCCTGAAGAAATTTTGATTTCAAAAAAAATATTTTTGAGTGTCACATTGAAGTACCCAAATAAAAAGACGAGAAAATTTACCTGTTCTAGGGGATGAAACTTTGCTTAAACGTTCATCCTTTTGCCGATGAGAAATCCCATTTTATAAACACCTACATATTCTAATAAAATGCCAGTGAACGCAAGGCGCAAGTTTACCCACGTTCCCCGTCTTGAGAACGACACAGCATTCATTATGAATTGTCAACAGCAAAAGAGGTTTGCAAATTAAAAGTACACCGACTCTAGATTGAAAAATAATAGTTGAATATACTAGGACTACATTAGCGATCGAGTATTTTTACATTGTTAGGTTTCAGTGAGCATAATATGAAAAATGATTGGGTTTCAACGTTATTACAGGTTGCTATTTTTAAATTGTTATTAGGTACAGAGACAAATTTGCTACTTAAGGGGATATTACTATCACATATATAAGATCATACATAAACAGTGTCAAACTAAATTAGCTAGCGAAACTCCGCAGACGATTTCACGGTAAGATTTTTTACGGAATACACCGGCAGTTGTACTGACTAATTACTTTGACAATAGACAAGTTGTATGCACGAAACTTATCAAATTTTTCAAAAAGTTGAACAGAATAATTAACAATACATATCTGAAACAACGTCAATACATGCTTTATAAACTTGTGAATAAGCACGGGGTAAGGATTTCGTTCCACCAGAACTCCTAAACTTATTTTTGTAATTTGCCATAATAGAGTGTTGGATTCCCAACACTAAATGTTACTAAATGTTACATGTTTGATTCCCAACACTAAATGTTACTAAATGTTACATGTATGATTCCCAACACTATATGTTACATGTTTGATTCCCAACACTAAATGTTACATGTTTGATTCCCAACACTAAATGTTACATGTTTGATTCCCAACACTAAATGTTACTAAATGTTACATGTTTGATTCCCAACACTAAATGTTACTATACAATACTAACATCACTAGTGCGCTCTCGGTAGCCATCTTTGTAAAAATATCTCGCTCACTTCCTCACGGGTCGGGTCCGCGACTGGTTTGGTCCTCGACGTGCTCCTGTCTAGTCTGTTTGACTAAAGGTGACTATAACTCTTCATCAAGAACTGGCTGTTTTCATCCAAATACATCCACTAACACACATCCCCACATTTCTTTCAACTGGCTACCTAAAACGGTTGCCCTGTGGCAGACAGACGGTTTAGTAATATGTCCCGTTAACACCCTATTCGTACGGGCCCTATCAGAATATTAACGCTGTCGTATTTTGCTGAGATACGCATCATTATGCTGAGATACGCAGCATTATGCTGAGATAGAAGCACAGGTCTTTTTTTGTAACCATTATTTTGTAAGGTTTAAATGTAGATTTTTATTGCTTGTATTTCCTTTGTTGGTCCCAAATATATTAAAATAATTTTCATCCTTTCAAAAAGCAAGTCACGAGAATAAACTTTTAACACGTTGCCTGCCATACGAGTATAGTCGTAGTACTTAACTTTTTTTAATACCCGTACAAGATGCAAGATACGCGCGAAAAACATAACCCTTTTGTTGCAGTTGGGTAAAAACGCAAAGAAGCAATTTATTACTGTCCGGTACGGTCTGAAAACCCTGCCGTAAGCGTTGAAAATTGTTTTAAAATGTATGGACTTCTTCCTGATTTGACAGGACTGTACCAAAAAATAATAACTATTACATTTCTTTTTCTGATTAAATAATGTTTTATTTCAAATGCCAAAGAGTTTAATTTCGCCCTCCTTCCACTGCCACTCTTCTAGAATTCGCTAAAAATCGCATACAATCAACTTCGAGAATACTCGTAGTTGGCAGTGAACCAGATCTTGTACACACAGCTACATATCAAGCTATACATTTCCAGTATAAGCTGACCTCTCATTGTACGGAAATCCTATACAAGGCGAGATCAGTTTATAATAAAAATGTATAGCTTGATACATATCAAGCTATACATATTTATACTTATAAGTATACTCGTAGGTTGGCAGTCAACGTGTTAATATCATCATCTGTCTCTTTTTCCCAACTAATTTGGGGTCGACTTCCAGTTAACCACATGCAGCTGACCAGTATTTTACATGGAGCTACAGTCTATCCGACCTCCACAACCCAGTTAGATACTTGGTAACACGAAAATACACCCACGTCAAATTAATTTCATTATTTTTATTACGATAATAATAGTAAACTCGCAATTATCATCACACCTAATAATTCGGGTGCGTAATGTAATAATAATATTGTGGCAATTGTTCCATTGTTGTTATTTGGTGAACTAACCTTGTACATGGCTACATATCAACTGGCACGACGCGACAGCTCGACACAAAGGCGCCGCTCGTCGTGCGGCACGCGGTGCCTTTGTGTCACGCTGTCGCGTCGCGCCAGTGTGCACGATCCTTTAATCTATACACTTCCAGTTTTAGCTGACCTCCCATCGTATTGGTTTTTCGTACAATGAGAATTCAGCTTATACTGGAAATGTATAGCTTGATATGTACCTAGTCGTGCGTACAGTACCCGGCAGTAAGAGACACTAGCTTTTTCCCGCTGCTTCGCTCGCGTTTCGGTCCAAAATTATCCCACGGGAATGCACTACCGGGATAAAAAGTATCTTAAGTGTTAATCCAGGTTAAAAACTATCTGTGTGCCAAATTTCACTCAAATCCGTTCAGCCGTTTTTGCGTGATTGAGTAATAAACATCTAAACATACAAACTTGCACATCTATACAAATAAATGGTATACGAATTTGTGTTGGGTAGGTAGCACATCTAAAATGTGAAAAATAAAAACTTTATTATAAAATAGAAAACAACCAACTTCCAAAAAAAGCACTACAAAGTGAAAAATTACCTACTTTAATTTCGAAAGTCGGTGTCAAAAAACGAAAACACAAAAAACGGACTTCCGAAATTAAAGTTATTTTTCACTTTGTAGTGTTTTGTTTTTAATAAAGTTTTGTACGATTCATTTATACTTAACAATAGAATCATGGATGTAGGTATATATTTTATACACTTTCAACCAGTCTGTGTAAACTGAAATAGTCTATAAACACAGCAGGAACGCAGACGACGCCGCGGGGCGTTAAAAGTGGAAAATCTTGTGGTTTCCATTTTAAATTGCAAAGCATAACACTTAAGTTATAACTCCAGAAAGTCATTTAAAATATATATGTAAAGTACACTGTGAAGTAGGTAACATTGTTCTTTTTCAAGTAGGTTTTTATGGTTTCAAAGTTTCAAGTTTTCTATTGGTCCTCTAACGTAGGCCTGAGATATTTTCAGGCAATGCTATACAGGCTGTAAAAAGACCCATAACATAACCGTTAACTACGCATTCTGTAGTGCGTCGGAAATGTTTGCACAGAATCGGGCTGACGGCTTCCATGCCGTCATTCGAAAAGAAGTCGCATCATTAGTAACTAGAACTCGGGCCAGTAGCAACAGCATTCTGAAAACAGTGGCAGATAGTGTCTATTCTCCCATTGTGAGGCATTTTGTGGAGAGGATGGCCAGGTGAGAAACTTGTACCTTACTTGGTCATCTTCTGTGCAAAATGCTTCAATCTCAAACTCAATTTATAATAAGAATATTACTACTAACACTAGCTTTAAGGTATTACTAACATTATGGATCTTTGTTGTCCGAATAAAGAAATTTTATTATTATTATTCACATTTCTCGGGACTCAGGGATCCCGGACCTTTGGAAGGCATACGAGGGGCCGAAGCCAACTCGCAGAGGCCCGTTAGACGTTTTTAATGAAATGAAGCACCAGCCGACGATTATTCCTGTTCGGACTATATAAGTGCACCCAAGGACAACCCCCGGTTGGTGTAGGACTATTGTAAGATATGGAAACAAATATATAGGACTATGGATTTGGGTAGCTTATGTGGACTGGTTAACTAGAACTATGGAAAGACTATGGCCCCTGCCTGACCAATGTTTTATATAAAATACACAGATAAAATGGTAGGGGGTGACTTGCACACTCAATAATGGGCCCCCGAAAATGGTCGCTAGCACATAGTGTCGAAGTGACAAAGGGGCAAAATGTCCTGAGGTGCTTATGAGGAGTGGAGAGGTATTTCACGGCTATCAGGACAATCCCGGAAGTACGGTCAAGATCCCTACCAGCATCTTACTGGAATACTTCCTTCCTCCGAGCACATTTGCTCTTGCGAATCTCCACTCTAGCCGACCAATAAAGGCAAGAAAGAGGCGGGAGCACTGTCCCTCTTCATTGTTCACTCCAGCCGGCCAATAAAGGCAAATTATTATTATTATTATTATTGTCCATCAAAATAAGTAAGACTGCACAAAAATAATTGCTAGGAGGCGACTTTTATTTTTGTTGTGATAATTTGTTGTTTGCAATTGTGCGCAATGTAAAACATGCAAAACATTGTGCTTATGGAGAAATAGAAATTAAATTAAGCCACATTCCTCCAGATCGTATTTTGTTGCTTCGTGTCTCAATATGAAAGTTTATAAAAGGTATTAGAAAATTCTAGACACACTTACCGAAGGTGCTTATTGAGCTGTTATTCAAAATTCCTTCTCAGTCATGAGATAATATTTTTTAAAGGAGTGTGGCGCTAGTGGAACGGTGTGCGCCCTCTTAAAGTTGTGTTATAAGTTTATAACATTAAAAAGTAGTTTTCGTAAAAAAACGTCAGTAAAAGTTGGAAATTTGTCCTTCAATATCTCCGTAACTAGAAGGTTCCCAGGTTTAGCTCAGTACAAAAAAAAAAAATACAATGACGGGGAATAAAAGTGACAAATGGCTTCGTTAAGTGTCTTTTTACCCCGGTAAGGTATAATAAATGATTTTATTTCTCAACAGAAACTGCAGCCCGCCTGGAGCTTGATACTCCACATTAACAAGGTTTCCTTTTCCAAACGAAAAACAATCTAAATCATTACCGTTGTAATATGATAAAATGGCACATTGTACTGTATAATAAAAACACCAGCCTCCTATTATCCCACTGCAGAGCAAAGGTCTCTTCTGATATAGAGAAGGCACGAGCATTGATCACCACGCTTGCTCAAGACGGGTTGGAGATTTCAGACCGATGTTAACTATACAAGTCCAGTTTCCTCACGGTGTTTTTCCTTCATCGATGTCAGTAATGTCCGAGTTATATACAGAAAGTACTTAAGAATTGAAAAGTCACATTGGTACACACGGCTACACATCAAGCTATATATTTCCAGTATAAGCTAATCTCGCATTGTGTAGGATTTCCGTTCAATGCGAGGTCAGGGTAAACTGGAAATGTATAGCTTGATGTGTAGCCGTGTGTACTAGCCTAGATTTGAACATATATCCTTATTCAAGAGAGGCATGGCCTTAACCACAGGGCCATCACGACACTACCATAAGCATACGTACGCGTACTGTATAAGCATTTATATAAAACTAGCTGATGCCCGCGGCTTCACCCGCGTGGAGGTCGGAATTTATCCTACAGGGCTATGCTACCGGGATAAAAAAATAGCTTATGTTACTCCTTATAACATCAGCTATCTGCCATTGAAAGTCCCGTCAAAATCGGCCGGAACAAACAGACAGACAAAAATTTAAAAAAATGTTATTTTGGTACATGTACCGTGTATACATCCACATGAATTTAGTAACAAGCGGTTATTTTAATATTAAAAACAGACACTCCAATTTTCTTTATCTGTAAAAAAAAATATTTTGGTCTATCTGCCGTGTATACATCCATATGGATTTAGTAAAAAGCGGTTATTTTGATACTACAAACAGACAGACCAATTTTATTTATCTTTAGTATGTAGTATAAAATAACAACTTAATCAGGCTCCCAGAAACAGAGGTTTAGCTATACTAAGTACCCTCTAGAATCTACACAACAGAAAAAAATAGACTAACTATCGCTCACAAACTCAATTAGTAACTCGCAAACTACCTAAATACACTTACTAAATTGTTTAGTAACAATTAAGGTGGACCAATTATATATTTACAAGTCGTTAAGTAAGTTTTTACTTAATTTGTCCTGAAGCTATGAGGAAAATTGGGGACAAGTTGACTTTTCTAACTTTACTTTAACTTAGAAGAAGTCGTGGGTGTAACAAAATGTACCTTGAACTTTTTTTTATTTCTTGTGTGGCAAACAAACAACCACCACTCAGCTACTTTAGACATTTGCAAAACCAGAGGCATGCACTACCATGGTAGGGTAGCGGTATCTAAATCGCCACATGCGAGCTACGCGTCACACTGACGTCATGCAAAAATCCTGCATCGCGCAAGCAGAGTTTACCGCGCAACTAGCATATTATTATATACAACGTCTCGACATCTAACGTCGCGCAGTTACCCAGCAGACACGACACCCAACTGGTCGTAAGATCCTCCCTTAAGTACCTGTCAACAAGTAAAAGGTACTTAACAAAATAGAAAAAGGTCTACAACTCTACAGTCTACAAGTTAGGCCTACATACAACGTTCTCACATTCACAAAATATAGAAGATTCTTCAGTAAAGTCAACCGCATGTCATGTCAGTGTTAAAAAATTGACCTGAAGCTGGCCTAGCGTAGTACGGAATCCCAATAGAAAACGAGACCAAGTTGAGCAGACGAATTTTAGCAATTTCCTTTGGATTATGATTGAAAGATTGTTACTTTATCAGGGTGCTGGTTCATGGTTGTGTTACCACTGAAGTGCAGTCCACTGTAACTGAAACTGTAGTAGGTAATATACTTTAAGTATTTCTTTTTTACGACGCTACCAGACTTAAATGTGCCCGGTCCGCTAATTAACGTGAAGAAGGGAGAATAATGTTATAAAAACTATGAACTTACGTTTATATTTTAACTAGCGACCCGCCCCAGCGAGCGGGGTAATTGCGTAACATCCGTACATTAGGAATAACTTTAATTTTGACAGTTCAACATTATCCATTGCGTTATTTATGTTGTTGAGCCGCCAAATTTTTCGAACATATGAAGCAATGGATTAGCAATAGGCTTCAAAATGATTCATATTGTGATAGATAGTGAGTTACGCGTAATTAGGGTGCTGCTTCGCACGGTTTTAAGACTTGACACCAAACGCCAAGATTTCTTTATTACGTATATTTAAATAAAATATTAATGTATTATTTATACACATTTAAAAGCCTTCCGGAATAACATAACATAACACCACGCCTATATCTACCGAAGGGATAGGCAGAGTTGTATCTACAGGAAGAAATTTTAACCAGTGCGCAAACTGTGGCCATGAATTCAGTATAAGATTCTAGACCATCTTGCATACAAACTCGCCAGTTATAAAAAAAAACTGCTTATTCATAGAAAAGTGCAATACCTACGCGTTCAAAATGTATGGAACAACAATTAAAAAAAAAAAAAAAACGACAAAAAAAAATTATGCTTCTAGGGGGTCTAGAATCATATACGCCACCCACATATCACCAGTTATGTTCCAAACCCATGTAATATGGGGGCAAGCCTATTGCCACAGGCGTGTATAGTGGGGGGCGAATGTTTTTCCTTCCGAAATAAATTCTGTAAATGTTGCTGAAAACAGCATTAAAATCCGTTGCATAGTTGATCGAGCGAGCGCGAAGAGTCTCCCTTTCAGCTTGTGCGAAAATGCTTTCGTATGTCCGGATGTCCGGTTGTTCTCCTCTACAGGTCGCATTTCTCAACCGATTCTCGTGAGTAGGTTCGATAGGTAATTATATGGCATTATCTTGTCGATTCAGTTTTTCGAAATTTTTCAAAATGGCGGTGATATGGGTGTCGAAAACGTAAAAAAAAACATATTTCAGCCATTTCGCGGTCTTTGTGCGCGCTTTTTGTTTTAAGGTATTATTGTCCCACCGCAGGGAAAAGGCCTCTTCTCATACACAGAAGGCACGAGCATTGAGCACAACGCTTGCTCAAGACGTGTAGGCGATTTCGAACTATTTTTGCTTTATCATAATCACTGTGATGTTTTCTTTAACTGTGAATCAATGGTACTTAAGATTAACTAACAAACCGGTCAAGCGAGAGTCGGATGCGAGCACTAAGGAGTCCGTACTTGCAAAACTATAACCAACGACAAACAACAAAACGAGTTCTCACTTTAGTCTAAGCAAAAGTCGAGCCAGTTATCAGTTATTTTGAAGTTTATCCAGAACACTGAAGTTCTTAATTCAAAATTGACAATTTAGACTCAAGTTAGAACATTAACATTGTCGGAATGAAGTACGAAATTCAAAAATGCCTCGATGGTCTAGAGATAACTTCAAAGTGATTTAATGTTGAAGTAGTGAGGAATTATCCATCGAAGTCCTTCGTAATGAGTAGCAAATAATTATGACGATTCGCCGGCTACGAAACCTCGTAGCTGCTACGAAAAGCGTAGCTGATGTCTACGTGGATACTACGGCGTAGCCACTTGAAAATGTAACGTGTTTATTATTTAGACAATCATACTAACATTTTGATCGCTGACGTCGAACTGGCAAATGAGAAGTCATGAGTTCCAACCCTGGAATGAGATTTACACTTGAAATAAAATTTTAAACTACACTTTGTAAACAAGCATATTAAGAAAGAAAATGAATTTATTTAGCACAAACTACAAGGCACACAACACAACATATAATAAAACAAACAAATATTAAGTGTAAAGTGCATAGTGAGAAATTAGTAGGAAAGTGTGCCTCGCGGCTGCACTAAATAGGTCCAGCTCAGCAAAAATGTCAGACAACTAGTGCCTGACGCTGGTTTTCAACTGAACCTGAAGTGTGATGAGGTGACGGATGTAAATCAGTTTTGTACTGCAATGTGTGTATATATGTATACTTATGTTAATCAAATAAATGATTGTAAGAGAATAATAATAAACGGATATTTAATTAATTAGTATAGTATTAAATAAAACTGCATAACAAAACATAAACAAACTGACAAATAAAATGAGACAGACGCATGGTATAATATCTAGAGATCTATTTACTTTTACAACAAAACCTGTTTTGAACGATGCCAAACTTCCACGCTCCAACACATTGTGTAATTAATAAATCCGTGCACAATTACAATTTAGAGGATGCTTGGAAACATGCTGGTCCTGCTCCATAGGCAATCTAGAGTCTAGACAAAATCAAACTGGTTGCTAATTTAATTGTATAATTTATAATTTTAATTATTACTAGTTAAAATTTTGAAATAATTATCTACTTTTCAATATTTGTAAATATGTGAGCACCATGTATCTATCACATAATTAATTTACCTGTCATTGCGCTTTATTTAATTCTTTTTATCTAGGTGCATCGTCTTCACATATAATTAACGTATACATAATATTGTAAAACATTTTTAAAAGAGTAACGGTGGAGTTTGTTGCCCATTCTTCTCCATACGAAACTACCTTTTGGAAGGGGCAACTAGAATCAATTCTATTTTCTTGTAAATTTTGACGTTCAAAAGTGCCTTTTATGTGCCTTTTGAAATAAATTATTTGACTTTGACTTTGACTTTGACACACATTTAACACAACATCACGTCTGTATTCTACGTGGGGTTAGGCAGAGATGTAATAAATTTTGTCGTGCAAAATTCCCTTTAGGTAGGCAGTATCTATGGGCGAATCGAGGTGGGTTGGGGGGTCGAGCAGGAGGGGAAGTCCCTGGACTTGGACTACCACCTCTGCCCTATAATTACTGTTAGGAATTAATAACCAATAGAAATCATTCCAAAAAAAAAAATACTTAAAGCGAAATAATTATATAACTAAAGCTGATGTCGGTTAAAAAATTCCCAATTTTTTTTAATGTTGTATCTTGTAAACTTTTTATAATCTCTGACAGTGAACATAAAATGTTTCGGAAAACTCTTGTAGAGCTTGGAGGTTGGAGGTTTCTAATAAAATAATTGGACACGGACTTTACTTACCAACTTCATTGCCACCCTATTTATCTAGCTATGTTATTTCTTGTCAACAGGTCAGCCATTTTGTGCAGTTGTGAAACCTCGTCGCCATGTCTGTTTCCCGCGTATCTCTGTTCGTCATCATCGCACTGCTGTACTTGGAATGTTGCTATACAGCCACGGTGAGGATAAACTTTATTATAATTACGTACATTTACCTAATAGGTAAGCGACTATTATTTACAAGGCAGATGTAAGTGGAAACACGGGGAACGGATGCCTTAGAATGACATATAGTGACCTCATCAGTGATATTCTTCAGAAAGGTCAGGTGCGTAGTGCAACTGGCGAGCGTGTATGACCAGAGGGCTTAGACAAAGTTTACATTCCATTAGCGATGACGGTAGTAGAAAAAGAAAAGACAAAAATGTATGGAGTTGACATAAGCTATCGAAATGTCACGTGATCATAGGTTAACGAATGGAAGTTAGCTAGACAATGTTAACATCATTCGATTCTATGAAACCAATGGACAGCGTAGAAAGATTACTTCCTTAGAGATGCGTAGCCAAGTGGCATTTTTTGACATGCCTTATCGCTAGTTTTCGATTCGTATGATGGATACATTAGCGAAAGCGATAGCGATTGTAGAAATAGAATCGCTCCGAAGCGAATGCCATTTGTCTAGGCCAAGGCTGGCCAAACCCAGGCACGCGGGCCACGAAGTGGCTCGCCAAGGCATTTGAATTTGCCCGCCAGCACTTCGGTTGGTTGGCTAGCCGGCGCGCGTTGTCACCGCCTCCATCTGATTGGTCCTTTGAAACAGCCCGCCCGAATGCAACCGATCCGCGTCGTTCGGGTATTGTCGCTATTTATAAGTACCACTTGAATGTTGAGGTGCATAGGATTACTAATCAGTTTGGTCACAATTTGTTATTTTGTGTTTTTTGTATATGAATAACCTTATGAATATGGTAGTAGTGGTGGCCCGGCGCCGCCACAGTCTAAGAAATTTTGCTCACCTGGAAAAGCTATTGGCCAGCCTTGGTCTAGGCCCTCGGATGTATGAACGAACACGAAGCAAAAGGAGTATATAAGGATCGTAGCAGGCGGTGTACTGTAGTTTCTGCCTACCCCCATGAGAAGAAGGCGTGATCACGTTTGTACTCAATAAAGGGGTAGGCAGAGGTACATATTTCGCCAGTTATAATCCCTTGTAAGTGTTTTTGTTTGACCGATTAGAATAGAATAGAATACTTTATTATGTACGGTCACCAAAAGTGATAAGTAACCAGAGTCGTCGGATATAGTGGAAGGTTAGTAAGAAACCGATGAATCAATAGAAAACAAACAGTTCATTTAAAAAATCAAATTTCATTGGAAAACAGCCATCAGTTTCTTACTAAATTTTAACTGTATCTGACGACCCTGGTTACTTATCTCTTTTGATGACTGTACACCACAAAAATTACGGATATTTAAATATAGACATTTTACATAGGGTGACAAAATGGGCGGTCTTAGTAGCTTAGCAACAAATAACATCAACAAAAAATCCTTTCCATTACTGAATTTATGATCGCCTCGTTCGTCCAGTGGTCGCTAGCGCTACCGCTGAGCATGAGGTCCTGGGTTCGATTCCTAGTTCGGGCATTGTGCTATTGGGCTTTTCCAACAGAAATTTTTCAGTAGCAGCCCGGAGTCTGGATTTGTGCCCGGTAGATGGCAATAGGCTGGCCTCCTATTACATAAAGGGCTTCAAATAATTGGCTTGTCCTTGTAGACTGTAGATTTGTACACCTTTTTCTAGTTTGTTGAGTACCTGTTACTTGTTGACAGGCCTACACTGTCCTCCCATACCTATTAACACTGTAATTTGAAAACATTGTAAAAACCCCTTAATTTTAAAAGTGTAACCGTGGAGTTTCTTGCCAACCCTTCTCCATAGGAAACAACCAATTGGAGCCGTGCACCTAGATTCTGACGTTTCATAAGTGCCCATGAAGGTAAAAAAAAATATTTTAATTTTGCCAAAATGTGGGTGTAGGTACTATAGGTACACCTCTGTCTAACCCTTCGGGGATTAGAAGCATGATGTTATGTTATGTTTTTGTTATTGAATTTATCTAGTAGTAAGTAGGTTACATAATCGTACACTGTAGTTCTAAAGCAGAAATTTTATATTATTTTCTAGATTCCGCGGAGCTACGACAGTCGGCTGTCTGACGAAATGATCATGACTCCTAAGAAGCGACCTTTCTGCAATGCTTTCACGGGTACGTATCAAATAATATCGTACTAGTGCCCTATGTTACAAGGTCAAATTAAATTGATCAACGAAACTTCACTTCAAAATCCAATGTATACCTGTGTGAAATGTATTGGTATTGTATACAAAGATATTTAGTGTCAATAGACTTATTTAATTAATTTATTTATTATATAATTACTTAAAGACTATGTAGCGGTATCTACATCGCCACATGCGAGCGACACGTCACACTGACGTCACGCAAAATCCTCCCTTTTCTATGGAGGTGTGAGTGAAATTTACACCCTGTTCCTTATGGCAGGCCTATGTTGTTTCGAACGCCGCTGTTGCGACACACGCTGTTGCGAATTATTTTTCCACTGCCTCACAGGTTCGAAAGCTCATGGACTCGAATGAAGTAGTCGCGAAAGACGCTGTTTCGAAAAACATTTTCACTGCCTCATACGCTCGAATGCTTGTGATTTCGATTTATTTAGTCATAAAGTGTACAGAAAAGTATTTAAGCAGTAATTAAATAAAATCAACAAATTCGGTGTCAACATCAACATTTAATATTATTATTAAAGTTACACTGCAAATAGCAAATTGCAGCATTATTTGCTAGTAGCAAATAGTTACTAACTATTTGCTACTAGAAATCATAGGCGAGGTACTATAAATAATGAAATGGTGACTAATATTAACAGTAGGATAGGATGCAAGAGCGAGCGAAGCGAGCTCGGGACTTGGGGCACTCTGACTCGGACTGGTTAGGTTAGAAGGGGATGGCGGGGTCTGAAAGACCCCGCCGTCCCCTTCGTGGTTATTTTTTTTTAAACCGCCCAGAAGTAGGAGCCCCGCGTAGCGGGGCTCCGTCGGCTACTCGATGCCAGTTTAAATTAAAACAAAGCTAACAACAATAAATCGAAATCACAAGCATTCGAGCGTATGAGGCAGTGAAAATGTTTTTCGAAACAGCGTCTTTCGCGACTACTTCATTCGAGTCCATGAGCTTTCGAACCTGTGAGGCAGTGGAAAAATAATTCGCAACAGCGTGTGTCGCAACAGCGGCGTTCGAAACAACATAGGGGACCCGTTCCTTATACCTCTATAGCTATAACAAGATTTTTAACACTATAATGTGTCTAGTAGAAAAAATATTATATTATAAATACGAATTTATGATGAATACACTAGGCGATATCTATAAACTTTACTTAACCCGTTCTTTGGCTGGCACACGGGAACATGCCTAAGTCAAAGTAGGTACGAGCTAAATAACGTTTTTAAATGTCATGCTAGCAGACATACCCGCGGAGTAATTGCATAACAGACTATTGGGAAACTAAGTCAGTAACGAAAGAGTCTTAAACATTAATTATGGTAAAAAAAATATGTTGTCGAGCAGACATTTCGAGCAATGCATTAGAAATCCTTCAAAATTCTTCTCATTATATGGTTTAAGGTGTTTTAAGCGGGCAAAGAGATGTTTCATTTTATAATACATTGCTACAAAGATCATTTGGCGCCTGAATGACGTTGACAGGGGGCGCTGTTGGTAAACATTTGCGTTGCATTTCGAAATTGCCACAAAAATTGTGTACCTAACAAAAGCAATAAAAAAAAAAAACCTTTTGGCGCCTTAATGTCGTTGACAGGGGGCGCTGCAGAAATTGTTTAACAAAAACAAGATGGCGTTGGTATTTCGGATTCTGGCCACGCGCCAAAATAACTTTTTAGCGATTTATGTATCTAAGGATGGCTACACAGATACTTATTATTTTGTTTTCTTTATTACAGGCTGTGGCCGCAAGAGGTCGCAGCAAGCGCCCGGGATGCCAGGTCAAGAACTGATGAGGCAGAAGCAGGTATAGTTTAATTCCTTACTTATTTTACTTACTTATCAACGTAATACCAGTCCATTAGGGTCCTACTGCAGCCTATAAGCCTCTTCTCATACAGAGAAGGCACAAGCATTAAATCACCACGCTTGCTCGAGACGGAGTGATTATTTCAGACTTCTATTAGTCCACATTTCCTCACGAAGTTTTTCTTTACCGATGTCAATAATGTCCAAGATAAACTTGGAAAATAAAACCGGTCATCGCCCCAAAAAAAAAAACATTAATATCATTAATCTTTTGGTATCGATGCCCGTAACATCTGTGTAATTTCACTAGCTAATTTAATTTGACCTTGTATACTCGCATCTTCTGTTCATGGTGATAGGCAAAAATTATAGAAATCGAAATGTACCGCGCTTGTAAGCACGAAAACAACTGTTTCCCAAAAAAAAAAGCGTCGAAGAACAAAGTAAAAGTAAAAATATATTTTAATGTCGAAAGTCTCTGGCTCTGGTTTTGTTTGTTTTTTTGTATATTGCCACCGATCTCAAAGAATCTGAGGTTTCCTAGACGGGCAGTCTCCGCCACATAGTGTCCGCAATTTACCGACAAATGACGTCACTGAAACGTTGTTTCTGGATGGGGAAGGTCGGGTAAAGCTAATTGTAGATGGCGTGATCATAGGTAGGTCCCTTACGGCCTACCTACGATAAATTTGACATTTCGTTCATTCGTTCCATTTCGTGTGTGTTCAGTTTAGTTTTATTTCATTATTTTCGGACATTTCAATATTTTAAATCAAGTATATGACATGGAAACTGTCAGAATTTTAAACCTTAAATATTTACTCGTAGTCACTTCCTTCAAAATGATTCCGACAGAACCTCGAACTCTTTTTAATTATAAAAAATCTCTACGAATAGCTTTAGACCACAATCTTATAATTTGAGGATCTTACGGGAAAAGGTGGACTCCAATTTCGAAGTACAGTCGCCAGCAGGCACCAAAACTGACAAATTTCTCCGAACGATTTTGAACCTTACAATGTTTATAGTTAAGTTCAAAATCGAATGAGAAAATCTGACAGTTTATGGTAACTTGTTGTGCTGGCGACTGTACTTAGGAACACAACAACGCGTCATATTCGCAAAAATTCAATAAAACCACCTCACCCCTTATATTATGACCTTGTGTTGGAAACTAGCTACGACAGCGCCATTTTGAAAAATGCCTTGATGTCTTCCCCATTGGTGTGTTTTACTAGAGAGCGTTTTGTGACAGCGCTCCACCGTAAAGTCAAACCCCGCTGCCATCATTTTCATGACAGCTGTCATTGCGGCCGTTATTTAGCGGTCCACTGCTCTTTTAAGAGGACTACATGTCCTAAACGCAAATTTATAATGCCTAAAAATATATGATCCACTGCAATAACCAAAATCAGAAAAATATATGATATTCTTATGGATATATGCTAGTTAGATAGTGTGTTGAAAACATAATACAATTAACTTTATATGATAGAAAAAATCACGAAGATACCTCTAAAAAAATATTTTAACAATTAAAAACCATACTAATATACATGCAAACATTCAGATTTTTTGTCAGATTATTCTACAAGTAACATATTAACGTAATAGTGTTTCAATTTTTTAGTCCACTGAATAGATTTTTTGTAAATCCATAATTGCTTCATATTTTGCAATAAATTACCAGCGTTGTGTCATCGCGCGTCTCTTTCTTTTCTATGCAATCCGACAGTGACCGCGCTTTAGCTCTTGTAAGCCTCTTAAAAAACCGTAGCGTTACCCCATAATACACTGGTAAACGGTGAAGGAAAACATGGTTTAGAAACTTATATAACTGAATTAGGAATCGAACGAATATTACATACACAATCTCAAACCTGTTTTCGAAGTCAAAACGTTTAATGCAAACTAAGCGTATAAGGAAAACATCGTGGGGAAATGTGGACTTTATAGTTAAGGGGGATGCGCTCAAGTAGCCCGCGAAATAATTCAAAAATACTTACGATTTTTGCAATTTGCAGGTCAGTGTCAGGTTGAATGTTGATTAAAGTATGTTTCGCGGCCGTAACAAATATGGCATTACAGAATTATAATCCTTAGAATCAGCAATACAACTCCTTAAGTTAGAAATGGCCACAAATCTCATAATTTCATGAAACAGTCAAGGTTATATGAACTTATAGAGATGTGTTGATGATAATTATTCTATAAATTATTATTTGATACGGCCGCGGATCATATTTTAATCAAAATACAACCTGACAGTGACCTGCAAATTGCAAAAAATGTAACAAAATTTGAATGTTGCGGGCTACCCTGAAGGCTCCGCCTTAAGTAATTTACTATAAGTCTGAAATGGCCAACCCGCCTTGAGCAAGCATGGTGACCAATGCTCGTGCCTTCTGTGTATGAGAAGAGGCCTTTGCTCTGCAGTGGGACACTAATAGGCTGGTAATTAAGTGTTAACTATAAATTAATTATCGGCCGATGTTATATCACTCGTTGGTCTAGTTGTCGCAAGCGCTCGCTGAGTATGAGTGCCTGTGTTTGATTCCAAGGTCGATCTAAAATGTAATTCAGTTTATCTATCAGGAATTTCTCAATAGCAGCCCGGTGGCTGGATTTGTATCCGGTTGATGGCAATAGGCTCCTATTGAAAGAACGAAGAAAGAAAGAAAAAGTATTTATTGGGACTCGCACAGGATTATTACAAACTAAACTCCTAAAAATAAAACAAAATTAAAATGAAAATAAAAATAGAAAGACCTATACGAGGCGAAAGGGCCCCTATCTCAACATGATGCTGCGACATTTAAAAAATAAGTGTTGCAGCGCTGGTATTCTCTGATAGGGCCCCCGCTGCTTAAAAACTCATAATTTAAATCCAACTTAGGCACTCACAGGCACGAATAGACCAGCGGCCCCCTATTACATGGGACTTAAGGGGGATGCGCCAAGGTAGCCCGCGATATTCAAATTTTCTTACGTTTATTGCAATTTGTAGGTCAGTATCAGGTTGTCACTGCTGAGCATCAGGTCCTGGGTTCGATTCCCGGGTCGGGCAAAGTGTCATTGGGTTTTTCCATCTGGAATTTCACGGTAGCAGCCCGGATTCTGGATTTGTGCCAAGTTGAGGGCAATAGGCTTGCCCCCTATTACATGGGACTTAAACATAACTGGCGAAAGTGGGTGTGCTATAGGTACACCTCTGCCTAACCCTTCGGGGAATACGGGCGTGATGTTATGTATGTATCTATCAGGTTGTATGTTGCTCTAAATATGATTCGCAGCCGTATCAAATATTTATTTATAGAATTATATTCATAAAAATCACCAATATGTACATCTCTCTAAGTTCATATTACCCTATTGAATGAATATTTCATGAAATCATGAGATTTGAGGCCAATTCTAACTTAAGGAGTTGTATTGCTGATTCTAATGACTATAATTCTGTAGAGCCATATTTATTACGGCCGCGAATCATATTTTAATCAATAAAAAACGTAAGTATTTTTGAATTTCGCGGGCTACCTGAGCGCATCCCTCTTAAACATAACTGGCGCGATGTGGGTGTACTAATATAGTGTACACCTCTGTTCTTCAGGGAAAACAGGCGTGATGTAATTCTCATCATCTTTCTCTTCCATCCGATTTAATTGGGGTCGCCGCAACATGTCTTTATCGTCGAAATCGATCTGCCTAGCGCCTAGCCTTTTCGCAACTAAATATGTTGTGATCGGCTTCTAGTCTAACCGGATTTAGCTGAATACCAGTGTTTTACATGGAGCGACTACTTATCCGACCTCCAGAACCGAGTACTGGGTAGCAAGATACCCCTTTTTTCGCCCATTCTTGTCTATTACTCGTCATCTCGGTAGTCGCCCCCTTTCTAGTGATGTTATTTATAATATAAAAATGAAATATTTTCTTATCTCCATTTCAGTACGTCGACGAAGAGACTTTCGGTTCTATCCTGGACTCGGAAGCTGCAATTGAAGAACTATCCCGACAGATCCTATCCGAAGCCAAACTCTGGGAGGCCATTCAAGAGGCGAGCGCCGAAATAGCCAGACGAAAACAGAAGGAATCGTATTAAATCGAATACAACGAGATATCGATACCGTAGCGTTTCTAATCGAATAGAATAGAGTTTAGAAATAACCGTTTAAACAAACTCGACTACGTATGAAATAGTGTTGCAAGATTTAAAAAAAGTTGTTTTTTTGTGTTTTGCTTGTTTCGCACGGTTTTTCACGACATGATAAAACTTATTTATGTAATTAATATTAATTGAATAGACAAATTAACTAGAAGGCGACTAGTAGAGTAGTATGCGACCGCAAATAAATTGCGTTAGGGGCAGCAGAATGATAATGATCAGACACGTTAACCTTCCGGAAAATAAATAAATTCTCTAAATGATTTCGAAAACCCCATCAAAATCGGTTGTGTAGTTTAGAAGAAGTAGGGGTAAGGGGTCACACAGACGGACACGAAAAGTGACTTTATTTTATTTTAAACTATGTATTGATATTGTAATTTCCTTGAGGGAAATTAATGGTGACCTTGTTTTTGGTAAAAAAATAAGACATGAACGAAAAACAGAGTACGTCTATTTATTTCATACGTAGTCGAGATAACACGTTCATTTTTTTACAACTAAATAATAATCATGGTGAATTGTCATAGAGAATATTCAAGACTTAATAAATGTGAAGAAAAGTAGAGAAGAAGATTTTACAGCCCATTGTAATAGTAAAACCACGAGTGGTGCGATAGGAGCTTGTTAGAGTTTCATACAAATATGAGTCTTATTTCAATACTTGTAATATTTATATTTGTATACTTGAATGTGAGCAAGCGGTACAAGAATCATTTGGCGCGTGGTCAACATCGGAACTAACGCCGCCATCATGATTTAAACACGATTTCTGTCACGATTTCTGTTACAATTTCTGTCACGATTTCTGTCACGATTTCTATCACGATTTCTGTCACGATTTCTGACACGATTTCTGACACGATTTCTGTCACGATTTCTGTCAAAACTATGCCCACCATTCTGGTGTGAAAAGATATATACATATATAGCAGTCTAGGTATATTTTAAACCAGAACAGCAATGCTTAGAATTATAAATAAGAACCTATGTAGTAGGTACTTCCCCGGACTACCTTTTTCACAAGGAGTTATATGTCAGTCTTCATATTTTTGAGCCCTTAAATATTCTCAAAAGACTTTACAAAGTACCTACTAAATACAATTGCTACAAAATGTATCACATAAATTATAGAATACGTTCCTGTTTTACATATTTTTTTAATCGTCTAGGAGGTGACTTAGTAATAATAATTATAGTTAGTAATTGTTAGTTTTTGATCCTAATAAATTAGTTGAGGATATTTAAATATCCGATTTGGAAAATAAAATAAGTACGTTTCATTTTATTATACCTTTTATCGCCCTCCCTAAATATGTCATCACATTCTTGTGTCGAAGTCAGTAGAACAGCATTCAGCATTGCGAGTGTGCTAACCAAGAGCGAGTCGGAATCAATCTGAAACCGTGTATGCTGACAGAACGGTCAACAATCTGTGTCTTTGCGGTCTTAACTTAGTTTGAAGTTTGAATTTTTCGCCCATCCATGGAATCACAAAGCGTATTTAATATTAATTTAAACTTGATACCTCTTCCTGAGAAAAATAGTCGTGACAGACGAACAGACTGACAACAAAGTAATGCTTTAAGGGTTCCGTTTTTCCTTTTGAGTTACGGAACCCTAAAGAATACCCATAGGTATATTGCTAACAACGGATCAGTGCCACAAGACGGCATTTTCTCATACGTTTTTAACGGAAGGTTTGATAAAGAAAATCGGCTGCAACTAAGCGTAGAAGCTTCAAGATTTTGCTTCCTTGTCACCGCTGCCGCCAGGTTCAGTACCAAGTCAGCAACTGTTTAGTGAAAAAGTGTTTACCAATATCTGTTAAAAAAAAAAAAAAAATGTCATTCTGCAGTGACATTGACAGATATTGGTAAACATTTTTTGTCTAAACAGTTCAAGTAACTATTTACCAATAAAATTACTTAAGAAATTACACCTACGTATATAAATAAGAATTCAAGAAATCATTAACTTACTTACTTTCAAAAATATTTGAAAAAGTAATTTACAATTCAATTTATATGTACTTTGAAAAGTTCAACCTATTCTGCAAGGAACAAAAAGGATTTCGTAAAAATCATAGTATTAATAGGGCACTGTACGATTTATTATCTCATATTATGACATCAGTTGACAAAAATAATCCAGTATGTGCAATCTTTACTGATATGACTAAGGCATTTGATTACGTAGATCACAAGATATTACTGCAAAAATTACATGGATATGGCATAAGGGGCAATGTTCTGAAACTCATTGAATCATACCTTAGTGACAGATATCAATTCACGGAAATATCTAGAATATGTCATAAGACTAAAATGCAGATCATATATAAATCAAAACCAAGACACGTAAGATATGGCGTGCCCCAAGGTAGCGTGTTAGGGCCGTTATTATTTCTGATATATATAAATGATCTGCCAAAAATAATACGACACAAAATGATCCTATTTGCCGATGACAGCACAGCTGTTATTAAATGCAATAATGTGACAACCTATCAAAATGACATTAATGAATCCCTACTCAATATTATCCGTTGGATGAATACTAATAATCTTGTAATTAATTTAAATAAAACTAAGGTGATGCACTTTCATCAGCGGCAACCACATCCAAATATTCATGTAAATTATAATAACCACAAAATAGAAGAAGTTGATAATGCTAAGTTTTTAGGTGTTACCATCGACAGTAAGCTTACTTGGAAACCCATGATAGAAGAACTTTGTAAACGCCTGAGTAAATCTGCTTATGCACTCTTTCAATTATCAAAAAAGGTGAATAAAGATACGTTACTGGTAGCATACCACGGACTTGTAGCTTCTGTTTTGCGATATGGCGTAATTTTTTGGGGGCAGTCGACTGACCGTGTGCTTATATTTAAGATGCAAAAAAGATGTGTCAGAGCAATGTGTAATTTAAAAACAACGGATAGCTGTAGACCCTATTTTAAGTCTTTAAAAATACTTACCCTTCCAGCATTATATATATTGGAAACTGCGTTGTTTGTGAAAAGAAACACGCAATTATTTGAAAAAATATCTTCTTCTAAAAAAACTCCATTGCGTGCCCAATACGTAAATAAACTATGTCATCTAAAATGTAAGACCGCATTGATGCGGAAAAGTTTTTTTGGTATGGCACCTAAAGTGTTTAATAAAATTCCTGATGACATAAAAAACATGACATTAAATAAGTTTAAAAAAGCTCTTATCAAATTATTAATTGACAAATGTTATTATAATGTAGACGAATTTTTGAACGACCAATTATTAAAATAATGCATTTTGTACCTTTTGATAAGAAGTACTATGACTATTTGTTAATTTCATTGTATTTGATTATTCTTTTTTTTTTTTTTTTTTAATGACATAGTGTAATGACACCTAATGGGCCACTTATAAAGTTGTATGTCTTAATTATGACAAAACATAGCGCACCACCTATTTATGTAACACCTATGTAATACCTATGTTTCACAAATAAACTGATTGATTGATTGATTGATTGATTAACATAAAATAAATCTAGGAAAAACAAATTTTGTACTTCCTAAAAAAAAGTCAGCATAGTCATTAGGTATATGATAGACTCCTCTAAAAAAAAAAAAAAACAATAATAATAATAACGCTAAAACAGAAAAAGAAATGAAATCTTTTATAGAAGTGACCACAACATTTAGTCAGGATATTAATATGCAATTTGGATTAGATAAGTGTAGGACTTTGAATATTATAAAAGGAAAAGTAAAACCCGGCAACTATGAAGTCAGTGACAACGACACAATAGCAGCTATGGAACCAACAGATATATACAAATATTTAGGATACAAGCAACTTAAAGGACTCAACCTCACAGCAATTAAACAGACTACACTAAATACAGAATATCGAAGAAGAATTAACGCAATTTGCAAAACACAGCTATCTGGAAAGTAGCTTATAAACGCCTTGAATACCTTTGCCATACCAATATTGACCTATTCATTCGGAATAATAAAATGGTCAAAAACTGACATCGAACAGTTAGAAAGAACCACACGCACAACACTCACAAAACACAACAAACTACATCCTAAATCTGCGATCGAACGACTCACCATCAAAAGACAAAATGGAGGGAGAGGCCTAATCGACATACCTAGCACCTTTGGCAGAAACAAATTACTAGGCTAAAAACATTTTTCTACACAAAATCTCTCACAAGTAATATTCACAAAGTTATTACCTCAAATGATTTTAATTACACCACGCTTAACTTAAATGAACCAAAATATACAAGACATAAACATCACCGACCGATAAAACCAAAAAATTGAAAACTGGAAAAAGAAAGTCCTTCACGGTAGACACCCACATGACCTAGAGCAGAAACAAATTAGCATCAAATAAGTGGCTTAAAATAGGAAACCTTTTCCCTGAAATAGAAGACTATATCATAGCTATACAAGATCAAATAATCAACACCAAAAACTACAGCAAATTTATCATTAAAGACCATCACAAACGGCAAATGCCGCAGGTGCCGATAAAATCAGAAACCATACAACACATAACAGGAGCATGCATAACCCTCACTCAGACTGACTACACTCACAGGCACAACCAGGTTGCAAACATCCATCAAAAACTAGTACTCAAACACAGTCTCATTCAAAACACTAACACTCCCTATTATAAGTACACACCACAAACTATCCTAGAAAATGACACACATAAACTGTATTATGATCGCGCCATACTTACAGATAGGACCATCCACTTTAATAGACCAGACATAACGCTACAGGATAAAATAAGAAAAACCACTTACCTCATAGACATTGCAGTTCCCAACAACCATAACCTACAAAAAACAATCGATGAAAAAATAAGCAAATACGTTGACCTCAAAGAAGAAGTTACAAGAACTTGGAGACAAGATAAAGTTTATGTCGTTCCTGTCGTTCTCTCTACGACAGGTGTTATTTCCAACCATCTCCTCCGTAGCCTAAAATTAATAGACCTAGAAGAATCCCTTTACATTAATCTGCAGAAAGCATCCACCCTAAACACATGCAGAATCGTTAGGAAGTTCATGCAGTTAGACGAAAGTACATTCTCACCATAAAATTCACCACACGCTGCATTTACTTGGCTTTGGCCCGTAAATGTAGCTAAAACCAGCCTAAAAGCTGAGAAAAAAGAATGCTCCCGATAATAATAATCACGTAAAATGTTTTATTGACATAAAAAAGGTTAACATTTTCATTTGAAGCCCTGACTCCTGTGCTAGGTGGTACCTGTGTTACAGGAGTCCGTGTCTTCACCCGTTTTTTGGAACATTAACAATTTATGCAATAAAATTAAAATGATGTAAAACGAAGGGAATTTAGTGCATGCAAGCTCTTGAGTGGAGTGTGTGTGTATGTGTGTGTGTGTGAGGGTGTGTTTGCCTGTTGTTTCGTGTGTATGTGTGTGTGAGTGTGAGTGGTTGTCAATAATCAGCTTAATCAAAAAAAAAAAAACCATTGACATGCAAAAATACAATAACTGACTATATTTTAATGTTATTAATATGAGGAGACTCTAATACACCCAACATTTCACCAAATTGATTATGTTTTAGTTCCGATACCCAATGGTGCCGATTCTCTTGTACACCGAACTAAACTAACTAAACTATCACTAAAATTCCTTACTTTTGGTTATGATAATAGTACAGCTATTCTGCAAAAAACTATCTCTAAATTAAAAAATAATTTTGACGTAGCTAAAATTTAATCTGACAATCGCGACTCCACGTGGTAGGTACTTGTTTGCGCGTGATTTTTTTTAGAGCCGGAGGCACGCATTGCGGGGGGCAGCCTTGACGTGTTTTATATGGATTTCTTACTTTTTGTATGGAAAAAATGAAAAAAAAAATTACCTACGTGTAGAGTTTTAGAGGTTTAAGCGTTTAATAAAGGGGGTCAAAATTTTCATTATTTTTGCGATAGGACACACCATTTTCGAGTAATAAGCAAAATAGAATTTAAAAAAGTCACAGTACTGTTTTTGCACCTGAAGTCGAAGTGTTGTGGTGAATTTTAGTTCATGACAACTAATTTTATTCCACACCTTTTTAATCGCGATTAAAAATAGCTATACTCGAAAGGTTTAGGTCAGGTATGGGCAACCTTTGATATGTTGAGGACCAAACATTAGCGTGCAAATACGTTCGCGGGCCGCGTTTAGAAGTACTTAGTGCATTTTAAAAATAGTGATAATATTTTTTGCGATAGATATTAGACATGAAATAATACGACAATATTATTATAGTACAATTTATTAAAACAACAAAATGAAATTTAATAAAATGGTACATTATAATTAAATCGTTAAATTTGCAATTGTTACAAACTACGAAAGTTACATACACCGAAATCAATGAGACACTTGAGCTTGAATTTGGGAAACTAATCCATCGCTAATTGGATTAATTCCACTGATACAAAGACGTAAAGTCAAGTCGTCAGTAAGTAAATCGTCAGTCAGTCTTGTACGATGTGTTGATTTATTAACTTTCATCAATGAAAAGAACTGTTCGCATTTATAAGTACTGCCAAACGCACAAATCAATCTTCTTGCGATTTTTCTAAGCTGCGGAAAATTGTCTTCTTCTAGGTATTTTTTGTAGAAATCGCACAACTCTACGTCTTCAAATTTGGATTTTAGAAGTGAGTTTTCTTGAATCTCGATCAACTCCATTTGTAAGTGTATTGGAGCATTTTGTACATTACATTTTGTAGGAGTAGCAAATAAACTGAAACAGTCTTCCATGTTTTTGAAGTCGCTAAATCTGTTCGAAAATTGTTCCGACAGTAACTTGAGTTCTTCAGCATATTGAGCATAAGCAATATTTTCATACGCAGAGAGCGTGTTGAAATGGTAACTGTTACCAGACAGCATCTGTGACTCCCACAAGCGTAGTTTGATCTGAAACGCTTTCAAATGGCTGTATAAATCATTTACTAACTGTCGTTGTTTTTGAAGTTTCAAATTTAAATCATTCAAATAGCCTGTAAGATCGACCAGAAACGCTAAGTCACATATCCAATTTTGGGTCACTTAATTCAGACAGTGGTTTATCTTTTATTTTCTTAAAGTCTGCTATCTCATTTCTAAGCTCGTAAAACCGTTTCAACATTTTTTCCTTTTGCTCAGCCATCTGACTTCACAATAATATGTTACGTCGTTATATTCAGCTGATATTTCATCCAAAAACGCCTTAACTGACGATGGTTAAGCCCTCGGGATCGAATAAAGTTGATGGTTTTTACTACCACATTCATAACATTCTGGAGTCGAATGGACTTAGAACACAAGTTCTGTTGGTGGATAATGCAATGAAGGACTATCAAGTCATCTTTTTGCACATTTAATTCTGTTGCTTTTGCATTCAAAATTCCGATGAAACCTTTACGTAGGCCGACCATAGAAGGTGCACTATCAGTGCATACTCCAATTAATTTTGACCATGGCAAGCCAAGACTTGTGAATACCTTTTGAACTTCAACAAAAATATCCTCTCCTGTAGTGGTTCCTTTAAGCGGCTGTAAAGCAAGCAATTCCTCAGTAACAGTGAACTCCTTATCAACACCTCGAATAAATATAGCCAGTTGAGCTGTGTCAGACAAATCGGTGCTCTCGTCTAATGCTATGGAAAATGATTCAAAATCAGCCATACGGTCAGTCAATGTTGTTTTTATATCATTAGCCATCATTTCTATACGTCGAACAACAGTTCGTCTTGACAAACAATTTTTTTCACATTCATTTTTCTTTTCAGGACACAAAATACTGCAAACTTCTAACATACACTCCTTGATAAATTCTCCTTCGGCAAATGGTTTTAATGCCTTTGCCAATTTTGAGCTAACTATAAAACTAGCTTTCACAACATTATCAAGTTGTGTTCTTTGTTTATGAAACATTTGTTGCTGTTTTTCCAAATTTGCGGTAAGCTTCTGGATTTTGTCTGTTCTTAATCGTCCTGTCAGTGAGTGCAGCGTAGCATGCTTAGTTGAGTAATGCCTATTGAATTCTTTCATTACCGAAATGGATTCAGTACACAGCAAACAAATAGGCTTACCATTGTGCAAGATAAAAAAGAATTCTTTAGTCCATTTTTCTTGAAACTGGCGACCCTCTGTATCTACTTTTCGTTTCTTTCCACCAGACATCATTTTTGTTTACTTTTCGTTCAATAAACTTAATAACAAACTATAGTTAGTATCCACTCAAGATGCACACAAACTCACAAAGCAAGTTGACGGCTCGAGCAGTTCGCTAGGATATCGCTTGTCCAAGTTATCACCTCGGTAGCTCAAATAGAACTGAACTAACGTTCGTTTTTTTTTCTTTTTCTTTTTCCTAGTTGGCAACTCGTAGTTGTGACCTCTGAGGTCCTGGCTACTTAACCGGTCTATTCTGTGGTGCCTTAAGCTACTAACTTAATGCCTCCAGCCAGGGGCGAATTACTTAAACTCTAGGTGACCGCACGCTAAGGGCACCCCCTGTGGGGTACGAGCCTCGGCTTAGGGCGTCACTGAGGGGAGGGCAGCAAGGTGGGACAGGCTGGATCGAATTTATAATAATATTATTAATCGGGGAAATTAAAGCTACAGGCTCAGCTAAGGCGCGGGCTGGCGCTTCGTCGAGCAAGGGTCGGGGGGGTGAACGATTACGTCGGGGGCGTCGCGTTGGATCTCGGCGGCGAGGTCGGAACGATGGCGGTCTGTGTTTGTGCACTGTACTGGTGGCCCTACTGCTCTCCTGGAGGAGGGTTATGGGATCATCGGAGTCGGTGAGGACATGCCTTGGACGGCGGGTATGACTGATACGGGAGGGGGTATAACTGGCAGCCTTGACAACCAGAGGGTTGCGATGTGAGGCTGCGGAATCAAAGAAACGCTTGGTAATGCGCTTCATGAATTGACTGATAGTGGGGATTTTAAGATCGAGATGGAGGATCTCGTTCCGAACGAACCAAGGGGAGCCGGTTGCCCTACGGAGGAACCGGTTTTGGAAGGCCTGCTTCCTATGGTCCATCCAAAGGTCTAAAACAAAGTTGCAAAACAAAAAGGTATTTGCGCTATCAATATTATAAGAACAATAATGTAAGAAATAAAACTAAATATTTACAATACTCAAAGATTTTACAGAAATGTGTTTACACATTAAAAAAGAACGCAAACATCAAGTACATAAACAATAGCGAAAACAAATGTAAAGCTGTATGGAGAGTAATAAAGGATGAAATCGGGAACAATAACCATAGGGACAACATAGAAAATATTCTAATTGATAACACAGTACTTTCAGATCCTGTAGAAATAGCAACAGCTTTTAATAACTACTATATTAATATGGCTCATTCTTCGAGTAAGGGTGTAAAAATAAACTGTGACGAATATTCAATAGTCCATTCGATGTTCCATAAACCTGTGTCCGAAAATGAAGTTAGAGCAGAGATTATGTCATTGAATAACACAATCTCCGAAGGTTATGACGAAATTAATACGAAAATCGTTAAAGCATGTACTAATGAAATAATAATAATAAAAAATAAAAAAAAATGAAAAAAAAAATGAAAAAATAAAAAAATTATAAATGAAATAAAAAATGAATATTTAATTAATTTATCATTCTCACTTGGCATTTTTCCCGAAGCACTAAAGCTGTCAATTGTTAAGCCTCTTTATAAAACCGGTGAAAGATCAGATGTTAACAGCTATCGCCCAATAACTTTGATACCTATTATATCGAAAATATTTGAAAAATGTATGTATAAAAGACTGATTGACTTCTGTAATAAATTTAACATTATTAGTAAAGAACAGTTTGGCTTCCAAAAAACGAAATCCACAACGTTAGCCATCTACAGTCTTATAAAAATAGTATTAACGAATATTAACCATAACTATCTTACTACAGGGCTGTTCTTCGATCTATCTAAGGCCTTTGATCTAGTTTCTCATGACCTGTTACTGCAGAAATTGGAGGCAACTGGAATTAGAGGCTTTCCACTTCAATGGATATCCTCATATCTAAGTAATAGACAACAATACGTTAATATTACAAAAATTGATAGAAATAACGATATGACATCTCACTATTCTGAATTAAAATCCAATAAACACGGCGTCCCACAAGGAAATGTACTAGGCCCTATTTTATTCCTATTGTATATAAATTCTATCACTACTATAACTAATCATAAATTTATACTATTCGCTGATGACATCTCTATTATTGTGTCATCTGATAAAAAAAAACAGTACAATTAATGATCGCGAGACTGAAATTAATAAAGTGATTGAAAGACTAATTGAATTGCTAAATAAAAATAACTTATCTATAAATCTAAAAAAATCCGTATACATACAATTTAATAAATCAAATAATGCAAAACCCAATATTAAAATGAATATATTTATATAATATATAAATAGAATTCACGAAGCAACGCAAACTAAATTTCTAGGCGTAACCTTGGACCAAGACATCAACTGGAAAGCACATGTTGATACTGTATCCAAACGAATTAATAAGTTTGTTTATGCATTGAAACAGATTAAAAACATAACAAACATTAAAACGTCTTTAACAACATATCATGCATATGTTGAATCAGTACTACGTTATGGCTTAATTATGTGGGGTAACAGCACTGATCAAAATAGAGCATTTGTCGCACAAAAAAGATGCATTAGAGCATTAGGTGGACTTACATCCGACGAATCTTGCCTGCCGGTATTTAAGAAACTTGATTTGTTACCGCTGCCATCCCTTTATATTTATGAAATCTGTTTATTTGTATGGAGGCATAGGGAATTGTTTGCGAAAGCAAGCGATGTAAAGCTAATAGTTTTTACAGTATTAAGGAGTTCCTGGAACATAAAATCCCATGATGACTGATTTTATCGTTATGCATGTAAAATTTGCACGCTTATATCTATAAAGCAAAACATGTCTGTTCACATTATTAACATTACCATCTTTTATACCATGTTTTTAGCAAATAAGTGATATTATTATTATATTATTATGGATGTGGCGGGGTTTCGTGTGTGCGAAAACCACACTCGCGTAGGTCATGATTGGGCGAATGCACGCTGTGTAAACGCGCAACTTGCACTTGAGTGACAATTTGCTGCGTGCATTTAATAGGAAGTGGAGCCTACCGAGAGCGAAAGCGGCGCGCGAACGTGCCTGCTTTAAGTGCTCACCGAAGGAGAGGTGTTTGTCCAATACGACACCCAGGTATTTGGTTCACTTCTCCCAAGGGATAGGCTTGCCGAACATGGTGATCGGACGGGGGGGGGCGGGACTGAGTCGCGGTTTCGAAAAGAGAACCGCTTGACTCTTGTCGGGATTGACTTCGATTCTCCACTTTCTAAACCAGTCACGGAGTTGGTTGACCGGGGTTTGGAGAGTGCGAGATATTGCATCCTGGCTGAGGCCGGTATAGTAAATGGCCGTATAGTCTGCGAACAGAGCTAACTGAGCCTTTTTACTTTTCGGGATATTCTAACGTTCGGGCCATCCACCCGCTTATATAGGCAAAATGAAGGAATAATCTGGAATAAACTAGTTTAGAATAATTGAGAAGCAATAAATCTTTTGATGTGTCGCCCGTGAGGCGGCAAACCTCAAAGAATTTGATCGAGCAAGCCGAGTGGGGCGAAGTTTATGTACCTAATGTAATATTTTTTTAATTGGGTTTTTTCAAATGTCTCGCGGGCCGGATCATATCTTACAGCGGGCCGGACCCGGCCCGCGGGCCGGTTGTTGCCCTTAAATGGTTTAGGTAGTTAAATAAAGGTAAACAACAAAAACCACGTGACTCATCGATGCTAAACCTTTTATTTCAATTGTTAAAATCATATTATTTTTAGTCATTTAATAATATGTTCTATTCTGAATCTGAATCTGAGGAACTATCTGTCACATTAATAATAAAGCGTTCAGTGGTATCATCAATTATTTTGTCTAATCTAAACATTTTCTGTTCTTCTTTTATTACATGACCCTCGCAATTTTTCCAATTATCAGTAGTCACATTAGCTAAAGCCTCTGGCAAAAGAATTTTTAGGTCAGCCATTTTAAAAGTTTTATTTTTCTCGGCTAAATACCCCTTAACTTGAACCCATGTCTTGAAATTATGTCTGTTTTCAACGGATAACACTCTTTGGGCCATGTTTCTTCTACATACATTTATCAATGTACTCGTATGTTTCTCAGAGGATGAAAGAGGTCCTGTTTTGAAGCGTTTTTTCTTCGGTGATGGAAATGAGAGTACGGAGTTGGTCTGGCTAGTACCAGGCTCGGGTTCACTAATTTTTCATCCATACGAATTTAAAAACCAATAACGATAAATAACAAAAACTTACAATAGGTAATTAAATAACAAAAACAAAATAAAGAAACAAGCTATATTAACAAAATCGAAACGCACACGCAACATCGCAAATGTCGAGAGTGCTATCAAAGGCGTCTGGTTAACCGACTAAACGTAATACCTGCTACTTCAGTTGCCATACTACGTCCCAGGTGTACTCTTCAATTTAGCAACGTTTTATTTGTTGTATTTTCTAAAAGGTTACGGAACCTGTCTTTTTGGGCTCTTTACAATAGACAGGTTACAAAATATTATTCTATTTTATAAATCACAACAAAAAAATTGTGCTCAAGCAATTACATCTATGAAGAGTAGTTTACGAATAAATGATAAAGTTTAACATACATTAATAAAAGAGGAAACTATCGTATAAATCGAAAATAAATTTATTTTTGTTATAACGTATTTTTAAACAAGAAAGTGTCAACTATAAAAAACCCCTTTTACGATTTGTTTACCTTTATTTAACTACCTAAACCTTTCTAGTATAGATTTAGTTAGACAACCAAAATTTTAGGTAAACAACGTCAAATTCAGAATAGCAAAATTGGCATTTTCACTAAACTAATAATTCAGTGCCATCTTAGTGCTGTCAAACTAAAATATAGTTAAGTTGTGTCACTTTAGTCTATTTCAGAATGAAAAATCGTCGTTTGACAGGAATAAACAAAATTTTAGTGATTTTTTGTCTAGTTTAGAAAATTTTGTGACATGGGAATCAGCACCAATATATTTGTCTATTTATAGTTCAAAAGGAAATTTGGCAAAGTTGTATAAGAAGTTAAATACAATATCCACAACGAAGTTACAGGGGATCGAAAATGTCATAAATGGCTTCGAGAAAATAATGATACGGCTGTGACTTTGTATGTTTATTAAATGATAAATGATTTTACTTCTTTAAGTAGGTTTGTACAAACACTTTCACACGTCAATCATATTTTTTAAACTAGATGCGGTCGGCGTTTCCTATCTGACTACCCTGAGAAGAAAAGCCTAAACAAACAATTGGCGACCAATAGCTATTACCCGTTGTAAGATATTGCAGGTGCAGGGTGGATGGTGGTAAATTAACAAGACGTGACGAAGTTTTATAACACACTATATTCTTTCAATACTGTTACACTTTACACTGAATTACGATTTAGTCAAGACAAAACTGATTGGAAACTAAACTGTAATTGACGAACCATGTCGATCAACCAAGCAAATATTAATTAAATTACATTACTGAAATACACGGTTACATACACAGTTTAATACACACAATAATACAATAAGATCAGATCACCCTCCATTACTACTACTTATACTGAAGAACACAAGAGAAACACTGACTGTACCGTTTTTTTTTTTTTTTTTCCTAATCGGCAGCTCGTAGTTTTGACCACTAAGGTCTTGGCTACTTAACCGGGCAAGCCTGTGGGTGCCTTAAGCTACTAACTTAAAGCCTCCAGCCAGGGGCGAAAATTCTTAAAAACTAGGTGACCGCACGCTAAGGGCACCCCCTGTGGGGTACGAACCTCGGCTTAGGGCGTCACTGAGGGGAGGGCAGCAAGATGGGACAGGCTGGATCGAGATTATATTATTATTAACAGGGGAATTTTAAACTACAGGCTCAGCTACGGCGCGGGCTGGCGCGTCGTCGAGCAAGGGTCGGGGGGGGGGGACAATTACGTCGGGGGCGTCGCGTAGGACCTCGGCGGCGAGGTCGGAACGATGGCGGTCTGTTCTTGTGTACTGTACTGGTGGCCCTACTGCTCTCCTGGAGGAGGGTTATGAGGGTCATCGGGGTCGGACAGGGTGACTGTAGCCGCATTTGGTCCCCATATTTATAATAAAAACCCTATGGCACAAGTAGTGGATGGCCCTCTATGTTGAGTGGAATATTTTAGAGGGCTCACCCAATACGACTCAAATACGGCGCGGACACTTTGGTCAAGCAGAAACTTGTACTCCGACAAGTTCAAACCTGCTCCCCGGCGTGCGTCATCGGTCCATGACATTGAGATTCGCTACCGACAAGTTACAACCTGCTCCCCAGAGCCCGTAATCTGTCCCTGTGTGCGTCTACGAACGTTTCAGTTATTGCTACTCGCCACCAGGTGCGATATAAATTGTTGTGGTTCTCAACACCCGTCTTGGCACAGACTTAGTCCAGTTGATTAGCAAGTTACACAACGTTGCCCAGTGTTCTTCAAATGAATTAACTTAGCATTTGTTTCAGACCAATCTAAACATATCGAGATCGCTGGATATTGTGAAGCAGAACCCTAATTGTGTAACACACTATCAATCAAAATCTGAATCATTTTGGAAGATATTGCTAATCCAATGCTTTATAAGTTCGAAGGTCAACAACGTAAATAACGCAATGAATGATGTTGAACTGTCAAAATGAAAGCCATTCAGTACTGTTGGTGTGTTACGCAATTACCCCGCGGGTATCTTGATATGTGCAAGTTTAAGGTAATTATATAAACAAATAAATCACAACTAAGTTTTATAAATATATTGAGGAAAATAATAAAATACTTATTGAAACAATAGTTTGTTTACCAAAACATTGTAAATAGGTATGGACGACGATGGTAGCTACATTAAAAGTTGTTACTATCTAGAACATGCAGCTGAACAATCCTACAGAATCAATTGGTTACGGTTTCTGTCCAAACTAAACCTCATGTCAACGAAAGATTCTTTCAAAATTAGATCATGATTTCAAAAGCCATCGTCGTGCTACAGTTAAAGAGTAAAAAGAATGTAAACATAAGAGTAAAATATTTTAAGGGAAAATACTAATTCATTATTTTATTAAATATTTACTTTTTTATGAAATCATAAGTGAACTAGTATTTTTTATTTTCTGAGATTTATCATAAAAACAGAAACGATATTTTCTTGTGAACATCTTACCGAATAACCCCTTAAAAATTTTACACTATTCTTTTCAGACCAAACGAAGGTAACTAAAGGAAGGGCTGGTCATCCAGACTTTGAACTGAAACTTTGCAATAGACTGTGATATTCACAGTCCCGACACCCTGAACGTTTCCGTTGCGATTCACCATCAGTTCCTTAAAGTTGTTGAAATAGCCCGTAGGTGCCACATCAGTGTCGCACATGAATGCGTGCACTCCAGACACACCGTAAATGCACTCCTTGATGTACTGAAAACAAAATTGTACGCTCACTTAGTTGTTCTTAAATACTTATTCTTATTGGAACGAAGTTCTTTAGCTCAGCTTGCGGTAGGAGTTGACTGGTAGATACCGCCACGTAACAAATTAGCATTATGACCTCTCTATGCGACTTTCACTCTTTTTGTCTCTTTCTATAATATATAATAGAAAGAGAAAGATACAGAGAGAGAGAGAAAGTGTGGATTTAATACCGCGTTTTTAAGGCGCTTCCATGACCAAACGATCTTGAGCGTTCGGTCCTTCTCTGTCCCGTCGTTGAGTCTCGCTCTGTCTCGCTCCCTGCGCATGCTCATTTATCATAGAATTCACGAAAAACTTGAAATTATTTTAATAAAAAAAGATGTTTTGAAAAAAGCGATGTTTTGAAATAAAATAAAACGTGAAATATAAATTAGATTTGTTAATTATCTATCCAATAATGTAATTAATAGAACGTCACCTTTAGCAAAAGATGCATGCAATCAATCATTTAGTCACTTTTCTACAAGGAGATTTTAAATGACATAAAAACAAATAAGAATGGGCAATGTGATGATAGGCTATTGAACATTAATAATGTGCTTTTAGATGTTGTTTATTACCCATAGTGAATGAGTTAATGGTGCCGATTCTCTTGTACACCGGACTAAACTAACTAAACTATCACTAAAATTCCTTACGGCTATGAGAATCTGAAAGCTATTCTGCAATAAAATATCTCTAAATTTAAAAATCATTTTGACGCAACTAATTTGACAATCGCGACTCCACATGGTACTTGTTTGCCCTACCCCGTGAATTTTTTTTAGAGCCGGAGGCGCGCATGGGTGGCAGCCTCGGCACGTTTTATATGGAATTTATCAGTTTTTGTATGGAAAATATAAAAAAAAAACCTACATGTAGAGTTATATGGGTTTAAGGGTTCCATTAAGGGGGTCGAAATTTTCATTATTTTTGCGATAGGACACACCGTTTTCGAGATATAAGCAAAATAAACAAAAAATACAGTACTGTTTTTGCCTCTGAAGTCGAGGTGTTGTGGTGTGTTGTGGTATCTTAGTTCATGACAACTAATTTTATTCCTCACCTTTTTAATCGCGATTAAAAATAGCCAGATTTAGTTAAGACAACCAAAATTTTAGGTGCAAAACGTCAAATTCAGAATAGCAAAATTGCCATTTTCACTGAACTAATAAATCAGTACCATCTTAGTGCTGTCAAACTAAAATATAGTTAAGTTGTGTCACTTTATTCTATTTCAGAATGAGAAATCGTCTTTTGACAGGAATAAACTAAATTTTTGTGATTTTTAGTCTAGTTTAGAGAATTTTGTGACAAGAGAATCGGCACCAATAGCCTCTGAATAACACACTATGGCAAGGTTTTGGTCAGGGTACCGCCAACTATCTAGTAACTTTATGAGAGCTTCTAGAAACTTACACTAGTTACACTAGATGGCTCTGTATTAAAGACGCGTCTGTGGGTGGGTAAGACAGTCAATGGTGCCGATTCTCTTGTCACAAAATTCTCTAAACTAGACTAAAAATCGCTAAAATTTTGTTTAGTCCTGTCAAAAGACGATTTCTCATTCTGAAATAGACTAAAGTGACACAACTTAACTATATTTTAGTTTGACAGCACTAAGATGGTACTGATTAATTAGTTTAGTGAAAATGGCAATTTTGCTATTCTGAATTTGACGTTTTTAACCTAAAATTTTGGTTGTCTTATCTAAATCTGGCTATTTTTAATCGCGATTAAAAAGGTGTGGAATAAAATTAGTTGTCATGAACTAAGATTCACCACAACACCTCGACTTCAGGGGCAAAAACAGTACTGTATTTTTTATTTTATTTTGCTTATATCTCGAAAACGGTGTGTCCTATCGCAAAAATAATGAAAATTTCGACCCCCTTTATGAAACCCTTAAACCGATATAACTCTACACGAAGGTATTTTTTTTTTATATTTTCCGTACAAAAAGTGAAAAATTCCATATAAAACACGCCGAGGCAAACACCCATACGCGCCTCCGGCGCTAAAAAAAATTCACGTGGTAGGGCAAACAAGTAGGTACCATGTGGAGTCGCGATTGTCAAATTTAATTTTAGTTGCGTCAAAATGATTTTTAAATTTAGAGATATTTTAGTGCAGAATAGCTCTAAGATTCTCATAGCCAAAAGTAAGGAATTTTAGTGATAGTTTAGTTAGTTTAGTTCGGTGTACAAGAGAATCGGCACCAATGCCAGCTAAAAGAAACTTCGAAAAAAAAATCAATTTCAACTGTCAAAAGATTTTTGTTTTTGTATTAAATCATACGTAAGAAGGAACTTCGTTCTTGACGGGAGTCCCCCGACCGCACATGTTTTCTTTTTTATTGATATGAGAGTTAACTCTTCTGTTTGTCTGTCGGTTACCTAACGTCAGAACGGCTGCACGAATTTCGATGTTTGTCACAAAGGTTGGAGGACCTATAATTACTTGTTTATCCCGGGTAATACATTCCCGTGGTATAAATCCCGACCCACACGCGGGCGAAGTCGCGGGGGCATAAGCTAGTAGTAGCCAAGGCCTTCTTTTCCATTGGCCACTCTGGGGAAATGCCCAGGGCCCCTCGATTCATGGGGCCCTCTATTTCATGCCAGCGTCGGAACTAGGGGCTATCAGAGGCCCCGTGCTACAGATTTCGACCTCACTTTGCTCGTTATTGCCTCCTAGATTCCCCATAGGGCCCGAGTATAATAAAGTGCCTAGGGGCTCCAATAGGTTAAACACGGCCTTGGTAGTACTAGTAGCAGCTGTCCTTGTCCTCTGTTACTTGGCGTGTGCGCAACACGTTTTCTTCTTCCGTTCTGTCCTGTCAACCGTGACGCTATCATTCACCACTCCCTTTTTTTCATATCATTCCTCACACAATCCATCCATATTTCCTTTGGCCTACCTCTCCCCGTCTCTTTTTTTATAAAGCCGGTCTATCCGTGAAAACTTACGTGAAGTGAGCGAGACAACCTGTCATTTTACCTGCGGCACCTGTTATTATTATTATTAAAGCCATCATTGTCCCAGCGTGAAAGAGAGACGGAGCTATATATGACCGATAGCACTTTCTCTTTTTCGCAATGGAACCATGATGGTATTAGCACGTCATTATTAGTATCATTATTGGTCATGATTAGCAGCTCACTTCAGCTAAGTTTTTACGGTGAGATTTTTACAGATTAGGTCGGAGGGGTACTTTTTAAATGGTGCTGAATTCGCTCAATCGCAATATACTCGTATGTCTATAGAATAAGGTACTAAAGAGGAATGCTCTTTGGACATACTTACAGGAATAGTAATTTTCCAATGGGGTGTTTTAGGTGGCAGGTCAACAGGTTGAAGTTTCACTGCATGGGGAGTTGGCACAATTCCTGGCGATAGATCAAAACACACAGGTCAAATCTATATTTCATATTATTTATGTACGTATGTAAAAAGAACCCATTGTAAAAAAAAAACTAGGTAGTCATGGGGACTGCCGACAAAACTTAAAACTATGAAATATCACTAGTTTTTTAACCGACTTCTCTTTTTGTTTTTTTTTTTATGTGTGTTAGCTCAGAACTCTTTCCTGGGTGAACCGATTTGGATGATTCTTTTTTTGTTAGAAAGGACATACCTCAAGGGTGGTCCCATGTTAAGAAAACCAGGATCTGATGATGGAATCCCGGAGAAATCGAGGGGAACCTTCGAAAATCGTAGGAGCACCTAGTGCGTTTGTTAATTTTTTCATTAAGTATTTTAAAGAACTACAATTTAATGAAGGTCTGGAATCGATCTGATGATGGAGCCGAAAGACAGTCGAGGGAATTCTTCAACGATTTACAGTAGCTACCTTGTGATTCGTTTTAATTCATTTAAATTGATGAGAACTTTGCACTCATATGGGTTATAAGTGCTATTACAGGTCTGATGATGGAGACCGTAGACATTTGAAGGAATTCCTTAACGATTTACAGCAGTTACCTTGTGTTTGGGCTTGATTAATTTTTATTGATGAGAATACTATACCCAGATGTGTTATGACTGTCATTAGGGGGTCTGATGATGAAGATGAAAGACAGTTAAGGGAACTCCTCAACGGTGTACAGTAGCTACCTTGTGATTCGTTTTAATTCATTTAAATTGATGAGAACTTTGCACTCATATGGGTTATAAGTGCTATTACAGGTCTGATGATGGAGACCGTAGACATTTGAAGGAATTCCTTAACGATTTACAGCAGTTACCTTGTGTTTGGGCTTGATTAATTTTTATTGATGAGAATACTATACCCAGATGTGTTATGACTGTCATTAGGGGGTCTGATGATGAAGATGAAAGACAGTTAAGGGAACTCCTCAACGGTGTACAGTAGCTACCTTGTGTTTGGACTTAATTAATTTATATTGATGAGAACTTTGCACTCATATGGGTTATAAGTGCTATTACAGGTCTGATGATGGAGACCATAGACAGTTGAAGGAATTCCTTAACGATTTACAGCAGTTACCTTGTGTTTGGGCTTGATTAATTTTTATTGATGAGAATACTATACTCAGATGTGTTATGACTGTCATTAGGGGGTCTGATGATGAAGATGAAAGACAGTTAAGGGAACTCCTCAACGGTTTACAGTAGCTACCTTGTGTTTGGACTTAATTAATTTATATTGATGAGAACTTTGCACCCATATGGGTTATAAGTGCCATTACAAGTCTGATGATGGAGACCATAGACAGTCGAGGGAATTCCTCAACGATTTACAGCAGTTACCTTTTGTTGGACTTACTTCATACGGTTCAATATTCCAAAATATTCAGGTCGTACAAAAATAATACCCAATTAAGATTGAAGTTTTTCATAGGGCAACCACTACCTACTAGTCATGCTGATGCGTCAATTTGAGACTGAATTTAAGTTGCGTAATCGCGTCATCTCTAGCAATGCTCTTTCGTTGGTTGCTAAGCAATTTATGTTTGTCACAATGCATATGGTGAAATGGAGCTGATGGTGGCTTCACCATCAGCTCCAGTTCTTCTGGTTTTTACCAAGAGAAATCCTCAATAATAAACTCCTCAATTCCTTGCATCGGGAAACGAAATATTTTGTAAAAGGTGATGAGCAGTTGACATTACGCTATTGTAAATTCGATAAATTATTATCTAACCCACTAAAAAGTGAAAAATAAAAACTTTTTGGCAAAAAAAACAACCAACTTCCAAAAAATACACTACAAAGTGAAAAATAACTTTAATTTCGGAAGTCGGTGGCAAAAAACTAAAATAAAGATCCAAAGACACCGACTTCCGAAATTAAAGTTATTTTTCACTTTGTAGTGTATTTTTTGGAAGTCGGTTGTTTTTTTTGCCAAAAAGTTTTTTATACTTTTAGTCATACTCACAGCTACTTATAAACTGTTACAACATTAGCGTGTCGGTGACGCGCATCCATAAGGTTTTTCCTACCAAAAATCCCTCAAAGCGCTTATAGAAGTCCTCACACATTTTCCGGACGTACCCGTCCATCACATTTGAAACGTTTATTTATTTAAAATAGGTACGCCAACAACATAATTATAAATGTACATTAAATAGTAAAAAACAACAGGTACAGATTCTTATACGTACCAATTATCGGTGTACAGTACACGACATTCACATAAAACAAAGCAACCTTCGTACATTATACAAAGTAATATTAGTTAAAATGAAAAACAAAACAGCTTTGACTTAAGTCTAAAAAAAAGAACAATAACTTACGCAAATACCAATAAAAATATAAAATATGCGCCAAACTAGCCCGCGAAATTCGAATTTTCTTATGTTAATTGCAATTTGCAGTTCAATATCAGGTTGTATGTTGATCTAAATTTATATTTGGATCAACATACAACCTAAATTATATTATTATTTATTTCGCGGCCGTATCAAATAATAATTTATAGAATAATAATCATAATAATCATGAACAAATCTCTATAAGTTCATATTACCTTGACTATTTCATGAAATTATGAGATTAGTGGCCAATTCTAACTTAAGGAGTTGTATTGCTGATTCCAATGATCATAATTCTGTAAAGCCATATTTGTTACGTCCGCGAATCATATTTTAATCAACATACAACCTGACAGTGACCTGCAAATTGCAAAAAAACGTAAGTATTTTTGAATTTCGCGGCCTGCCTGAGAGTACCCCCCTTAAGGGGAAAGCGCCAAGTTGCCCGCGAAATTCAAATTCTACAAAAAAAAAACCAGCCAAATGCATGTCGGACCACGCACAATGAATTTATCCCAAAAACAAACGTTAACATTGTAATTGAAAACATGTTCTCCCATATATCGATACACGACACGGTCAATTCTCCAACTCCAAATGTAAGATTTATATCACAAAACAAAACGTGTTACTAATAAAATTAACTATTTTCGGGCTTTATCCTTGTGCCGTGAGACCTTGATTCTTGCCAAATTCATGAGTCTAGGTCAACGGGAATTACCCTAAAGGTTTTGTCAAAATATATCAAAATGTGTCTTTATGGCCGTATTTTTTTATTGCCTTTCTATAAAGCTTGATTTCATAGAGCTCCAAGGGACCGTAGAACTACGTATTTCATGGAAGGACGGATGGACAGCAAAGTGATCCTATAAGGGTTCCGTATTTTCATTTTGTGGTACGGAACCCTGAAAAAACTGAATGAAAACTCACCGGTCACTGCTTCGCTGCACCAACGCAAGCGAACGACTTGAAAAGTAACTTAAAAAAAGTATTTTGTATGATATCTTCGAAATTAAAATAAATATCAGAGGTGAGTATAATAAAGAAATAATATTCTGGATTCAAGCAATTCCCAACACGTTAAGCACAGGTTTAGGTAAGTGAGTAAGTACGCACCCACACCTCGCTAGTCGGATATCTACATATATAGGTACCGAATAAACTATTTTTATGGCCTGGTTGCTAAGACCTTTTAGCCAAGTCTTTAGTTATAGGTAACTAAACGGGCAATATTTTACTGCAATATGTGGCTGCAACACAGTGGCTGGCAACATTGTCAGCAATACCAGGCAGACTATGCAATATTGCAGTTATGTCCCGGCCCTATAGCCACACATGTTTGGTATGGCCAAGCATTTTCACGTGTAGGCGGCAATATTGCCGAACGATCGCTTCACATTCGAAAATACTGAAATATTGCCGGTTCAGTTATAATGTTGTTTCGTTTTCCGTTAAAAGTGCATCTGGGTAAATCTTTCAAACGTCAGATATCATTATCCTGATAATTTTGAATTTTTGACAGATTTTCCGTACAAAATCTGTCTTGCCAAAACGCTTGCTTCGTATGTAGGTCAAGGTTGCGAAGTACGGCAACGGCAACGTAGCGTAGCCGTAAAAAGCCTTTTACGAATAATGATATTTATGTTGCCACACAATAAGCAATAAAATTGTTTACTTTGGTAAAGTCGTCAGGTATATTTTATTATAATGTTTTTTTTCGGTGAACCTGTTCATGAAAGGTAGGAAAGGAAATGAATTAATTATTGAACGTAATTTTAATGATTTAACAGAATTATGATAACACTTGCCCGCCATCTAGCATTCTAATTTCTAAAACTATGCAATAGTTTAGAAATTAGAACGCTAGAGGCGCTTTATTTCGATGTCAAAACTCACGCAAACTAGTATTCAAGTGTCAAATTTTGCATGATTTTCAAGATCGTTTTTCTCAGTAACTATGTTACTTCCTAAAAATATCGATCGCGACCACAGTTCGTTGAAGAAAAGTGATAAAATGATTCGTTAAAAACAAAGAGTGTCTATGTTTAGCGTATTACCCGTAAGAAAAATGTATGGACGGGCCATCGGATGATCCCCCTTAAGGGGGACGCGCTCAGGTAGCACGCGAAATTCAAAAATACTTACGTTTTTTGCAATTTGCAGGTCACTGTCAGGTTGAATGTTGATTAAAGTATGATTCGCGGCCGTAACAAATATGGCATTACAGAATTATAATAATTAGAATCAGCAATAATACAACTCCTTAAGTTAGAATTGGCCTCAAATGTCATGATTTCATGAAATATTCATTCATTATGGTAATATGAGCTTTAGAGAGATGTAGCTGCAAATTGTAAAAAACGTAAGAAAATTTTAATTTCGCGGACTACCTTGGCGCATTCCCCTTAAGAAGTTGTATTGCTGATTTTAATGATTATAATTCTGTAAAGCCATCCATATTTGTTAGAGTCGTGAATCATATTTTAATCAACCTACAAAAATTGAATTTCGCGGGCTACCTTAGCGCATACCCATCAATCCCATCACACATCTTTGCCCCCCAAAGATTGAATTGACAGATGAAGGTCAGATTCAGTCAGACCAACAGCTGCTGTCGAATGTAAGCCTTTATCTATACACGCCACGACGATGTTTTGATAAGTTAATTGAACATAATTCTGTAAATACAAATTTCTTACGGTCGCGAATCATATTTATTTTAATCAACATACAATCTAACACTAACCGGAATCATGCAAAAAACGTTAAAAAGTAATAATTTCGCGATCAGCTTTATGCATCGGTCGGTATTTAGGTAAGCACAGCTCTAATCCCACTGTTTCATATAAAGCTGGGTCCATACTTGTACCATTTTAGTGTATCCATAGTGTATCAGATCTCCGACGCGTAGTATCGACGTGTATCATTTTCGCTAGTATGGACACAAAATGACACGCGATCATATTACACGCCGTAGCTTGATATACCCCAATCCGTATGTATCCGCGTATCTGATACATGTCGTATCAGATATGTGTACTATGATCGGCAGAATGATCGTAGTATGCACGGATTTTGATACTGTGTCACGATACGTTTATGTCATTTGATACACGATACACCGCGATCCATCTCGAGGCGGTTTTTCCCCGATCATTAAAGGGGATAGGCAATGCCGATACACGATCTAGACAAGTTTGGATGTGATATTGAACGGGAGATTAGGACACGAGGATCGTAGGAAAAATTGAGCGTCTATATATGACGACACGCGTTGGCGATACGCTGACAAGACACAGTGTCCTAAGTATGGACGTGATTTTTGGCATGACACGGTGAGAGATACGATATGGTTGAAATGGGCGTCCACACTTAGGATAAGAATACTCGATACGATACGCCTGATTTTAAAATTCAAGATTTAATAACTAGACCGTAAATTTGAAGCCTAATAGCGTTTTACTTACCACCATTTGTATATGCATTTCTTTTCTTGTATGTTTGACACATGTTTAAGCAAATAAATATTAACTTGTCTTATCTTAAAAATATAACATAATATCACGCCTGTGTTCAGGCAGAGGTGTACCTACCTTTGGCACACCCACATTTCGCCAGTTATGTTTAAGTCCCATGTAATAGGGGGCGAGTCAGAATCTGCGTGAATTTTCCCTCGTATCCCTGTGGGATGAGGGAGAGGCTTTGCGTCTGGTATTTGAATCATCATTGGATCTGCGGTAATTTGATTGGTTACCGCCCCGGCCCGAAAGGGCTTGCCGCTGTTATAGAAAGGTATTATTGGATCTTGAAGATGTATGCCCCATGTGTTTATAGGTTACCTTTCATTGACTCGGAAGTGATAAGTTTCGCTGAGTCGTGGATGTGCCTGGATCGGTCTGCGGTGCAGAAGCGCAATCCTTGTCACGAGGCCAGAATACTTTATTCACGCCTCCTACTTTTTCTAACGTAGAATTAAGTTGCTCAGCTCCAAAAAGATTGGGACAAGACGGTGGAATTTTTCTCATTATGCTCTTGTTCAGGGGATCCTTGACACCAGCCAAAATAGTTTCCCTTCGGAACTGAATACATTCACCTTTTACGCGAACATCGAAAACGTTTATGGTTTGGTGAACTATCAGAGTTACTATAACTTGAACTAGAATTTGATGATGTTGTTGAGCTACTTGAATCACGAACATGGCGTTTTCTTTTCCGAGATTGCACGTTACTATCTTTATTTATATCTTGAGTGTATATATTTCGGTTCGCTAACATATTTTGATCACTCATTATTATAATTTATACACTGGAATACAATTACAACATCTTTACGCAAAAAAAACAAAAAGTAATAAAAGAAGGATACTTAAATAATAAATTGATATTACTAAAAACGAACGGTAACACCGTTAACAGTTTAAGCACAGACAATAGTAGTACAGATGTTGTACAAAGTATCTTCTCTATCTTAGTTGAAACTTTAAACTGTACAATAGTGTTATTAACTTTTGCATATTTCACTTTAGCACTTTATGATAGGCAAATGTTTTACCGTGCTTTATCCGGTGTTGTCAGGACAGGAACAACGACGTCAATGAGGCGAATCCAAAAGCAAACCGACGTTTTCAACTGCTAGTGGTGGTGGGAGGAGAGACAGAGAAGGCGCTAGTACGCAAGAAGGAGGAAGAACGGATGCGAAAAAGGGACAGAACGATGGCCTCTCTCTCATGTATTATTAGGCTTCAAATTTACGGTCCAGTTATTTAATCTTGAATTTTAAAATGAGGCGTATCGTATCGAGTATTCGTATCCTAAGTGTGGACGCCCATTTCGACCATATCGTATCTCTCACCGTGTCATGCTAAAAACCACGTCCATACTTACGATACTGTGTCTTGTCAGCGTATCGCCAACGCGTGTCGACATGTGTAGACGCTCAATTTTTCCTACGATCCTCGTGTCCTAATCTCCCGTTCAATATCACATCCAAACTTGTCTAGATCGTGTATCGGCATTGCGTATCCCCTTTAATGATCGGGGAAAAACCGCCTCGATATGGATCGCGGTGTATCATGTATCAAATGACATAAACATATCGTGCACAATATCAAAATCCGTGCATACTACGATCATAATACACATATCCGATACGACATGTATCAGATACGCGGATACATACGGATGGGGGTATATCAGGCTACGGCGTGTAACATGATCGCGTGTCATTTTGCGTCCATACTAGCGAAAATGATACACGTCGATGCTGCGCGTCGGAGATCTGATACACTATGGATACACTAGAATGGTAGAAGTATGGACCCAGCTTTATATGAAACAGTGGGATTAGAGCTGTGGGTGGGGGAATACCGACCGGATGCCTAAAGCTGATCGAGAAATTATTATTTTTTAACGTTTTTCGCACGATTCCGGTTAGTGTTAGACTGCATATTGATTAAAATAAATATGATTCGCGACCGTAAGAAATGTGTATTTACAGAATTATGTTCAATAAAATTATCAAAACATCGTCGTGGCGTGTATAGATAAAGGCTTACATTCGACAGCAGCTGTTGGTCTGACTGAATCTGACCTTCATCTGTCAACTCAATTATTGGGGAGCAAAGATGTATGATGGGTATGCGCTAAGGTAGCCCGCGAAATTCAAATTTTGTAGGTTGATTAAAATATTATTCACGACTGTAACAAATATGGATGGCTTTACAGAATTATAATCATAACCTAAAATCAGCAATACAACTCCTTAAGGGGGATGCGCCAAAGTAGCCCGCGAAATTCAATTTTTCTTACGTTTTTTACAATTTGCAGCTACATCTCTTTATAGCTCATATTACCCTATTGAATGACTATTTCATGAAATCATGACATTTGAGGCCAATTCTAACTTAAGGTGTTGTATTATTGCTGATTCTAATGATTATAATTCTGTAATGCCATATTTGTTACGGCCGCGAATTATACTTTAATCAAGATTCAACCTGACAGTGACCTGCAAATTGCAAAAAACGTAAGTATTTTAGAATTTCGCGGGCTACCTGAGCGCGTCCCCCTTAAGGGGGATCATCCGATGGCCCGTCCATACATTTTTCTTACGGGTAATACGCTAAACATAGACACTCTTTGTTTTTAACGAATCATTTTATCACTTTTCTACAACGAACTGTGGTCGCCATCGATATTTTTAGAAAGTAACTTATTTACTGAGCAAAACGATCTTGAAAATCATGCAAAATTTGACACTTGAATACTAGTTTGCGTGAGTTTTGACATCGAAATAAAGCGCCTCTAGCGTTCTAATTTCTAAACTATTGCATAGTTTTAGAAATTAGAATGCTAGATGGCGGGCAAGTGTTATCATAATTCTGTTAAATCATTAAAATTACGTTCAATAATTAATTCATTTCCTTTCCTACCTTTCATGAACAGGTTCACCGAAAAAAAACATTATAATAAAATATACCTGACGACTTTAACAAAGTAAACAATTTTATTGCTTATTGTGTGGCAACATAAATATCATTATTCGTAAAAGGCTTTTTACGGCTACGCTACGTTGCCGTTGCCGTATTTCGCCACCTTGACCTACATACGAAGCAAGCATTTTGGCAAGACAGATATTGTACGGAAAATCTGTCAAAAATTAAAAATTATCCGGATAATGATATCTGACGTTTGAAAGATTTACCCAGATGCACTTTTACCGGAAAACGAAACAACATTATAACTGAACCGGCAATATTTCAGTATTTTCGAATGTGAAGCGATCGTTCGGCAATATTGCCGCCTACACGTGAAAATGCTTGGCCATACCAAACATGTGTGGTTATAGGGCCGGGACATAACTGCAATATTGCATAGTCTGCCTGGTATTGCTGACAATGTTGCCAGCCACTGTGTTGCAGCCACATATTGCAGTAAAATATTGCCCGTTTATTTACCTTTAACTAAAGACTTGGCTAAAAGGTCTTAGCAACCAGGCCATAAAAATAGTTTATTCGGTACCTATAAAGATATGTAGATATCCGACTAGCGAGGTGTGGGTACGTACTTACTCACTTACCTAAACCTGTGCTTAACGTGTTGGGAATTGCTTGAATCCAGAATATTATTTCTTTATTATACTCACCTCTGATATCTGTTTTAGTTTCGAAGATATCATACAAAATACTTTTTTTAAGTTACTTTTCAAGTCGTTCGCTTGCGATGCCTGGATAAGACTACCTACGCACACTACAACAATATGTACTTAAATAATAAAAAAATGAATATCCAATATATTTTAATTACTACATAAATAGGTCACGCTACGTATTAGCGCTGCTTTTCTAATCAATTAGTTTTGTGCACTAATTACGTCCCGTGTAATTTAATTATTGGATTTTAGAGGCAATAAAAAAGAAATCGTTTCGTAAAATCTTGCGGCTTATATAAATCGTTGATCTTTCTATATCTCGGTACACTTAGCTGGTCAACATGTTCTCCGCAATAAGTCTGTTAGTCCTAGCCTGCGCATTCACTATCAATGCACAAACACCGCGGTGCAGCGAAGCAGTGACCGGTGAGTTTTCATTCAGTTTTTTTAGGGTTCCGTACCACAAAAGGAAAATACGGAACCCTTATAGGATCCCTTTGCTGTCCATCCGTCCTTCCATGAAATACGTAGGTCTACGGTCCCTTGGAGCTCTATGAAATCAAGCTTTATAGAAAGGCAATAAAAAAATACGGCCATATATGACACATTTTGATATATTTCGACAAAACCTATAGGGTACTTCCCGTTGACCTAGAATCATGAATTTGGCAAGAATCAAGGTCTCACGGCACAAGGATAAAGCCCGAAAATAGTTAATTTTGTAGTAACACGTTTTTTTTTGTGATTTAAATCTTACATTTGGAGTTGGAGAATTGACCGTGTCGTCTATCGATTTATGGGAGAACATGTTTTTCAATTAAAATGTTAAGTTTGTTTTTGGGATAAATTCATTGTGCGTGGTCCGACATGCACTTGGCTGGTTGTTTTAGTAGAATTTGAATTTCGCGGGCAACGGCGCTTTCCCCTTAAGGGGGGTGCTCTCAGGCAGGCCGCGAAATTCAAAAATACTTACGTTTTTTGCAATTTGCAGGTCACTGTCAGGTTGTATGTTGATTAAAATATGATTCGCGGCCGTAACAAATATGGCTTTACAGAATTATGATCATTGGAATCAGCAATACAACTCCTTAAGTTAGAAATGGACACAAATCTCATAATTTCATGAAATAGTCAAGGTAATATGAACTTATAGAGATGTGTTGATGATTATTATGATTATAATTCTATAAATTATTATTTGATACGGCCGTGAATCATATTTAGATCAACATACAACCTGATATTGAACTGCAAATTGCAATAAACATAAGAAAATTTGAATTTCGCGGGCTACCTTGGCGCATATTTTATATTTTTATTCGTATTTGCGTAAGTCATTGTTCTTTTTTTAGACTTAAGTCAAAGCTGTTTTGTTTTTCATTTTAACTAATATTACTTTGTATAATTGACGAAGGTTGCTTTGTTTTATGTGAATGTCGTGTACTGTACACCGATAATTGGTATGTATAAGAACCCGTACCTGTTGTTTTTTACTATTTAATGTACAGTCGCCAGCACATCAAGTTACCACAAACTGACAGATTTTCTCATTCGATTTTGAACTTAACCAACAACATTATAAGGTTTAAAATCGTTTGGAGAAATTTGACAGTTCCGTGTAGCTTGACCTGCTGGCGACTGTACATGTATAATTATGTTGTTGGCGTACCTATTTTAAATAAATAAACGTTTCAAATGTGATGGACGGGTACGTCCGGAAAATGTGTGAGGACTTCTATAAGCGCTTTGAGGGATTTTTGGTAGCGCGATGGATGGATGCGCGTCACCGACACGCTAATGTTAACAGTTTATAAGTAGCTGTGAGTATGACTAAAAGTAAGAAAAACTAGTGTTATTTCATAGTTTTAAGTTTTGTTGGCAGTCCCCATGACTGCCTAGTTTTTTTTTTACAATGGGTTCTTTTTACATACGTACATAAATAATATGAAATATAGATTTGACCTGTGTGTTTTGATCTATCGCCAGGAATTGTGCCAACTCCCCATGCAGTGAAACTTCAACCTGTTGACCTGCCACCTAACACACCCCATTGGAAAGTTACTATTCCTGTAAGTATGTCCAAAGAGCATTCCTCTTTAGTACCTTATTCTATAGACATACGAGTATATTGCGATTGAGCGAATTCAGCACCATTTAAAAAGTACCCCTCCGACCTATTCTGTAAAATCTCATCGTAAAAACTTAGCTGAAGTGAGCTGCTAATCATGACCAATAATGATACTAATAAGGACGTGCTAATACCATCATGATTCCATTGCGAAAAAGGGATAGTGCTATCGGTCACATATAGCTCCGTGTCTCGTTCACGCTGGAACAATGATGGCTTTATAATAATAACAGGTGCCGCAGGTAGAATGACAGCTTGTCTCGCTCACTTCGCGTAAGTTTTCACGGATAGACCGGCTTCATAAAAAAAGAGACGGGGAGAGGTAGGCCAAAGGAAAGATGGTTGGATTGTGTGAGATAGCGTGTGATTGATTGTGTGTGAATGGTAGCGTCACGGTTGACAGGACAGAACGGATGAAGAAAACGTGTTTCGCATACGCCAAGTAACAGAGGACAAGGTCAGCTGCTACTAGTACTACCAAGGCCGTGTTTAACCTATTGGAGCCCCTAGGCACTTTATGATACTCGGGCCCTATGGAGAATCTAGGAGGCAATAACGAGCGAAGTGAGTTCGAAATCTGTAGCACGGGGCCTCTGATAGGCCCAAGCTCCGACGCTGGCATGAAATAGAGGGCCCCATAAATCGTGGGGCCCTCTATTGTGGCCAATGGAAAAGAAGGCCCTGACTACTACTAGCTTATGCCCCCGCGACTTCGCCCGCGTGTGGGTCGGGAATTATACCACGGGAACCTACTACCGGGATAAAAAAGTAATTATAGGTCTTCTTATCTTTGTGACAAATTTCATCGAAATTCGTGCAGCCGTTGTGACGTTAGGTAACCGACAGACAAACAGAAGAGTTAACTCTCACATCAATAAAAAAGAAAACATGTGCGGTCGGGGGACTCCCGTCAAGAACGAAGTTCCTTCTCACGTATGATTTAATACAAAAACAAAAATCTTTTGACAGTTGAAACTTGTTTTTTTCGATGTTTCTTTTAGCTGGCATTGACTGTCTTACCCACCCACAGACGCGTTTTTAATACAGAGCCATCTAGTGTAAGTTTCTAGAAGCTCTCATAAAGTTACGAGATGGCTATGTATTAAAAACGTGTAATAAATCCACACTATCTCTCTCTCTCTATCTTTCTCTTTGTATTATTTATTGTAGAAAGAGACAGAAAGAGGGAAAGTCGCATAGAGAGGTCATAATGCTAATTTGTTACGTGGCGGTACTTCGTTCTAATAAGAATAAGTATATAAGAACAGCTAAGTGAGCGTACAATTTTGTTTTCAGAACATCGAGGAGTGCATTTACGGTGTGTCTGGAGTGCACGCATTCATGTGCGACACCGATGTGGCACCTACGGGGTATTTCAACAAATTTAGGGAACTGATGGTGAATCGCAACGGAAACGTTCAGGGTGTCGGGACTGTGACTATCACAGTCTATTGCAAAGTTTAAGTTCACAGTCTGGATGACCAGCCCTTCCTTAATTACCTTCGTTTTGGTCTGAAAAGAATAGTGTAAAAATTTTAAGGGGTTAATCGGTAAGATTTTCACAAGAAAATATCGTTTATGTTTTTATGATAAATGTCAGAAAATAAAAAATACTAGTTCACTTATGATTTCATAAAAAAGTAAATATTTAAAATAATTAATTAGTATTTTCCCTTAAAATATTTTACTCTTATTTTTACATTCTTTTTACTCTTTAACTGTAGCACGACGATGGCTTTTGAAATTATGATCTAATTTTGAAAGAATCTTTCGTTGACATGAGCTTTAGTTTGGACAGAAACCGTAACCAATTGATTCTGTAGGATTGTTCAGCTGCATGTTCTAGATAGTAACAACTTTTAATGTACCTACCATCGTCGTCCATACCTATTTACAATGTTTTGGTAAACAAATTATTGTTTCAATAAATATTTTATTATTTTCCTCAATATATTTATAAAACTTAGTTGTGATTTATTTATTTATATACTTACCTTAAACTTGCACATATCAAGATACCCGCGGGGTAGTTGCGTAACACACCAACAGTACTGAATGGCTTTCATTTTGACCGTTCAACATCATTCATTGCGTTATTTACGTTGTTGACCTTCGAACTTATAAAGCATTGGATTAGCAATATCTTCCAAAATTATTCAGATTATGTTTGATAGTGTGTTACACAATTAGGGTTCTGCTTCACAATATCCAGCGATCTCGATATGTTTAGATTGGTCTGAAACAAATGCTAAGTTAATTCATTTGAAGAACACTGGGCAACGTTGTGTAACTTGCTAATCAACTGGACAAAGTCTGTGCCAAGACGGGCAATAACTATTGGTCGGCAATTGCTTGTTTAGGCTTTTCTTCTCAGAGTACTCACATAGGAAACGGCGACCTCATGTAGTTTAAAAAATATGATTGACGTGTGAAAGTGTTTGTACAAACCCACTTAAAGAAGTAAAATCATTTATCATTTAATAAACATACAAAGTCACAGCCGTATCATTATTTTCTCGAAGCCATTTATGACATTTTCGATCCCCTGTAACTTCGTTGTGGATATTGTATTTAACTTCATAAACAGCTTTGCCAAATTTCCTTTTGAACTATAAATAGACAAATATTGTGTTTATAATTAATGTGCGTTAATGATAATAAAAAATTTATTTTGGGTATACCTATACTCGAAAGGTTTAGATAGTTAAATAAAGGTACTTAAACAACAAAAACCACGTGACTCATCGATGCTAAACCTTTTATTTCAAATGTTAAAATCATATTATTTTTAGTCATATAATATGTTATATTCTGAATCTGAATCTGAGGAACTATCACACACACAACAACATACATTAATAATAAAGCGTTCAGTGGTATCATCAATTATTTTATCTAATTTAAACATTTTCTGTTCTTCTTTTATTTATTACATGACCCTCGCAATTTTTCCAATTATCAGGAGTCACATTAGCTAAAGCCTCTGGCAAAAGAATTTTTAGGTCAGCCATTTTAAAAGTTTTATTTTTCTCGGCAAAATACCCGATACTCGATATAACAAAATCGAAACGCACACGCAACATCGCAAATGTCGAGAGTGCTATCAAAGGCGTCTGGTTAAACGACTAAACGTAATACCTGCTACTTCAGTTGCCATACTACGTCCCAGGTGTACTCTTCAATTTAGCAACGTTATATTCGTTGTATTTTCTAAAAGGTTTGCGGAACCTGTCTTTTTGGGCTCTTTACAATAGACAGATTACAAAATATTATTCTATTTTATAAATCACAACAAAAAAATTGTGCTTAAGCAATTACATCTACGAAGAGTAGTTTACGAATAAATTATACAGTTTAACATACATTAATAAAAGAGGAAACTATCGTTTGGATCGAAAATAAATTTAGTTTTGTTGTAACGTATTTTTAAACAAGAGAGTGTCAACTATAAAAAAACCCTTTTTACGATTTATTTACCTTTATTTAACTACCTAAACCTTTCTAATATATTTCATATTAATTTACATTTTTATTTGCCATGACTCGCCACACCTAAACAAGATATGATCCACTGTTTCTGAAAGGGACAGTCAAACCGTATAGCTATTGCGTTCAAATGCCATTGTTGCTACCCCGTATACGGGTCAGAAGGGAAGCTGCTTTTTTGCCCATGTTGGCCTGGAAACCATACGCGCTTCAGCAAACATCCCAGAAGCGCTGCACCGCCACGGCAGACTCAACAACATCCTGAACGTATTATTTTACTGAGTGTGCAGGGCTCTGTAGGCTCGTTGCGTATATCTAACTATTGCAGCTATCATTGTTTAATGTTGTTTGTCTTTGAATGTATTTGTTTTTTGTTTCCAATAAACGATTATTATTATTGCCTTACCTTATTACCTTATATTATTATAATATTATTATCATATGTTAACACATCTCGGGACCCTGTGCTCCCGGACCTTTGGAAGGCGTACGAGGGGCCGAAGCCAACTCACAGTGGCCCCTTAGAAATTTTTAAAGGAATGAGACACCAACCGACAATTATCCCTGTATGCACTGTGCAAGTGCACCCAAGGACAACTCCCGGTTGGTGTCGGACTATTGCAGAATATGGAAACAAAGTTATTGGACTACTGATTTGGGAAGCTTAAGTGGACTGGTTATCTAGGACTATGGAAAGACTATGGCCCCTGCCTGACCAATGTTTTACGTAAAATACACAGATAAATTGGCAGGGGATGACTTGCACACTTAATAATGGGCCCCCGAAAACGATCGCTAGCACATAGTATCGCAGCGACAAGGGGGCAACATGTCCTGAGATGCTTATGAGGAGTGGAGAGGTAACCCACGGCTATCAAAACAATCCTGAAAGTACGGTCAAGATTCCTACCAGCATCTTACTGGAATACTTCCTTCCTCCGAGCACGTTTGCTGTTGCGAATCTCCACTCAAGCCGGCCAATAAATGCAAGAAAGTGGTGAGAGCTCTGTTCCTCATCAGTGTTTACTCCAGCTGGCCAATAAAGGCAAGCCGGAGATGAGGAACATGACTCCTGAAAATAAAAGAAATGGCATGATTGCCATTACAACTGTAACAAATCTGAATCAAAATCCTATCCACAAAAGCCATAAATATGGAGTTAAAACAGGAATCTGAGGTATATAATTCCAAATAATGAGATTATGTCAAAGAAGTAAGTAAAAAGAAACAAAAATCTTCGTAATTTGGAAACAGTTAATAGACATTTACTTGGTGATGCCGTTAATGTGGTATGTAGCAGGGAAGCCACATGTGCAGAAGGAATTCAAACTTCCTTGTCTTCAACGTAGTCTTTAATGTTATAATATGCATTTTTAATAAGTATACGTTTGATGTGAGTTTTGCACTTTCCATCGCTAAGTTCTGTAACTGACTTTGGCAATTTTTTCTAAAAGCGGTTACTGTTTATAAGAAATGACTTGCTTGTTTTAGCTAATCTAGGGTATTACAATTTCATTTTTCCTATTTGTGTTTATATTTTGGAAATCGCTTCTTATTTTGAAAACTCCTAAGTTTTTGCGAACATACAAAATACTTTCTAAGATATAAAAAAAAGGCAGAGTTAGTATATCAATTTCTTTGAATTTGTTTTTAAGAGACTCGCGAGGACCCATTTTATAGATTGCACGGATTACCCTCTTTTGTACAATGAAAATTGAATCTGCATCAGCTGCCGATCCCCACAGCAGAACACCATAAGACATAATACTGTGTAAATAAGCAAAGTAGTTATACTAACCTAGATCTGCTCCACACCCTAGACCTGTTTCAGCAAAGTAAACTCTACCGGTACAGACCTAGAAGTGAGGAGCGCGCAAGCCCCACCACGACGTCAACGTACAGATACGGCGGTGGGGTTATTATTATTATTATTTTCTCACTCACAGTCCGCTTGCTTAGAAAGACTGGCAATAAGCTTTGAATAGCGTCACCTTCACTTATCTCGTGCATCGTGCGAACCTGCGTGTGAGCATATTAGCTCTTACCGCCAGAGCCCTGCGCTCCCGTTCCATATCCTCATGGTCCCTGAGGTCACCTGTCACAATGTGACCCAGATATTTAAAAGCCTGAACCTGCTTTAGGGCTATTCCATTGAGAAATACAGGAGACACCTGGGTAGGCAATGGGTACCGACTAACACGATCAAAATGTATGGAACAGCAGATATTTCTTGATGTTTCACACGTCTCAGTTTTCTAAAACTCCGCTCCTGCGGGGTAACAGTAGCTATGGCTTTCATTTTGACAGTTCAACAACATTCAATGCGTTATTTACAAATCAAATCATTTTTTTTGCCATAAGTGTTGGTAGTGTTGGTTGGTGTTTACGTCGTTGAGCAGACAAATTTTTCGAACATATGAAGCAATGGACTAGCAATATCCTTCAAAATGATTCATATTGTGATTGAAAGTGTGTTATGCAATTAGGATGCTGAACTTGGGTGTTTATCAGCAACATACTTGGTTCAGTGCCAGTAATACCCACGTGAAGAAGTATTTTTGCTACTGTGGCTGGTTAAGCCCTGAAACTGAAACCCCGATTTATTGAGAATTTTTATGAAGACTTCCTTTGCTCACAGCTTCGCTCGTGTGGGAGTCGGAAATCAAAACTCTTGTGATACCCGTACTGTTTTCACTATTCTACTCATTATCTCATCTCGTCTCACTGGGTGCAGCTGAAGAGATTAGTTGATAAGTTAAAAAAATATGAGGGACACCGCGTATTTACACTCTTTTGAATTTGTACATACCAGGGAAATAGGATAAGGTTCATTCATATTGGGTATCGGAACTAAAACATAATCAATTGGTGAAATGTTGGGTGTATTAGTCTCCTCATATTAATAACATTAAATTATAGTCAGTTATTGTATGTTTGCATGTCAATGGTATTTTTTAATTTTTTATTAAGACTGATTTTTCGTTTAGTTTTTTTTTAGAGGAGTCTCATAAAAAGGCTATGCTGACTTTTTTTTAGAAAGTACAAAATTAGATTTTCATATATTTCTTCTAAGTTAATGATTTCTTGAATTCTTATTTATATACGTAGGTGAAATTTCTTAAGTAATTTTATCTTTAAGCATTCATTTTCTGTTCTTTATATTCATTCTGAGTAAACATTATTTTTTAAACCTGTAATATCATTACATTAATAAATTAATAATGATTATTGCGATAAACTCTAAACTGTAACCCCTTATTCATAATAAAGCTGTTCGCTACATAAACCTATTTTAGATATCGAACTGTTTTGTCCCTTTCTGACAAAGCAGTCAGATAGCTAAAATAGTTTTATAAAGTGAATAGCTTTATGGAAAACCAGTTTCTGGGCTGGCTTGTAATGAGATGTATGATATTACAGCCGGCAGCTGCCAACAAACTCGAACACGGAAAAAAAACGAACGAAAGAACCATAGACAGCATAGACTAGAGACAGCTTCAAACTTTTGAAGCTGGGTCCACACTTGTATCATACCAACGCTTTACCTGAAATAAAACGTAGATCAAATTACTTACCTAAATTTGAAGCCTAAATGCTTGTGCACACTGGCGCGACGCGACAGCTACTTGAGGGAGTAAGTGCCACTCTGGTAGTCTTTTCAGTACAGATAGTCTGTCCGCTTCTACGTTTTAAACGCCCGGGATGTGGTAAATGGTGAAGTGGATCTGGTAAGAATCTACGAGCTGCAAGATCTGGTAGGTCAGGTCTATAAGCGCTAGAGATCTCGTACCGCCTTCGTTTCTCAGATACGATACCGCGGTCTTGTTGTCGCACTGAACGTGTAAATTGGCTTTGTACAGGCTCTGACCACAATGTTGAATCGTTTTTAGGATCGTAAGCATCTCCTTTGGGTTGCAATGAAGAAGTTTTCTTCTGCTTTTGAAGTGCCGGACACATAGGTTTTGTTTATGTAAACTTTTGTTTTGTCTGATGCATCGGTGACAATGTAGTGTGTTGGATGAAGGACATGGATAGGAGACGAAGTCTCGAGATAATTTAGCCACGATTGTAAGTCCCTCTGAGCTACCTCAGGCAGTGTAACATGCTGATGCAAAGCCTCTGAAGTTGACTAAAATTTATCCTTCCCCGAGGCACAACAAAGCTTGAAAAGTTCAACATTCCTATGATGCTTTGTAATTCCTTTAGGAATGGTTTTTGCTTGTTGATCAGGTGAGTCATCATGGTTTTCATTTTCAGGCACTTTTTTGTTGGATGTGATTTTATGTTCTTATTTTATGTTCTTTTATGGATCCCATAATATGCCCAGATACTTTATAACTAGCCTTGGTTGCAGAATAGACTTTTCGCAGTTTATCATTCATCCTAAATATTATAGGATGTCCACTGTGGTTTCGACGTGACTCACCAGTGTATCGAAATTTTGATTGACTAGCAGGTAGTCGTCTAAATAAATTACGACACGTATACCGCGGTCTCAAAGAGTCTGGGCAATCCAATTGCTTACAGAGGCAATTTTTTTCGCTGCTGAACTGAGTCCGAAGGCAAGGCAGTTCATTTAAAACAGTTGGCCTTGGTAAACAAGCCGTAAGAGTCTCCTGTGGGCTTCTGTAACTGGCAGATGGAAATATGCTTGGCATAGGTCTATTTTCACCATCCAATCGTATGGTTAAAGGAAGTCTGGGATTCTGAAAATATTGACCATTCGAAAGGTGGCAGCGTCTACGTATTGGTTTAGAGCTTTGAGATTGAAAATTGGTCTGAAATTCCCATCTCCTTAGGGCACCAGAAACATTGGCGAAATTAAACTTTGAGTCAGTGGCATGACTGTAAGGACCTCTTCTGATATAATTTTATGAATAATCTGGTCCATTTCTGGGGAATGAGGCGTCGCCTGGACTACATTTTTTAGATTGGGCATATGAAGTGGAGGCTTGCATACAAACGGAACTCGGTAGACGGTTTTTTTTTTAAATATATATTCGGGTGCGCCCATTTTCTTCCACCGTTAGTGAAAAAGCCGCAGCTGACCGGCGCGAAACGAACTTGCTGAGTCAGAATCTGCGTGAATTTTCCCTCCTATCCCGGTGGGATGAGGGAGAGGCTTTGCGTCTGGTATTTGAATCATCATTGGATCTGCGGTAATTTGATTGCTTACCGCCCCGGCCCCGAAAGGGCTTGCCGCTGTTATTGAAAGGTATTATTGGCTCTTGAAGAGGTATGCCCTATATGTTTATAGGTCACCTTTCATTGACTCGGAAGTGATAACTTTCGCTGAGTCGTGGATGTGCCTGAATCGGTCTGAAACTCGCAGGGCAGCATGTGGGGAGCTGTTGGGTAGTAGCGACTCCACGGACTCTATCTTCCGGGAGGAGTCATGTTCCTCATCTCCGGCTTGCCTTTATTGGCCACCTGGAGTAAACACTGACGAGCAACAGAGCTCCCACCTCTTTCTTGCATTTATTGGCCGGCTTGAGTGGAGATTCGCAACAGCAAACGTGCTTGGAAGAAGGAAGTATTCCAGTAAGATGCTGGTAGAAATCTTGACCGTACTTTCGGGATTGTCTTGATAGCCGTGGGTTACCTCTCCACTCCTCATAAGCATCTCAGGACATGTTGCCCCCTTGTCGCTGCGACACTATGTACCAGCGACCGTTTTGGGGAGCCCATTATTAAGTGTGCAAGTCATCCCCTGCCATTTTATCTGTGTATTTTATGTAAAACATTGGTCAGGCAGGGGCCATAGTCTTTCCATAGTCCTAGATAGCCAGTCCACTTAAGCTTCCCAAATCAGTAGTCCAATAACTTTGTTTCCATATTCTGCAATAGTCCGACACCAACCAGGGGTTGTCCTTGGGTGCAGTTGCACAGTGCATACAAGGATAATCGTCGGTTGGTGCCTCATCCGGCACCAACCGACCGGTCGGATGGTCCAGGGACGACGGACTTGGGGACGTCCGTCGCCCCCCATACATCAGGACCCGAGGCGGCGGCGCGTAGTGTTCCACGCGCGCCCCTCTTAGACGTCGCGGGGGGAGTCAAACACCTCACTCCCCCCGCTCGACCGGACGGGGCCCGCAGAGGCGGGCCGGCACCAGTCGGGGGTTGCGGAAGATTCGTATGTTCCCGCGACCCCCGACGCAGGTGTGAGATGGAACACCGGGGTGGTTTTTAGTCAGTAAGAGTCTGACAGACCCCTCCGCCCCCCCAGGGCGGGGGACATCCATGAGGATTTTCCACCCCGGATCAAAAAAAAAAAAAAAAATGGGTGCAGTTGCACAGTGCATACAAGGATAATCGTCGGTTGGTGCCTCATTCCATTTAAAATTTTCTAAGTGGCATCTGCGAGTTGGCTTCGGCTCCTCGTACGCCTTCCAAAGGTCCGGGATCACAGGGTCCCGAGATGTGTTAACAGTAATAAAATAATAATAATACAAGGTAATAAGGTAAGGTAATAATAATAATCGTTTATTGGGAACAAAAAACAAATACATTCAAAGACAAACAATATTAAACAATGATGTTAGATATACGCAACGAGCCTACAGAGCCCTGCACACTCAGTAAAATAATACGTTCAGGATGTTGTTGGGTCTGCCGTGGCGGTGCAGCGCGTATGGTTTCCAGGCCAACATGGGCAAAAAAGCAGCTTCCCTTCTGACCCGTATACGGGGTAGCAACAACGGCATTTGAACGCAATAGCTATACGGTTTGACTGTCCCTTTCAGAAACAGTGGATCATATCTTGTTTAGGTGTGGCGAGTCGTGGCAAATAAAAATGTAAATAAATATGAAATATATTTGAAAGGTTTAGGTAGTTAAATAAAGGTAAACAAATCGTAAAAAGTGTTTTTTATAGTTGACACTTTCTTGTTTAAAAATACGTTACAACAAAACTAAATTTATTTTCGATCTAAACGATAGTTTCCTCTTTTATTAATGTATGTTAAACTGTATAATTTATTCGTAAACTACTCTTCGTAGATGTAATTGCTTGAGCACAATTTTTTTGTTGTGATTTATAAATGGCTTCGAGAAAATAATGATACGGCTGTGACTTTGTATGTTTATTAAATGATAAATGATTTTACTTCTTTAAGTGGGTTTGTACAAACACTTTCACACGTCAATCATATTTTTTAAACTACATGAGGTCGCCGTTTCCTATATGAGTACTCTGAGAAGAAAAGCCTAAACAAGCAATTGCCGACCAATAGTTATTGCCCGTCTTGGCACAGACTTTGTCCAGTTGATTAGCAAGTTACACAACGTTGCCCAGTGTTCTTCAAATGAATTAACTTAGCATTTGTTTCAGACCAATCTAAACATATCGAGATCGCTGGATATTGTGAAGCAGAACCCTAATTGTGTAACACACTATCAATCAGAATCTGAATCATTTTGAAAGATATTGCTAATCCAATGCTTTTTATGTTCGAAGGTCAACAACGTAAATAACGCAATGAATGATGTTGAACTGTCAAAATGAAAGCCATTCAGTACTGTTGGTGTGTTACGCAACTACCCCGCGGGTATCTTGATATGTGCAAGTTTAAAGTAAGTATATAAATAAATAAATCACAACTAAGTTTTATAAACATATTGAGGAAAATAATAAAAAATTTATTGAAACAATAATTTGTTTACCAAAACATTGTAAATAGGTATGGACGACGATGGTAGGTACATTAAAAGTTGTTACTATCTAGAACATGCAGCTGAACAATCCTACAGAATCAATTGGTTACGGTTTCTGTCCAAACTAAAGCTCATGTCAACGAAAGATTCTTTCAAAATTAGATCATGATTTCAAAAGCCATCGTCGTGCTACAGTTAAAGAGTAAAAAGAATGTAAAAATAAGAGTAAAATATTTTAAGGGAAAATACTAATTAATTATTTTATTAAATATTAACTTTTTTATGAAATCATAAGTGAACTAGTATTTATTATCTTCTGAGATTTATCATAAAAACAGAAACGATATTTTCTTGTGAACATCTTACCGAATAACCCCTTAAAAAATTTACACTATTCTTTTCAGACCAAACGAAGGTAACTAAAGGAAGGGCTGGTCATCCAGACATTGAACTTAAACTTTGCAATAGACTGTGATAGTCACAGTCCCGACACCCTGAACGTTTCCGTTGCGATTCACCATCAGTTCCCTAAATTTGTTGAAATACCCCGTAGGTGCCACATCAGTGTCGCACATGAATGCGTGCACTCCAGACACACCGTAAATGCACTCCTCGATGTACTGAAAACAAAATTGTACGCTCACTTAGCTGTTCTTAAATACTTATTCTTATTAGAACGAAGTTCTTTAGCTCAGCTTGCGGTAGGAGTTGACTAGTGGATACCGCCACGTAACAAATTGGCATTATGACCTCTCTATGCGACTTTCCCTCGTTCTGTCTCTTTCTACGATAAATAATAGAAAGAGAAAGATACAGAGAGAGAGATAGTGTGGATTTATTACGCGTTTTTAATACATAGCCATCTCGTAACCTTATGAGAGCTTCTAGAAACTTACACTAGATGGCTCTGTATTAAAAACGCGTCTGTGGGTGGGTAAGACAGTCAATGCCAGCTAAAAGAAACATCGAAAAAAAAAACAGTTTCAACTGTCAAAAGATTTTTGTTTTTGTATTAAATCATACGTGAGAAGGAACTTCGTTCTTGACAGGAGTCCCCCGACCGCACATGTTTTCTTTTTTATTGATGTGAGAGTTAACTCTTCTGTTTGTCTGTCGGTTACCTAACGTCACAACGGCTGCACGAATTTCGATGAAATTTGTCACAAAGATAAGAAGACCTATAATTACTTGTTTATCCCGGTAGTAGGTTCCCGTGGTATAATTCCCGACCCAGACGCGGGTGAAGTCGTGGGGGCATAAACTAGTAGTAGTCAGGGCCTTCTTTTCCATTGGCCACTCTGGGGAAATGCCCAGGGCCCCTCGATTCATGGGGCCCTCTATTTCATGCCAGCGTCGGAGCTAGGGGCTATCAGAGGCCCCGTGCTACAGATTTCGAACTTACTTCGCTCGTTATTGCTTGCTCCATATGGCCCGAGTATCATAAAGTGCCTAGGGGCTCCAATAGGTTAAACACGGCCTTGGTAGTACTAGTAGCAGCTGACCTTGTCCTCTGTTACTTGGCGTGGGCGCAACACGTTTTCTTCTTCCGCTCTGTCCTGTCAACCGTGACGCTATCATTCACCACTTCCTTTTTTTTCATATCATTCCTCACACAATCCATCCATATTTCCTTTGGCCTACCTCTCCCCGTCTCTTTTTTATAAAGCCGGTCTATCCGTGAAAACTTACGTGAAGTGAGCGAGACAAGCTGTCATTCTACCTGGGTCACCTGTCATTATTATTATTAAAGCCATCATTGTTCCAGCGTGAAAGAGAGACGGAGCTATATATGACCGATAGCACTATCCCTTTTTCGCAATGGAACCATGCTGGTATTAACACGTCCTTATTAGTATCATTATTGGTCGTAATTAGCAGCTCACTTCAGCTAAGTTTTTACGATGACATTTTTACAGAATAGGTCGGAGGGGTACTTTTTAAATGGTGCTGAATTCGCTCAATCGCAATATACTCGTATGTCTATAGAATAAGGTACTAAAGAGAAATGCTCTTTGGACATACTTACAGGAATAGTAATTTTCCAATGGGGTGTTTTAGGTGGCAGGTCAACAGGTTGAAGTTTCACTGCATGGGGAGTTGGCACAATTCCTGGCGATAGATCAAAACACACAGGTCAAATCTATATTTCATATTATTTATGTACGTGTATGTATGTAAAAAGAATTCATTGTAAAAAAAAAACTAGGCAGTCATGGGGACTGCCGACAAAACTTAAAACTATGAAATAACACTAGTTTTTCATACTTTTAGTCATACTCACAGCTACTTATAAACTGTTACAACATTAGCGTGTCGGTGACGCGCATCCATACGGTTTTTCCTACCAAAAATCCCTCAAAGCGCTTATAGAAGTCCTCACACATTTTCCGGACGTACCCGTCCATCACATTTGAAACGTTTATTTATTTAAAATAGGTACGCGAACAACATAATTATACATGTACATTAAATAGTAAAAACAACAGGTACGGGTTCTTATACATACCAATTATCGGTGTACAGTGCACGACATTCACATAAAACAAAGGGCAGGCCTATGTTGTTTCGAACGCCGCTGTTGCGACACACGCTGTTGCGAATTATTTTTCCACTGCCTCACAGGTTCGAAAGCTCATGGACTGGAATGAAGTAGTCGCGAAAGACGCTGTTTCGAAAAACATTTTCACTGCCTCATACGCTCGAATGCTTGTGATTTCGATTTATTTAGTCATAAAGTGTACAGAAAAGTATTTAAGCAGTAATTAAATAAAATCAACAAATTCGGTGTCAACATCAACATTTAATATTATTATTAAAGTTACGCACTATACTACACTGCAAATAGCAAATTGCAGCATTATTTGCTAGTAGCAAATAGTTAGTAACTATTTGCTACAAGCAAATAATGCTGCTACTAGAAATCATAGGCGAGGTACTATAAATAATGAAATGGTGACTAATATTAACACACCTGATCATGCTAATGACCACCATCTTCAATGGTGCCATGAGCAATAACATCTTCCCCCAAGCGTGGAAACAGGCCACTGTCATCGGTATTCCCAAGCCGGGCAAGCCCAAATCCGCTCCCTCCAGCTACCGCCCCATCAGTCTCCTCAATGTCATCGGCAAAATCTATGAGAGGCTTATTTATAAGCGTCTCAGAGACTATGCCGAGACGAAAGGTCTCATTCCCAACGAGCAGTTCGGTTTCCGAACCCAACACTCGTGCGTCCAACAGGTCCACCGTATCGTCGAACACATAAGCGTTGGCTTCCAACGTGGTTCGTTGACGGGTGCTGTTTTCTTCGACATAGCGAAAGCGTTCGACAAAGTCTGGCACAATGGCTTATTATATAAGCTATACCAACTTAAAGTGCCAGATCGTCTCGTGCTCATCCTGCGAGACTTTTTGTCGAACCGCACCTTCCGATTCCGCATCGAAGGAGCGCTATCCTCCCCCCGTCCCATTCGCGCCGGAGTCCCTCAGGGCTCCGTGCTCGCCCCTCTCATTTTCACGCTTTTCACCAGCGATATCCCCAAGAGTAAAAGGGCTCAGTTGGCTCTGTTCGCAGACGATACGGCCATCTACTACACCGGCGTAAGCCCCGACGCGATATCTCGCACTCTCCAAACCACAGTCAACCAACTCGGTGACTGGTTTAGGAAGTGGAGAATCGAAGTCAATCCCGATAAGAGTCAAGCGGTTCTATTTTCGAAACCGAGACTCAACCCCACCCCCCCCCGTCCGATCACCATGTTCGGCAAGCCTATCCCTTGGGAGAAGCGAGCCAAATACTTGGGTGTCACTCTGGACCACAGACTCTCTTTCGGCGAGCACATAAAGCAGGCGCGTTCGCGCGCCGCTTTCGCTCTCGGTAGACTCCACTTCCTATTGAATGCACGCAGCAAATTGTCACTCAAGTGCAAATTGCGCATTTACACAGCGTGCATTCGTCCCATCATGACCTACGCGAGTGTGGTTTTCGCACACTCGAAACCCCACCACATCCATAGGATGCAGACCCTCCAAAACCGGTTCCTCCGTAGGGCAACCGGCTCCCCTTGGTTCGTTCGGAACGAGATCCTCCATCTCGACCTTAAAATCCCCACTATCCGTCAGTTCATGAAGCGCATTTCCAAGCGCTTCTTCGACTCCGCGGCCTCACATCGCAACCCTCTGGTTGTCGAGGCTGCCAGATATGCCCCCTCCCGCATTAGTCGTACCCGCCGTCCAAGGCATGCCCTGACCGACCCCGATGACCCCATAACCCTCCTCCAGGAGAGCAGTAGGGCCACCAGTACAGTGCACAAACACAGACCGCCATCGTTCCGACCTCGCCGCCGAGGTCCTACGCGACGCCCCCGACGTAATTGTCCCCCCCCCCCGACCCTTGCTCGACGACGCGCCAGCCCGCGCCGTAGCTGAGCCTGTAGCTTTAAATTCCCCAGTATAATAATAATATAATTTAGATCCAGCCTGTCCCATCTTGCTGCCCTCCCCTCAGTGACGCCCTAAGCCGAGGTTCGTACCCCACAGGGGGTGCCCTTAGCGTGCGGTCACTTAAATTTAAGTATTGTTCGCCCCTGGCTGGAGGCTTTAAGTTAGTAGCTTAAGGCACCCACAGGTTTGCCCGGTTAAGTAGCCAGGACCTTAGTGGTCAAAACTACGAGCTGCCCAATAGGAAAAAAAAAAAAAAAAGAAAAAAAAAAAAAAAAAAAAATAATAATATTAACAGTAGGATAGGATGCAAGAGCGAGCGAAGCGAGCTCGGGACTTGGGGCACTCTGACTCGGACTGGTTAGGTTAGAAGGGGATGGCGGGGTCTGAAAGACCCCGCCGTCCCCTTCGTGGTTATTTTTTTTTAAACCGCCCAGAAGTAGGAGCCCTGCGTAGCGGGGCTCCGTCGGCTACTCGATGCCAGTTTAAATTAAAACAAAGCTAACAACTGATTATTAAGCTGCTACTTTCTACTTAAAATTATTCTTCACTGTAGCTGCCAACCTACTATTTTTGCTACCGGCTTTAATTATTGATGGTTGGTTGATTGGTGATTGTTACTTTGTTAATAATAATATTAAATGATGATGTTGACACCGAATTTGTTGATTTTATTTAATTACTGCTTAAATACTTTTCTGTACACTTTATGACTAAATAAATCGAAATCACAAGCATTCGAGCGTATGAGGCAGTGAAAATGTTTTTCGAAACAGCGTCTTTCGCGACTACTTCATTCGAGTCCATGAGCTTTCGAACCTGTGAGGCAGTGGAAAAATAATTCGCAACAGCGGCGTTCGAAACAACATAGGGGACCCAAAACAAAGCAACCTTCGTAAATTATACAAAGTAATATTAGTTAAAATGAAAAACAAAACAGCTTTGACTTAAGTCTAAAAAAAAGAACAATGACTTACGCAAATACCAATAAAAATATAAAATATGCGCCAGGTAGCCCGCGAAATTAAAATTTTCTTATGTTTATTGCAATTTGCAGTTCAATATCAGGTTGTATGTTGATCTAAATATGATCCGCGGCCGTATCAAATAATAATTTATAGAATAATTATCATCAACACATCTCTATAAGTTCATATAACCTTGACTGTTTCATGAAATTATGAGATTTGTGGCCATTTCTAACTTAAGGAGTTGTATTGCTGATTCCAATGATCATAATTCTGTAAAGCCATATTTGTTACGGCCGCGAATCATATTTTAATCAACATACAACCTGACAGTGACCTGCAAATTGCAAAAAACGTAAGTATTTTTGAATTTCGCGGGCTGCCTGAAAGCACCCCCCTTAAGGGGGAAGCGCCAAGTTGCCCGCGAAATTCAAATTCTACTAAAAAAAACAGCCAAGTGCATGTCGGACCACGCACAATGAATTTATCCCAAAAACAAACTTCACATTTTAATTGAAAAACATGTTCTCCCATAAATCGATAGACGACACGGTCAATTCTCCAACTCCAAATGTAAGATTTAAATCACAAAAAAAAACGTGTTACTACAAAATTAACTATTTTCGGGCTTTATCCTTGTGCCGTGAGACCTTGATTCTTGCCAAATTCATGATTCTAGGTCAACGGGAAGTACCCTATAGGTTTTGTCAAAATATATCAAAATGTGTCTTTATGGCTGTATTTTTTTATTGCCTTTCTATACAGCTTGATTTCTTAGAGCTCCAAGGGACCGTCGACCTACGTATTTTATGGAAGGACGGATGGACAGCAAAGTGATCCTGTAAGGGTTCGGTTTTTTCCTTTTGTGGTACGGAACCCTAAAAAAACTGAATGAAAACTCACCGGTCACTGCTTCGCTGCACCGCGGTGTTTGTGCATTGATAGTGAATGCGCAGGCTAGGACTAACAGACTTATTGCGGAGAACATGTTGACCAGCTAAGTGTACCCAGATATAGAAAGATCAACGATTTATATAAGCCGCAAGATTTTACGAAACGATTTCTTTTTTATTGCCTCTAAAATCCAATAATTAAATTACACGGGACGTAATTAGTGCACAAAACTAATTGATTAGAAAAGCAGCGCTAATACGTAGCGTGACCTATTTTTGTAGTAATTAATATTGGATATTCAATAATTTTTATTTACATATTGTTGTACGTGTACGTAGGTAGTCATATCCAGGCAACGCAAGCGAACGACTTGAAAAGTAACTTAAAAAATATATTTTGTATGATATCTTCGAAATTAAAATAAATATCAGAGGTCAGTATAATTAGAAATAATGTTCTGGATTCAAGCAATTCCGTAAGGTAAGTAAAGGTAAGTGAGTAAGTACGTACCCACACTTCGCTAGTCCGGATATCTAGGTACCGAATAAACAATTTTTATGGCCGGCGGGGTAATTACGTAACACACTAACAGTAGGAATGGGTTTCATTTTTACAGTTCAATAACATTCATTGTGTTATTTACGTTCTTGAGCAGACAAATTTTTCGAACATATGAAGCAATGGATTAACAATAGGCTTCAAAATGATTCAGATTGTGCGTTACGTAATTAGGGTGCTGGTTGCTAAGACCTTTTAGCCAAGTCTTTAGTTAAAGGTGCTTATAAACGGGCCATATTTTACTGCAACATGTGGCTGCAACACAGTGGCTGGCAACATTGTCAGCAATACCAGGCAGACTATGCAATATTGCAGTAATGTCCAACGTGTAATCACTTCCAACAAAAAAGTGCCTGAAAATGAAAACCATGATGACTCACCTGATCAACAAGCAAAAACCATGCCTAAAGGAATTACAAAGCATCCTAAGAATGTTGAACTTTTCAAGCTTTGTTGTGCCTCGGTGAAGGATAAATTTTCGTCAACTTCAAAGGCTTTGCATCAGCATGTTACACCTGAAACCTACTACAGTGATTTCACTGCCTGAGGTAGCTCAGAGGGACTTACAATGGTGGCTAAATTATCTCGAGACTTCCAACACACTACATTGTCACCGATGCATCAGACAACGCCGCTTCGTCGTGCTTACATAAACAAAACCTATGTGTCCGACACTTCGAAAGCAGAAGAAAAACTTCTTCATTGCAACCAAAAAGAGATGCTTGCGATCCTAAAAACGATTCAACATTGTGGTCAGAGCCTGTACACAGCCAATTAACAAGTTCAGTGCGACAACAAGACCGCGGTATCGTATCTGAGAACCGAAGGCGGTACGAGATCTCTAGCGCTTATAGACCTGACCTACCAGATCTTGCAGCTCGTAGATTCTTACCAGATTCACTTCACCATTTACCACATCCCGGGCGTTTACAACGTAGAAGCGGACAGACTATCTCTACTGAAAAGACTACCAGAGTGGCACTTACTCCCTCAAGTAGCTGTCGCGTCGCGCCAGTGTGCACAAGCCTTTAGGCTTCAAATTTAGGTAAGTAATTTGATCTACGTTTTAATTCAGGTAAAACGTTGGTATGATACAAGTGTGGACCCAGCTTCAAAAGTTTGAAGCTGTCTCAAGTCTATGTTGTCTATGGTTCTTTCGTTCGTTTTTTTCCGTGTTCGAGTTTGTTGGCGGCTGCCGGCTGTAATATCATACATCTCATTATAAACTAGCCCAGAAACTGGTTTTCCATAAAGCTATTCACTTTATAAAACTATTTTAGCTATCTGACTGTTGTGTCAGAAAGGGACAAAAGAGTTCGATATCTAAAATAGTTTTATGAAGCGAATAGCTTTATTATGAATAAGGGTTTACAGTTTAGAGTTTATCGCAAAAATCATTATTAATTTATTAATGTAATGATATTATAGGTTTAAAAACTAATATTTACTCAGAACGAATATAAAGAACAGAAAATGAATGCATAAAAATAAAATTACTTAAGAAATTTCACCTACGTATATAAATAAGAATTCAAGAAATCATTACCTTAGAAGAAATATATGAAAAACTAATTTTGTGCTTTCTAAAGAAAAGTCAGCATAGTCTTTTTTGAGACTCCTCTAAAAAAAAAACTAAACGAATAATCAGTCTTAATCAAAAGAAAAAAAACCATTGACATGCAAACATACAATAACTGACTATAATTTAATGTTATTAATATGAGGAGACTCTAATACACCCAACATTTCACCAATTGATTATGTTTTAGTTCCGATACCCAATATGAATGAACCTTATCCTATTTCCCTGGTATGTACAAATTCAAAAGAGTGTAATTGTGCGGTGTCCCTCATAATTTTTTAACATAACAACTAATCTCTTCAGCTGCACCCAGTGAGACGAGATGAAATAATGAGTAGAATAGTGAAAACAGTACGGGCATCACAAGAGTTTTGATTTCCGACTCCCACACGAGCGAAGCTGTGGGCAAAAGCTAGTCTTCATAAAAAATCTCAATAAATCATAAAAAATCTCAATAAATCGGGGTTTCTGTTTCCGGGCTTAACCAGCCACAGTATCAAAAATACTTCTTCACGTGGGTATTACTGGCACTGAGCCGAGTATGTTGCTGATAAACACCGAAGTTCAGCACCCTACTTGCGTAACATATTCAATCACAATCTGAATCATTTTGAAGGATATTGCTAGTCCATTGCTTCATATGTTCGAAAAATTTGTCTGCTCAACAACGTAAACACCAACCAACACTACCAACACATAAGGCAAAAAAAATGATTTGATTTGTAAATAACGCAATGAATGTAGTTGAACTGTCAAAATGAAAGCCATAGCTACTGTTACCCCGCAGGAGCGGAGTTTTAGAAAACTGAGAAGTGTGTAACATCAAAAAACGCTGTTCCATACATTTTTATATATCATACATTGCCTACTCATGTGCCGCCTGTATTTCTCAATAGAATAGCCCTAAAGCAGGTTCAGGCTTTTAAATATCTGGGTCGCATTGTGACAGGTGACCTCAGGGACCATGAGGATATGGAACGGGAGCGCAGGGCTCTGGCGGTGAGAGCTAATATGCTCACACGCAGGTTTGTTTTGGTGTATTTTGTCGAGTACCTGTTACTTGTTGACAGGCCTACACTGTCCTCCCATATCTATCAACACTGTAATTGGAAACATTGTAAAAGCCCCTTATTTTTAAAAGAGTAACCGTGGATTTTCTTGCCGGCTCTTCTCCATAGGAAACAACTAATTGGAACCGTGCACCTAGCTTCTGACATTTCTTAAGTGCCCATGTTGGTTTATGTGAAATAAAATATTTTGATTTGTTTTGATTGAGCCATACCAAGATAGATACAGAAACTCGCAGGGCAGCATGTGGCGAGCTGTTGGGTAGTAGCGACTCCACGGACTCTATCTTACGGGAGAAGTCATGTTCCTCATCTCCGGCTTGCCTTTATTGGCCAGCTGGAGTAAACACTGACGAGGAACAGAGCTCCCACCTCTTTCTTGCATTTATTGGCCGGCTTGAGTGGATATTCGCAACAGCAAACGTGTTCGGAGGTAGGAAGTATTCCAGTAAGATGCTGGTAGGAATCTTGACCGTACTTTCGGGATTGTCTTGATAGCCGTGGGTTACCGCTCCACTCCTCATAAGCATCTCAGGACATGTTGCCCCCTTGTCGCTGCGACAATATGTGCTAGCGACCGTTTTCAGGGGCCCATTATTAAGTGTGCAAGTCATACCCTGCCATTTTATCTGAGTATTTTATGTAAAACATTGGTCAGGCAGGGGCCATAGTCTTTCCATAATCCTAGATAGCCAGTCCACTTAAGCTTCCCAAATCAGTAGTCCAATAACATTGTTTCCATATTCTGCAATACTCCAACACCAACCGGGAGTTGTCCTTGGGTGCACTTGCACAGTGGATACAGGGATAATCGTCGGTTGGTGCCTCATTCCATTTAAAATTTTCTAAGGGGCCTCTGCGAGTTGGCTCCGGCTCCTCGTACGCCTTCCAAAGGTCCGGGACCACAGGGTCCCGAGATGTGTTAACAGTAATAAAATAATAATAATATAAGGTAATAAGGTAAGGTAATCGTTTATTGGGAACAAAAAACAAATACATTCAAAGACAAACAATATTAAACAATGATGTTAGATATACGCAACGAGCCTACAGAGCCCTGCACACTCAGTAAAATAATACGTTCAGGATGTTGTTGGGTCTGCCGTGGCGGTGCAGCGCGTATGGTTTCCAGGCCAACATGGGCAAAAAATCAGCTTCCCTTCTGACCCGTATACGGGGTAGCAACAACGGCATTTGAACGCAATAGCTATACGGTTTGACTGTCCCTTTCAGAAACAGTGGATCATATCTTGTTTAGTCGAGTCGTGGCAAATAAAAATGTAAATAAATATGAAATATATTTGAAAGGTTTAGGTAGTTAAATAAAGGTAAACAAATCGTAAGAAGTGTTTTTATAGTTGACACTTTCTTGTTTAAAAATACGTTACAACAAAACTAAATTTATTTTCGATGTAAACGATAGTTTCCTCTTTTATTAATGTATGTTAAACTGTATAATTTATTCGTAAACTACTCTTCGTAGATGTAATTGCTTGAGCACATTTTTTTTGTTGTGATTTATAAAATAGAATAATATTTTGTAATCTGTCTATTGTAAAGTGCCCAAAAAGACAGGTTCCGCAAACCTTTTAGAAAATACAACTAATATAACGTTGCTAAATTGAAGTGTACACCTGCGACGTAGTATGGCAACTGAAGTAGCAGGTATTACGTTTAGTCGTTTAACCAGACGCCTTTGATAGCACTCTCGACATTTGCGATGTTGCGTGTGCGTTTCGATTTTGTTAATATAGCTTGTTTCTTTATTTTGTTTTGTTATTTAGTTATTGTAAGTTTTTGTTATTTATCGTTATTGGTTTTTAAATTCGTATGGTTGAAAAATGAGTGAACCCGAGCCTGGTACTAGCCACACCAACTCCGTACTCTCATTTCCATCACCGAAGAAAAACCGCTTCAAAACAGGACCTCTTTCATCCTCTGAGAAACACACATTGATAAATGTGTTTAAATAAGTATGTAGAAGAAACATGGCCCAAAGAGTCTTATCCGTTGAAAACAGACATAGTTTCAAGACATGATATTTCAGGACATGGGCTCAAGTTAAGGGGTATTTTGCCGAGAAAAATAAAACTTTTAAAATGGCTGACCTAAAAATTCTTTTGCCAGAGGCTTTAGCTAATGTGACTCCTGATAATTGGAAAAATTGCGAGGGTCATGTAATAAATAAAAGAAGAACAGAAAATGTTTAAATTAGATAAAATAATTGATGATACCACTGAACGCTTTATTATTAATGTATGTTGTTGTGTGTGTGATAGTTCCTCAGATTCAGATTCAGAATATAACATATTATATGACTAAAAATAATATGATTTTAACATTTGAAATAAAAGGTTTAGCATCGATGAGTCACGTGGTTTTTGTTGTTTAAGTACCTTTATTTAACTACCTAAACCTTTCGAGTATAGGTATACCCAAAATAAAGTTTTTATTATCATTAACGCACATTAATTATAAACACAATATTTGTCTATTTATAGTTCAAAAGGAAATTTGGCAAAGCTGTTTATGAAGTTAAATACAATATCCACAACGAAGTTACAGGGGATCGAAAATGTCATAAATGGCTTCGAGAAAATAATGATACGGCTGTGACTTTGTATGTTTATTAAATGATAAATGATTTTACTTCTTTAAGTGGGTTTGTACCTACAAACACTTTCACACGTCAATCATATTTTTTAAACTAGATGAGGTCACCGTTTCCTATGTGAGTACTCTGAGAAGAAAAGCCTAAACAAGCAATTGCCGACCAATAGTTATTGCCCGTCTTGGCACGAGAGAGACTTTGTCCAGTTGATTAGCAAGTTACACAACGTTGCCCAGTGTTCTTCAAATGAATTAACTTAGCATTTGTTTCAGACCAATCTAAACATATCGAGATCGCTGGATATTGTGAAGCAGAACCCTAATTGTTTAACACACTATCAATCAAAATCTGAATCATTTTGAAAGATATTGCTAATCCAATGCTTTATAAGTTCGAAGGTCAACAACGTAAATAACGCAATGAATGATGTTGAACCTTTCAAAATGAAAGCCATTCAGTACTGTTGGTGTGTTACGCAACTACCCCGCGGGTATCTTGATATGTGCAAGTTTAAGGTAAGTATACGAGTATAAATAAATAAATCACAACCAAGTTTTATAAATATATTGAGGAAAATAATAAAATATTTATTGAAACAATAGTTTGTGTACCAAAACATTGTAAATAGGTATGGACGACGATGGTAGGTACATTAAAAGTTGTTACTATCTAGAACATGCAGCTGAACAATCCTACAGAATCAATTTGGTTACGGTTTCTGTCCAAACTAAAGCTCATGTCAACGAAAGATTCTTTCGAAATTAGATCATGATTTCAAAAGCCATCGTCGTGCTACAGTTAAAGAGTAAAAAGAATGTAAAAATAAGAGTAAAATATTTTAAGGGAAAATACTAATTAATTATTTTATTAAATATTTACTTTTTTATGAAATCATAAGTGAACTAGTATTTTTTATTTTCTTAGATTTATCATAAAAACAGAAACGATATTTTCTTGGGAACATCTTGCCGAATAACCCCTTAAAAAATTTACACTATTCTTTTCAGACCAAACGAAGGTAACTAAAGGAAGGGCTGGTCATCCAGACTTTGAAATTAAACTTTGCAATAGACTGTGATATACCCAGTCCCGACACCCTGAACATTTCCTTTGCGATTCACCATCAGTTCATTAAAGTTGTTGAAATACCCCGTAGGTGCCACATCAGTGTCGCACATGAATGCGTGCACTCCAGACACACCGTAAATGCACTCCTCGATGTACTGAAAACAAAATTGTACGCTCACTTAGCTGTTCTTATATACTTATTCTTATTAGAACGAAGTTCTTTAGCTCAGCTTGCGGTAGGAGTTGACTAGTGGATACCGCCACGTAACAAATTAGCATTATGACCTCTCTATGCGACTTTCCCTCTTTCTGTCTCTTTCTATAATATATAATAGAAAGAGAAAGATAGAGAGAGAGAGATAGTGTGGATTTATTACGCGTTTTTAATACATAGCCATCTCGTAACTTTATGAGAGCTTCTAGAAACTTACACTAGATGGCTCTGTATTAAAAACGCGTCTGTGGGTGGTTAAGACAGTCAATGCCAGCTAAAAGAAACTTCGAAAAAAGAAAACAATTTCAACTTTCAAAAGATTTTTGTTTTTGTATTAAATCATACGTGAGAAGGAACTTCGTTCTTGACGGGAGTCCCCTGACCGCTCATGTATTCATTTCTATTGATGTGAGAGTTAACTCTTTCTGTTTGTCTATCGGTTACCTAACGTCACAACGGCTGAACGAATTTCGATGTTTGTCACAAAGGTTGGAGGACCTATAATGACTTGTTTATCCCGGTAGTACATTCCCGTGGTATAATTGCCGACCCACACGCGGGCGAAGTCGCGGGGGTATAAGCTAGTAGTAGCCAATGCCTTCTTTTCCATTGGCCACTCTGGGGAAATGCCCAGGGCCCCTCGATTCATGGGGCCCTCTATTTCATGTCAGCGGCGGAGCCACAGATTGCTACAGATTTCGAACTCACTTCGCTCGTTAGTGCCTCCTAGATTCTCCATAGGGCCCGAGTATCATAAAGTGCCTAGGGGCTCCAATAGGTTAAACACGGCCTTGGTAGTACTAGTAGCAGCTGTCCTTGTCCTCTGTTACTTGGCGTGTGCGCAACACGTTTCCTTCTTCCGTTCTGTCCTGTCAACCGTGACGCTATCATTCACCACTCCCTTTTTTTCATATCATTCCTCACACAATCCATCCATATTTCCTTTGGCCTACCTCTCCCCGTCTCTTTTTTTATAAAGCCGGTCTATCCGTGAAAACTTACGTGAAGTGAGCGAGACAAGCTGTCATTCTACCTGCGGCACCTGTAATTATTATTATTAAAGCCATCATTGTTCCAGCGTGAAAGAGAGACGAAGCTATATGTGACCGATAGCACTACATAATCCCTTTATCGCAATGAAACCATGATGGTATTAGCACGTCATTATTAGTATCATTATTGGTCATGATTAGCAGCTCACTTCAGCTAAGTTTTTACGGTGAGATTTTTACAGAATAGGTCGGAGGGGTACTTTTTAAATGGTGCTGAATTCGCTCAATCGCAATATACTCGTATGTCTATAGAATAAGGTACTAAAGAGAAATGCTCTTTGGACATACTTACAGAAATAGTAATATTCCAATGGGGTGTAAAAGGTGCCAGGTAAACAGGTTGAAGTTTCACTGCATGGGGAGTTGGCACAATTCCTGGCGAAAGATCAAAACACACAGGTCAAATCTATATTTCATATTATGTACGTATGTAAAAATTACCCATTGTAAAAAAAAACTAGGCAGTGATGGGGACTGCCGACAAAACTTAAAACTATGAAATAACACTGGTTTTTCATACTTTTAGTCATACTCACAGCTACTTATAAACTGTTACAACATTAGCATGTCGGTGACGCGCATCCATAAGGTTTTTCCTACCAAAAATCCCTCAAAGCGCCTAAAGAAGTCCTCACATATTTTCCGGACGTGCCCGTCCATCACATTTGAAACATTTATTTATTTTAAATAGGTACGCCAACAACATAAATATACATGTATATTAAATAGTAAAAATCAACATGCATGGGTTCATAAAAATACCAAATAAAGGTGTACAGTACACGACATTCACATAAAACAAAGCAACCTTCGTAAATTATACAAAGTAAAAATATTAATTAAAATGAAAAACAAAACAGCTTTGACTTAAGTCTAAAAAAAAGAACAATGACTTACGCAAATACCAATAAAAATATAAAATATGCGCCAAGATAGCCCGCGAAATTCAAATTTTCTTATGTTTATTGCAATTTGCAGTTCAATATTACGTCGTATGTTTATCTAAATATGGTTTGCGGCCGTATCAAATATTAATTTACAGAATTATAATCATAATAATCATCAATACATCTCTCTAAATTCATACCCCATTGAATGACTATTTCTTGAAATTATGACATTTGTGGCCAACTCTAACTTAAGGAGTTGTATTGCTGATTCCAATGATCATAATTCTGTAAAGCCATATTTGTTACGGCCGCGAATCATATTTTAATCAACATGCAACCTGACAGTTTTAAATTTCGCGGGCTGCCTGAGCGCACCCTCCTTAAGGGGGAGCGCCAAGTTGCCCGCGAAATTCAAATTCTATTACAAAAACCAGCCAAGTGAATGTCGGACAACGCACAATGAATTTATCCCAAAAACAAACTTAACATTGTAATTGAAAAACAGGTTCTCCCATATATCAATACACGACACGGTCAATTCTCCAACTCCAAATGTAAGATTTATATCACAAAACAAAACGTGTAACTAATAAAATTAACTGTTTTCGGGCTTTATCCTTGTGCCGTGAGACCTTGATTCTTGCCAAATTCATGATTCTATGTCAACGGGAAGTACCCTATAGGTTTTGTCAAAATATAGCAAAATGTGTCTTATATATATCTTAAAAATGACATCAAAACCATTAGATCACAAGAAAAACAAATTACTTGCTCTATCCCACAAGGAAGTGTGTTAGGATGCCCACTATTTTTAATCTATATTAATGACCTTCCCAAAATATTAGATAAAGAAAACGCTTTACCAGTATTATTTGCAGACGATATCTCGATATTAATAAAGTGTGGAAATGTAAATAACCCTAGTCTGCAAATACAAGATACCCTCCAAACTGTAGATACTTGGCTCCAGATCCACAACTTGGAAATGAATAGCAATAAAACTAGAATAATAAAATTTAGATCATACAAAAAACCACCTCTCAATCTAAAAACAACATTCAGAAACACGCAAATAGAAGAAGTTAATACAATTAGCTACTTGGCATAAACATAGACACACACATTAACTGGAAGTCACACATAGAACATATAAAAACAAAACTCTCTAGATTCTCATACGCTCTTTTTCAAATTAAACAAAGCACTAACACACAAACAGCTATGGCTGTTTACTACGCATACGCATACTCATGGCTGCGATATGGCATCATGCTATGGGGAAATAGTGTTAACGTAGATGAACTATTTATAATGCAAAAGAAGTGTATAAGAATTCTGGCCCAAATAGATAATACGGAGAGCTGCAAACCATTCTTTATATAATATCATATTCTGACTCTGCCGTCAATATACATACTTGACATTTGCGTGTTTGTTTTTAAAATATCGATAAATTCACTAAAGTAGAAGATACGCACAACGTCAACACTCGCCATAAAAAGAGGTTATGCGCTCCATCCTCAAGAATAAAAATGTTAAGTGATAGCCCGTATTATATGGCAATAAAAATATATAATAAGTTGCCCAACATGTTTAAAACTGAAAAATCAGTAATAATATTCTAGAAAAGGCTAAAACTGTACCTAATCCAAAAATGTTTCTACTCAGTAAAAGAATATCTAGAGTCTTGCTCAAAATAACGATTATCTCTCATGTACAAAAGTGGCGATCTGTCCTATACAAACAATAAGATTTAGTCTATCCTATTTAATTTCATATAAAATTATAATTATAATTTGTAATGCCTCAAAAGGATGACATTAATATTGCTGAATAACTGTATTAAATTAATTATTATTGACATAAAATTTTGACGTGACAAAAATTTCTCAATTTTATTGTATAATTTTATTTTTTATTAAGTTTAAAAATGTTAAATGCATGCTAATTTAGAATAAGGGCAGGCGAATGATAATTGCAATGCTTGTAAAAGGCTGCTAAGTCATAAGTACTAACATAAGATAACACCAACATTGTAACACTTAGTTCGCAATAAACGTTTTGACTTTGACTTTGACTATGGCCGTATTTTTTATTGCCTTTCTATGTATAAAGCTCGATTTCATAGAGCTCCAAGGGACCGTAGACCAACGTATTTTATGGAAGGACGGATGGATGGACAGCAAAGTGATCCTATAAGGCTTCCGTTTTTTCGTTTTGTGGTACGGAACCCTAAGAAAACTAAATGAAAACTCACCGGTCACTGCTTCACTGCACCGCGGTGTTTGTGCATTGATAGTGAATGCGCAGGCTAGGACTAACAGACTTATTGCGGAGAACATGTTGACCAGCTAAGTGTACCCAGATATAGAAAGATCAACGATTTATATAAGCCGCAAGATTTTACGAAACGATTTCTTTTTTATTGCCTCTAAAATCCAATAATTAAATTATACGGGACGTAATTAGTGCACGAAACTAATTGATTACAAAAGCAGCGCTAATACGTAGCGTGACCTATTTATGTAGTAATTAAAATATATTGGATATTCAATTATTATTTATTTACATATTGTAGTACGTGTACGCAGGTAGTCATGTCCAGGCAACGCAAGCGAACGACTTGAAAAGTAACTTAAAAAAAATATTTTTTAGGATATCTTCGAAATTAAAATAAATATCAGAGGTCAGTATAATTAGAAATAATGTTCTGGATTCAAGCAATTCCCAACACGCTATGCACAGGTTAAGGTAAGTGAGTAAGTACGTACCCACACTTCGCTAGTCCGGATATCTAGGTACCGAATAAACTATTTTTATGGCCTGGTTGCTAAGACCTTTTAGCCAAGTCTTTAGTTAAAGGTGCTTATAAACGGGCAATATTTTACTGCAATATGTGGCTGCAACACAGTGGCTGGCAACATTGTCAGCAATACCAGGCAGACGATGCAATATTGCAGTTATGTCCCGGCCCTATAGCCACACATGTTTGGTATATCTCTCAATAAAATTGTTTATTTTGGTAAAGTCGTCAGTTATATTTTATTATAATGTTTTTTTCGGTGAACCTGTTCATGAAGGCAGGCCTATGTTGTTTCGAACGCCGCTGTTGCGACACACGCTGTTGCGAATTATTTTTCCACTGCCTCACAGGTTCGAAAGCTCATGGACTCGAATGAAGTAGTCGCGAAAGACGCTGTTTCGAAAATCATTTTCACTGCCTCATACGCTCGAATGCTTGTGATTTCGATTTATTTAGTCATAAAGTGTACAGAAAAGTATTTAAGCAGTAATTAAATAAAATCAACAAATTCGGTGTCAACATCAACATTTAATATTATTATTAAAGTTACGCACTATACTACACTGCAAATAGCAAATTGCAGCATTATTTGCTAGTAGCAAATAGTTACTAACTATTTGCTACTAGAAATCATAGGCGAGGTACTATAAATAATGAAATGGTGACTAATATTAAAAAACTAAAACTAATATTAATAAATCATAAAAAGAATTCCATGACTCATAACTTCCACTAAATGTTGGTATTATTATTTTTGGTAACTTAACCGAGGTATTATGGTTGTTGTGTGTCGATTTTCGACCTACTATTGCAACTAACTTTTGCATCACAAGATCGAATGCCGTTTGTGTTTGTTCAAACATCTTTTCTTGAAAATAGCTATGTTCCAACGTACTATCTTCCATTAGAATGAGTACATGTGTTTCTTCAATTTCTTGCCACTGTTTCTGTAAATTCGTCATTACAGATTCTAAATACCAACTCGCTTTCTCTCCAGTCATCGATTGAGTAGCCGAGTGTAACTTTTTCTGCATCTGGTTAATCCGAAATAATTGAATAAATAGTTTGGGTGAGCTGACGCCTTCTTCCTCTTCTGGTTCTACATCTTCCGGTTCATACAGTTGGTTTACCACCTGTAGTCTCTTCTCACACTTCAACAGGTATTCAATAGCCTGCGTATAATGTGTAGTGATAGAACCAAAATAATTGGTCGTGATGTATTTGTGATCACACAACACATCTTGGTTTTCTAGTCGTGAGTGGTTTTTTGACGTTCTAGTATATATTTCTGTGAGTCGAGTTCTTCTCTCCGTGATATATTTTAGAGTTTTCCTTGATGCTGAGTCTTTCTTGATGTTGGTGAATATTTGTCTTAGTTCATTGTAATCTGCTTCTTGGCTTTTTATGACTTCGTTTATTTCTTGTATGTCCATTTTCCCTAACTGTCCCTAATAGTATTGTTTGTTAAAACCGTGACCTAATTGCCCTTTGATACAATAAGTGCGATTTCTCTGAATATTGGTGAACCCAATTGTCGGTGCCGATTTCCGATCCGCTATCGTACAAATGGCGTGCAAGTATGTCAGTCTTCTTACATACAACAACCAAGCACTTGTTGTGTACGCTAGTTTGAAGTACGTCTAAACGTCAGTCAGTCAGTATTAGCGCAAGTCAAAAAGAAGAACTTTTTTTTTATTTTTATTATTATTTTATAAATGTATGTTAAAGTACCGATTAGTAAATTACCCTGGTTTCCCTAAAAAAATTGCTCGAAGGACCAAATGTACGCACCAGGACTTAACTTAGTACGGCCTTATCCCAAATGCGTACAGTGTGGCTATGTTTAAGGCAATCGAGCCTGGTACCGAATAGCTACCTACGACCCTAATGACTAAAACCTAGCCGTTTAAATTGACCTAGCACCCTAGTTATCCTAACACCCTTACCCTTACCATACAAACCATACCAAACGTGAGTTACGTTGGTTATACGTGCGGGAAGTCTGTTACGAGAAGACCTACGGTAACAGACGGAGTTTGGGAAGGAACAGGGGTTTGTGTACGTCGTGCAATGTACACAGGAAATGGTTTTCTTACTGCCGATCCCACAGACTCATAGGATCGATGATGGCTAAGGGTGTCTTGGCCACAGTAAGAGGAAGTATAGGAGATAAATCACACTCGACTCCAGCTTGATGACTAGTTTATTACAGTAATTAACTTAATTATATACTAATTTTATGGTCCATACACATCGATACTTATTTAGATGTGTGTTTATATGTATCGAGCCGATGAGGCGAAGATCTCAGTAGGTCACTTCTTAGCGCTGACGGTGCGATGCTGTTGTTGCATGTTCACGGTTGAACAAGTAGGATAGGATGCAAGAGCGAGCGAAGCGAGCTCGGGACTTGGGGCACTCTGACTCGGACTGGTTAGGTTAGAAGGGGATGGCGGGGTCTGAAAGACCCCGCCGTCCCCTTCGTGGTTATTTTTTTTTAAACCGCCCAGAAGTAGGAGCCCCGCGTAGCGGGGCTCCGTCGGCTACTCGATGCCAGTTTAAATTAAAACAAAGCTAACAACAATAAATCGAAATCACAAGCATTCGAGCGTATGAGGCAGTGAAAATGTTTTTCGAAACAGCGTCTTTCGCGACTACTTCATTCGAGTCCATGAGCTTTCGAACCTGTGAGGCAGTGGAAAAATAATTCGCAACAGCGTGTGTCGCAACAGCGGCGTTCGAAACAACATAGGGGACCCGTTCATGAAAGGTAGGAAAGGAAATAAATTTATTATTGAACGTAATTTTAATGATTTAACAGAATTATGATAACACTTGCCCGCCATCTATCATTCTAATTTCTAAACTATGCAATAGTTTAGAAATTAGAACGCTAGAGGCGCTTTATTTCGATGTCAAAACTCACACAAACTCGTATTCAAGTGTCAAATTTTGCATGATTTTCCAAGATCGTTTTTCTCAGTAAATAAGTTACTTCCTAAAAATGTCGATCGCGACCACAGTTTGTTGAACAAAAGTGATAAAATGATTCGTTAAAAACAAAGAGTGTCTATGTTTAGCGTATTACCCGTAAGAAAAATGTGTGTGTGTGTATGTGTGTGTGTGTGTGTGTAAATGTGTCCCCTTAAGGGGGATGGGCTCAGGTAGCCCGCGAAATTCATAAATACTTACGTTTTTTGCAATTTGCAGGTCACTGTCAGGTTGAATGTTGATAAAAGTATGATTCACAGCCGTAACAAATATGGCATTACAGAATTATAATAATTAGACTCAGCAATAATACAACTCCTTAAGTTAGAATTGGCCTCAAATGTCATGATTTCATGAAATAGTCATTCATTATGGTAATATGAGCTTTAGAGAGATGTAGCTGCAAATTGTAAAAAAACGTAAGAAAATTTGAATTTCGCGGGCTACCTTAGCGCATACCCATCATACATCTTTGCCCCCCAATAATTGAGTTGACAGATGAAGGTCAGATTCAGTCAGACTGTGATGTAGTACGTATGCAACCTCTATTTCAATGTGTGTAACCAATATATAAGTCATAGTATCAACATAATAAAGGCAGTCTTACTCCACATTTTGGGATGTTTTATTATATCTGACACCCGACCATACATGGCGACCCTGCCACTAAACAGGGCTTGAATCATGTACGCGATTAGTATCGGTTTTGCTCAGTGTGGCAACTGTTTAAGTGGAAAATATATTAAAAGTGACTTTGAAAAATGTGCAACTCAAAAGTAACTAATGAGGAGGTTTTTCTCAATCAAAATAGCGCCGCTAAAAACACAGCGACGGTAGAGGAATTTAAATTTCATTTATCGGCCATAAGTATCGTGTTAACAATAATTTGCACGATATTATTCATCGGTGCACTATACTCCATCTTTAAAATTTACAAAAGATGTCATGAGTCCTGGGCGCGAGAGCAGATAACGAGACACATCTTAAGGCGTTCTGTGGATCGATCCAGAAGGTGTCGCGACGGTGCTTGTAACGTGTCTGCAGGCGAGGAACGTCGGGTCCACGCTTCCAACAAGAATCCCTGACAACACAGGGGCGTGTAACAAATCATACAATTCGGCTAGTGTTCTTGTGAGTTCCGTGTTCTAATGAATGTGAAAGTGTGGTAATTCTAACATGGGCAGTGTATGCGTGCAACAGTGGAATCATAGTCGCGATATGAACTTGCATTTGGTATATGAACTATAAAATTATGGACAGTTATGTATGACGAATTGTTACAGATATACAATGACCTTGGTAAGATAAGAATATATTTAATAAAAATAGGACCAAGTAGACGAAAGGGTGAAATTGTTTTGAAAAAACTAAAAGAGGCCGATAAATTGCTGAGTAATTTCAATGAGAGCTTAGACCATTTAAGGCTACTTAAAACCGGATTAAAAGACGAGGAATTATGTAAATTTAATAAATTAAACAAAGATTTTGTTAACCTGTATGACAATATTTTAGATTTGTGTAATAATTCATCGACTGAAGAGTCAATTATTGAACAAAATATGGCGAAATTCGATTTAAAAATCGCCTTGAGCTTATTACCAGTTCTAAATGACGACGACACAAATACGAAACAGCTCATTGATGGCGTAGAATACTATGAAACGGAACTTGACGTAGACGGACAAATTAAATTGATAAATTTTGTTTTAAAAAGTCGACTTTCGCAGTCTGCTAAACTTAAACTTAATGCAAAGTATGACAGTGTTAATGAGTTAGTAAAGGCTATGAAAACATGTCTTTTGCCAAAAAAATCAGCAACAGCTCTACAACACAAATTGTACAATTTGAAACAAAATGATCTTACTATAGATGACTACGGTAAGAAAATAACTGATTTGTTTGTTGACTTGACGATTTCCCAATCTGAAGGCAATGAGTCTAGCTTCGATATATTGAAGCCTATTAACGAAAAATCAGCCATTAAAAGTTTTGCCGACGGATTAAGAAATCGTCGACTAAGCACAATAATAGCAGCGCGACAGTTTACATCTTTAAGTGATGCCATACAAGCAGCCATCGATGAGGAAGTTTCAACACCGTCCACGTCAGGTGACATTTTATTTATGCGTCGTAATAACAATTACTACCAATATAGGAATTCCAGAGGCCAGGGGATGTCACGAGGACGAGGACAATCAACGCCACCGGCGGAACGGAGGGATGATCGAATATCGCAAACAGGTCGCGGTGGATGGAGATCTCGTGGCCGCGGCACATTTAACCGTGGAGCTAAAGGTAGGATTTTTTTTAACCAAGCTACTATTCACCAGGAACAGCAACAAAATACGCATATTTTGACAGATTCAAATCCGCGAGAAAATCAATCTGAAAATAACAATGATAATAATAATTCAGAAGAGTTTTTTCGTGAATAAAAGCGTTATGATGTCATGTAGTAGCATATATCATATTTCATTACACTCTAAACATAACAATCTTACATATACGTGGCTAATCGACACCGGTGCATCCATATCGGCCATAAAATATAAACACATTGCTGAGTTGAATGAACCCATCCAAAAAGGAAAACTTGTTGTAAATGGTATTGGTGGAAAAATTGAAGCGATCGGTTTTGTTTATCTTGAATTAAGAGCAGGTGAACAAATTCTAAGCCATAAATTCTACGTATTTGAATCCTTACCCTGTAAGGCAAGTGGCATTTTAGGCCAAGACTTTTTGAGCAAATATCATTCGATTATTAACTTCAAAAATTACTCCTTAGTTATGTATAATAACAATAAAGAAATTTGTGTGCCTATTACCAAACATAACGAGACGCTAACTATACCCGCTAGGTCCGAAAGCACACATTACATTACGACCGATATAACAGAAGATTGTGTAGTTTGCGCAGAGCAGATAGGAAACGGAATATTTTTAGCAAGTACAATAGCAAGCCCCGCGGACGGAAAGCTACCAATAAGAATTTTGAACACAACAGAAAACGATTTTTATGTACATAGCATTAATCCTAAAATACATAAAGCAAGAGATTATAATATCTGTATATTTGACAAGCCAAAGAAACATGCAGAACGAGTCAAAAAACTGCTTCCCTTATTAAAATTAGATCATCTAAATAAGGAGGAAAAAATCAGCATTAGGAACATATGCGCAAAGTATAACGATATCTTTTATCTCGAAGGAGACCAACTCACTACGACAACTATATATAAACATTCAATAACAATACAACCCGGTACTAGACCAAGTTACAGCAAACCTTACAGGCTCCCACATTCACAAAAAGGGGAAATACAGAATCAAATTAACCGCATGCTCGAACAAGGTATAATAGAACCCTGTAATAGCGAATGGTCTAGTCCCGTTCTATTAGTACCAAAGAAATCAAATGGAGAGAAGAAATGGCGTCTAGTCATTGATTACCGAAAGTTAAATAACTGTGTTCAAAATGATAAATTCCCACTGCCAAATATTCATGAGATATTAGACTCGCTATCTGGTTGCATTTATTTTACGCACTTAGACTTAAGCCAAGGGTTTTATAACGTGGAACTTGAACCAGATAGTAGGAAATTTACAGCTTTTCATTCAGGTCAATATCAAATGACTAGAATGCCAATGGGTCTTAAGACAAGCCCGAACTCATTTGCCCGAATGATGACAATGGCAATGGCGGGCCTTAATTATGAAAAATGTTTATGTTATCAGGACGATTTAATTATAATGGGACGGGACTTATCAAATCATAACAAAAATTTAATCGAAGTACTAGAAAGATTACGCAGTGTCAATTTAAAATTAAATCCGATGAAATGCGACTTTCTTAAAAAGGAAATGCTCTATTTAGGCCACGTCGTAACAGATAACGGTGTACTACCCGATCCAGAAAAGATTAGTGCTATACGAAACTATCCAATTCCCCAAAACACAAATGAAGTAAAGCGTTTTGTAGCCTTAGCGAATTATTATCGCAAATTTATTCCAAATTTTGCTGAAATTGCAAACAGTTTAAATATTTTGTGTAGGAAAAATGTAGAATTCATTTGGAATAGCGACGCACAAAAGGCATTTCAGACACTTAAAGAATGTATGTCTACACCACCAGTTCTCCAATATCCGGATTTATCAGATAAAAATCAGTTTATTGTACAAACTGATGCGTCAGGGTACGCGATAGGAGCGGTTTTATCCAACGGCAATGGTCGGCCAGTCGCTTACGCCAGTAGGAGTTTAAACAAAGCTGAACGTAATTACCCGACTATTGAAAAAGAACTCCTGGCTATAGTATGGGCCGTAAAACATTATAGACCCTATTTGTATGGTCGTCCATTCAAAATAGTAACTGACCACAAACCACTGGTATATTTATTTAGTTTAAAGGAGCCATCAAGTAGACTGCTCAAATTTAGATTATGTTTAGAAGAATATGACTATTTAATAGAATATGTCAAAGGTCAACAAAATGCAGCCGCCGATGCTTTATCTCGAATTCCAATATCATCGAAAGATTTAAAGAACATGCACGAAAGTTTATTTGTAATGACACGAGCACAGATAAAACGATTAGAACAAACTTCTCATATTCCGGAAGATACCGCAGACAACTGTGTCCCGGATCAAGAAGATCAAGCAAGGATTGTGGGAACAATTAACAAGCCTAGTAATGCAGTAGAGCTGCAATTCATTGATAAAACAAGTCTAAACAGGCTACAAAAAACGAATAGAATATATAAGGGAAATAATATATTTTCATATGATCAAGCAAAAATGATGTTGTATATAAATCCATCTGCTCGATCACAACTGACGCCAGCCGCATTTGTGAGAGCGATGTGCGATTTCTGTAAAGTTAATGATATACATGAAATATGTTTCGTGAAAAATAAATCCCATAACTTATTCTTAGGAAAAATAACTAATGAGGTTAAAAGATATACTAAATGGGAAGGACCGCGATTGTGTATTTTAAATAATATAGAAAAAGTAGATAATTTAGAAGATCGGAGAGTCATTTTAAATGACTTTCACTTATTACCCACAAGTGGCCACGCAGGCACAAAAAGAATGTTTAACAACATTAAAAAATATTATTTCTGGCCGGGTCTCGAAAAGGATATAAATAACTATGTTAAAAAATGCCCTATATGTCAGAAACAAAAGTATACGGTTATGGTAAAAGAACCCATGGTAATAACCACAACGGCACAATCATCATTTGAGAAGATATTTTTAGACATAGTAGGGCCTCTTGATAGAGATTACTATAACTACACGTATATTTTAACACTTCAATGTGAACTATCAAAATATGTATGCGCTTTTCCACTAGTGAATAGAACAGCAGCTGAAGTCGCTCGTGTGTTCGTCAACAACTTCATCCTCGTGCACGGTGTGCCTCGGGAAATCGCTACTGACAGGGGAACGGAGTTTATGTCAGAGACATTCAAAGCGGTATGTACAATTCTTAATATTTCCAAACTGAACTCAACAGCCTATCATCACCAGAGCATTGGTGCACTGGAGAATTCTCACAAAACCCTAGGGGCCTTTTTAAGAATGCACATCAATCAAAGACCAGACTCATGGAGTTCATGGTTACCTTTTTGGGCCTTTGCATACAACACCACAGTACATTCATCGACAAAATTTACTCCCTTCGAACTTGTGTATGGAAAGAAATGTAACTTACCAAGTAACCTTTTAAGAACAGTAGAACCACTATACAATTATGACAGTTATCCCCTTGAGCTTAAATATAGATTCACAAACAGAAGCACGGGAAAACTTGATTAACTCGAAATTAGAAAGGAAAAACAGATATGATAAATATGTAAGACCTGTAGAATATAAACCAAATGATAAAATATTGATTAAAAATGAAACTGGTAATAAGCTCTCAAACCTTTATACTGGTCCCTACACTGTTATTAGAGATTTGTCGCCAAATGTAGAGGTAAACATTAATGGAAAAATTGATGTTATTCATAAAAACAGAACGAAGTTGTATTACTCATAAAGTCATAATATATTGTATACTTAGCAACAATACCTAGGTTACTGACCTTCGTTGCGATCGTGGCTGTAAAATGATATGCACTCGTGATGCCCTGAATGAATGGTGCCAACAAAAAGTACTTACATGTTTTATTTGTAAACACAGAACTCAACTGTAATCTTAGGTATAAGTTTGGAAAAAAAAAAAAAAAAAAAGCAATTCGCTTGTTTGTAAACACAAGCGATACAACAACTGTAATCTTAGTTTTTTTTTTTTTTTTTTTGGTTTATGGCTTCGCACGGTTTGTGCATTTAGCCAAGTAATCTTAGTTATAAGTTGTTTATTAATATACTTATATAAAAAAAAAAAAAAAAAAAAAGTATCTATGCAAAGGAATATTTTTTTTTTTTTTTATTGCCTTGGGAGGTGTGATGTAGTACGTATGCAACCTCTATTTCAATGTGTGTAACCAATATATAAGTCATAGTATCAACATAATAAAGGCAGTCTTACTCCACATTTTGGGATGTTTTATTATATCTGACACCCGACCATACAAGACCAACAGCTGCTGTCGAATGTAAGCCTTTATCTATACACGCCACGACGATATTTTGATAATTTTATTGAACATAATTCTGTAAATACATATTTCTTACGGTCGCGAATCATATTTATTTTAATCAACATACAATCTAACACTAACCGGAATCATGCAAAAAACGTCAAAAAAAAAAATAAAAAAAATAATAATAATTTCGCGATCAGCTTCCGCTGACACGTCCAAGTTTCGCACAAGTCGGCCTGAGAATCGTCCACCTGCTTGTTTTGACCTAATTCCGCGCGTCATTTCCAACATAAAGCGTAATAACTAGAAAATTACTGAACCTATACCTAAATAAAAAATCGCGTGTGTAGCTGAAACCATACAGAATCAATAGGTGTTAAAACTTTATTACGACTTCATAATCCAAAGAACTGTAAAAAAAATGTTAAACTAAGAATATGTGTTGAATTTCTGTAAAATATTTGTTCTTACTGAATTTTTGTACATTAATTTGTAGTTTGTGTCAATAAAACCTATTTATTATTAAACTAGACTATCTAAGCTTTTTTTTGATACCCATATGTCCTTACTTGGTTTGCTCAGTGTGTCACAATACACCAAAACAAACACCCCATTCCCTAAACAATTTGATACCTCCTGCGAGGTCCAGAGGGCTGACATAAGGGTCCTCCCACCTTTGATTTACGAATAGGATTTAATTTATTCTAGATTATTGTGTGAAATATATTTGAAATGATAGGCAATCATTTGTATGTAATAATTATATATATTTTACAACAATTCAGTACCTGCATACCAAAAGAATTGGAAATAAAACGAAGAGTGTGCGCGTTTAACATTTGTCCGAACCCTTATTCGTCAATATCGTTACCGTCGGGGTAACAAAAGAAGCCTATACAAAATGTCTTGCGGAACGAAATTAGATTACTGGTGATCTTGAACTATTTTCATAGTATTATAACGTTCTGAGCGTGTGATACTAATAATGAACTTATGTAAATATTACAAGCATTACTAGATTATTTAGTAAAAAAATACGTAATTTAATACGTAGCGTGTCGCTAGGGCCTAATTTTTTCATGACGAGTTTAACACAATAAAACTGATTCAAAACCTATGACACATATAGATATTCGTAAACCTTGAGTAATGAGGATTTTTATGGTATCTAACAATAATACATTGAGTTAATAAACGTGTCATCAAAACATAATAACTAGGGAGCGCGCCCTGTTCGTAAAAAAAAATGAACAAAGTGACGGAGCGCTGACATTAAAATTTCTTTTTGCAAAAACTGTTTATGGTTGACACAGAGTATAACATACGTTTAAACGCGGAATTTCATACGGAGCCACCTGGTGTAAATTTATGGATCAAATACAGTGTGACCGCGGTACAAAATCGATTTGAACGCAACAAATCGACTAAAGTTACAAATGCAGCGCCGACGTGTCAGAAGAAAATATTCTAAGTAACATTTGCAGCGCCGACGTGACAGCAGCAAAGCTGGGTCCATACTTGTACCATTTTAGTGTATCCATAGTGTATCAGATCTCCGACGCGTAGCATCGACGTGTATCATTTTCGCTAGTATGGACGCAAAATGACACGCGATCATGTTACACGCCGTAGCTTGATATACCCCAATCCATATGTATCCGCGTATCTGATACATGTCGTATCAGATATGTGTAATACGATCGGCAGAATAATCGTAGTATGCACGGATTTTGATACTGTGTCACGATACGTTTATGTCATTTGATACATGATACACCGCGATCCATCTCGAGGCGGTTTTTCTCCGATCGTTAGAGGGGATACGCAATGCCGATACACGATCTAGACAAGTTTGGATGTGATATTGAACGGGAGATTTGGACACGAGGATCGTAGGAAAAATTGAGCGTCTACACATGACGACACGCGTTGGCGATACGCTGACAAGACACAGTATCGTAATTATGGACGTAATTTTTGGTATGACATGGTGAGAGATACGATATGGTCGAAATGGGCGTCCACACTTAGGATACGAATACTCGATACGATACGCCTGATTTTAAAATTCAAGATAACTGGACCGTAAATTTGAAGCCTAATAATACATGAGAGAGGGGCCATCATTCTGTCCCTTTTTCGCATCCGTTCTCTCTCCTTCTTGCGTACTATCGCCTTCTCTGTCTCTCCTCCCACCACCACTAGCAGTTGCAAACGTCGGTTTGCTTTTGGATCCGCCTCATTGACGTGGTTGTTCCTGTCCTGACAACACCGGATATAGCAAGGTAAAATATTTACCTATCATAAAGTGAAATATGCTAAAGTTAATAACGCTATTGTACAATTTATAGTTTCAACTAAGATAGAGAAAATACTTTGTACAACATATGTACTTCTAATGTCTGTGTTTAAACTGTTAACGGTGTTACCGTTCGTTTTTAGTCATTTCGAATTATTATTCATGTTGTATGTGTGTGTTTGTTTGTGTTTATGTGTTTGTGTATTATTTGTGTGTGTTGTGTTGTGTGTGTTTTTGTGTGTGTGTTTGTGTACCCTTCTTTTATTAACTTCTTGTTTTTTTGCGTCAAGATGTTGTAATTGTATTCCAGCGTATGAATTATAATAATGAGTAATCAAAATATCTTACCAAACCCAAATATATACACTCAAGATATAAATAAAGATAGTAACGTGCAATCTCGGAAAAGAAAACGCCGTGTTCGTGATTCAAGTAGCTCAACAACATCATCAAATTCTAGTTCAAGTTATAGTAACTCTGATAGTTCACCAAACCATAAACGTTCTCGACGTTCGCGTAAAAGCTGAATGTATTCAGCAGCGAAGGGAAACTATTTTGGCTGGTGTCAAAGATTCCCTGCACAAGAGCATAATAAGAAAAATTCCACCGTCTTGTCACAATCTTTTTGGAGCTGAGCAACTTACTTCTACGTTAGAAAAAGCAGGAGGCGTGAATAAAGTATTCTGGCCTCATGACAAGGACCGCAGACCGATCCAGGCACATCCACGACTCAGCGAAAGTTATCACTTCCGAGTCAATGAAAGGTAACCTATAAACATATGTGGCATACCTCTTCAAGAGCCAATAATACCTTTCTATAACAGCGGCAAGCCCTTTCGGGGCCGGGGCGGTAAGCAATCAAATTACCGCAGATCCAATGATGATTCAAATACCAGACGCAAAGCCTCTCCCTCATCCCACCGGGATAGGAGGGAAAATTCACGCAGATTCTGACTCAACAAGTTCGTTTCGCGCCGGTCAGCTGCGGCTTTTTCACGAACGGTGGAAGAAAATGGGCGCACCTGAACATATATTAAAAAAAAAAAAACCGTCTACCGAATTCCGTTTTTATGAAAGCCTCCACTTCATATGCCCAATCGAAAAAATTTAGTCTAGGCGACGCCTCATTCCCCTGAAATGGACCAGATTATTCACAAAATTATATCAGAAGAGGTGCTTGCAGTCATGCCACTGACTCAAAATTTCATTTCGCCAATGTTTCTGGTGCCCAAAGGAGACGGGAATTTCAGACCAATTTTCAATCTCAAAGTCCTAAACCAATACGTAGGCGCCGCCACCTTCCGGCTGGTCAATATTTTCAGAATCCCAGTCTTCCTTCAACCATACGCTTGGATGGTGAAAATAGACCTATGCCAAGCATATCTCCATCTGCCAGTTACAGAAGCCCACAGGAGATTCTTACGGTTTGTTTACCAAGGCCAACTGTTTCAAATGAACTGTCTTGCCTTCGAACTCAGTTCAGCACCGAAAACATTTGCCTCTGTGAGCAATTGGATTGCCCAGACTCTTCGAGACCGCGGTATGCGTGTCGTAATCTATTTAGACGACTACCTGCTAGTCAATCAACATTTCGATACACTGGTGAGTCACGTCGAAACCACAGTGGACATCCTAAAATATTTAGGATGAATGATAAACTGCGAAAAGTCTATTCTGCAACCAAGGCAAGCTATAAAGTATCTGAGCATATTATGGGATCCGTACAGAACATAAAATCACTTCCAACAAAAAAGTGCCTGAAAATGAAAACCACGATGAGTTACCTGATCAACAAGCAAAAACCATGCCTAAAGGAATTACAAAGCATCATAGGAATGTTGAACTTTTCAAGCTTTGTTGTGCCTCAAAGGCTTTGCATCAGCATGTTACACCTGAAACCTACTACAGTGATTTCACTGCCTGAGGTAGCTCAGAGGGACTTACAATGGTGGCTAAAATAACTCGAGACTTTCAACACACTACATTGTCACCGATGCATCAGACAACGCTTGGGGTGCTTACATAAACAAAACCTGTGTCCGGCACTTGGAAAGCAGAAGAAAAACTTCTTCATTGCAACCAAAAAGAGATGCTTGCGATCCTAAAAACGATTCAACATTGTGGTCAGAGCCTGTACAAAGCCAATTTACACGTTCAGTGCGACAACAAGACCGCGATATCGTATCTGAGAAACGAAGGAGGTACGAGATCTCTAGCGCTTATAGACCTGACCTACCAGATCTTGCAGCTCGTAGATTCTTACCAGATTCACTTCACCATATACCACATCCCGGGCGTTTATAACGTAGAAGCGGACAGACTATCTCTACTGAAAAGACTACCAGAGTGGCACTTACTCCCTCAAGTAACGCGCCTAATATTTACCCAATGGGGAACCCAGGTGATAGACTTGTTCGCATCTCAGCGAGCCCATGTAGTCCCCAGGTACTGCACTCTGGATCATCGGGATCGGCAAGCCGAGTTTCAAGATGCTTTCAGCCAGATCTGGGACTACACATAGGCATGGATTTTTCCGCCACCATTCTTCATACCCAAAGTGCTGATCTATCTCAACAAATGTCGAGGAATATTTCTGATAGTGGCCCCGAAATAGGACCGAGTCTTTCGAAGACCGGACCTGAAGAATCGGGCAACAGACCGCCCTTGGACGATCAGGAACCTGTGCAAAGTTCTAGTAGACACCTCCACCAACAAACCACTCACAAGGCAAACGAAATGACGTTGGAGGTTTGGAGATGTGGGGGTGGAACGAAAAACAAAAGAATCTTCTCATGAAAAGCTGGCGATCGTCTACTATAAGAACATATAATCCGGCCTGGGCTCGTTGGATATAATGGGCTAAGTTTAATGAAATTTCTGTAAGCGAGCCGACGGGTTCGGTGCTAGCTAGATTTTTATCTGATCTTTATCAAAATGATGGGCTCTCTTACAACACTATACTTGTCCATAAAGCCTTTGTTTCAACTTTATGTTGTCCAGAGTCATTAGAACGCCTAAGTGGGCATCCTTTGGTCAAGCGAATATTAAAGTATATAGCACTAGCTAATCCAAAACCCTCAAAGACCCCAGTATGGGATGTTAACCAAGTTGTATCTTTACTATGTCAACAGAATCCTGATACAAATAAGTTCTACGAGGTATCGAAACACACAGCATGCCTCTTATTACTGTGTTCTGGTCGTAGGGTCCATGACATGATCCTCTTGAGCATAAGTTCTAATAATTATGAAATTTCTAATGATTATGTAATATTTTGCCCAATGTTCGGCTCAAAAACTGACTCCGCAATTTATCGTCAATCAGGTTGGAAGTTATTGATTAATATAGACAATAAATGCTTAGATCCAGTACATTGGATTTTAAAGTTAATTTCAGTTGGAGAGAACAGGCGAAGTGAAGCTAAATGTCATAATTTATTTGTTACTGTGTATGGTTTAGCTCGACCTGCTTCACGTTGTGTTATAGCCAACTGGGTTAAGAATGTATTAAAGGAGGCTGGGATTGAGGCACCAGCTGGAAGTTTTAGGTCTGCTGTAGCCTCAAAAAGTTGGTATGAGAGCTGCTCAGTTGATAAAACTCTCTCCAGAGGCAATTGGAGATCAGAAAATCCATTTAGGCGATTTTACTGTAAAGAAGTAAAGATAACAGATGCCCAAAACTCTATTTCTAATTTGTTTAATGCAGTGTGGTTATATAGTAATTACTCAAAGAGTTTTTATGATTTGTTTCTGTACTTTATGCACACGTATTTAATTAATTGAGCGAGTCGCTTGGTTTCCGCCATTTGTTACATATCATTAAGGGTACTATTTGTTTTTTAATCTGAAAATAAAACCACTTTATTTTGTAAACGTAATTTTTATTTTTGGACCCCTGTAACATCATACCTTTACTTACAAGTATGTTATGCTATGTATATTTCTTTCCCCCGCCTGGCCGTTATTAGCATAATATCAATATTTTGTCTAAAGGACCATTCCTTTTCATTGTTGTGTAATCTAAACCTTCAATTTAATAGTCACATTGACGTCTCCACCACCACCAGGCGATAACCAACACGTCTCTCATGTATTATTAGGCTTCAAATTTACGGTCCAGTTATTAAATACCAACGTTTTACCTGAAATAAAACGTAGATTAAATTACTTACCTAAATTTGAAGCCTAATAACTTAAATTCTGCTTGGTTCTACAACGACTTAAATGAGGCGAACCAAAAGCAAACCGACGTTTGCAATTGCTAGTGGTGGTGGGAGGAGAGACAGAAGGCGATAGTACGCAAGAAGGAGGGAGAACGGATGCGAAAAAGGGACAGAACGATGGCCTCTCTCTCATGTATTATTAGGCTTCAAATTTAGGTAAGTAATTTAATCTACGTTTTATTTCAGGTAAAACGTTGGCATGATACAAGTGTGGACCCAGCTTCAAAAGTTTGAAGCTGTGTCGAGTCTATGTTATCTGTGGTTCTTTCGTTCGTTTTTTTTTCGTGTACAAGTTTGTTGGCGGCTAGAATAAAGTTAGAAAATAGGAATTATAGCTTTTTGTTAAAGTATTTACAATTTTACATCACCCGATCCGATCTAAATTGTATTGTGGTTTACAATGTCGGATATTTCAAATTTTAGTACTAGTAGTTCTAGTAAACGGCGCCTTAGTCAAATCGACGACAACATAGAATATTTAACGCAGGAGATAAATTCGATGAACGATTTTGTGTACAAAACGGAGTTTGAATGCTGTCTGATGACTGTGAAAATAAAAAGGGAGAAGGTTAAAGCTCTTTCAGCGGTCACTAAGTCGCAATTACTATTAGCTAACATGGAAGTCTCGATAGCAGAAAGCGATCTTTTAGCGGACATTGAAAGACTAAGGAACTTTAAAAGAAGGAAGTTGGATCGTAACGAAGGTAAGTCGGCTAGATTTTTGTTTTAATTTGGGAAGTTTTTACATCATCGTAATCGTTATAAATTATTTGTTTGCATTTTAAATATTTTTCTCGTCTACCCGCCATTTTTAACTGAAATCAATATTTGCCTCTAGAAAGACAGAATAACTCATTTTTAATAACTTATACGTTCTTTGTCCGTCATTTCAATTGTCAGTGTTATCCATTCTGCAAGTAACACATTCACTTTATCATCACACATAAAAATGTTTTTGGTCTTTTCGTCTTCCCCAAGAAATGACACTAACTATTTCTGTGGTCTGAGGGTCATCTTAGTATTTGTGAACACAACATTCCAGCAGAGTCTGGATTTAGTCTTATTTGTGCAAGGGCTTGCACTTTGAACGTCTATATAGGTACAAATCAGGGTGTGGACAGGCTGTGCTCCATCAGAATTATCGGCATATACATTTTATAGGAACTTCCCCAACAACAGAGCTTCGGTGCCTGTCTTGGTAGTGCCACAGCCCCATCACGTCACTGGACTGGACCTGATATGTGTGGATAGATCTTCAGGCATAAAGCTGTTACTATATTATTATCATAGTATGGGGATATTATGCAGAGGAATGAGGAAAATGTTGTGAATAAAGTTTTGAGTATGAATGTGGATGGCTATATGAGAAGGGAAAGACCAAAAAATTGATAGATGGACTGTGTGATAGATAGGGCTAGAAAGGGGGTGACTACTTAGATGACTGATGAACCCTTAACTGTCTGTTTTTCAGGTGAATCGCAAGTGGCTACCCCAAATCCACCCCAAGTGGTACCTCCACCAACCACAACGACAGTGTCAGTCCAAACTACAGACAGCATGTCTAATAAGAAGAACAAAGCAAGACGCAGCTCCTCGAGGAAGTCCCCGGTTGACCTTTCTTCAGACGAAACAGTGATAATACCAACCATTCAGGACAGCTCTGCTTCACTTGAAGAAGCATCTCAAGCGTCTCAAACAAGATTCTCTCTAGATTTGTTCACCAAAACGCCACGAAACAAATCAGATTCTGAAGTCTCACTTTCTAGCTCAGTCAAAGCAGAGTTTAACGAGCCATACACTAAAACACGCACTCAGGAACCTGTAAAAAAATCTCCAGCTAAAAAACACAAATCTTCAAAACATGTGGAATCAAAAAGTAAGGATGCCCCAAAGCTTACCCAAAGGTCACTATCTGGTATAAACAAAACAGAGGCCAATCTAAAAAGTGTCACTACAGCATCAAATTGTGCAGTTACTTCTCCAAAGAATAGTAGAATGGGTGATAAAAAAACAGCTTGTGCCACATACGCGCCTGTAAGACACAACATGGGCGTATTTCCAACTCAACCTAGCATGTCCACCATGAGTCCATACCTATATGTAAATCCTGCCACACGGTCCAACATGCAGTCTCAGTCTCAAAAAGCAGACAATAGTGATACTTTTACTTTCTATGGTAGCAAGCCATAGATTTCTTTAATTTTTTTATATTTTCTTTTATTTGATTGAAAAACTAAATAATTGTATTGATTGGGTTTTAAATGATATTATTATTATTTACTAACATTCAAAATAAGAACAATAATTAGGTATTTTTCAGGGTTATTTTAACCTGTATGAGGGTATCATCTAATAATGTTTTTTTTATTTTTTTATTGAATCTGACTGAGCTTTACAAGACTTGAAAGAAAATAATAGATTTATCAGTTCCTGAATTTATTTGAAATTAACATGTAGGTACTTATTGTAAAATCATGATAATATGTATGAGACCTTATTGACTGCATTTGCTACTGGCTGAATCTTAAATATACGGGGGAATATCAAACCACTGACAAGAAATAAAATAAAATGGTCTATGATTCAAGAAAACTATTACATACATACATAAACTCACGCCTTCTTCCCATGGGGGTAGGCAGAAACTATTACTAGTAAAAAATAACAATTGATTTTAACAACATTCAATTAATTTTAATTGTATCAAATTAATGGTAATTTGAAACTCAATGCTGTTACCATCAATTGTTTTTATGCTTACTAAACAGTTTGAAAAAGCAATGGTAATTTCTACATTAAAAAATACTCGGTTTTATTGGTCAAAATGTAAAAAAAAAAAATATTAAGTGAAAGGTTTACTTAATTTTTTTATGGAAATGACATTTCTACATAATCATGGTAAAAATAATAATTTTGGATTCCAAATGAAGGTTTATCTTTCAATATTAAGTGTGCATTGAATTGAATTCTATGTCCAATTTTAATTTACAAAAAGAACAGATAGCTTCATGCAATCTTCATTATTCATTACAATATGTACTATCATTCACTGATTTGAAGTTTTTTTTTCTATTTGCATGCTATAGCCCTCTAGCAATCTTAATTGGAACTTCGAAGCAATGTGAGGCACAGATATTTAAGCATATTTTGTTAATTAAGTGCAAAGGTTTAATTTGAACACATAATTAGTACTTTAACATCCCAATTTGCAGTTATTGAACAAGTGTGAACAAATGTCTACCAAGCTTTTAGCTAGCATATTTTTTTTGTTTTATGTGCTGTGTTAATTTTAAGGAAATCCATTTTACATGAGAGGTGCGACACAGCCGAGCGGGAAAATATACATTAGTATTTGCCGCCCGGCTTGTGCCGAATCAGGTGGACCCGACCATGTGTGTGGCACCCCTGACATTAGATATTAAGAAATTTCTTTAAACAATTTAATATTTCACTCATTTCTTTGACTATCTTTTTAAAAAACATTCATTGAATTTTGAAGTTTCAAACATTGACAAAAAGTAGTGATGCTACAATTTATATTAAGAAAATACGTATTATTTTTAATTGTTATAAAGTTGATTATATTTACTTGTTGATTATTTCTAATTGTAAGATTACGTGCAGTAATTTAATGAGAAGTGTTTTTTTTTAATAATGTTTATCAACTCTCTTAGAGGTGTATGAGAGAGAGGACTGCGATAATTATTGTGATGTTTCCTTATAATTCGATAAAAATATATTCTTAACACTTGTCTTTTAGATGTTTTATTGTTTCCCTGAATAAGAAGCACATGGTACGGGGTCGCAAGTGCTACTGCTGAGTGTGAGGTCCTGGGTTTGATTCCCAGGTCGTGCAAAGTGTTATTGGGTTTTTCCTTCAGGAATTTCTCAGTCTGGATCTGTGCCCGGTTGATGGCAATGGGCTCGCCCCCACATGGGACTTAAACATAACTGGCCCAATGTGGGTGTACTGTAGGTATACCTCTGCCTAACCATTCGGGGATTACAGGCGTGGTGATTCGTGTCTTGATCTAGTGGTCGCAAGCGCTACTGTTGAGCCTGAAGTCCTGGGTTCGATTCCCAGGTCGGGCAAGTTATTGAGTTTACCATCTAGAATTTCTCAGTAGCAGCGTGGTGTCCGGACTTGTGCCTGGTTGATGGCAATAGTTTCGCCCCCTATTACGTGGGGCTTAAACATAACCCCGATGGCCCGTCGCTGGTTGTTCTTAGGAGATTAATCTGAGAGTCTGTGAGTGTTACGCTGAGGGACACGGTTTGAGGTACAATTCGGTCAAGAGTGAGTTGTTGATCTTTAAGGCGGCAAACAGGGTCACTGAAAGCTACCCAGCTGTCTTTTTGACTGGTTGTGTCTTGAATCTAGGGCATATTGTTACGGACGATCAAGGGACAATCTAGATGTGGATCGGGAGCGAAAAGCATTGGCGGTGAGGTGTCATATGTTGATCCGAAAGTTCTCACGCGTCACGGGTTCACTTAAAATAACACTTTTCAAAGCATACTGTCAAGTATTTTACAGGTTACCTTCGGACAAGCTTCACTCAAAAGGCCGTTAATGCTCTTCGAATTCAGTACAATAATGCATTCAGGATGCTGTTGGGGCTGCCACGCTTCTGTAGTGCCTCAGGGATGTTCGTGGACGCCCAGACTGACAGCTTCGCTGCAATCAGGCGCAAGCGAGCAGCGTCCTTGTTGCACAGGGTGCGTGCCAGTACCTACCAACAGTCACCTGAGTGTCATTGCCAAGTAAGTAAGTAAGTAAGTATATTTATTTGTTTAAACATGGTATACATACATTGCATGCAAGATATTACAGTTAACCAACAAACTGGATTGTCCTTTCATCCGGTACTTAAGTCAACTACATGCTCCTGTAAATATTGGTAATTTCTACTAACATAGTTTTTTCAGTTTTCATGTTACTAACATCTTTGTATTGTATTTGTACGCTAACATAGTTTCTATGTGGTCATGTGCTAACAAATTTGTATAATTATGGAATTTTACTCCGAAATAAAGAGATTATTATTATAACTGGCCATATATTAGGTACACCTCTGCCTAACCCTTCGGGGAATACAGGCGTGATGTTATGTTATGTATTAAACTTGCGCATAATAAAGAATTAATCTACAGGTATGTTTTGTAAAGTAAAAAATCGTGCAAAGCAGGGTCGGGTCGCTAGTTATAACACACACAAACATAACATCACGCCTGTATTCCCCGAAGGGTTAGGCAGAGGTGTACCTATAGTACACCCACATTTCGCCAGTTATGTTTAAGTCCCATGTAATAGGGGGTGAGCCTATTGCCATCAACCGGGTACAAATCCAGACTCCGGGTTGCTACTGAGAAATTCCAGATGGAAAAACCCAATAACACTCGGCCCGACCCGGGAATCTAGTATCGCTAGTTATAAATAAAAAAATATCATAACCCTTTCTTTTGGCTATGCCGTAGTCGGGTAAAAAAGTATTCAATCTTGCATACTTATAGATATTTGACTAGTGGTATATCAACCTAATGTATTGGAATGGTGTTAAGGCTCCCGCAGACAGGCGCGATATGACTCTAGTTTTTGTATGAGAAATCTTCATTGATATTGTTCTATCAGAATCGCGTCGCGCGTGTCTGCGGGAGCCTTTACCACTTTCTGTTGACTAAGATAAGGTTTTCATTGATTGCACTTTTCCGCTCCAATGAACAGGCGTCCATTGATTCGGCGTTGAGTGATTGGAGGAGGGGGGGTTGGTGGGCGTCGTCTAGGGAACCGGGTGTAAGGCTGCCTAGCTTACACCCGGTTTCTGGAACGAATATTAGCTAAAAAAATGTCAAACGCATGTCAACTGCTGTGATTGGTTGACCAAACTCATCATCAACTGCCTGGCCTTCTCCGATCCCAACTAAGTTGGGGTCGTTACCAGTCAAACCAGATGCAGCTGAATATCAGTATTTTATATGGAGCGACTGCCTATCTGACCTCCACAACCCAGTAACTGGGTAACACGATACCGAATTGACAACAGCCAATCAGATAACTTGACATACCTAGTTTTATTTTGACACGGTGATTTTCATCCCAGAAACAAGGTTGTTTATTACGAACGGGGAGGCCATTTTGCGGCCGTTATCCTGCACGGTATTTTGCTGTAGGTAAACAGTTGGGATCACACATCAACCTCCCTCTGTTCATACGTTTAATAAAATGCAGTATAAAACTGGAAACTGCCATATGATCCCAAATACAGTAAGATAACGTACTGGTCAACGTCGTGTGAACGAGGCCCCTAGAATGCCCCTGCAACTGGCGTGTAGGTAAGTTCGAAATCCATGGATGAAGTCTACAATGGAACGAGACAGATAACCGTCAAAGTTTACCAAAATAATTGGCAAGTGTGCTGTGAGGGGATGCAGGCGAGGCTTGCGTTTTCACACAGTGGAATGAGGAGTGATGATTTGCTGCATACAGTACCGACATGGACACCTTTGTGGGCCCATGGAAAGAACATCCATAGGAGGGTCCAGATGTTTTATGTTGCTAGTAGGTGACAATAGCAGAATGAGTTTTGTCTTCTTTCCTGTGACAAAAGACCAAACTATTGGTTATTTTCAAACAGTCCTACCCAACAAATGTAGAAAATCAAACTGACAGAAAAATAATAATTAAATTAAAACAGACAATGGTTTGGAGTTTTGCAATAAGCAATTGATTAGTTCTTGGAACAGATTGGTATAGCACTCCAAAAGTCTAAAGGTCATTTCTGAGGTCATAAATGAAGACTTCTTTGTCGATGATTTCATTACTGGTGATAACGATCCCCAAGTTTTGTTAAAAACATGCGAGAAAACTTCGGAGGTTCTAAAATCGGCCTGCTTTCCTTTGCGGAAGTGGACATTTAGTTATGACATAAGAGCATCTAAAGAATTAGCTATCGGGGAACATTGCCCAAATAAAACTCTGTTTAGGTCGGCAAGTCGATACAGACGAACTTTATGTCACCACGAACTTAGAAAATAAATCTAATAAAGTTATTAAGCGAAGTGTGATGTCTGTTATTTCACAAATCTATGACCCATTAGGTCTTTTGTCGCTCACAGTAATTATAGCAAAAATATTGCTTCAAAAATTGTGGCTATGTAAAATCGATTGGGATGATTCAGTTCCTAACGATGTTGAGTGCTTGTGGAATCGATTCCTTCAAGACTTATCCTAGCAATATTCGTGTCTCTCGTTGCGTCATGAGTGAATGTACATAATAATAATATAATAGTGAGTTACATATTTTCACTGACGCGTCACAAGACGCGTACGGTACCTGCGCATACGTACGTACTTACACGGATGACTCATCTATAGTAACGAAGTTGTTATGTGCTAAGAGCAAGGTCGCGCCAGTCAAAACTGTATGCACCATTCCGCGACTTGAGTTATGTGGCGCTTTACTAGACGCACGGTTATATAAAAAAATATAAGTTCGTTAAGACTAATTGTCAAACCATATCATGTTTATTTTAATCATTTTTATAGATAAAGTAAGTAAGATTGTGCAAATTTAGTACCTATTTTCTAACTAGATGGCGTTGGCGTCGAGTTAGATCTCACTATGGTTTCGTTACCGAGCAAAGTATAAGTAGTTTAGAAATTTTATATGACCAATGACATCAAAGCGCCACCGTTAGGAAAGGCGCGAAACCGCTTAGCACCTGCGCAATTAATTCACTTGTGCGCGTAATTAATAAAGTGATTACATTTGTTTTTTAACCCTCGAAACGCAAAACGAGGGTTGTTATAAGTTTGACCGCTATGTGTGTGTGTCTGTCTGTGTCACCGTAGGTCTTAAATGGGTGAACCGATTTGAATGCGGTTTTTTTTATTTGAAAGCAGGTTTTCTAGCGATGGTTCTTAGACATGTTATATCAAAATCGGTTCAGCCATTTCAAGGTAATGAGGTCTTTTGTTACCTGCTGTAATAAGGATCTTAGACGCATAATGGGTATTTACTTTCAAACATATGTGTGACCTAAAATTTGAAATATCCATGTACGCTATATAAATATGCAAGATTATGGAATTCTTGGTCCGATGCTGCAGTCAGGATATCCAGCACACCAGTACACTCTTGAAAAAATAATAGCAGATATATCGTGTTTGGTTTCGTTTTGATCAGTATTTAATTCTACATACAATACAATGGTGGCAACATGATGAGCTGATGCTGCAGCCAGGATATCCAGCACACTAGTACACTCTTGAAAAAATAATAGCAGATATGTCGTGTTTGGACTTGTTTTAATCAGTATTTAATTCTACATACAATGCAATTTGTGGCAAACCAATGAGCTGATGCTGTAGCCAAGATATCCAGCACACTAGTACCTACACTCTTGAATTTTTTTTAGTAGATATGTCGTGTTTGGACTTGTTTTGATCAGTATTTAATTCTACATACAATGCAATGGTGGCAACATGATGAGCTGATGTTGCAGCCAGGATATCTAGCACACTAGTACACTCTTGAAAAAATTATAGCAGATATGTCGTGTTTCAATTTGTTTTGATCACTATTTAATTCTACATAAAATGCAATGATGGCAACATGATGAGCTGATGTTGCAGCCAGGATATCTAGCACCCTAGTACACTCTTGAAAAAATTATACCAGATATGTCGTGTTTCAATTTGTTTTGATCACTATTTAATTCTACATAAAATACAATGGTAGCAACACGATGACCTGATGCTGCAACCAGGATATTCAGCACACTAGTACACTCTTCATAAAATAATAACAGATATGTCATGTTTGGAAAACCGATTGATCGCGCTATGGTTTCGTTAACACACAGTATTATACGGGATTACGTAAACGCCAAAACAAGCTATTTGATGTAGTGTTTAAATATACCCTGAAAAACGCTCACAACTGTTAAATCATATACAAAACTAAACTAAGTTTAAAAAATTTAAGATAAATATTAAATTTAAAATTTAAAAAACCCCCAACGCAAAAAAGAAACGCGAACATTTAAAAAGTCAAAAATAATGCCTATCGTTGAGCCATCAAATTCGATTGAGTAACACCATATATTTTAATTAGGTATAGAAATTGATGGATGGCACGATAAGGTTTGCTCGTTGAAATGGCGCTATGTCGCGGTGGGGTACCGTTAAGCTTAAAGCAATAAAAATAGCTAAAATAGGAGATTGCATACTCATTACTCATAGCGGTCCCAGACTTAACAATTTAACACCCAACTAGATTTTCTACAAAAAATTGATCGTATCGAAGCAAGTTGGTTGGAAATGCTAATAAATTAATAGGTAGTCAATCAAATGAAGGGTCTGACTTACATAAGCGGCGGTACCCCGCCGCGACATTATAGCGCCATTTACTGGAATGCCTTTACAGGCCGGCTGGAGTGAACAATGACGAGGAACGGAGCTCCTACCTCTTTCTTGCTTTTATTGGCCGGCTTGAGTAGAGATTCGCCAGAGCAGACGTGCTCGGAGGAAGGAAGTATTCCAGTAAGATGCTGGTAGAGATCTAGACCGTACTTCAGGGATGTTCTTGATAGCCGTGGGATACCTCTCCACTCCTCATAAGCACCTCAGGACATGTTGCCCCCTTGTCGCTACGACACTTTGTGCTAGCGACTGTTTTCGGGGGCCCATTATTGAGTGTGCAAGTCCCCCCCTGCCATTATATCCATGTACTTTATATATAAAATATTGGTTAGGCAGGGGCCATAGTCTTCCCATAATCCTAGATAACCAGTCCACTACCCCAATCAATAGTCCAATAACTTTTTTTCCTTAATCTGCAATAGTCCGACACCAACCGGGGGTTGTCCTTGGGTGCACTTGCACAGTGCAAACAGGGATAATCGTCGGTTGGTGCCTCATTCCATTTAAAATTTTCTAAACTGAAGTGTGCGTTGTGTTTGAATGTACCATTGCTTTCATTTGTAGACTTGACTGTAAAGACGAACAAAGACACTTTTTTCACAGATTCCAATAAGATTGTTCTAATAAGGAAAAACACGGGTGACCTATATGTTTTATGATTTAAAATACATGGTGTGTTAGTTCTTTACATGAATCATGAATAAAACCACTTACCACAGTACAATATTTATTATTTATAAGCATCCCCAGTTGAGACTCACGACGGATCGCTCGTTCAGTGACAGCGAAAAATATTTTTTTCAATGTCAAATTCAAATTCAAATTCAAATTCTTTATTGCTAACTATGTGTACATAAATAAAGTTCTTAACAGAGGATATCAGTTCTTAGAACATAGTGGCCCTGTTAGGGCATTGCAATTTCATCATGCATATATGCTTATAATTGTAACAGTAACACATGCATTATTTACATTCATTAATTAAAAAGAAAAAAGTTATAAATATTAAATTTTATATAGGACATCGTTTTAATTACATTATATAATTTTATCATTTACATCATATTAATTATAAATTATTACAGTCATACCTAAATAAAGATACACATGTCATGAGTTACCTGATGTCATAGACTAATTCCTTCTAGGGTTGTCATATCTCAAACGTTTCGGAAACAGATAACGCATTAAACTAAATGCATGGAATTGGAAAGTACGGCCTATTAGTGGTGATAGAAGGACAAAATTGAAAAATAAAAAATTGGGACGACTTTCATCCCTGGGGCGCGTCACTTGCAAACAAATTTGGGAAGACTTTCATCCCAGGGGCGCGTTACCAAGACTTCACGGCGCGGCCAAAATGAGCTGAGCGGCTAAGGGGCCTCTGCGAGTTTGCTTCGGCCCCTCGTACGCCTTCCAAAGGTCCGGGACCCCAAGGTCCCGAGATATGTTAATATAAAAATATAATATTAATCATTTTATTTCAGGAAATTATTCCCATATTAGCATTACAAATAACATAGAAATATACTTATGGATTCGTTATAAAAAATAAAATATAACATTAAAACATTACACATTAAAATCATTGCAACCAAAATAAACTTAAGTTACAAATTATTTTATTAGGTTAAAATTCATTTGATTACATTTACTTGTAATGACAATGCAATAATCACTTAATAAATGGTGACAAACTGGCATGCAGGTGCTTCCACCTCTCCAACAGCACCGAGTCCCACCGCTCGGGCAATACGCTCAGGATACTGTTAGTGCTGCGTCGGAAACGACTTAGTAGCGAGGCGCTCCGCTTCCTAATAATAGCATAGAAGTCATCGGTTTGCGCCTGCGCGAACATCGTGGAAGCGCTACAAAACGGAGGCAGCCCCAGCAACACCCTAAACGCATTGTTGCACTGTACGCGCTGTATGCTGATATGCTCTGTCTGTATGTTCGCTGCAATATTATAATTATTATTTTGTTTTCATCTAAGTGTTTACTTTTTTTACATGTATCCGGCGAAACGTTCCTCGGGCATGTTTACGTTTAAAAACATAATTTTCTCAACCTTACTGGTGGCCAGCCGTGTTCTACGTTGACTAATTATTAGACCAGATTTAGAAAACATCCGTTCGCAGTGAACGGATGTTGCCACAATCTTGCAGAGTCGGATAAATAGCTTGGCCATATGTGGGTAGACTGCGCTGTGGTTCCTCCACCACTCTAATGGACAATTCCAGTCCCCAGCCGAGTTCTTCCTAGGTAACCTCTCGTCGGACAAGTACATATCCACCTCCTTGATGGCTCGGGATAGCCGCGTGCCTAGCCCAGTAGGTTGCCCAAGCAACTTATCAAAAATTGCCCAAGGGCTTATGTCGTCATGGGGCTGCGGTTCATGGTTCCGTAAGGGTATTTCGTCGTTTGCTTCTTTGCCAATAATCTCAGCCACGAGAGCCCTCACGTGGTCTTTTGTTTTGACTGCCTCGTTCTGATCCGCAAATGCCTGCATCTTGAACCTCGGGTCCATGAATGTGCATAGTGAATATGTACCACATTGTTCGATGCCCTTTAGTCGTTCATTTAATCCGACTTTTAATAAAACAACAACATCCATGACGGTTTCTTGATCAGTCTTTTCTGTTGTAACTTTTAATGCCTCTTTTAGATATCTTGTCATAACGATGACCGAACTTGCGGTCAAATATTTTTCGCCACTCCTGGCTTTAGTCAGTTCTTCAAAAGGTCGTAAGACTGTGATTAATTGAGACAATATGTTCCAATTTTCAACACTTATTTGCGGCAAGTCTCGATCCACCAGGGCCATTGTAGAACGTACTGCTTCTTTCAGTTCCAAAAATCTCCTCAACATATAAAAAGTGGAATTCTACCTAGTTTCCACGTCTTGAATTAGGCGTTTGGATTGCGTATTTTGTTGCAACTGGTACTTAGCCAAGCGCTCTGCCGATACGGTGCTTTTTTATAATGTCTCTTTTCACTTTGTCGATATTCCCTTTGCAAGGTCTTATTGCTCCTTCGACGATCAAGATTAGAGTGTGAGCAAAGCATCCAAAATGCTTAAACCCTAGGTACTCTTTTACGCCCTTCACAACATTAGCTGCATTGTCGCTAACAACAAAATTAACTTTACCTGTCAGTCTCCATTGATCCACAAGAGCACTCAATTCAGATGCTATATTAGCTGCTGTGTGATTGCCAGAGAAATTGCAACATCCCAATAAAACTAACGGTAATGTCCCGTAACGGCGATGTAGTTCTCTGTTACTCGAGAAGTCCATAAGTCTGTTGTTAAACAGATAGATCCAGCTTCATTAGCTACTTCAGTCTTTATCTGTTGTTCTACTCTATTATAAGTTTCGTCGAGTAAAGAATTGGACAACGTTATTCTTGTTGGCAATTTGTAGCCGGGTATCCAACGGCTATATTTCTCAAACCCTTGTTCTTCCACTATAAAAAAGGGATGAAAACCATCCACGCATAAATCCACTAAATCCCGGCCAATTTTCTTTTTTTGCTCTATACGAGTACTTGTAGGGAACAGTGGGATAATAATCTATGATAAAAACCTTGGTCCGCTGAAAGGCACTTGCCACTATATTGTTACAAAATATACACTTTACATAAAACTTCTTTCAGTTACACAATATAAGACAAAACAATACTTCTGCGCCTAACAACAGACTTTCGACACTTTCTTGTTTAAATCTTCCTCAAACAAACTCGTACGGATGGTAAAGGGGATGTGCTTAGGGCTGCTGTGACCGGGAGCCACTAATGGTGCCAATATGGTGTTGGAGTCGTATCTGTGCAGAGAATGAACGCTGTTATATGGAGAAATCGCGACGCCCCCGAAAGGAGGCGTGGCGAGCGGTACCAGGGCGTTATGCCCCCCGGCCACGGCGTCAATTATGGGACCCGTAAATATGGGCCCCTTGTTGTGTGCGCCACAATGGCTGTTGGCATTATTGAGCGCGCGTAGCGACGCGCGCTCATATGAATGCTTGCTATTTGTTTTCTGTAGGCGTGTCACGACGCTAATACATAGCGCCGCTTTCTTCACGACACCTCGGCGGTCAGTCTCCGCCAGGTGAGACCCCTAGTTACTTACGGGAGGCCCGACGAAGACGACCAGGGACGGAGGTGCCGACTGGACGCTCCTACATAATAAGATGTTCAGAGTATTGTGTTGTAGTGACACAGTACCTGTGTGGTTACTGTACCTATCAGAAGGTTGCGTGTTGTTCTTGCCTGCTGGTCTCCACCTGGGAGGAGTCGGAGATGACTATCAAACTGACGTCTTCTTTGACCCCTCCTCCGCCTTCAGAGCAACGTCGCGTGAGGATCATCCTCTCGCGCGCGCTCAGCCGCCTCCTTCTGGGACATGACGTGTTCGCAGAAGGAGGCGACTGCCGCCCAGGACCTCTCATCCTGCAGCATGGCGTTAACCAAGCCGGGAAATGAGAGGTCTGGTCCGATCACCGCGATGAGACTGCGGCGCGTCTCGGCCCACGACGGGTACACCTCGAGGGTGTGCTGCGCCGTATCCTCCACCGCGCCACAGTCGTTGCACGACGGCGTCTCCTCCCGTCCTATTCGGCGCAGGTACGATCCGAAGCAACCGTGTCCGGACAGCACCTGCACCAGACGGAACGAGAGGAACCCATGCGACCGCTCGAGCCAGTCTCGCAGCACTGGCCCAATCGCGTCGAGGGTTCGGCGGCCAAAGGCTGCGGTGGCATGTCCCCCCGTCCAATGGAGGACGATGGCATCCCTCGCCTCCCGCCGGACGGCCTCCCGCTCTACCGGGGCTGGGCGTTCTCGTCCCGCCCTCCGCCCTGCCGTCCATTCATATACTCTGGCGAGCACCCACGCCTCGAGTTCCCAAGGAGGGGTGCCGGCCAGAGCACATGCTGCCGCAAAGCCCACCGTGCGATAGGCCCGCGCCGCCCGCTGGGCTATGGCCCTTTGGGGTGCCCGCAAGGCGGCGGCGTTCTCCCTCCTTTGGAGGGAGTCCTCCCAGATAGGAGCCCCGTAAAGGGCCATACTCCTCAAGATGCCGGTGTAAAGTTGCCGGCATCTTGCGCTGGGCCTCCCCAAGTTGGGTAGCAGCCACGAGAGCGCACCTGCGGCCTTCAGCAGGCGCGACGACAGCCCACTAAAATGCGGACCGAAGCGCCACCTGCTGTCGAGTACAAGGCCCAGATATTTCATCTGGGCCTTCACCACAATTCTGACGCCCTCCACGAAGATGTGGGCGTCAGGTGGGGGGCGCTGCCGAGGTCCGTGGACGAACACGGCCTCGGTCTTGTGCAGCGCCACCGTTAAACCTAGGCGGCGGATCCTCCCCGCGACCAAGAATCCGCCCGCCGAGGCCAGGTTGGGCGCCTCCCTAAAACTCCCCCCCCCGGGCAGTGAGGAGAGTGTCATCCGCATAGCAGATGACACTCGTGCCCCGAAGGAGGGTTCCCCGCAAAAGCCAATCATAGGCGATGTTCCAGAGCACAGGTCCTATGACTGACCCCTGCGGAACGCCGGCTTCGACGGCGTGCCGCCGGACTTGGCCAGCCCTATTGACGAGGACGATCGTCCGATCCTCTTGGTAGCTGGCCAGCAGACGATGCATGTATCGGGGCACTCCGTGGAATCGGAGCGCCTCTAGGATGGTGGAGTGGGGAACGGAGTTTTACGGCATTGGTTATATCGAATGACACAGCCAACAATCCGTCCCCCGCCTCCATCACCCCCTTCACCTGGCCCTTGAGGCGGGCCAGCGCGTCCACCGTGGATCGCTCAGCCCGAAAACTGAACTGAGCGTCCGACAAGTCCGGCCCGATACTCCGCAGATGCGGATCCCCTCGAACATTTTGCCGACCTCATCGAGCAGAACGATGGGCCGGTATGCCGAGGGGGAGTCCGCTGGGCGGCCCTCTTTGCGAAGGAGGCACAACTGCCCCTACTTCCACGGTTTCGGGAACCTCCCACACGCAAGACATGCGCTGAAGAGGTCCCGAAACCTCTCCTCCATTTGAGTGGCAGCGATAGCCACCACTCTTGCCGGAACACCATCGGGGCCCGGAGCCGTCGTCTTGGCGCGGATGTGGAAAATCGCCGCGCGGAGTTCCGACTCCGTGACAGGGCGGGCCTCCTCTTCTTCCTCAGCTGGCGGAGCTATCCCCAGCGGAGCGCCCATCACTGGTGGGGTGAAGTTGTCCCTGCACGGGAACAGGGACTGAACCACCCCATCCAGGAATGAGGGCTCCAGGGTCTCGAACACTGGGGGACCAAAGAGGCGCAATTTGTTGCGCGCCGCCTTATACGATCTCCCGTAAGGGTCGCTGTCGAGACCCTCCAACATGTCCGCTCTCGCCGAGTCTCTGGCGGCGGCGATGGCCCCACTGAGGACCACTTTTGCCTCCATATACACCTCATAGAGGTGATCCTCGTCAGCGAGGTCTCGTCGACGCCGCCGCCGGCTTCGCGTGTAGGCCCTCCTTGCCTCCACACACGCTGCTCGGTGCCCCGCCAGCTCCACCGACCACCAGTACACGGCGCTCTAGCCGCTCTCCTAAGCCAGCCATTCTAACCCCCAGTGTGTCCGCGCCAACATTTGCGCCCCCACCGGCCCCTTACAGTCCTAGCACATTCGACGTGCTAGCGAGCTTTTTCAATCCTAATATCATTGCCCGAAGCAATGAACTACACGCCAAGCTCATTGCAGCTAAAGGCAACCTGCAGGCCAATATGGCCCTTATGTCGGAATACGCCGACTTGTCCGCATTCTACCTCAACTTCACTCCGTAATGAATACACGAAACACAAGTAGCAGAGTCAAGCCGCGATCCCTAAAAATAGGCTATTTTAATGCTAATAGCATCACAGGTCAACGTGATGAAATTGCGACTTTCCTTCACGATCGTCAACTTGACCTATTCCTAATACAAGAAACCTTTCTGAAACCGTCTCACCGAGCACCTAAAGTTGCCAATTACCGTTTATTTCGCAACGATAGGCCCGGTCCTCATGGGGACGGCACCCTCAATTATTAAAAAAAAACCCTATACTGCATGCCCATTGACACCCCTCCACTTTCGCATATAGAGGCATCAATCTGTCGACTAGGTATGACCGGCCATCCATCCATCATAATAGTATTGGCATACATGTCCCCATCACACTCGACTACAAATCCGATTGATTCGGATATCAACACTTTAATGAACTTGGACAGCTCTGTCATTCTGGCAAGCGATAATAAAAGCCCTATTTGGAACTCTCGTGTAGCCAACCTGAGAGGTAATGAGCTTTCACGCTTATCAGCCAAATACAAATTCGATATCATCGCTCCGATGACGTTAACGCACTTTCCCCATATCGTTAGTCATAATCCCGATATTCTCGACATAGCGCTATTATAGAACATAAACTTACACTTATGCTCAATAGAAACGCTACAAGAACTCGACTCTGATCATAGACCAGTGATCTTAAGATTAACATCCCGCTCAGGCCACCCTGATCCTGGTCAGGCCCCTCAAACTAAAGTGGTAACAGACTGGAAAAAGGTCCAACAACGCCTTAAATCCACCTCGGGCGCCCATCTTGACAAAATCCCCGAACCAATAGACTCAGTTACAGACGCACTAGGCGCGATCGACTCACTCACCAGTCACGTACAAACGGCAGTGAACGAATGTTCACGGCGGGAACCAGTGATGGATGACCATTGCTGGCTACTGCCAGCCGATGTACGCGCACTGATGACTGAGAAGAATTCAGCCATCCGTGCTTATGACGCCTTCCCCAATGCCAATAACCGCACTCGTTTGCGTGGCTTGCAGCGTCCTGTCAAGTTATGTATCAAAGAGATGCAGGACGAACGCTGGGACGAGCTCATGAGCACCTCCGAACCCTCCCAACAAGCATTTTTGCAACTAACCGAAAAGCTCAAGTGAGATACTACATATCACAGACATCCCTCCTCTTATAAGTCCTAATCTTATGCCTAGCCGACAGTCTTGAAGCACAATGCTCGCCAAGTTTACTGCCAGTAGACCAAGCACACTGCGACACAGTGAACGCAGAGGTTGAACGCAGGTCCGCCCTCCCCCCCCTCGATCTTAAAATCCCTCCTATCCGTCAATTCATGAAACGCATTTCCAAGCGTTTCTTTGATTCCGCGGCCTCACATCGCAAGCCTCTGGTTGTCGAGGCTGCCAGTTCAGTACTCCCTCCCGTATCAGTCGTACCCGCCGTCCAAGGCATGTCCTAGCCGACCCCCATGCCCCATAACCCTCCTCCAGGAGAGCAGTAGGGCCACCAGTACAGTGCACAAACACAGACCGCCATCGTTCCGACCTCGCCGCCGAGCTCCCTCGCGATGCCCCCTACGTAAGTGTCCCCCCGACCCTTGCTCGACGAAGCACCAGCCCGCGCCGTAGCTGAGCCTGTAGCTTTAAATTCCCCGTATAATAATAATGTTATAAATTCGATCTAGCTTGTCCCACCTTGCTGCCTACCCCGCAGTGACGACGCCCTAAGCCGAGGTTCATACCCCACAGGGGGTGCCCTTAGAAATGTAAGAAATACGCCCCTGGCTGGAGGCTTTGAGTTAGCTTATGGCACCCACAGAACAGTCCGGTTAAGTAGCCACGACCTCTAAGGATCACAAATAAGAAGATAAATTAAAAAAAAAAAAACATGGGGCTTTAACATAACTGGTCAAATCTAGGTGTACTACCTATAGATTAGGTAAACCTCTGCCTAACCCTTCGGGGAATACAGGCGTGATGGTATGTTATGTATTAAACTTGCGCATAATAAAGAATTAATCTATAGGTATGTTTTGTAAAGTAAAAAAACTGTGCAAAGCCGGGTCGGGTCGCTAGTTATATAAGTAAAAAAATATATTGGAATATGAACATAAACCTAACCATTGTTTCTGAACGGTTCGCGCGCCCGCATGTAATAGTGCGTTTCTCAACGAACACTTCCTATGTCATCGCCCATCGGATAACGTCGCTCTTCTACTGGTACTTGTGTATACCTACATAAAGTAGGTATAAAAATAAATAATTGTAATAATAATATTAGGTATAAATATTAAATGATTGGGTCCTTGTTGTATTTGTCGCAAGGAACGCGCCCAGATATATCCTATGCTGTGAATGCTTTAAGTAAATTTAATTCAAGATCGGAAATGTAGCATTTGGTGGCGCTGTAACGAGTTTTAAGATACCTGAAGCATACTGAAAATTATGCTTTAGCTTATAAACAAAATATTGAAGAAAATTCAATACATGGATATTGTGATGCAGATTGGGCTGACAATGAAGATGACCGAAGATGATGTACCGGCTATGTGTTTATAATTCAGGGTGGCGCAATCACATGGAACTTACACCGACAACAAACTGTTGCGCTATCCACTACCGAAGCTGTATACATGTCACTATCTAGCTGCACTGAAGAGGCTATGTGGCGTAGACAAATGCAAGAAGAGTTTTGGCCCCGCTTGGCCACCATACCTGTTACCATTTTATGTGTTAATCAAAGCGCAATTAAACTTGCAGGTACTGAAAACTATCATTCCAGATCCAAGCACATAGATATTCGACACCACTTTGTACGCGATAAGGTGCAATTGAAGAAGATTGTCGTCAAGTACATTCAGTCAAGTGAGATGGTGGCGGACTCGCTGACTAAAGGGACTCCGCAACTGAAGCTGGACTACTGCTCGGCCAAAATGGGCGTATGTCCAAGGGAGGATATTGGAATATGAACCTAAACCTAACCGTTGTTTCTGAACGGTTCGCGCGCCCGCATGTAATAGTGCGTTTCTCAACGATCACTTCCTATGTCATCGGTTAACGTCGCTCTTCTACTTGTATCCTAAACTCCATAATTGTTGTAACCGTTTCTAATATACTAGTTCATATTACTTTATATATTTGTTTCATTACATTAAAAATCATAACCCTTTCTTTTGGCTTTGCCGTAGTCGGGTAAAACAGGAATCTTGCATACCTAAAGATATTTGACTAGTGGCATATCAGCCTAATGTATTGAAGTGGTGTTAAGGCTCCCGAAGACAGGCGCGACACGACTAGTATTTGGGTGAATTTCAACAAGAGATTTTTATGTATCATTTCGGTGGGATTTTTTTATTTCAATGCAATCTATATATTTTTAGTGACAAATAATACTTTAGTCTATTTTATAACATTGTGCGTGAGTGGACATCAAATATTATCAAAACTTACATAAATATTTAAGGATAAAGTTTTAAGAGTCCACTGAAATTAAAAGTGTCCACCGAAATGATAAAAATTACCACCGAAATGATAAATCCACCGAAATGATACAGCTAAGAACAACCGTGCCCCCAGCCAGGGTTCCGTACTTTGTTAGGTTTGATTTCCACAAATTTTAGATAAACACTGAGACAGGACAGTACACAGTTTTTTTAATATCATCATTAATATACAGATATTACAGTTAGTATTATTACATATATCATTCTTTGAGGTTACAATAACCTCAAAGAATGATATTAATGTAATGTAATGTTTATTATGATATGAATGAATAGTTTCTTTACTTTTATAACCTTTGGTAATTTTTGTGGTTGTTGTTGTGTGAAAATGTTGGAAAACTTTATCGTAAATGCTGGTAACCTTAAATAAATATTTTTGCTTGTTTATGTACTAATACTAATTTACTTGATATATTTTCAAAAGAATCAACGTATCGCGATTAGAAAGCTTAAAGTTTCTGATTAATATGATGGTTGCATTTGTAAGTTATGCCATTAATAGTAATACCTAATGTCTACCTATTGCACTAAGAGAAAAATGCTAGGTATAATTTAGTTAAATTGGTAACGAGAGGAGAATAGTGTTTCTACAGGTATATCAGTAAAACTTCTAAAATTAAATCAACTCTTATATTTTTGAAATACAATAAATGAATAAGAAACATTATAAAAATATCTTAGTAGTAATAGCTTAGTACTTTTAATCCTTTTACATAAACGTATGAAACATAACAGAAACCTGAGATTGAGATCACTTTATTCTTAAATTACTACAACAATAGAGAAACGTACATATCTAAATAGAACAAAAAACAACAAAGTTTTGTTCTACCTATAACTATAATTCGCAATTATGTATAAGTAATTCTTATACCTAATGCGAATTATAGTTATTCCAATAAAACAGTCTTTCTGGGTACGTATTTACAAGTAGGTTCAAGTATGTAGCTTAAAGATTAATTTTTCATCATGTCACTTTAAATCACACAATTATTTCTCAAATTCACTAATCAGCCTCTTTTCATGACTATAAATATAGGTTTTTAATTTAGATATGTACCTAATAAACAAATCTTCTTTAATTATCACACCACAGCACGTCTTTACTATAATTATTATAGTCATCAGTCTTCTTTAATAAGTTTAACTTCCTACCTAAAACAAGTCATGCCATTAAATGACAGCAAATATTTAAAAAACTAAATATACAATAACAAAAATCAAAAAATATTCAAATCAGAACTGGACGAAGACGAAGATAATCTTCTTACTTTTCTCTTCTTGGCTGTAATCATGATTTCTTCTTCGCTGTCAATATTTCTTGTCCGTTCATACTTTTCAATAATTTCAGTATCATTGTTTTCAAAAAATGAACACGATGGAGTGCTAAATTCATTGAAGTTTTCATATTTTTCGAGCAATGATTTGGGTATTATCGATGATTCCTGCTCATTCTCTCCTTTTTGATTATTCATTCCATCAAAGGAATGGGATGTTGAGGGCTTAATAATTGATATTTCAATGTTTGTGATTGAGTGTGTGTGTGGTTCATGTATGAAACTATTCCTTTGTAATTTTTTGGAAAGATTCTTTTCATTGAATGGCTTGGGACGTAGTACTAATTTTTCTGACAGTTGAATTGGACGCAGATGTGCTATATTTGTATTATTTGCAAAATTCGTTGATTGAATCCCAGTGAAGTCATGAAAACCTAAATGCTTGCCGTGAGGGCACCTAATAGTTTTATTTAGGCATTCTCTTTCAATACAGGACAGATGTCGAAGTGCCAAACGGTTTCCTGACTCTTTAGACCAAACAACTTGGTGAACTTTCATAGTTCCCGGAAAAGTCTTTAAGTCTTTGGGCAAGAGCCAATCTTTTTCTGTCACCTGATAATCTTCAACTGTTTCAATTTTCACACCTTTAACATAACACTGTAGGTTTTGTACCAGCGATTCAATATTGGTAATATCATGTTGATATGAGACTTTTTTATCTAGCGTTCTCTTTAATACTCCACCCACTCCATCTGCTGCGCTTTTTCCATGACCACACTCACAATAGTTCCAAATTATGTGGGTCAGCATCGGACAATAGGAGGATAACTGAGTTATTATATATAATATATTTTTATTCCTGTATTGCGCAGATGGTGAGTCAGAAATAACGTAAAGTTTACGAACCAGAGGAGCAGTTATCTCAATTTCTTGCAAAACAGGAATGAGGTGTGCCCATACTGCAGCAGCATCATGCCTTAAAGAGGTACTTACAGTACAAAATGACTGAGTTTTGCAAGTTTCGTTGTCGAGTTTGAAATATATTACGACAGTATGCAAAGTGAACTGTTGTCTGCTACCACCAAAATGAAGGGATTGAATTTCGGATCCATATTTGGCATTATAATTTTCACTGAAATCAATTTGTATAATACAGTCTTCCGTAGTCATATTTTCTTTTAACGTTTTGAAAGCTTGATTTTGATTTTTATTATTGACGCAATGTTTAAGGAATGGTTTCAGGCTATCTTCGAATTTTTTTATTAAATCTAGTGGTTTCACCCAACGCCTTACTTTTTCAACTTTAATAGCAGATTTTTCTACATTATTTTTGACATATATGCTTTTATTCTTCTCCCAACCCCAATACGCTATGTTCACTTCATTATTAAACTCTTGATAATCAATGTGTCTATTTTTACAACTTGAGCATATTCTTTGCAGACAATCGATGTTATCTTTACTACAACATAGGCTACTTAAAACGTCGGATATTGTATTTTCTTTGATAAGGCGGTTTCTTTTCATAGATTCAATCAAAAGTTTCATATTTTCGTGCTTTTCACATAGGCATGTATTTCGTGCATTCACATTTGGTTGAGTGACCCAGAAAGGCTTCATTCTTGAAAATGTTGAATAGCTTATCGGTGGTTCTCCTGATCCCAAATATTTCAAGTGTAAATTTTTAAGTGTGTCTGTCAATAGTCTTTTTTGTTTTTTTAATCCATGTCTAGATATGGTGTCATTTTTTCCAGGACACAGTGTTGAATTTTCATCATCTTCTAAAAATTTCACCACCCTCCTGAGAATTCGATTTTTTTTTTCATCAGGTTTTATGACTTCTACTGCTGGTTTTTCTCCTTTTTGGGTACTTTTCTTCAAAATCATATGATTGCTTTGTAGTCTGTTACACCTTTTTTTGAACATTTCTTTTTCCTTAGTGACCTGTAATAATTTGTTTTGTAATTCTGTTATTAGCTTAGTTTTAGTTTTTTGATATTTTCGAAATTTGTCTTTAAGTCCTCGCTTGAATTCTACAGATGTAATTGACGAGTCTGAAACAGGGCTGTTGGGGCATAATGTTGACTCGATACTACTTAGATTTGATGGACATGTTATTCGTTGTACGCCACTTGGTTGTACACAATGAGTGCCAGTTACTACATTGTCATCAATATGATGTTGAATATTGGAACCAATTGTACTATCGCTATTCATCGGCAAGCAGCGCCGAGCCGAAGATGGATTCCCTTGACGAGAAGTGCTTGGACCAGGATTGCTATAGTCAAAATTTACAAAATTTTGATGCGTTGATAGCAGGGTTTGTCGTGGACTGCTTGTGTATACCCGATGAAAGCTTCTAGCTTCTGTAGTATTAGAACGTTGGATTTGGATATTCGTACTAATACTATTGCTGTTCAATCGTAAGCTGCGCCGTAAAGTAGGCAAGAAGGAACTGTGACAGGAAGTGCTTAGTCCAGGACCATCACTTTGATCCCCAATTGTCTCATCCAGAGGGTTAGCACGAGCCGCTATAGGAGCTGGAGCTGCTCTATTTTTTTTTCTTTGGTAATAAGCAGCAGCACTTATTTTGTTTTTTCTTCTTAGGATTCTTAATTTTTTAGGGGTCATTAGATGCCTTGAAACAATTAATCCCGCTGCTTTTTTTCTGGCATACCTTTCTCTGTCTTTTCTCAAAAACTCTTCGCGTGAGACTTCATTGCTCTTAATTCTCTCTTTTCTTCTTCTTTCATACAACCTCCTTTTTTCCAACCTTTCTTCTCTAGTCTGTTGCTTAGGCCGCGGCATCCTAAAATCAAAATACACGCTTTTCAATTTTCTTCTTTCTCATATCCACAGACATACATTCATACACACTATACTATGATCCTATAAAATACTATACCTTCAGATACACCACGCGCTCACACACTAGCTCTCTTGCATTGACTCAGACAAACACTCTCACAGGCAATTTCTCATCACATAGGTATATCTCTTTTTTTTTCATATAACGTTTAAATGCTCTTTAACTTATTTGTTATATCTTGTAAAATTAAGAAATTTTGTAATTATATCAAATATTATTTATTATTGTTATTTACTCGTAATAAATGATATAAAAATAAAGGTAAGTGACTTATATTGAAGGTAAACCCTCGAAATAATTATTTTGTTGACAATTAGTAGGTATAATAATCTACACTGTGGTGACCCACACACTCATCACATTTTCGTTGAGCCGAACAAATGTGTATCTAAAGTATAGTAAACATGTACTAACTACATAGATATATGTATATATTATATATCTTAAGCACAAATATTACACAACAAATACACCTAAATAATCTAATCGACACTCTAGGTAAAAGTAGGTACATTACAAAACTATGACTTTGTATTTGACACCAGGATCTCTAAAACTTTAAGTTTTTATCATTTCGGAGATACTTTTAATTCCGGTGGACTGTAATTGGTATAACAGTCCACCGAATCCACTGAAATGATAACACTGAGATGATAAAATAGAGGTTAGTTCTACATTTAACTCCGAAAAATTTTTTTTAAAAAATATGAACACTACTCAAACAAAACAGTACTTACTGCGAATTTAATACACAATTTTGAAACAAATTAAACAAATCTAGCACGAGTTATAACAGCCACCGAAATGAAACTATTTTTGTCCCCATATTACTGAAATGATAAACTTACTTTTTTGGCGGGAAACCGCAAGACGTTGGGACCGGTGCGTTCGCGCCGAGAGCTTAAGCCGGACTGATCCGGAGTGAGAAAAGGTGAAAGGGGCGTAACAACGCAATGTTGATGTGGCTATTCTACTAAAACTTACTGTCCTCTGAAATGATAACTTTTTTCCAGACAAAAGTTGACTGCCTGTCAAATCCATGAGAAAGAAGATAAACAAACAAAAATTGTTTTATTTGATCGAATATATTATAATTTAATGATAACAAAATCAATTTAAATCCATATTACGAATGTATTTGCAGGAGAAGGTATGTTATGAGCGGAATTGGGTTCAGGACAGGTCACCGTGATGATAAAATAACACTTTGTAATTTTTTTTTTGGGTATATTAGAGGGTAGATACCAATGATTTTTTTTGCCAAGGTAGAGAAATACTTACGTTGTTGAGAAAAAATATATAAAATTAATAATCAGCACATTGCACTACCGTTCTCAGGTTTGCCGTGTATTTTTTTGCTTGGGCAATTCACCCATTTCTATGAGCAACCTCCATTGAAATTGTTCTCTCAGAATCGCGTCGCGCTTGTCTGCCTTTACCACTTTCTGTTGATTAGATAAGGTTTTCATAGATTGCACTTTTCCGCTCCAATGGACAGGCGTCCATTGATTCGGTGTTGATTGATTGGAGGAGGGGGGGTTGGTAGGCGTCGTCTAGGGAACCGGGTGTAAGGCTGCCTAGCTTACACCCGGTTTCTGGAACGAATATTAGCAAAAAAATTGTCAGACGCATGTCAACTGCAGTGATTGGTTGACTGAACTCATCATCACCTGCCTGGCCTTTTCCGATTCCAACTAAATTGGGGTCGTTTCCAGTCAAACCAGATGCAGCTGAATATCAGTATTTTATATGGAGTGACTGCCTATGTGACCTCCACAACCCAGTAACTGGGTAACACGATACCGAATTGACAACAGCCAATCAGATAACTTGACATACCTAGTTTTATTTTGACACGGTGATTTTCATCCCAGAAACAAGGTTGTTTATTACGAACGGGGAGGCCATTTTGCGGCCGTTATCCTGCACGGTATTTTGCTGTAGGTAAACAGTTGGGATCACACATCAACCTCCCTCTGTTCATACGTTTAATAAAATGCAGTATAAAACTGGAAACTGCCATATGATCCCAAATACAGTAAGATAACGTACTGGTCAACGTCGTGTGAACGAGGCCCCTAGAATGCCCCTGCAACTGGCGTGTAGGTAAGTTCGAAATCCATGGATGAAGTCTACAATGGAACGAGACAGATTACCGTCAAAGTTTACCAAAATAATTGGCAAGTGTGCTGTGAGGGGATGCAGGCGAGGCTTGCGTTCTCACACAGTGGAATGAGGAGTGATGATTTGCTGCACACAGTACCGACATGGACACCTTTGTGGGCCCATGGAAAGAACATCCATAGGAGGGTCCAGATGTTTTATGTTGCTAGTAGGTGACTACAGCAGAATGAGTTTTGTCTTCTTTCCTGTGACAAAAGACCAAACTATTGGTTATTTTCAAACAGTCCTACCCAACAAATGTAGAAAATCAAACTGACAGAAAAATAATAATTAAATTAAAACAGACAATGGTTTGGAGTTTTGCAATAAGCAATTGATTAGTTCTTGGAACAGATTGGTGTAACATTCCAAAAGTCTAAAGGTCATTTCTGAGGTCATAAACGAAGACTTCTTTGTCGATGATTTCATTACTGGTGATAACGATCCCCAAGTTTTGTTAAAAACATGCGAGAAAACTTCGGAGGTTCTAAAATCGGCCTGCTTTCCTTTGCGGAAGTGGACATTTAGTTATGACATAAGAGCATCTAAAGAATTAGCTATCGGGGAACATTGCCCAAATAAAACTCTGTTTAGGTCGGCAAGTCGATACAGACGAACTTTATGTCACCACGAACTTAGAAAATAAATCTAATAAAGTTACTAAGCGAAGTGTGATGTCTGTTATTTCACAAATCTATGACCCATTAGGTCTTTTGTCGCTCACAGTAATTATAGCAAAAATATTGCTTCAAAAATTGTGGCTATGTAAAATCGATTGGGATGATTCAATTCCTAACGACGTTGAGTGCTTGTGGAATCGATTCCTTCAAGACTTATCCTAGCAATATTCGTGTCTGTCGTTGCGTCATGAGTGAATGTACATTTATAATAGTGAGTTACATATTTTCACTGACGCGTCACAAGACGCGTACGGTGCCTGCGCATACGTACGTACTTACACGGATGACTCATATAGAGTAACGAAGTTGTTATGTGCTAAGAGCAAGGTCGCGCCAGTCAAAACTGTATGCACCATTTCGCGACTTGAGTTATGTGGCGCTTTACTAGGCGCACGGTTATATAAAAAAAATATAAGTTCGTTAAGACTAATTGTCAAACCATATCATGTTTATTTTAATCATTTTTATAGCTAAAGTAAGTAAGATTGTGCAAATTTAGTACCTATTTTCTAACTAGATGGCGTTGGCGTCGAGTTAGATCTCACTATGGTTTCGTTACCGAGCAAAGTATAAGTAGTTTAGAAATTTTATATGACCAATGACATCAAAGCGCCACCGTTAGGAAAGGCGTGAAACCGCTTAGCACCTGCGCAATTAATTCACTTGTGCGCGTAATTAATAAAGTGATTACATTTGTTTTTTAACCCTCGAAACGCAAAACGAGGGTTGTTATAAGTTTGACCGCTATGTGTGTGTGTCTGTCTGTGTCACCGTAGGTCTTAAATGGGTGAACCGATTTGAATGCGGTTTTTTTTATTTGAAAGCAGGTTTTCTAGCGATGGTTCTTAGACATGTTATATCAAAATCGGTTCAGCCATTTCAAGTAGAGATGAGTCGTACTAGGTAAATTTTATACTAGGTGCACCTAGTCCAATTCCGTACAAATAATCGATCCAAATACCTGTTCCACCTAGTCCACGAAGTACGCAGACTTTAAAGTAAGCATAGTCTTTGCGTACCACCGGTACGGGTACGTGTAGGTACACAGTACCTGCGTACCCAGTAATGAATTGTAATCTTCCCTCCATACTTTACACGGGCTTAGGACTGTCAACGTAAAGATTTATCTACATTGTAGATTTTTGGCGTATTTAAAAGATTTCAATTTTTGTTTTTTTCAGAGTAGTCAGATTTTTCCCTTATTTTTTGATTTTTTATTTTATTTTATTTTTTAAACTGGCCTAACATATTTTTATAAACTATTCCAGCAGGGTGAGTACTGGATGGTGATTGTGGTTGGTCTGAATGTCTGATAGTGGCGGTTGTTGGTTAGTCTGGGCTGCTATCACTGGAGCTGGATCGTTTCTTCTAACTAAACTTACGAATGGATGTTTACGTTTTATGTGCTTTGTAAGGTTTGATACAGAACTTTTAAAACTCAGTTGTACTCGTATTTTACAAATGTTACACTCAGCTATTTGTTGGCCTTTGTCCGTAAAATGATCCCAAGCGACACTACTTCCTTTGGGAGATACTTTATTGTCTTAATATAAATAAAATCAAAAATTCTACCACAACAAACTTGAAACAAAACCGATTGCAAAATAAGTCCGATACGCGTATCCGATTGCGACGTCCAGTAGGTATCAATACGGCGAGCCCGCGTCCACCGAGATCACATTTGCATGAGTCCGTACTTGATTCTCGACTGTATTTCATCTCAGTATAAAGTCTTCATCACATCGACTATTTACAAGTACCTAGTGTACAAAATAGGCAAACACGAATACACGTTGCGTTACTTTTAGGACCATTGAAATATGGTTCAAATCAAATGACTGATGTACGAATAATTTAGGCAAACACGAGTGAGCGGCAAAGTTGACTTGCTATCTCGCTTCCCCGCACCGGTACTTCGACTCGAGTGGGCCACGAGAGGGGCTCGGGGGCGGGGGATGCCGTGCCGTGCGCCGCCTAGGCACAGTGAGACTAAAGATAGAGACTAGATGGGTCGAGTATTTTTAAAGTTGGAATAGGTGCAACCTAGTCTCATTAAATACCTAGTCCCTGGATCTGTTCTAGTATATACGCTTCATCTCTAATTTCAAGGTAATGAGGTCTTTTGTTACCTGCTGTAATAAGGATCTTAGATGCATAATGGGTATTTACTTTCAAACATATGTGTGACCTAAAATTTGAAATATCCATGTACGCTATATAAATATGCAAGATTATGGAATTCTTGGTCCGATGCTGCAGTCAGGATATCCAGCACACCAGTACACTCTTGAAAAAATAATAGCAGATATATCGTGTTTGGTTTCGTTTTGATCAGTATTTAATTCTACATACAATACAATGGTGGCAACATGATGAGCTGATGCTGCAGCCAGGATATCCAGCACACTAGTACACTCTTGAAAAAATAATAGCAGATATGTCGTGTTTGGACTTGTTTTAATCAGTATTTAATTCTACATACAATGCAATTTGTGGCAAACCAATGAGCTGATGCTGTAGCCAAGATATCCAGCACACTAGTACCTACACTCTTGAATTTTTTTTAGTAGATATGTCGTGTTTGGACTTGTTTTGATCAGTATTTAATTCTACATACAATGCAATGGTGGCAACATGATGAGCTGATGTTGCAGCCAGGATATCTAGCACACTAGTACACTCTTGAAAAAATTATAGCAGATATGTCGTGTTTCAATTTGTTTTGATCACTATTTAATTCTACATAAAATGCAATGATGGCAACATGATGAGCTGATGTTGCAGCCAGGATATCTAGCACCCTAGTACACTCTTGAAAAAATTATAGCAGATATGTCGTGTTTCAATTTGTTTTGATCACTATTTAATTCTACATAAAATACAATGGTAGCAACACGATGACCTGATGCTGCAACCAGGATATTCAGCACACTAGTACACTCTTCATAAAATAATAACAGATATGTCATGTTTGGAAAACCGATTGATCGCGCTATGGTTTCGTTAACACACAGTATTATACGGGATTACGTAAACGCCAAAACAAGCTATTTGATGTAGTGTTTAAATATACCCTGAAAAACGCTCACAACTGTTAAATCATATACAAAACTGAACTAAGTTTAAAAAATTTAAGATAAATATTAAATTTAAAATTTAAATAACCCCCAACGCAAAAAAGAAACGCGAACATTTAAAAAGTCAAAAATAATGCCTATCGTTGAGCCATCAAATTCGATTGAGTAACACCATATATTTTAATTAGGTATAGAAATTGATGGATGGCACGATAAGGTTTGCTCGTTGAAATGGCGCTATGTCGCGGTGGGGTACCGTTAAGCTTAAAGCAATAAAAATAGCTAAAATAGGAGATTGCATACTCATTACTCATAGCGGTCCCAGACTTAACAATTTAACACCCAACTAGATTTTCTACAAAAAAATTATCGTATCGAAGCAAGTTGGTTGGAAATGCTAATAAATTAATAGGTAGTCAATCAAATGAAGGGTCTGACTTACATAAGCGGCGGTACCCCGCCGCGACATTATAGCGCCATTTACTGGAATGCCTTTACTGGCCGGCTGGAGTGAACAATGACGAGGAACGGAGCTCCTACCTCTTTCTTGCTTTTATTGGCCGGCTTGAGTAGAGATTCGCCAGAGCAGACGTGCTCGGAGGAAGGAAGTATTCCAGTAAGATGCTGGTAGAGATCTAGACCGTACTTCAGGGATGTTCTTGATAGCCGTGGGATACCTCTCCACTCCTCATAAGCACCTCAGGACATGTTGCCCCCTTGTCGCTACGACACTTTGTGCTAGCGACTGTTTTCGGGGGCCCATTATTGAGTGTGCAAGTCCCCCCCTGCCATTATATCCGTGTACTTTATATATAAAATATTGGTTAGGCAGGGGCCATAGTCTTCCCATTATCCTAGATAACCGGTCCACTTAAGCTACCCCAATCAATAGTCCAATAACTTTTTTTCCTTAATCTGCAATAGTCCGACACCAACCGGGGGTTGTTCTTGGGCGCACTTGCACAGTGCAAACAGGGATAATCGTCGGTTGGTGCCTCATTCCATTTAAAATTTTCTAAACTGAAGTGTGCGTTGTGTTTGAATGTACCATTGCTTTCATTTGTAGACTTGACTGTAAAGACGAACAAAGACACTTTTTTCACAGATTCCAATAAGGAAAAACACGGGTGACCTATATGTTTTATGATTTAAAATACATGGTGTGTTAGTTCTTTACATGAATCATGAATAAAACCACTTACCACAGTACAATATTTATTATTTATAAGCATCCCCAGTTGAGACTCACGACGGATCGCTCGTTCAGTGACAGCGAAAAATATTTTTTTCAATGTCAAATTCAAATTCAAATTCTTTATTGCTAACTATGTGTACATAAATAAAGTTCTTAACAGAGGATATCAGTTCTTAGAACATAGTGGCCCTGTTAGGGCATTGTAATTTCATCATGCATATATGCTTATAATTGTAACAGTAACAGTTTAACATACATTATTTACATTCATTAATTAAAAAGAAAAAAGTTATAAATATTAAATTTTATATAGGACATCGTTTTAATTACATTATATAATTTTATCATTTACATCATATTAATTATAAATTATTACAGTCATACCTAAATAAAGATACACATGTCATGAGTTACCTGATGTCATAGACTAATTCCTTCTAGGGTTGTCATATCTCAAACGTTTCGGAAACAGATAACGCATTAAACTAAATGCATGGAATTGGAAAGTACGGCCTATTAGTGGTGATAGAAGGACAAAATTGAAAAAAAAAAAATTGGGACGAGTTTCATCCCTGGGGCGCGTCACTTGCAAACAAATTTGGGAAGACTTTCATCCCTGGGGCGCGTTACCAAGACTTCACGGCGCGGCCAAAATGAGCTGAGCGGCTAAGGGGCCTCTGCGAGTTTGCTTCGGCCCCTCGTACGCCTTCCAAAGGTCCGGGACCCCAAGGTCCCGAGATATGTTAATATAAAAATATAATATTAATCATTTTATTTCAGGAAATTATTCCCATATTAGCATTACAAATAACATAGAAATATACTTATGGATTCGTTATAAAAAATAAAATATAACATTAAAACATTACACATTAAAATCATTGCAACCAAAATAAACTTAAGTTACAAATTATGTTATTAGGTTAAAATTCATTTGATTACATTTACTTGTAATGACAATGCAATAATCACTTAATAAATGGTGACAAACTGGCATGCAGGTGCTTCCACCTCTCCAACAGCACCGAGTCCCGACGCTCGGGCAATACGCTCAGGATACTGTTAGTGCTGCGTCGGAAACGACTTAGTAGCGAGGCGCTCCGCTTCCTAATAATAGCATAGAAGTCATCGGTTTGCGCCTGCGCGAACATCGTGGAAGCGCTACAAAACGGAGGCAGCCCCAGCAACACCCTAAACGCATTGTTGCACTGTACGCGCTGTATGCTGATATGCTCTGTCTGTATGTTCGCTGCAATATTATAATTATTATTTTGTTTTCATCTAAGTGTTTACTTTTTTTACATGTATCCGGCGAAACGTTCCTCGGGCATGTTTACGTTTAAAAACATAATTTTCTCAACCTTACTGGTGGCCAGCCGTGTTCTACGTTGACTAATTATTAGACCAGATTTAGAAAACATCCGTTCGCAGTGAACGGATGTTGCCACAATCTTGCAGAGTCGGATTAATAGCTTGGCCATATGAGGGTAGACTGCGCTGTGGTTCCTCCACCACTCTAATGGACAATTCCAGTCCCCAGCCGAGTTCTTCCTAGGTAACCTCTCGTCGGACAAGTACATATCCACCTCCTTGATGGCTCGGGATAGCCGCGTGCCTTGCCCAGTAGGTTGCCCAAGCAACTTATCAAAAATTGCCCAAGGGCTTATGTCGTCATGGGGCTGCGGTTCATGGTTCCGTAAGGGTATTTCGTCGTTTGCTTCTTTGCCAATAATCTCAGCCACGAGAGCCCTCACGTGGTCTTTTGTTTTGACTGCCTCGTACTGATCCGCAAATGCCTGCATCTTGAACCTCGGGTCCATGAATGTGCATAGTGAATATGTACCACATTGTTCGATGCCCTTTAGTCGTTCATTTAATCCGGCTTTTAATAAAACAACAACATCCATGACGGTTTCTTGATCAGTCTTTTCTGTTGTAACTTTTAATGCCTCTTTTAGACATCTTGTCATAACGATGACCGAACTTGCGGTTAAATATTTTTCGCCACTCCTGGCTTTAGTCAGTTCTTCAAAAGGTCGTAAGACTGTGATTAATTGAGACAATATGTTCCAATCTTCAACACTTATTTGCGGCAAGTCTCGATCCACCAGGGCCATTGTAGAACGTACTGCTTCTTTCAGTTCCAAAAATCTCCTCAACATATAAAAAGTGGAATTCTACCTAGTTTCCACGTCTTGAATTAGGCGTTTGGATTGCGTATTTTGTTGCAACTGGTACTTAGCCAAGCGCTCTGCCGATACGGTGCTTTTTTATAAGGTCTCTTTTCACTTTGTCGATTTTCCCTTTGCAAGGTCTTATTGCTCCTTCGACGATCAAGATTAGAGTGTGGGTAAAGCATCCAAAATGCATAAACCCTAGGTACTCTTTTACGCCCTTCACAACATTAGCTGCATTGTCGCTAACAACAAAATTAACTTTACCTGTCAGTCTCCATTGATCCACAAGAGCACTCCATTCAGATGCTATATTAGCTACTGTGTGATTGCCAGAGAAATAGCAACATCCCAATAAAACTAACGGTAATGTCCCGTAACGGCGATGTAGTTCTCTGTTACTCGAGAAGTCCATAAGTCTGTTGTTAAACAAATAGATCCAGCTTCATTAGCTACTTCAGTCTTTATCTGTTGTTCTACTCTATTATAAGTTTCGTCGAGTAAAGAATTGGACAACGTTTTTCTTGTTGGCAATTTGTAGCCGGGTATCCAACGGCTATATTTCTCAAACCCTCGTTCTTCCACTATACAAAAGGGATGAAAACCAACCACGCATAAATCCACTAAATCCCGGTCAATTTTCTTTTTTTGCTCTATACGAGTACTTGTAGGGAACAATGGGATAATAATCTATGATAAAAACCTTGGTCCGCTCAAAGGCACTTGCCACTATATTGTTACAAAATATACACTTTACATTGTGGGAGTCAGGCATACCATACAACATCAAGCTCAAACGACTGACCCGCGCGGCTCGCGAACCGACACTGGCGACGCTGAACGCTGCCTAGCCTACGGGCCACAAGGAGGGTTGAATATGGCGTGCGTAACGCTGATTGGCTGACCACATCAGCAGATCTCTAAGACAACTGATCAGCCAATAGAATGTAAGCAGTGTTTAAGTGTTTAAGAGTATTGTATAAATATTAGTTTAGACATAAATCCTTTACCATTCCCAAACCGAGTGTTTTACTGAACGGTTCAAGTAGAACCCCATAAGTGGTGACCCCGACGTGATTTTAATCAGTGGTTTCTTGATACGTATTTAGTCATGAAACATTGTGACGACGCCGTATCAGAAAAGTGCGAAAAGGAAGTCTCTGCTATTGCACTGCAAGCGAAGATCCCACAATTCTGGCGAGCACAACCAAGGCTGTGGTTTGTTCAGTTCGAAGCCGTGATATCGCCATACAAGACAAGCGATGAACAAAAATACAACTTGGTCATTGCAGTCCTGGAGAGGAAAGACATCGAACAAATAAGTGATATCATCTGTAAACCACCCGAGTCAGGAAAATACAGTGCTCTGAAGAATCGTTTGCTGTTGGTTTGCGAAGAGTCCGAGTCCCGTCAATTCCAGAAGCTTTTGAGCGGACTAGAATTAGGAGATCAGAAGCCTACACAACTCCTGAGGGTGATGCGGGAGCTGGCTGGAGAAAAGGTACCTGATAACGCGCTCAAAATTCCACTTACGAGGGTAAGTGAAAAACTTCTTTCAGTTACACAATATAAGACAAAACAATACTTCTGCGCCTAACAACAGACTTTCGACACTTTCTTGTTTAAATCTTCCTCAAACAAACTCGTACGGATGGTAAAGAGGATGTGCTTAGGGCTGCTGTGACCGGGAGCCGCTAATGGTGCCAATATGGTGTTGGTGTCGTATCTGTGCAGAGAATGAACGCTGTTATATGAAGAAATCGCGACGCCCCCGAAAGGAGGCGTGGCGAGCGGTACCAGGGCGTTATGCCCCCCGGCCACGGCGTCATGTATGGGACCCGTAAATATGGGCCCCTCGTTGTGTGCGCCACAATGGCTGTTGGCCTTATTGAGCGCGCGTAGCGACGCGCGCTCATGTGAGTGCTTGCTATTTGTTTTCTGTAGGCGTGTCACGACGCTAATACATAGCGCCGCTTTCTTCACGACACCTCGGCGGTCAGTCTCCGCCACGTGAGACCCCTAGTTACTTACGGGAGGCCCGACGAAGACGACCAGGGACGGAGGTGCCGACTGGACGCTCCTACATAATAAGATGTTCAGAGTATTGTGTTGTAGTGACACAGTACCTGTCACACAGTCACCAGAAAACCAGTTACCACACACCACCGGACCAGTTACCTCATACCACCGTACCAGTTACCACATACCACTGAACCTTACCATACTTTTGACAGTCTGCAAGAAACGGCGAAGCGATCATCTTTAAAAAGACGAGTACGTATTGACAAAATAAGAAATAAGACAGAAACACGGCGCGGCACGAGCGTCATTACAAGGCCGCACTCGTTCGCCGTTTCGATTCGAAAGAAGCGGTTTGTAAGCGCAAGCAAAGCACCAGCACCCTCCGTAGATATCTTCAATCTTCACTTGACGACGGCGCCCGGCGAAAAGGACCGCGCTCCGAGCGCGACTTCTATTTATGCCTTCGCGGCGAATAAGTGTCGTGTGCAAAACAGCGCCCCGCGCCCCGCGTGCGCCTCGCCTTATGGCGCAACGCTATTGGTCGTTTTATTGTAAATAGTAGATGCTAGTGCCCAAAATGTACCATTAAGAATGTGTTTTGTGAAATAAAGAGTACAGTTTACAGTTCGCTTCAGAAAAGTAGCCCGAGTATTTTTATTCACGACGACAAGAGTACCTACCTACGAGTACCAGAACACTCCTCACGAATAAGCGACGAAACGCTTAAAGTGTGAATAAGGAGCGTAAGGTGGCATTTCACACCTACTACGCCCTCAGCGAGGAACGTCAGTTCAGGTGCGTAATTAAACGCGTACTGAAATAACTTAAAATAGATGAAATTTCAGAGGACATCAGAGCCCAGAACTTCCCTCTATTAGAGGTACACCGCATGCACCGGTGTAAAATTCAGAGGCCGGCAAGGCTATTATTGACACTAAGTCGGTATGCCAATTGACCGGTTTCAAGGTTGAAAAACCATTTAAAAACAGACTCCCCGGGCAGTGCCACAACTGCCAACTCTATGGGCATGCCCAGAGAATCTGTTTCGCGCGAGCCAGGTGCGTAAAGTGCCTAGGTGACCACGCAACGGTCGACTGTTCACGCCCCAAGGACTACACTCTGTGCACCGAGCCCCCAAGCTGCGTCCTATGCGGCGAGGCCGGTCACCCCGCGAGCTACCGCGGGCGCCCCCGAGCCCCACGCCCTAAACCCCAGCAGCGACCCAAACTTCCCCACAGAAATTCACTCCCTGACCATCTAAGACCGCAAAGACCTTCACTGTGGAACCTCTTGAACCACGTGCAATCGTTCCCCGCACTCAAGCCCACTCAGGCAGTCCCACCAGTCATCCCTCAGCTGATGGCTCACCCCATTCCGCCCCCAATGGATATGTTAGCTACTCAGCAAACAACCTCTAGCCGCGCCCCTAAGCCAGCCATTCTAACCCCCAGTGTGTCCGCGCCAACATTTGTGCCCCCACCGGCCCCTTACAGTCCTAGCACATTCGACGTGCTAGCGAGCTTTTTCAATCCTAATATCATTGCCCGAAGCAATGAACTACACGCCAAGCTCATCGCAGCTAAAGGCAACCTGCAAGCTAATATGGCCCTTATGTCGGAATACGCCGACTTGTCCGCATTCTACATCAACTTCACTCCGCAATGAATAGACGAAACACAAGTAGCAGAGTCAAGCCGCGATCCCTAAAAATAGGCTATTTTAATGCTAATAGCATCACAGGTCAACGTGATGAAGTTGCGACTTTCCTTCATGATCGTCAACTTGACCTATTCCTAATACAAGAAACCTTTCTGAAACCGTCTCACCGAGCACCTAAAGTTGCCAATTACCGTTTAATTCGCAACGATTGGCCCGCTCGTCATGGGGACGACACCCTCAATTATTAAAAAAAAACCCTATACTGCATGCCCATTGACACCCCTCCACTTTCGCGTATAGAGGCATCAATTTGTCGACTAGGTATGACCGGCCATCCATCCATCAAAATAGTATTGGCATACATGTCTCCATCACACTCGACTACAAATCCGATTGATTCGGATATCAACACTTTAATGAACTTGGACAGCTCTGTCATTCTGGCAGGCGATAATAAAAGCCCTATTTGGAACTCTCGTGTAGCCAACCTGAGAGGTAATGAGCTTTCACGCTTATCAGCCAAATACAAATTCGATATCATCGCTCCGATGACGTTAACGCACTTTCCCCATATCGTTAGTCATAATCCCGATATTCTCGACATAGCGCTATTATAGAACATAAACTTACACTTATGCTCAATAGAAACGCTACAAGAACTCGACTCTGATCATAGACCAGTGATCTTAAGATTAACATCCCGCTCAGGCCACCCTGATCCTGGTCAGGCCCCTCAAACTAAAGTGGTAACAGACTGGAAAAAGGTCCAACAACGCCTTAAATCCACCTCGGGCGCAAAATCCCCGAACCCTGAGACTCAGTTACAGACGCACTAGGCGCGATCGACTCACTCACCAGTCACGTACAAACGGCAGTGAACGAATGTTCACGGCGGGAACCAGTGATGGATGACCATTGCTGGCTACTGCCAGCCGATGTACGCGCACTGATGACTGAGAAGAATGCAGCCATCCGTGCTTATGACGCCTTCCCCAATGCCAATAACCGCACTCGTTTGCGTGGCTTGCAGCGTCCTGTCAAGTAATGTATCAAAGAGATGCAGGACGAACGCTGGGACGAGCTCATGAGCACCTCCGAACCCTCCCAACAAGCATTTCGAAAAGCTCAAGTGAGATACTACATATCACAGACATCCCTCCTCTTATAAGTCCTAATCTTATGCCTAGCCGACAGTCTTGAAGCACAATGCTCGCCAAGTTTACTGCCAGTAGACCAAGCACACTGCGACACAGTGAACGCAGAGGTTGAACGCAGGTCCGCCCTCCCCCCCCTCGATCTTAAAATCCCTCCTATCCGTCAATTCATGAAACGCATTTCCAAGCGTTTCTTTGATTCCGCGGCCTCACATCGCAAGCCTCTGGTTGTCGAGGCTGCCAGTTCAGTACTCCCTCCCGTATCAGTCGTACCCGCCGTCCAAGGCATGTCCTAGCCGACTCCCATGCCCCATAACCCTCCTCCAGGAGAGCAGTAGGGCCACCAGTACAGTGCACAAACACAGACCGCCATCGTTCCGACCTCGCCGCCGAGCTCCCTCGCGATGCCCCCTACGTAATTGTCCCCCCGACCCTTGCTCAACGAAGCACCAGCCCGCGCCGTAGCTGAGCCTGTAGCTTTAAATTCCCCGTATATTAATAATGTTATAAATTCGATCTAGCTTGTCCCACCTTGCTGCCTACCCCTCAGTGACGACGCCCTAAGCCGAGGTTCATACCCCACAGGGGGTGCCCTTAGAAATGTAAGAAATACGCCCCTGGCTGGAGGCTTTGAGTTAGCTTATGGCACCCACAGAACAGTCCGGTTAAGTAGCCACGACCTCTAAGGATCACAAATAAGAAGACAAATTTAAAAAAAAAAAACATGGGGCTTTAACATAACTGGTCAAATCTAGGTGTACTACCTATAGATTAGGTAAACCTCTGCCTAACCCTTCGGGGAATACAGGCGTGATGGTATGTTATGTATTAAACTTGCGCATAATAAAGAATTAATCTATAGGTATGTTTTGTAATGTAAAAAAACTGTGCAAAGCCGGGTCGGGTCGCTAAAAAAATATATTGGAATATGAACATAAACCTAACCATTGTTTCTGAACGGTTCGCGCGCCCGCATGTAATAGTGCGTTTCTCAACGAACACTTCCTATGTCATCGCCAGTGATCGGAGTAGGTAGATTGAACTGGGGTCATTGATCTGAAACGTATATATTACTATGGACATTCCTCCGGAATTGGTGGATTATTAAAAAAAAACCGGAACTTATGTAGGAATTGTATTCTGCCAGAGTGGAAGGAGTCATTTGATGATTTGCCATCGTCAAAAAAAAGGTAGGAATTGCAATAAAATGAGCAATTTTATTCTTTATTATTCTTCCTATTTTTTTTTTTGTCACGATTTGACAAAACCCAACGACCAATCAGAACAAAGGATCATGGGTGGTACAATAACCGGTTATCAGAACAATGCGTCCGCCCGCCGACGACTCCGAATCCGGAAATACCGGAATTACTTTCCGGAAAAATGGCTTATCCATGTTATTCTTTCTGTGTGCATTTATGATACAAGTACTAAAAATCAATCTACCTACTCCGATCACTGGTCATCGCCCATCGGATAACGTCGCTCTTCTACTGGTACTTGTGTATACCTACATAAAGTCGGTATAAAAATAAATAATTGTAATAATAATATTAGGTATAAATATTAAATGATTGGGTCCTTGTTGTATTTGTCGCAAGGAACGCGCCCAGATGCGCTATGCTGTGAATGCTTTAAGTAAATTTAATTCAAGACCGAAAATATAGCATTTGGTGGCGCTGAAACGAGTTTTAAGATACCTGAAGCATACTGAAAATTATGCTTTAGCTTATAAACAAAATATTGAAGAAAATTCAATACATGGATATTGTGATGCAGATTGGGCTGACAATGAAGATGACCGAAGATGATGTACCGGCTATGTGTTTATAATTCAGGGTGGCGCAATCACATGGAACTTACACCGACAACAAACTGTTGCGCTATCCACTACCGAAGCTGTATACATGTCACTATCTAGCTGCACTGAAGAGGCTATGTGGCGTAGACAAATGCAAGAAGAGTTTTGGCCCCGCTTGGCCACCATACCTGTTACCATTTTATGTGTTAATCAAAGCGCAATTAAACTTGCAGGTACTGAAAACTATCATTCCAGATCCAAGCACATAGATATTCGACACCACTTTGTACGCGATAAGGTGCAATTGAAGAAGATTGTCGTCAAGTACATTCAGTCAAGTGAGATGGTGGCGGACTCGCTTTCTAAAGGGACTCCGCAACTGAAGCTGGACTACTGCTCGGCCAAAATGGGCGTATGTCCAAGGGAGGATATTGGAATATGAACATAAACCTAACCGTTGTTTCTGAACGGTTCGCGCGCCCGCATGTAATAGTGCGTTTCTCAACGATCACTTCCTATGTCATCGGTTAACGTCGCTCTTCTACTTGTATCCTAAACTCCATAATTGTTGTAACCGTTTCTAATATACTAGTTCATATTACTTTATATATTTGTTTCATTACATTAAAAATCATAACCCTTTCTTTTGGCTTTGCCGTAGTCGGGTAAAACAGGAATCTCAATAATCAGGAAGCATATCAGCCTAATGTATTGATGTGGTGTTAAGGCTCCCGAAGACAGGCGCGACCCGACTAGTATTTCTATGAGCAACCTCCATTGAAATTGTTCTCTCAGAATCGCGTCGCGCTTGTCTGCCTTTACCACTTTCTGTTGATTAGATAAGGTTTTCATAGATTGCACTTTTCCGCTCCAATGGACAGGCGTCCATTGATTCGGTGTTGATTGATTGGAGGAGGGGGGGTTGGTAGGCGTCGTCTAGGGAACCGGGTGTAAGGCTGCCTAGCTTACACCCGGTTTCTGGAACGAATATTAGCAAAAAAATTGTCAGACGCATGTCAACTGCAGTGATTGGTTGACTGAACTCATCATCACCTGCCTGGCCTTTTCCGATTCCAACTAAATTGGGGTCGTTTCCAGTCAAACCAGATGCAGCTGAATATCAGTATTTTATATGGAGTGACTGCCTATGTGACCTCCACAACCCAGTAACTGGGTAACACGATACCGAATTGACAACAGCCAATCAGATAACTTGACATACCTAGTTTTATTTTGACACGGTGATTTTCATCCCAGAAACAAGGTTGTTTATTACGAACGGGGAGGCCATTTTGCGGCCGTTATCCTGCACGGTATTTTGCTGTAGGTAAACAGTTGGGATCACACATCAACCTCCCTCTGTTCATACGTTTAATAAAATGCAGTATAAAACTGGAAACTGCCATATGATCCCAAATACAGTAAGATAACGTACTGGTCAACGTCGTGTGAACGAGGCCCCTAGAATGCCCCTGCAACTGGCGTGTAGGTAAGTTCGAAATCCATGGATGAAGTCTACAATGGAACGAGACAGATAACCGTCAAAGTTTACCAAAATAATTGTCAAGTGTGCTGTGAGGGGATGCAGGCGAGGCTTGCGTTCTCACACAGTGGAATGAGGAGTGATGATTTGCTGCACACAGTACCGACATGGACACCTTTGTGGGCCCATGGAAACAACATCCATAGGAGGGTCCAGATGTTTTATGTTGCTAGTAGGTGACTATAGCAGAATGAGTTTTGTCTTCTTTCCTGTGACAAAAGACCAAACTATTGGTTAAATGATAAATGATTTTATTTCTGTAAGTAGGTTTGTACAAACACTTTTACACGTCAATCATATTTTTAAACTAGATGAGGTCGGCGTTTCCTATCTGACTACTCTGAGAAGAAAGGCCGAAACAAACTCAGAGGTCACAGTCTCTTTTAAAGTCCAGACATAATCTTGGTTATTTTCAAACAGTCCTACCCAACAAATGTAGAAAATCAAACTGACAGAAAAATAATAATTAAATTAAAACAGACAATGGTTTGGAGTTTTGCAATAAGCAATTGATTAGTTCTTGGAACAGATTGGTATAGCACTCCAAAAGTCTAAAGGTCATTTCTGAGGTCATAAATGAAGACTTCTTTGTCGATGATTTAATTACTGGTGATAACGATCCCCAAGTTTTGTTAAAAACATGCGAGAAAACTTCGAAGGTTCTAAAATCGGCCTGCTTTCCTTTGCGGAAGTGGACATTTAGTTATGACATAAAAGCATCTAAAGAATTAGCTATCGGGGAACATTGCCAAAATAAAACTCGGTTTAGGTCGGAAAGTCGATAAAGACGAACTTTATGTCACCACGAACTTAGAAAATAAATCTAATAAAGTTACTAAGCGAAGTGTGATGTCTGTTATTTCACAAGTCTATGACCCATTAGGTATTTTGTCGCTCACAGTAATTATAGCAAAAATATTGCTTCAAAAATTGTGGCTATGTAAAATCGATTGGGATGATTCAATTCCTAACGATGTTGAGTGCTTGTGGAATCGATTCCTTCAAGACTTATCCTAGCAATATTCGTGTCTCTCGTTGCGTCATGAGTGAATGTACATAATAATAATATAATAGTGAGTTACATATTTTCACTGACGCGTCACAAGACGCGTACGGTACCTGCGCATACGTACGTACTTACACAGATGACTCATATAGAGTAACGAAGTTGTTATGTGCTAAGAGCAAGGTCGCGCCAGTCAAAACTGTATGCACCATTCCGCGACTTGAGTTATGTGGCGCTTTACTAAGCGCACGGTTATATAAAAAAAATATAAGTTCGTTAAGACTAATTGTCAAACCATATCATGTTTATTTTAATCATTTTTATAGATAAAGTAAGTAAGATTGTGCAAATTTACTACCTATTTTCTAACTAGATGGCGTTGGCGTCGAGTTAGATCTCACTATGGTTTCGTTACCGAGCAAAGTATAAGTAGGTTAGAAAAATTTGAAAGTTTAAAACAACTCCTCCACCACTAAACGCAGTATGGATGACCAATCTATTTCATTAGGGACATTCGTATGAATTGATCCCTAATCTGCAAATAATATGCAGATCAGTTAGCCGCTTTTAGGCTTAAACCCAAACCCATCCCCGATAGCCCAGCTAGTCCCACTAGCTCGGCTGACCTCGGCAACACACAGCTTCCTGACACGCAGCCTCGCAGCCCACAGCTTGCTGACGGGCACTCGCGCACCCCTTCCCCGATAACGTCTATCGCTGACATAGACATGTCTGATTACTCAGACGCAGACGAGGACAGGACCACCGTCCCCGCTTTCTCCCCCCCCGACGCCGCAAACTCCAGCTCCTCCGACGACTACACTGTAGTCGAAGGCAAAAGGAAGCGCACAGCGGCAGCCCGTAAGGCCAAAAAGTTGGCACTCCACTCACGCCCGCTACCCCCGCGCCATGCAGCCGCCCCGACTCCCCCAAACAAGGCATACAAGCTACACCCACCGTAGCACCCAAGGGCACCCACGAGCAGGCGTTCCCCGCTCTCAAGCCTAAACAGGCAGCCCCTCCAGCCATCCCACAGCTGATGGCTCACCCAATACCGCCCCCAATAGGTTTGTATGCCACCCAGCATACAACCCCAGCCCGCGCCCCCGCGCCCCCAACCAAGCAGGCCCCCAAGCCCGCCACCACAGCACCCAGTGTGGCCGCGCCCTTATTTGCGCCCTTACCGGCCCCATATAGCCCTAGCACCTTCGACGTGCTAGCGCGTTTTTTCAACCCAAGCATCATTGCCCGAAGCAATGAACTACACGCCAAGCTCATCGCAGCTAAAGGCAACCTCCAGGCCAATATGGCCCTTATGTCGGAATACGCCGACTTGTCAGCTTTTTATATTAATTTCACTCCGTAATGGATACACAAAGTATAAGTAACAGAGTCAAGCCCCGTTCCCTTAAAATAGGTTATTTCAATGCTAATACGATAGCATCGCAGGCCAACGCGATGAGATTGCGACGTTCCTTCGCGATCATAAAATTGACCTATTCCTAATTCAAGTAACATTCCTCAAACCGTCTCACCGAGCACCTAAAGTGGCGAATTACCGTTTAGTTCGCAACGATAGGCCCGGAAAACAAGGGGGTGGCACCCTCATATATTTCAAAAACTCCCTGTATTGCACGCCCATAGACACCCCTCCACTCTCGCATATAGAGGCCTCAATCTGTCGACTAGATAAGACCGGCCATCCGACCATCACAATAGTATCGGCATACATTACCCCGTCTAAACCAACTATTAATCCGATTGAATCGGATATTAGTATACTAATGAATCTAGATAACTCTGTCATTATGGCAGGCGACTTAAACGCAAAAAGCCCTATTTGGAACTCTCGATTAACCAACCCGAGAAGTAACGAGCTTTCACGCTTATCTTCCAAATATAACTTCGACGTCTTAGCACCGATGACGTACACACACTTTCCCGGTAATGTAGAACATAATCCCGATATTCTCGACATAGCGCTGCTAAAGAACATTAACTTACGTTTGTGTTCAATAGAAACGCTACAAGAATTAGACTCAGACCATCGACCAGTGATCTTAAATTTAGCATCACGCTCAGGCCCCTACGATCCTGGTCTGCCCACTCCAACAAAATTAGTAACAGACTGGAAAAAGGTTGAACAACGCCTTAAAACCACTACGTCAGCCCACCTTGACAAAATACCCGACCAATTAGAGTCAGTCTCAGACGCACTAGGCGCGATCGACTTACTCACCGGTCACGTACAAACGGCAGTGAACGAAAGTTCACGGCGGGAACCAGCGATGGACGACCATCGCTGGCAACTGCCAGCCGATGTGCGCGCACTGTTGACTAAGAAGAATGCAGCCATCCGTGCCTATGACTTCTTCCCAAATGCCGACAACCGTACTCTGATGCGTGGCTTACAGCGTGCTGTCAAGTCACGTATTAAAGAAATGCGGCATACCACTGTTAAACCCGCGATGGTTTGTGTGGTATGTTTATAATTTAAAAATATGCTATAAACTTTGTCGTTTTGATTAATAAACAAAAAAAAAAAAAAAAACGCTGGAACGAGCTAATGAGCACCATCGAGCCCTCCCATCAAGCATTTTGGCAATTAACCAAAAAGCTCAATTCCGATACTATTACTGACATCCCCCCTCTACTTCGCCCTAATCAAAGCTTAGCTTTTGAAGACGAAGAAAAAGCCGAATGCCTAGCCGACAGCCTTGAGGCACAATGCTCGCCAATCTTACTGCCAGTCGACCAATCACACTGCGACATAGTGAACGCAGAGGTCGAACGCAGGTCCGCCCTCCCTCCCGTCGAGGACCCAGATAAACCCCTACCCCCAGTAACACCTGACGAAGTCCTTTCCCTTGTTAGGAACCTAAAACCCAGGAAAGCCCCTGGTAAAGACGGAATAAATAACCGAGTGGTTAAACTCTTCCCAGCCCCGCTAATTGTCCTTATGAGAACAATCTTCAACATACTGTTGAACAACAATCTCTTTCCACAAGTGTGGAAAGAAGCCATAGTAATAGGCTTCCATAAACCCGGCAAACCTAAAGCTGAACCGTCCAGCTACAGACCTATAAGTCTCCTCAGTACTATGGGGAAGATTTATGAACGCATCATAGCGAAAAGATTAATGGATTATGCCGAATCCAATAGATTATTACCCGACGAGCAATTTGGTTTCAGATCCAAACACTGCTGCGTCCGCCAAGTACACAGAATAGTCGAGCACATAAGTGCAGGCTAACAAATGGGTCGCATGACTGGCGCACTCTTCTTTGATGTAGCGAAAGCTTTTGACAAAGTATGGCACAACGGCTTAATATATAAGCTGTATACACTTAACGTGCTTGACCGTCTCGTGCTCATCATACGAGACTACTTGTCAAATCGCACCTTCCGCTACCGCATAGGAGAGACGCTCTCATCCCCTCACCCGATCCGAGCTGGTGTGCCCCAAGGCTCCGTGCTCTCCCCCCCCCCTCTTCTCATTATTCACTAGTCACATACCTAAACATAACAAGTGTCAGTTGGCCCTATTCGCCGACGATACAGCAATTTACTACTCAAGTCGCAGTACTGAGTTCATCCACCGTCACCTTCAATCAGCAGCCAACGCTCTCGAGCAATGGTTCACGAAGTGGCGGATTGAATTAAATCCTAATAAAAGTGCAGCTGTACTCTTTGTCAAAAAAGGCAAAAACAGCAACGCACACACCCATACCCGATCAATATATATGTCAGGCCATAAGATCCCTTGGGAGCTTAAAGCTAAATATCTAGGGGTAACTCTCGACAATAAATTATTATTCACCGAACACATAAAGACAGTACGTAACCGTGCTGCTTTTGCGCTCGGTCGCCTCCATTGTTTACTCAATGCACGCAGTAAATTAGCCCTTAAGTCAAAGGTGCGAATCTACACCACGTGCATAAGCCCTATTATGACATATGCTGGCGTAGTGTTCGCACACGTCAAGCCGACAAAAATAAATAAGATGCAAACCCTCCAAAATCGATTCATGCGTAGAGCCACGGGCAGCCCCTGGTACGTACGCAATGAACAACTCCATGTCGATTTGAATCTGCCGACCATCAGGCAATTCCTTAAAAAAGCTAGTATACGCTTTTTCGACTCTGCTACTAATCACACTAACCCACTAGTGGCATCAGCCTCCAGATACACACCCTCACGCATATCGCGCACTCGACGCCCTAAACACGCACTATTAGATAAAGACGACGACATTACTCTCTTTCAAGAGAGTGTAAAGTTAGATCGCAAAAAACACTTCACACAGACATCCCGTACTCGACGGCGAGTACCTCCGCGAAGTAGAGTAATAAAACACTCCCCCCGTCCATTGAACCCGCCCGCCCGCGCGGTGCCATTAAATCAAAACAATGTCTCTAATAATAATATCTCTCCGATACAAGTCCCCACTTGCTCAGTAATCGGTAGCGCCCTAAGCCTAGGTTCGAATCCCACTATGGGATGCCCTTAGCTGTGCTACCTAGTTATTATTTTATTTGCTAGGTGAGAGGCCCTTCCGGCCCCACCGAAGCCCGGTGACGCAGGGAGGGCCCCCGAGTGGCCGCCTGCATAAAAGCTAGTACCAAAAAAAAAAAAAAAAGTGACTATTCGTACCCTCGTCACTGACGAACTTACGATCACACACCCACCTCCCTGTCGAGCAGACAGGGAGAGTCGTGTTGTACAGCCCTCACACTCCCAGGCCTCCTCAGCCTGGGGATAGGCCACATAAAGCTAACAAAGCGCCCCCCCGCACCGGAAAGTCTCAGTATGGATGACCAATCTATAGGGATCCGCAAAAATTCAAAAGTATTGATGTCTAGAATATCTACTCGATACCGGTATCGCAGAAGAAAGTATCGATACTAGAGGTGAGACGTACTAGGTAAAATGCGTACCGAGTCTTAGATTAGAAGTACGCATCCGCCTAAATACTTATTCCAAAAACTAGGTCCACGAGTATTTAGGCGTCTCTAGTTTATTGACGTTTCCATAGCTAGCGAGTCTTCGTAACATCGAGATCGAGTAATCGGAGTAGAATATCTTCGGTGTATAGTCATTAACGTATGTACTACGCGCTGGTATTCGTGTCTTTTCTACATTTTAAAATATATGTAGGTACTTACATAAACTTAAATCTTATTGAAAACTTCCCTTCATACTTTACCTACAGGCTTAGGACTGTCAGCTTATGTTATAAACATGATATCCCACCAAAAACATTTCATGTAAAATGTTGCCAAGACGACCACATAAGGTTTGCCCTGTGAAAAAGATATCAGATCTCATGTAGAGCCAAGCTTCTAAATCTACACGGCCTAACTCTACCGACCCTAACTTCACAAATTCTACATATCAGTAAAAATGTATGGCTTTGCCGTTTCGGTACCGTCGTGGAGGTGATGCGAATATTTAGTTTCTGAAGTAAGTAACGAAACAGCCAAGCCATACATTTTTACTGATATGTAGAATTTGTGAAGTAAGGGTGGGTAGAGTTAGGCCGTGTAGATTCAGAAGCTTGGCTCTAGGCAGTCTTTTTAGTGTTTATTATTTTCTTCTTTTTTTAAGTTTATCTGGGGGCACGGTAGTGTTTTTTTGTATATTGAACTTTGTTTACATACCAAATTTCGGCTTTCTAGCACTTCAGGAAGTACCCTAACATTTTGAAGTCTCATACAAACTTACACCCCCCCATTTTAGGGGATGGGGGGCGAAAGTTATAAGTTTATGAATTTTTTCGTTGGTTGTATACTAAACTTAGGTTACATACCAAATTTCAGCTTTCTAGCACTTCAGGAAGTAGCCAAACTTTTTGATGATCATCAGTGTGTCAGTGAATCAGTGAGTGTGTCAGTGACGAAATCGGTGTATTTTAGATATCAATAAAATCTAAAGTATTAGAGCTATTCAATTGAGACTCTGTATGTTTAATTAGGCTATTATTGACATCATACCCTGAGAATATGAACTATCTGGTTTTTTACATCTATTTACATGATTAATGTTTTTTTTTGTTTTTATTTTTTGTTTTTTTTGTGTATTTTTTTTGTTTATTTAATATTTTTATGTTTTTTCTAAATGTTGTTTTGTTTTCTTTTATAAACAGTATTTGCTTCACATTTCTAACACCTAAACGTGTTCTTCGCTCGGACAGAATACTTCCTGCAACAGAAAATAGTCGCTCGCAAGGCACACTGGTAGCTAGTGTATTTTGTTTGAGCCGAGCCAATATGGCCAAGTGGGGATATGAATTTTGTTTTGAAACCACCACTGCAATGGAGAATCATTAATGTTCATGACTTTGTCATCCAAATACCGCTGTACTTCTACAACAGCCCTGGCGTAAGCAGTACCAGCCGGCCGAATGTTTTGCATTTTTTTGTGGTAATGCTTCCAGATGGTGTCACCTCTTTCGAACATGACTTCATTTGCTTGTTGATTAACTTGATTATCTCTTCCAGTTGTAGCTTCAGCTTCTCTTATAAGATTGGTCACTAATCCTATTACATGTTTTTTAGTGTTATCTGCCGTTGCCTCGTTTTCAAAGTAAGCTTATAGCGAGGGTCAAGAAACATGCATACGGTGTATGTCCGGCTATTTTCTAATGACGAAAATCTTGACACTAGGTCGCCATAAAGATCTGTTCTCACTTTTTCAACTTCATCAGGCAGGGGCTCAGCATCATTCAGTATTAGTTCTACTAACGAAGATTTTAAAGCAGTGGTTATGGGAATCACAGCGCTCCCCGTTACATACTTTTGCCCGCTCATTTCTTTTGTTACTTGTTCGCAAGGTTTCAATACTAGAAGTAACTTCTCAATGACGACCCATTCAGGTGGCGTTAATAAAGTCAAACCTGAGGGCCTAGACAAATGGCATTCGCTTCTGAGCGATTCTATTTCTACAATCGCTATCGCTTTCGCTAATGATTCCAAAAACTAGTGATAACGCTCGTCAAAAAGTGTCCCTTGGCTATGCAATTCTGTGGAAGTACCTAATCTTTCGACGCTGTCGATTCATTTCATATTCGAATGTTGTTAACATTGTCTAGCTAATTTTTATTTGTTGACCTACAATCACGTGACATTTCGATAGCTTATGTCAACCCCATACATTTTAACTTTTCTACTAGCGTCATCGCTAATCGAATGTTACTTTGTCTAGGCCCTCAAGATTAAGATTCGACAAGGAACTATTTATTTCTATGAACCTTTCCAGCATGTAAAATGTGGAATTCCAGCGAGTTGATACGTCTTGTAGCGGTCTTTTTATGTCTTTACCAGCTTGTTGTTGATATTTTTTTTAACTTATCCCAGCCTATGGTGCTTTTTTTAAAGTAAGAAACTATAGCCTTCACTTTGCAGGTGATAGTGCTAACATCTTCATTATTTAATGCCTTTTGTACAGCCAGATTTAAAGTATGCGCGTAGCAACTAAAATGTCGCCAGCCTAAACATTTTTCGATTGCATAGGTACTTTATATTGGAACCATTGTCTGAAATAACGATTAATATTTTTTCTTCAATGTTCCATTCTTGAACAATTTGTCGAAGTTCTTGGGCTAAAACTGTGCCGGTATGCGAACCTCTGTCTAATGCACAGCATTCTAAGAGATGCGATTGCAAGACCATGTTCCGTTCGATCGATTTCTGCAGCCCGTTCCCATAGTAAAAAAATACCGTAAGACATGATACTATGTGAGTAACTTAAATATACTAGCCGCGCGGTATCTACATTAGTAAATTGACGTCTTTTTTTTTCGGTTTTTTCTTCGAGCATAATTTTGACGAAGCGGTTGGAAGACAATTTTCTTCTCTACTGTCTATTTGAACAAACCGTATCCACTTTTCACGTTCTACTTTATTTACATTCGAAAACCTAAAATATCAGAAAACTACTTGAACGAATAATAGTTGTTCCTTTTAATAATAATAATAATATAATAATAATAATAAAAATGTTTATTTTTCTTCCACAAATAACACCTAAACTAAAACTTAAAAATGGAAAAAATTAAAATTATCGTGCAGGACAATGTTCATTTGTGGGAGACTGGTGCCTAAACTAAGCCGTGACTTGTATTTCAGGACACCAGGGACTCCCCCCTACAGGTAAAAATACAATTAAAAAACATTAATGAAGCAATTATTACATTTTCATGTTATAACCAACTATTTGTTGGAGAAGAAAACAACAAAAATAATAAAAATAAATAATAATAATAAAAATGTTAAATTTGTATGAAGTGTAGTGGAGTTCAAGGTGATGTGGGATGAAGGAGAGGGTGTGATGTATTTTGTGTTTGGCTGTATGTGTGTGTGTGTGTGTGTGTGTGTAGTGTTGAGAGGGTATGTGAGTGGGTTCATATCCAACTAGACGAATGGTTCCTATTATGTTTTTATGACTAGTAGCTCCTCTGTTTTTGTGTAGTTCAATTTTAGTAGCCAGTTAGTCAATATAATTTTACATTTAGATTTATTGTAATTAAAAATACCTAATTCTTTATTTAACTTATTGTACAGTTCAGGTCCTCGGAAAGTATAAAATTTTTGGGCAAATCCTGTTTTAGATTTGAAGGTGCTACATATTGCATACTGCCTCCTTGTTGTTAATTTAGGAAGATCGAAAGAGGATGGATCTGAATGTTGCCGCAGAATAGTAAAAAGGATGTAAATTTGCCTAACAGTTAACACCTCAGCTTCCTGATACAGTGCTTCAGTAGGATAGAGTCGTGGTTTTGAAAGGCCAACTTTCAGAATCAACCTTTGGGCTCTTTCTATTTCCAACATTTTAGTTTTACCGGCACCTCCCCAAGTTGTTACACAATATGTCAGTATAGATTGAACAAGGGCAAAATATACCATTTTAAGTGTTTCACCATTTGCAACCTGTCTAAGCTGTTTAAAAATATAAGTCAATTTCCGTACTCTTTTACATAAGTTGTGAATGTGTTCATCAAAGGACAACCTTTTATCAATAGTTACACCCAAATAACGAATACTTTGTGTAGGCTGTATAGTTGAGCAGCTACATTGATCCAAAGGAGGAAATGAACACTGATGAACATATATGAGAGGCTTATCCTGAAAGAAGGTTTCTACGCTCCTGATTGCAAAAGGAATGTATTTTGTTTTATCTGCGTTAAGAGTGAGCGAGTTTGCAGCGAGCCAGTGGCAGACCGTGTTCAGACCTGCCTGAGCTAAGGAATATACTTCTTCCCAAGAATCGCCCCAGAAAGTAAGAGTTGTGTCATCTGCGTAAGATATTATTTTGCAGTTTTCAAGATTTAGTTGACATAGCTCATTTATATAACACAAAAACAAAGTGGGGCCAAGAACGCTTCCCTGGGGAACCCCGTGCTCAATAGCAAGTTCATCACTCAAGTGGTTCCCGATCCTTACACGTTGCGTTCGATTGGATAAATAGTCGGCCATTAATAAAAGTTCATTACCCCGTATTCCCATATTAGTTAATTTACGAATTAGGGTGGGGATAGAGACTGTGTCAAAAGCTTTGGCAAGATCGAGAAAGATGGTTAGGCATTTCTTTTTTCCGTCTATATTTCTTACCACAAAATCAGAAAAACTGTGAACAGCCTCATCCGTGGATTTGCAGGCTCGAAATCCATATTGTGTTTCAGCAAGAATTTTATTTGACTCTAAGAATTTTATTAGTCTATAATTAATAGTACGCTCGAACACTTTCGATAGTGAAGAAAGGATAGAGATGGGCCTATAGTTGTTGACACAGCCTGTACCCCCTGCCTTATATATGGGGATAACAATTGATTTTTTTAGTGCTTTAGGAAAGACACCTGTAGCAAAGCAACGATTTATGAGATCAGTAATAACGGGAGCCACCACATCCACAACACTTTGCAATAGCTTAGATGAGATGGTGTCCCACCCAGGTGAGCATTCACTCTTTAAATTTAGTATAGCAGTTTTAACTTCCATAATATCCACATTGAGTAGTACGAATGAGTTGCTAGGGGAGGTGTCCCTGATTATAGCGGTATTACTGAAAGGTGGAATATTCGACTGTATGCGTTGAGCTAGTACTTTTCCAATGGTAGAAAAAAAGGTATTTACATTATTAATAGATGATTGAGGGCTTTGATCTGTATATAGTAGTTCTTCAGGAGATTCACGATTTTTATTATAATTTGTTATAGTTTTAATAGAATCCCATAATAATTTGGAGTTACCTTTAGCCATATTTAGTTGGTTTTGTTCATACTGTCGCTTTATTTTTTTAAGAAGATTGTTGCAATAGTTCCTATATCGTTTATAAGTTATACTTAATATATCGTTATTTGGTTCTTTTTTAGTTTTAATATGCATATTGTCCCTATTTCTAATGCATCTTAGAAGTCCTGGCGTTATCCAGGGTTTTAGGGTAGTTTTATTTCGTGGCATTCTCACGATAGTCATATGCTTTAATGTTAGATTAGACAATAATTCGATAAACTCACTAGTTGCCAGATTTAAGTCGCTTTCAGCATAAACCCGACTAAAATCCAATTTTGAGCAATCAGAGATGATCTCGGTCCAGTTCAGCTTCCGGATTTCTCTACTATATAAGGGTTTTTTTGAACCCTTGTGCTTGAGACAAAATAGAATAGCATCATGATCAGTTATTGAGGTGTTAAGGTTAAATGTATAAGCCTGTAACTTGCTCTTAACTAAAACATGATCCAGGCAACTATTTCCTCTAGTAGATAGGTTATGTGCCGGAAGTAAACCGTGAAATGAAGTAATATCTAGGTATGACGAAACATTAGAATCAACATTCAGTATATTTACATTAATGTCACCCACAATTATGATATTTTGAAATGATTGTAATTGTTCAAGAATGTTGTGGAGTGATTGCAGAAAGGTATCCAAACTTTTAAAAGACGGCGACCTGTAGATTGCCACAATAACTATGTTAGTCCCAAATTTAATTAGCATACAGTTGCATTCATAAAGAATTGGTTCTTCTATTGTATAATAATGTTCGTTACTGACCATGACTACCACTCCATCATTTTGATTAAATGTTCGGTTCGTTTTATAAGCGTTAAATCCATTTACAATAGGAAGATCTGATACCTGACGGAGCCAGCACTCTGACAACACTATAACGTCGCATTTGAAGCTTAGTCTAGACAAAAGCACTGAAAGTTCATTGAAATTGCAATTGATACTACGTATATTTTGTTGTAAAATTTTTAGGTAGTTGGTAGCAGTTGGTATGTATTTGGAGCAATTTTCTGGGTCACAACTTAAAGAGACAGAAGCATTAAATTGATCTAATTTATTAAATAAATCATTTACCATAGCGAATGTTTACATATAACAATCTCGCAGGATAATTTGAGAAGGAAAAAGAATGTTTAAGACTATTTTCCATTTTGTTGATTATTAAGACTAAGATGTAAGTTTTACAAAGCTCGGAACTAGTGCACCTATTTGGTAAACATGTACAAAGATTCAACCAAACTAGTGCACAGGGAACAATGCAAGTGACCATTTGTACTATTTGCTTAACACCACGGAACCAAAACGTGATTTTATGTAAGAAAAGGTGAGTGAGTGTGAGTTGTTTGTTTACATTTGTATATATAATTTTAATTGGTGAAAATAGGAAATAATAGGTGATATGTATGATGTACGAGTATAGTGTGTTAACATAAGTTCCTAGACATATTATAAAAATAATAGCAAGCAGTTTAACTGAAGGTATGAACAGTCATATAATATTATCTAAATCTTCAGTGCTTTTAATGTGAATGGGTGAGTCACCCTCATTTTTCCGTATATATATTTTTCCAAAAGAAATCCAGCAGCCATGAAAACCCCCTCTTTTAGCAAGTTGTCTGGACAAGTAGAATAGTTGTTGTGTCTTCACTGTCAGAGAATCAGATACATAAATATTTCGGGGAGCTCCTTTAATCTTAATGTCGTTGGTGTTTAATGGCAGTCCTTTTTTCACTTTCTGTGATTTATTGTATCTGATCACCGAACCAATAACTTCAGTTTTTCTAGCTACAGTTGTAAAGTCAACTACAACGGCCTCAGTTTTAGACTTTGTTCTGTAAATATCGCGTATTTCTGTTGTGTTTACATTTAGATCAAGTTGAATCGCCGATCCCAATTCCATAACCATTCCTATGAGTTGTTGCTTTGTCTCATGTTCAGTTTTAGGAATATTGCGTATTTCAAGGGTCGAGGCTTTATTAGTTTTTTCATAATATTCTAATTTTTGTTCAAGGGAAAAGATTTGTTTTTTAGAGGTTTTGTTCTCTTGTTGGAGTTGCTCAATTTTCGATAATGATTCATCATATTTCGCAGTCACAAATTCAACCGACTTCTTTAAATCTGAGTGCAATTCTTTTATTACGTTTAATGACTGATTCAGAACGTCAAATTTCTGGTTTTGTTGGTCTTGAAACGTTGAAAACATTAACTTCATTTGTGACGTGAAGTTCTCAAGACATTCCGAATGTTCGTCATCAAGTCTTCGTTTGTATCTTCTAGTGACATTTACCTGTTCTTCCACGTTATCAGGAATATTTAATGCCGAATCAGAGTATGATTGCGCCATATTTAATTCCACAAAGTTTGGAGGTGTACGATGCATTTGAGTAGGTACAGATAGAAAACCAGAATCCACAATTTAAAGATTCACAAAAAGTGACGCAGAAGCCCAGGCTCGAACCACCGCAACACTGCGTCGCAGTCACAGTATTTATAACTGGACTAGCTGGCAGTTAACTAATTGATGTGAAATAATGGTACACTTGCTAAGCAGCGCACGTCATTGTGTGTGCGGAAGGTCCAAAGGTCAGTTCTTTGTTCTATCACTCCACGTGTTTTGTCAGTTTAAAAAACACTTTTATTTTTATTTTTGATACTGTTCACTGTTCAACAGATAATTGATTAAAGTATTATTTATTTATTTAATTATCTAAAACACCTTTTCTGTGGATTTTTGCTGCATTATACTTTAGATGCAGTGTTTTGATCCAAATAGACACTTGTTTAGGCACTGTTTAGCTAAAGTTAAATTTATATGTTCCACTTCACGAATTAGCTTTAGCCCACACAAGCACCGTTTCCTTGTTGACTTATGATAAAATTTGCGGTTTTTCACTTCAAAATATTGCAACTTTGATTTATTGACACAAAAAGATACGGAGCTAATGTTCGCGTACGCGCCCTCTAGGGAGGAATGAAAATACATAGTTTGCTTGCAATGGTGGCTTGCAAAAATAGTGTTGCAAGGAGGCTGATTTTAATGTCCTTAGATATTTAACAAGTTATGTTAATTTTTTTAAATAGTTATCGCTACTAATTAGTTTCTATGAAAAATAGTGTAATTCCAAGATATGATTTACATAGCCCCGATACAATTTTCACGAAAAATATTTATTGTCATTAAATCATGTTCTCTATTTTTCCCTGTATTCAAGGAGAATTTGATACGGCCAATCGCTAATTATAAACAACTAATTAGAAACAGGTCTCCAGTTATTCTGTAACGGTAGAGAATCGAACAAGTCCATGGGATTTTCACATTTGCGAGATTTGCCGTCTCATAACCATATCAAGGTTGTCGGAGGACTCGTGAGGCAACATGAAGCAACGGTCCACACTTCAGAAGGCCACATAGCGTGGAGATACATCATTAGTCGTCGCTATCTGCTGTAGTGAGGGAACGAGGTAGAAGAAGAAGAAAAAAACAATTTAAACTAAGTGTACTCGTATAGTGAAAGTTTACATTTTCTTTTGATAAAGATTTTTCGATAGGAATGCAACACGCCTCGTGTAAACAGTGTCTATATTATTAGGATATGTGAACTTAAGAGATGATTGTGATAATAGAAATTTAATAAAGTTGAAAACATGATTTATGGTTGTGTGTTATTTATTTTTCAATAGATTAAAATAAAATATTTATTTACAAAGAATGTACTTAAAATACTAAAATCAGTTTTTACAGTTGTGAGGAATCTATGTATTAGGTCTTTACCTATGAAATTGCCGTTCTGCAGTACTGGCCATTTCAAATCAAAATAATTTTTGTTTGGCTAAGAATTCTAATTTCAAATTAATTTTATTTTAAAAACATGGATTTTTTTTTCTAAAAGTAGTCATTTCTTTATTGATTAGTGTTACATTTTCATCGCATTTCAATCTTTTTCGTCATCATGGATACGTTAAAAATTCGAGTAATTATGGAATATGAGTACCGTCGTGGCAGCAACGCGGCACAAGCGGCACGCAACATCAACGACGTTTACGGAGCTAACACTACAAACCAACGCACCACCTGTTATTGGTTTGCTCGCTTCCGTTCTGGAAATTTCGACCTGAAAAATGAACCTCGCGGTCGTCCGAAGACTTTGGTCGACAATGACGAATTAAAGGCGATTGTGGAAGCTGATGATACACAATCTACGGCTGAATTAGCAGCAGCTTTCGACGTTAGCGTCAAAACAATATTGGTCCATTTGCGTCAAATTGGCAAGGTAAAAAAGCTTGACAAATGGGTGCCCCACGAACTCAATGATCGCCAGCGCGAAGTACGTGTCGAGACGTGCTTTGCACTGCTCAACAGACACACAAATGAAGGAATTTTGAACCGCATTGTTACCTGCGATGAAAAATGGATTCTGTTTGATAACCGTAAGCGCTCAGCAAGTTGGTTGGATCCTGGTTCAGCACCTAAACAATGCCCTAAACGAAAACTTACCCCTAGAAAAGTGATGGTCACTGTTTGGTGGTCTAGCGCCGGTGTGATTCATCACAGCTTCTTACCAAACGGGGTGAGCATTACTGCAGATGTGTACTGTGAAGAACTGAACACAATGATGGAGAAGCTGGCGCATCTCCAACCAGCATTGGTCAATCGCTCGTCTCCGCTGCTCCTGCACGACAACGCGCGACCTCATACTGCACAGCAGACGGTCTCCAAGTTGCAAGAACTGGGGTTGGAAGCTCTCCGTCATCCGCCCTACTCACCAGACCTTGCGCCTACAGACTACTACTTTTTCCAGAATTTGGATAACTTCTTGGCGGGAAAAAAATTTAATACCCGAGAGGCAGTACAAAATGCCTTTGAAGAATTTGTTGCCTCCCGTCCAGCTGATTTCTTTAAGAAGGGCATCAATAAACTGCCACTGCGATGGCAAAGATGCATTGATTGCATGGGTGATTACTTCGATTAATACAAATAAAAAATTCATGAAAAAAATTCGTTTAAATTTTTTCATACAAAACGGCAATTTCATAGGTAAAGACCTATTATAATGTACCTACCTAATATAGCAGGCTAATTTAGTACATTTCGATTAATTACAAAAACTAAGTTAACTTATCGGCTAAGAAATCTTGTACAGAATAATAAAAAAATCTATTAATGATGCTGTTAGCTGATTTCAAAATTTTTGCAATGGTAGAATTAGTAGATCTTTAATATTGTTAGGTATTGTATTATAAGTTATAGGTGAGATGCCATACAGATATTTTTTTCTTGAGTAAAGAAGTTTAAGAATCCCGTGCATATCAAGTTCTGATATTGCCCATTGACATTGTGTAACCCTATGTAAAATATCTGTATTTTTTATGGTGTACTTAATAAACAGTTTTCTATCTATCTATTAAGATCTCATATCTCTACCATATTTTATAGATTCATTTGAGGTTGAAACTAAATTTCTATTAGTTTTTACAAATATGGCTACTTCAAGGATGTGAAGGCATGGAAAGGTTAACAATGAGACACCAAACCTTAAAACAGAAAGTACCAAACCATGGTAAGCAACCAATATTGTCGGCAGCTTAAGTTTTTTGATAAATTATGCAGCACACAGCAGCATACATGCCGATGCACTTGAGTCTTTTAAAAAAAAATCCTCTATCTGTGCCTTCCCGGTTTACTGGCTGCCAATTAAGATCCCTAGAAATTTGTGATAATTATACCTATTATTTTCCTACAGTTTGACTAGTGCAATTTATATTTATGGCTTTCACGTATATTTTGGAGATTTATAATAAAAAAATCTTATTGTTGAGCCACTTTATTAATCTGCTGAGTGCACTGATAATGTCATGTGGGGATAATGTCAGTATGCAACATGTCTTGTGTAAACAGTGTCTAGAATTAGAATGTGTGAACTTAGGAGAGGATTTCGATATTGGAGACTCAATAAAATTTAAAAAATGATTTGCGATTGTGTGTTATTTATTTACAAACGAAGATCGGATGGTTCGTTCCCTTTAATCATATATATATGTCTTTGGCTCCCTCTAATGCGGTGATTGTCGGTGACTCCCGTTCGCATGTAGTATGATGAAGGTGAACTTAAAAGCCTCGTCGGTATAGAAACACAGACACAGCTTCGAGTCCGCCCATTCTACATATTTTTTGTTAATAATTACTTGCAAACACCAAAACATTATAGTTTACGATGTTATCGAATCACTTTGCGGGCTGTCAAAAATGCCCGCAAACTTTATTACGAAAACCGTAAATTTTGTGACAATGTTCTGTCATACACCGATGACAATCTATAACTTTGAGAGTCGAGACTGCCAAATATCGTTACATCCGATATCAACACCGTTTTGTCAAGGATGTGTTCAATTTTGCACAGTATCTCGAATGTTGCATTTGACGTAAGCATCGCTAAGGCAAGCGTTTACTTTCGTTATTATTTAGCGATCGGCGGTTTGCGATAGCGTTGCTATCTATGTCGAGACTGCAGGATCTGCCCCTGCAGTCTCGACATTAGACAGCGACAAAAATCGGTCGCTAAGTCGGATCGTTGTCAAATTCCTTTAATAGATTTTCAACTTTATGTCCAAAGTATAAGGTTGATAATCTATTAAAGAAATTGGACATCGATTAGACTTAAAGACCGATTTTTATCGCTATCTATGTCGAGACTGCCGGCCCTGGGCTATTCGGCTCTAGCCGCTCTCGTGACGAGTCAGTCTTGCTTACGCGAACCGTCGCGGTGAGTGGTTGTCGTGCCACACGAGTGGTAAGTTTATTAAATACTTTATTTTAAGTAAGTGGAAATTCAGTTAATTTTATTTGGAATCAGACTATAAAAATTGTGTTCCCTTGCATAGTTTTATTATAATATAAAATCTAGTTTTTTTCTATCTTCGGTGTGTATCTTATTAATTCAGTTTAATTGAATAAATATATATTTGGGAATAAAATGAGTGCTTTGATTTTAACCATTTTAAATGCTTGGGATATTTTGTTCTTTAAAATGTAACGAGTTCAGTGTCAATTGAATTGTGAAGTGAAAAAATTAGTTTGTTTAAGCAATACTTGTTACTAAGTGCCTCCTCAAAAAGTGAGCTGAACAGAACCTACTGTACCATAGACCCTGGTAAGTGAACTTGATTTTTTATGACCTCTTTTAAGTGACTATAAGTAATTATGTTTTTATACATTATGGTTGCTTGATGTTTCCTTAAAGTCACGACGTGTAGCTGCCGACTACTTCTGTTCTGTGCTCGTAAATCTATGTTGTTTATTTTTCTTTATTAGGTAGTCGAGTTAACTTATCTTTTGGTATATACTGGTTTCTGTTACAAGTAAACCTATTTTTCTTTCTTTCTGTTCTTTCTAGCAACCTGGTAGTAAAAATTAACTATTGTAGTGTTTTATATTTTTTTAAATTACTTAAACTATGTTTTTATTCATTATTCTTTTTAGCGTGTCGATAGCAATTTTAATAGAGTCAGCCCTACTATATCGACGGCCGCAAAGTATAAACGGTTATCGACAAAATAATAATTTTACAGGAGAGCATATTGCACGCAAAACTGTGATAATTATTAAAAGAACAAAGCTATTGTCTTCTATTTCACGACATTTAGTTGATTATGCATAACCAACCAATTACTATATTTCTTTTTCCAAAATACGATAGGTGTCTTTATCTACATGACATCCTGGTATTCATCTGCATCAGGTTAGACTGGACGCCGGTCCCAACAATGTGGAGACAAGGCTGAACATTGATTTAGTACATTAAGAAGTACCGGAAAGTTTAAAAATGCGCAATTCCGTTGTACTTTCTTAACAATCAAACATTAATCCTACCTGGTAGCCCAGGTGTTCACTAGCAATAAAGCATAATTATTTGCATCGAAATAGGAAACACAAAAGAGTTGCAATAAAACTGTTCATGATATTTTCGGGGCAACTTTAGAAACCATACTTAGTTATTCCCCATTTGAAATAAGATTAGAAGTTTAAGTAAACCGCTTTTACAGTCCGTTCAACCGATTTTGACTTCTATTCCGTAAGCATAAGGATGGCATTAAAAGCAAAAAGTGTTTACAGTACCAACTGTTTACTGTAGCTGCCATTTGTCATACCACCAACGCAATAGAAGTCAAAATCGGTTCAACGGATTCTAGTCAAAATGGCCGAACGGCTTTTTCCTAACATTATGTGCGGGGTCCTATAAGTACTAAATATAATTTTATACCTTCGCTGCATAAAACTTGCATATTTTGAAACTAACTGGAAGAAGTCACTGGCTCCTGAAATACAGGTACCCTAATCTAGCTGTGGAGTCAGGGTATCACATTTCTCATAGATCATAGATTATCACATCATTTATGATTAGATTATCAGATCATAGATTACCTCCAGGTATTTATTTATATAATTACTTTATTGCACACCAGAAAATACATAACAAGTATAGCATTACAGTTGTTTAGGATTTGCAGTCTCCAGTTTCAGTGACGCTAGTATGCCTGCGCGAAGCTCTGGGCTACTCGGCTCTAGCCGCTCTCGTGACTAGTCAATCTTGCTTACGCGAACCATCGCGGTGAGTGGTTGTCGTGCCACACGAGTGCTAAGTTTATTAAATACTTTCTTATATGTAAGTGGAAATTAAGTTAATTTTATTTGGAACTAGACTATCAAAATTGTGTATCCTTGCGTAGTTTTATTATAATATAAAATATAGTTTTATTTTTATTTTTGGTGTAATTCTTATTAATTCTAGTTTAATTTAATAAACACATTTATTGGGAATAAAATGAGTGCTTTGGTTTTAACCATTTTAAATGCTTGGGATATTTTGTTCTTCAAAATGAAACGTGTTCAGTGTCGCTTGAATTGTGAATTGAAAAATTTGTATGTTTAAGCAATACTTGTTACTAAGTGCCTCCTAAAGCAGTGAGCTGAGCAGAACCTGTTGTATCAGAGACCCTGGTAAGTGAACTTGATTTTTTATGACCTTTTGTATTTTTCATATGACTATAATTATGTTTTTATTCATTAAGATTGGTTGTTTTTTTTTTAAATTCACGACGTGCACTGCCGACTTTATCTGTTCTGTGCTCGTAGATCTGTTTTGTTTAGTTTTCTTTATTATGTATTCGACTTTACTTATCTTTTTGTGTGTACTGGTTTCTGTTACAAATAAACCTATTTTTCTTTCTCTGTTCTTTCTTAAAGATTGGTAGTAAAAACTAAATTAAATATTATTTTTTTACTGCTTTACAATGACGGACTTGGTCAAATTATCTTAATTAAAACCATAGTCGTTAGTATCTACTTACAGCCCTGAAATGATTGTGTGCTGCAAATAGATCGAAGTAAAATATCAATAAATATCGTTAATTTCGAAGATAGATCCCGTCAATCAGACAACTATTTAAATAAGCGTCGATTTTAATTTACATTTTTTTTTTCAAGCCAGCTTTTAAGCTAAGTTTGCGCAACTGGTTTCGGAAGGCTTATGTTGCTATTACATTCTCGATAAAATGTGAAATACTGATTTGTCGTGGCAAAATATACAGCGATCTACAGCCATTTTAAATATCTACATTAGTATAGAATTGTACGATAAATCAGATCTAATCTAATATAATAATTATTCACTGAAAATTTAATTGATTTAACTTTATTAATTAACGTATTGTTAGAAAAGTAGGTACCTAATGCATTAACCGTGAACTCACTCAATACAAAATGGCGGACTACGTTAGAGTGCGAATTCAGTTAGCATGATTTTAGGTTTTAAATTACATACATAATTATGAACATAAACTCTCGCTATCTTTTCAAGGAGGTAGTGGGTAGGCAGACTACGATAGTATATAAAAATTAAATTCAATATAAACTTTTGAACCAGCCAGCTTTACACCTTACAGGACTTTGTCAAGTTATTTTTGTTTAAATCATTACACAGGATACAGGTTTATTATTATTTAGTTTTCGATATAATTAATACTTATTGTCATCACACGAATTTAAGATAAGATGTTTCGGTAAAACTAATGATGATGATGTATTATGTATCAATAGGATTATAATGAGTACCTTCATTTTTTTTATAAATGCACTCGTGTAATAAATTCGTTCCGATAGTAGGTACCTAGGATAGTTTGCTATGTACCTATACCTATATTATTAAATAATAAATTATAACTGCTTAAAGATAGGAAACGCAAAAGAGCTGCAGTAAAACATTCGTTTTATTTTGTCAACGTATTTTTTTGGGGCAACTTTAGAAACTATACTTAATTATTCCCCATTTGAAATAGGGTAAGAAGTTTAAATAAACCTCTTTTACAGTCCGTTCAACCGATTCTGACTTGTATTTCGTAAGCATAAGGATGGCATTAAAAGCAAAAACGTGTTTACAGTACCAACTGTTTACTGTAGCTGCCATTTGTCATACCGCCAACGCAATAGAAGTCAAAATCCGTTGAACGGATTGTAGTCAAGTTGGCCGAATGGCTTTTTCCTAGCATTTTGTCCTTTACGTACTTAATATAATTTAATACCTTCGCTGCATAAAACCTGCATAATTTGAAACTAACTGGAAGAAGTCACTGGCTCTTGAAATACCGGTACCTACCCTAATCTAGCCATGGATACCCTGACTGGGTATCATATTTCTCATAGATCATAAATTATCATATCATTTATGATTAGATTATCAGATCATAGATTATCTCCAAGTATTTATTTATATAAATATTGTACACCAGAAAATACATAACAAGTATAGCACTACAGTTGTTTAGGTTTTGCAGCCTCCAGTTTCAGCGATGCTAGTACACCTGCGCGAAGCTCTGGGCTACTCGGCTCTAGCCTCTCTCGTGACGAGTCAGTCTTGCTTACGCGAACCGTCGCGGTGAGTGGTTGTCGAGCCACACGAGTGCTAAGTTTATTAAATACTTTCTTATATTTAAGTGGAAATTCAGTTAATTTTATTTGGAACTAGACTATCAAAATTGTGTATCCTTGCGTAGTTTTATTATAATATAAAATATAGTTTTATTTTTATTTTTGTTGTTATTCTTATTAATCCTAGTTTAATTTAATAAACACATTTATTGGGAATAAAATGAGTGCTTTGGTTTTAACCATTTTAAATGCTTGGGATATTTTGTTCTTCAAAATGAAACGTGTTCAGTGTCGCTTGAATTGTGAAATGAAAAATTTGTATGTTTAAGCAATACTTGTTACTAAGTGCCTCCTAAAGCAGTGAGCTGAGCAGAACCTGTTGAATCAGAGACCCTGGTAAGTGAACTTGATTTTTTATGACCTTTTGTATTTTTCATATGACTATAATTATGTTTTTATTCATTCATAAGATTGGTTGTTGTTTTTTTAAATTCACGACGTGCACTGCCGACTTTATCTGTTCTGTGCTCGTAGATCTGTTTTGTTTAGTTTTCTTTATTATGTATTCGACTTTACTTATCTTTTTGTGTGTACTGGTTTCTGTTACAAATAAACATATTTTTCTTTCTCTGTTCTTTCTTATAGATTGGTAGTAAAAACTAAATTAATTATAAATTTTTTACTGCTTTACAATGACGGACTTGGTCAAATTATCTTAATTAAAACCATAGTCGTTAGTATCTACTTACAGCCCTGAAATGATTGTGTCCTGCAAATAGATCGAAGTAAAATATCAATAAATATCGTTAATTTCGAAGATAGATCCCGTCAATCAGACAACTATTTAAATAAGCGTCGATTTTAATTTACATTTTTTTTTTCAAGCCAGCTTTTAAGCTAAGTTTGCGCAACTGGTTTCGGAAGGCTTATGTTGCTATTACATTCTCGATAAAATGTGAAATACTGATTTGTCGTGGCAAAATATACAGCGATCTACAGCCATTTTAAATATCTACATTAGTATAGAATTGTACGATAAATCAGATCTAATCTAATATAATAATTATTCACTGAAAATTTAATTGATTTAACTTTATTAATTAACGTATTGTTAGAAAAGTAGGTACCTAATGCATTAACCGTGAACTCACTCAATACAAAATGGCGGACTACGTTAGAGTGCGAATTCAGTTAGCATGATTTTAGGTTTTAAATTACATACATAATTATGAACATAAACTCACGCTATCTTTTCAAGGAGGTAGTGGGTAGGCAGACTACGATAGTATATAAAAATTAAATTCAATATAAACTTTTGAACCAGCCAGCTTTACACCTTACAGGACTTTGTCAAGTTATTTTTGTTTAAATCATTACACAGGCTACAGGTTTATTATTATTTAGTTTTCGATATAATTAATACTTATTGTCATCACACGAATTTAAGATAAGATGTTTCGGTAAAACTAATGATGATGATGTATTATGTATCAATAGGATTATTATGAGTACCTTCATTTTTTTTATAAATGCAGTCGTGTAATAAATTCGTTCCGATAGTAGGTACCTAGGATAGTTTGCTATGTACCTATACCTATATTATTAAATAATAAATTATAACTGCTTAAAGATAGGAAACGCAAAAGAGCTGCAGTAAAACATTCGTTTTATTTTGTCAACGTATTTTTTTGGGGCAACTTTAGAAACTATACTTAGTTATTCCCCATTTGAAATAAGGTAAGAAGTTTAAATAAACCTCTTTTACAGTCCGTTCAACCGATTCTGACTTCTATTTCGTTAGCATAAGGATGGCATTAAAAGCAAAAACGTGTTTACAGTACCAACTGTTTACTGTAGCTGCCATTTGTCATACCGCCAACGCAATAGAAGTCAAAATCCGTTGAACGGATTGTAGTCAAGTTGGCCGAATGGCTTTTTCCTAGCATTTTGTCCTTTACGTACTTAATATAATTTAATACCTTCGCTGCATAAAACCTGCATAATTTGAAACTAACTGGAAGAAGTCACTGGCTCCTGAAATACAGGTACCTACCCTAATCTAGCCATGGATACCCTGACTGGGTATCATATTTCTCATAGATCATAAATTATCATATCATTTATGATTAGATTATCAGATCATAGATTATCTCCAAGTATTTATTTATATAAATATTGTACACCAGAAAATACATAACAAGTATAGCACTACAGTTGTTTAGGTTTTGCAGCCTCCAGTTTCAGCGATGCTAGTACACCTGCGCGAAGCTCTAGGCTACTCGGCTCTAGCCGCTCTCGTGACTAGTCAATCTTGCTTACGCGAACCGTCGCGGTGAGTGGTTGTCGTGCCACACGAGAGCTAAGTTTATTAAATACTTTCTTATATGTAAGTGGAAATTCAGTTAATTTTATTTGGAACAGGACTATCAAAATTGTGTTTCATTGCATAGTTTTATTATAATATAAAATATCGTTTTTTTTATTTTCAGTGTGATTCTTATTAATTCACTTTAATTTAATAAATACATTTATTGGGAATAAAATGAGTGCTTTGATTTTAACCATTTTAAATGCTTGGGGTATTTTGTTCTTCAAAATGAAACGTGTTCAGTGTCGCTTGAATTGTGAATTGAAAAATTTGTGTGTTTAAGCAATACTTGTTACTAAGTGCCTCCTAAAGGAGTGAGCTGAGCAGAACCTGCTGTATCAGAGACCCTGGTAAGTGAACTTGATTTTGTATGACCTTTTGTATTTTTTTCAGGACCATAATTATGTTTTTATTCATTAAGATAGGTTGTTGTTTACTTAAATTCACGACGTGCAGCTGCCGACTTTTTCTGTTGTTTGCTTGTAGATCTGTTTTGTTTAGTTTTCTTTATTAGGTATTCGACTTTACTTATTTTTTTGTGTGTACTGGTTTCTGTTACAAATAAACCAATTTTTCTTTCCCTCTGTTCTTTCTTATAGATTGGTAGTAAAAACTTTTTTTTTTTACTGCTTTACAATGACGGACTTGGTCAAATTATCTTAATTAAAACCATAGTCGTTAGTATCTACTTACAGCCCTGAAATGATTGTGTCCTGCAAATAGATCGAAGTAAAATATCAATAAATATCGTTATTTTCGAAGACAGATCCCGTCAATCAGACAACTGTTTAAATAAGCGTCGATTTTAATTTACATTATTTTTTACAAGCCAGTTTGTTAAGCTAAGTTTGCGCAACTGGTTTCGGAAGGCTTATGTTGCTATTACATTGTCGATAAAATGTGAAATGCTGATTTGTCGTGGCAAAATATACAGCGATCTACAACCATTTTAAATAACTACATTAGTATAGAATTGTACGATAAATCAGATCTAATTATTCACTGAAATTTTAATTGATTTAACATTATTAATTAACGTATTGTTAGAAAAGTAGGTACCTAATGCATTAACCGTGAACTCACTCAATACAAAATGGCGGACTACGTAAGAGTGCGAATTCAGTTAGCATGATTTTAGGTTTTAAAGTACATACATAATTATGTACATAAACTCACGCTATCTTTTCAAGGAGGTAGGGGGTAGGCAGACTACGATAGTATATAAAAATTAAATTCTATATAAACTTATGCACCAGCCAGTTTTACACCTTACAGGACTTTGTCAAGTTATTTTTGTTTAAAACATTACACAGGATATAGGTTTATTATTATTTAGTTTTTGATATAATTAATACTTATTGTCATCACACGAATTTAAGATAAGTTGTTTCGGCAAAACTAATGATGATGATGTATTATGCATCAATAGGATTATAATAAGTACCTTAATTTTTTTTATAAATGCAGTCGTGTAATAAATTCGTTCCGATAGAAGGTACCTAGGATAGATTGCTATGTACCTATACCTATATTATAAAATAATATAATAATAAATTATAACTGCTTAAAGACAGGAAACGCAAAAGAGCTGCATTAAAACATTCGTTTTATTTTGTCAACGTATATTTATTGGGGCAACTTTAGAAACCATACTTTGTTATTCCCCATTTGAAATAAGATTAGAAGTTTAAATAAACCTCTTTTACAGTCCGTTCAACTGATTTTGACTTCTATTCCGTAAGCATAAGGATGGCATTAAACGCAAAAACGTGTTTACAGTACCAGCTGTTTACTGTAGCTGCCATTTTTCATACCACCAACGCAATAGAAGTCAAAATCCGTTGAACGGATTGTAGTCAAGATGGCCGAACGGCTTTTTCCTAGCATTTTGTCCTTTACGTACTTACTATAATTTTATACCTTCGCTGCATAAAACTTGCATAATTCGAAACTAACTGGAAGAAGTCACCGGCTACTGAAATACAGGTACCTTAATCTAGTTGAGGAGTCAGGGTATCACATTTCTCATAGATCATAGATTATCATATCATTTATGATTAGATTATCAGATCATAGATTACCTCCAGGTATTTATTTACATAAATACTTTATTGTACACCAGAAAATACATAACAAGTATAGCATTACAGTTGTTTAGGTTTTGCAGTCTCCAGTTTCAGTGACGCCAGTACGCCTGCGCGAAGCTCTGGGCTACTCGGCTCTAGCCGCTCTCGTGACTAGTCAATCTTGCTTACGCGAACCGTCGCGGTGAGTGGTTGTCGTGCCACACGAGAGCTAAGTTTATTAAATACTTTCTTATATGTGTGGAAATTCAGTTAATTTTATTTGGAACAGGACTATCAAAATTGTGTTTCATTGCATAGTTTTATTATAAAATAAAATATATGTTTTTTTTTTATTTTCAGTGTGATTCTTATTAATTCACTTTAATTTAATAAATACATTTATTGGGAATAAAATGAGTGCTTTGGTTTTAACCATTTTAAATGCTTGGGGTATTTTGTTCTTCAAAATGAAACGTGTTCAGTGTCGCTTGAATTGTGAATTCAAAAATTTGTGTGTTTAAGCAATACTTGTTACTAAGTGCCTCCTAAAGGAGTGAGCTGAGCAGAACCTGCTGTATCAGAGACCCTGGTAAGTGAACTTGATTTTGTATGACCTTTTGTATTTTTTTCAGGACCATAATTATGTTTTTATTCATTAAGATAGGTTGTTGTTTACTTAAATTCACGACGTGCAGCTGCCGACTTTTTCTGTTGTTTGCTTGTAGATCTGATTTGTTTAGTTTTCTTTATTAGGTATTCGACTTTACTTATCTTTTTGTGTGTACTGGTTTCTGTTACAAATAAACCAATTTTTCTTTCTCTCTGTTCTTTCTTATAGATTGGTAGTAAAAACTTTTTTTTTTTTTACTGCTTTACAATGACGGACTTGGTCAAATTATCTTAATCAAAACCATAGTCGTTAGTATCTACTTACAGCCCTGAAATGATTGTGTCCTGCAAATAGATCGAAGTAAAATATCAATAAATATCGTTATTTTCGAAGACAGATCCCGTCAATCAGACAACTGTTTAAATAAGCGTCGATTTTAATTTACATTATTTTTTACAAGCCAGTTTGTTAAGCTAAGTTTGCGCAACTGGTTTCGGAAGGCTTATGTTGCTATTAAATTGTCGATAAATTGTGAAATGCTGATTTGTCGTGGCAAAATATACAGCGATCTACAACCATTTTAAATAACTACATTAGTATAGAATTGTACGATAAATCAGATCTAATTATTCACTGAAATTTTAATTGATTTAACATTATTAATTAACGTATTGTTAGAAAAGTAGGTACCTAATGCATTAACCGTGAACTCACTCAATACAAAATGGCGGACTACGTAAGAGTGCGAATTCAGTTAGCATGATTTTAGGTTTTAAAGTACATACATAATTATGTACATAAACTCACGCTATCTTTTCAAGGAGGTAGGGGGTAGGCAGACTACGATAGTATATAAAAATTAAATTCTATATAAACTTATGAACCAGCCAGTTTTACACCTTACAGGACTTTGTCAAGTTATTTTTGTTTAAAACATTACACAGGATATAGGTTTATTATTATTTAGTTTTTGATATAATTAATACTTATTGTCATCACACGAATTTAAGATAAGTTGTTTCGGCAAAACTAATGATGATGATGTATTATGCGTCAATAGGATTATAATAAGTACCTTAATTTTTTTTATAAATGCAGTCGTGTAATAAATTCGTTCCGATAGTAGGTACCTAGGATAGATTGCTATGTACCTATACCTATATTATAAAATAATATAATAAGAAATTATAACTGCTTAAAGACAGGAAACGCAAAAGAGCTGCATTAAAACATTCGTTTTATTTTGTCAACGTATATTTATTGGGGCAACTTTAGAAACCATACTTTGTTATTCCCCATTTGAAATAAGATTAGAAGTTTAAATAAACCTCTTTTACAGTCCGTTCAACTGATTTTGACTTCTATTCCGTAAGCATAAGGATGACATAAAACGCAAAAACGTGTTTACAGTACCAGCTGTTTACTGTAGCTGCCATTTTTCATACCACCAACGCAATAGAAGTCAAAATCCGTTGAACGGATTGTAGTCAAGATGGCCGAACGGCTTTTTCCTAGCATTTTGTCCTTTACGTACTTACTATAATTTTATACCTTCGCTGCATAAAACTTGCATAATTCGAAACTAACTGGAAGAAGTCACCGGCTACTGAAATACAGGTACCTTAATCTAGTTGAGGAGTCAGGGTATCACATTTCTCATAGATCATAGATTATCATATCATTTATGATTAGATTATCAGATCATAGATTACCTCCAGGTATTTATTTACATAAATACTTTATTGTACACCAGAAAATACATAACAAGTATAGCATTACAGTTGTTTAGGTTTTGCAGTCTCCAGTTTCAGTGACGCCAGTACGCCTGCGCGAAGCTCTGGGCTACTCGGCTCTAGCCGCTCTCGTGACTAGTCAATCTTGCTTACGCGAACCGTCGCGGTGAGTGGTTGTCGTGCCACACGAGAGCTAAGTTTATTAAATACTTTCTTATATGTAAGTGGAAATTCAGTTAATTTTATTTGGAACAGGACTATCAAAATTGTGTTTCATTGCATAGTTTTATTATAAAATAAAATATATGGTTTTTTTTTTATTTTCAGTGTGATTCTTAGTAATTCACTTTAATTTAATAAATACATTTATTGGGAATAAAATGAGTGCTTTGGTTTTAACCATTTTAAATGCTTGGGGTATTTTGTTCTTCAAAATGAAACGTGTTCAGTGTCGCTTGAATTGTGAATTGAAAAATTTGTGTGTTTAAGCAATACTTGTTACTAAGTGCCTCCTAAAGGAGTGAGCTGAGCAGAACCTGCTGTATCAGAGACCCTGGTAAGTGAACTTGATTTTGTATGACCTTTTGTATTTTTTTCAGGACCATAATTATGTTTTTATTCATTAAGATAGGTTGTTGTTTACTTAAATTCACGACGTGCAGCTGCCGACTTTTTCTGTTGTTTGCTTGTAGATCTGTTTTGTTTAGTTTTCTTTATTAGGTATTCGACTTTACTTATCTTTTTGTGTGTACTGGTTTCTGTTACAAATAAACCAATTTTTCTTTCCCTCTGTTCTTTCTTATAGATTGGTAGTAAAAACTTTTTTTTTTTACTGCTTTACAATGACGGACTTGGTCAAATTATCTTAATTAAAACCATAGTCGTTAGTATCTACTTACAGCCCTGAAATGATTGTGTCCTGCAAATAGATCGAAGTAAAATATCAATAAATATCGTTATTTTCGAAGACAGATCCCGTCAATCAGACAACTGTTTAAATAAGCGTCGATTTTAATTTACATTATTTTTTACAAGCCAGTTTGTTAAGCTAAGTTTGCGCAACTGGTTTCGGAAGGCTTATGTTGCTATTAAATTGTCGATAAATTGTGAAATGCTGATTTGTCGTGGCAAAATATACAGCGATCTACAACCATTTTAAATAACTACATTAGTATAGAATTGTACGATAAATCAGATCTAATTATTCACTGAAATTTTAATTGATTTAACATTATTAATTAACGTATTGTTAGAAAAGTAGGTACCTAATGCATTAACCGTGAACTCACTCAATACAAAATGGCGGACTACGTAAGAGTGCGAATTCAGTTAGCATGATTTTAGGTTTTAAAGTACATACATAATTATGTACATAAACTCACGCTATCTTTTCAAGGAGGTAGGGGGTAGGCAGACTACGATAGTATATAAAAATTAAATTCTATATAAACTTATGAACCAGCCAGTTTTACACCTTACAGGACTTTGTCAAGTTATTTTTGTTTAAAACATTACACAGGATATAGGTTTATTATTATTTAGTTTTTGATATAATTAATACTTATTGTCATCACACGAATTTAAGATAAGTTGTTTCGGCAAAACTAATGATGATGATGTATTATGCGTCAATAGGATTATAATAAGTACCTTAATTTTTTTTATAAATGCAGTCGTGTAATAAATTCGTTCCGATAGTAGGTACCTAGGATAGATTGCTATGTACCTATACCTATATTATAAAATAATATAATAAGAAATTATAACTGCTTAAAGACAGGAAACGCAAAAGAGCTGCATTAAAACATTCGTTTTATTTTGTCAACGTATATTTATTGGGGCAACTTTAGAAACCATACTTTGTTATTCCCCATTTGAAATAAGATTAGAAGTTTAAATAAACCTCTTTTACAGTCCGTTCAACTGATTTTGACTTCTATTCCGTAAGCATAAGGATGACATAAAACGCAAAAACGTGTTTACAGTACCAGCTGTTTACTGTAGCTGCCATTTTTCATACCACCAACGCAATAGAAGTCAAAATCCGTTGAACGGATTGTAGTCAAGATGGCCGAACGGCTTTTTCCTAGCATTTTGTCCTTTACGTACTTACTATAATTTTATACCTTCGCTGCATAAAACTTGCATAATTCGAAACTAACTGGAAGAAGTCACCGGCTACTGAAATACAGGTACCTTAATCTAGTTGAGGAGTCAGGGTATCACATTTCTCATAGATCATAGATTATCATATCATTTATGATTAGATTATCAGATCATAGATTACCTCCAGGTATTTATTTACATAAATACTTTATTGTACACCAGAAAATACATAACAAGTATAGCATTACAGTTGTTTAGGTTTTGCAGTCTCCAGTTTCAGTGACGCCAGTACGCCTGCGCGAAGCTCTGGGCTACTCGGCTCTAGCCGCTCTCGTGACTAGTCAATCTTGCTTACGCGAACCGTCGCGGTGAGTGGTTGTCGTGCCACACGAGAGCTAAGTTTATTAAATACTTTCTTATATGTAAGTGGAAATTCAGTTAATTTTAATTGGAACAGGACTATCAAAATTGTGTTTCCTTGCGTATCTTTATTATAATATAAAGTATAGTATTTTTTTTATTTTTTGTGCTATTCTTATTAATTCGCTTTAATTTAATAAATACATTTATTGGGAATAAAATGAGTGCTTTGGTTTTAACCATTTTAAATGCTGGGTGTATTTTGTTCTTCAAAATGAAACGGTGTTCAGTGTCGCTTGAATTGTGAATTGAAAAATTTGTGTGTTTAAGCAATACTTGTTACTAAGTGCCTCCTAAAGGAGTGAGCTAAGCAGAACCTGCTGTATCATAGACCCTGGTAAGTGTTTTTTTTTTATGGCCTTTTTGTATTTTTTATTTGACTATAATTATGTTTATATTCATTAAGATTGGTTGTTGTTTCTTTAAATTCACAACGTGCAGCTGCCGACTTTTTCTGTTGTTTGCTTGTAGATCTGTTTTGTTTATTTTTCTATATTAGGTATTCAACTCAACTTTTCTTTTGTATGTACTGGTTTCTGTTACTTATTAGTTAACCTATTTTTCTTTCTTTCTGTTCTTTCTAATAAACTGGTAGTAAAATTTAAATTAAATATCAGTTAGGATGAGTTTAAGTTTTGAAGTACATACATAATTATGTACATAAACTCAAGCCTTCTTTTCAAGGAGGTAGGGGGTTGGCAGACTACGATAGTATAATAATAAAAATAATATATACGATAGTATATAAAAATTAAATTCAATATAAACTCTTTAACCAGCCAGCTTTATTTACAACTTACAGTATTTTATCAAGTTATTTTTTTTAAACATTACACAGTATACAGGTTTATTATTATTTAGTTTTTGATATTATTAATACTTATTGTCATCACACGAATTTAAGTGACCCATCGTAGATCATAATATGTTTCGGTAAAACTAATGTATTATGTATCATTATGATTATAATAAGTACCTTAATTTTTTAATCATAATGATACATAATACCTACATCATCAATAAATGCACTCGTGTAATAAATACGTTCCGATAGTAGGTAAGTACCTAGGATAGTTTGCTATGTACCTATACATCTATATATAAAAATGAATACCTATTTCCCTTGGTCACGTCCTTATTTTTTTATTTCAGAAGGATCTTATGAAATGAAAAAATAAGGAAGTTGATCGGAACGTTACAAAATTAAAGAAAACTTAACGCCAATATTAATTTTACATAACTGTCAGTTGTTTGAAATAACTGTCAGCGATTGACAGAATGCGCGCTGCAAATATCGTTTAACACAGATGGATCGGTTGATAAATGAGTCGATAGTTTTAGTTTTAGTCAATAGTCAAAACTAAAACTAAACGACATATGACATTCATAGTTAAGACAGGAGAACGTCTGTCGGGTCAGCTTGTATATTATAAAATAACAAGCTGACCCGACAGACGTTGTCCTGTCTTAACTATGAATGTTAAACTCGTATGTCGTTTCTCTACGACGTCTACTATATCGACGGCCGCAAAGTATAAACGGTTATCGACAAAATAATGATTTTACAGGAGAGCGTATTGCACGCAAAACTGTGATAATAATTATCACTGTTTTGCGCAAACTATGGTAAGCAACCAATATTGTCAGCAGCTTAACTTTTTTGTCCTCTGCCTGTGCCTTCCTAGTTATATGGCTTTCAATTAAGATCCCTAGAATTTTTTGTGATAAGTAATTATATTGTTTTTCTACATTTTGACTAGTGTAATTTATATTCATGGCTCTCACGGCTATCCGTTGGTAAAAGGGCATGATTTAGGATTTTTGGAGATTTATTAATAAATTTTCTTATTTTCGAGCCACTTTATTAAACTGCTGTGTGCATTAATTAATGTCATGAGGATAAGTATGCAACATGTCTCGTGTAATTAGAATGTGTGAACTTAGGAGAGGATTTTGATATTGGAGATTAAATTTAAAGTTTAAAAAATGATTTGCGGTTGTGTGTTATTTACTAAGATCTAACGATTCGCTCCCTTCAATAATATTAAATGTCTTTGGCTCCCTCTAATGCGGTGATTGTCGGCGACACTCATTCGCTAGTATGACCGGATCCTATAAATAGGTGGACTTAAAAGCCTCATCGGTACCGCCGTCCAAGGCATGCCCTGTCCGACCCCGATGACCCCATAACCCTCCTCCAGGAGAGCAGTAGGGCCACCAGTACAGTACACAAAAACAGACCGCCATCGTTCCGACCTCGCCGCCGAGGTCCTACGCGACGCCCCCGACGTAATTGTCCCCCCCCCCCCCCGAACCTTGCTCGACGACGCGCCAGCCCGCGCCGTACCTGAGCCTGTAGTTTTAAATTCCCCAGTTAATAATAATATAATTTAGATCCAGCCTGTCCCATCTTGCTGCCCTCCCCTCAGTGACGCCCTAAGCCGAGTTTCGTACCCCACAGGGGGTGCCCTTAGCGTGCGGTCACCTAATTTTTAAGTATTTTTCGCCCCTGGCTGGAGGCTTTAAGTTAGTAGCTTAAGGCACCCACAGGTTTGCCCGGTTAAGTAGCCAGGACCTTAGTGGTCACAACTACGAGATGCCAATTACGAAAAAAAAAAAAATAAAGAAAAAAAAAGCCTCATCGGTACAGAAACACAGACACAGCTTCGAGTACGCCCATTCCAAATAATTTTTGTAACTAATTACTTGCAAACACCAAAACATTATAGTTTACGATGTTATCGAATCACTTTGCGGGCTGTCAAAAATTCCCGCAAACTTTATTACGAAAACCGTAAATTTTGTGACAATGTTCTGTCATACACCAATTACAATCTATAACTTTGAGAGTCGACACTACCAAATAACGTTACATCCGATATCAACACCGTTTTGTCAAGGATATGTTCAATTTTGCACAGTATCTCGAATGTATAGACTTGCATTTGACGTAAGCATCGCTAAGGCAAGCGTTTACTTTCGTTGTTATTTAGCGATCGGTAGTTTGCGACAGCGTTGCTATCTACGTCGAGTTTGCAGGCCCATGTGTTCACTAGCAATAAAACATAATTATTTGCATCGAGATAGGAAACACAAAAGAGCTGCAATAAAACTGTTCGAGGTATTTTCGGGGCAACTTTAGAAACAATAGTTAGTGGAACACAAGCGGCATCGCTGTAGACCTTATCTGTATTGGTCACAATAAAAGCATTAACAGCTTAAAGTTGTTATCTAGAGTTTGCAATTTACGTGATAATTTCTCTCTCTCTAAAGTCTCAATTAAATTTAAGTACTCCAATTATTATTAAAAAAACTGGTCTTGGACTGCCTCGTTGAAAGTGAGCTGAGCAGAACCTGCTGTACCATAGACCCTGGTAAGTGAACTTGAATTTGTTATGACCTTTATTATTTTTTGAAATGCCTAGAATTACGTTTTTAATCAGTATGGTTGGTTGTTGTTTCTTCAAATTCACGACGTGCAGCTGCGGACTCTGTTTCTGTTCTGTGATCGTAGATCTATTTTGTTTATTTTTCTTTATTAGGTATTCGAGTAAACTTATCTTTTTGTATGCACTGGTTTCTGTGACCAATAAACTATATATTTTTTTCTGTTGTTTCTAATATACTGCTAGTAAAAATTAAATTAATTACTTATTTAAAATTTAAAGGACTTTGTCAAATTATCTTAATTTAAAACTGCCGTTAGTATCCATGTAGTCTACTTACAGCCTTGATATGATTGTGTACCCCAAATAGATCGCAGTAAAATATGAATAAATATCGTAATATTCAAAGATATAGGTAACATAATATGTGAGTTTCAAGAAACAGATCCCGTTAACTAGATAACTACTTAAATAAGCGTCGATTTTAATTGAAATTAAAAATGTAAAGCCAGGTTGAATAACTAAGCTTGCGCAACTAGTTTCGTAATTTAAGTATGACGTTAACACATTCTCGATAAAATGTCGAATGCTGATGTATCGTAGCAAAATATACAGCGAACTACACCAATTGTCCGTATTTATGCAAAATGGAACCACACAGCAAACACACACTTTTGAGATATCAAAGGGTTTACAAAAACATGTGCAGCACTGTTAAATGAAGTAGAATTACTATTTCTTTTATTTAAATATGTTGATAAATTACTAAATTTAGTATGTGTATATAATTTTTTGTTGATTACTGGTATACTTTCAAAATAATTAAGAAATCGTGCATGTGGTTCCTTTAAACATTAAGTAATTAATAGGTTTTCTCATATACAAAAAAGAACCACAATCTAGGGATTTGTTGATATAAGTGAAACAATGTGATTTATAATCGGGATAAAGCTTTAATTTATCAAAAATACACGTTTATTCGACGTTATCATCAAATTGGATTTCGAAATCCACCGTGTCTAGTCCATCTATGTCGTCTTCTATAGTATTATCACAGTCGAGACCATTATAAAAACTCTGTGCATCTTGTGGTATGAGATGTAATATGGATTGAATATCGGCTAGTTTCGCGGGTGATACTGGCTTCCCCGACGGCCACAAGGGAACTAAATGTTCCATTAAGATTAAAGCTGGTCTGCCACGAACAGGTGCTCTCCCTATATTAACTTCTACAGCATTACCAAAGAAGTCTGTTTTAAAATAAATTGAGTTTGGTGAGTCTCTTTCTATGTATATTTCCCGAGTTTGTAGCCAATTAATACATTCTTTGTTAATACCACGTTTTCTATTAATAATCATTTTTTCAACCTTAGAAGTTCCCAGAAAATCTGATTTTGCCATTACTGTCACTTTAAGAGGGTTCTTTTTCTTGCAATCTTTCATAACTTGTACATAATCATCAGGAGTGTATAATCTCGGATATTTTTTCATTGCAGATTCAATGTGGGAAAAATCTCTGTCATTGGGTAGGTAACTGTGTCCGGGAATCAAAAACTTTTGTGTTATTTTTTTCAAAGTGGGATGACAATGCAAAAATGCTAAATAATAAGAATTTATTTTACGCATAACGATACCACAGAAATTTGGTTCTATTTTGTGTATAAAAAATAATCGTTAATAATAGAAATATGTGTAATGTATAATGGTACCAAGTATGCGTGGATCTTTTTTGTATAAAATTACATGATAGTACTATCGTTTATTTGTTTGATCAATAGAGTCATGTTGTGCCGTGGTTCCGTTTTGCTTTACAAGTAACGTTTGTTATTGCTGTTGGTTCTGTTCTGCTTTTAATATACCTTGTTTCCAAGGGGAAAATCAGGTGGTTCTTTTTTGCATAAGAATTTAGACCACTTTTACATTAGTATTCTTCAAAAAAAGTAAAAAATGAAATTTGTCGAGTGGTTCCATTTTGCATAAATACGGACAATTTAAATATGTACATCTAGATCTCACTATTCACTGAAATTCAAACTGATTTTTTATTTTTAATGGTTCCAATTTAAATGCTCACCAAAATATTTTTTAGACCCTAAGAGTAAGTACCAAGTAAATTATGTTAACTGCAAATAAAATAAACCCACTATACTGAGGTGCCTAAAGAACAACGTTTTAAGTTCCCAATATTAAAACACGCATCAGAATAATTGTACTTATATTCTTTTTGCCGACTAAAATGGATAAATGCTCACCAAATCTTATTTAAGTAGCTCACCAAAAATATTTTTGCTTCTTTTCGTGACGATGTATCACCAAAACCATTAATAATGCTTAGAATTGTGTAAAACCTTAGAATGATACGTAAGATAGTGATTTTACAAAGAAATCGTACTTACAACCGATATAATCTCAATTAAGTGGACTATATAGCCGTAATTTATAGTTTTTTTAGTGAAGTCCAGGTACTCTAGACCAAGACCTAGCCCTGGACCTAACCTTTATCTGTCCATGAGAAAAGCCTATTTGATTGAGTTTATAAGTTGTAACTAATAGTTCGTTAAGTTTGTAAATATGATTTATCCAACCTGCTTTCAGAGGCGTGTCACACCCTGAAAAAACCAAGTTGTAATGGTCCAAGTTAAGTTATCATTAGCTATATTAGATAAAAGTATATCGCTATAAGTTTAACTGGAAAATACACATGTGTACAGAAAATAGTTATTTCAATATTTCTATTGGGATTTTTCCCACGCTGTTAAACTACTTCCATGTTGTAAAGCAATTACGCACAAGGGTTTTTCCACTCTGAATCACTACGCAGTAGCACACCTGTTTTTGCACGATTGCACTAATTTAATAATTATGAAATAAGTTTCCATATTCCAAATGTATAAAACGACCGTCTCTTGACATACCCTTGTAAATATTATAAATTCGATCCAGCCTGTCACACCTTGCTGCCCTCCCCTCAGTGACGCCCTAAGCCGAGGTCCGTACCCCACAGGGGGTGCCCTTAGCGTGCGGTCACTTAGAAATTAAGAAATTCGCCCCTGGCTGGAGGCTTTAAGTTAGTTTAAGGCACCACAGGAACAACCGGTTAAGTAGCCAGGACCTTAGAGGTCACAACTACGAGTTGCCCATTAGGAAAAAAAAAAAACACCCTTGTACTTAGTCACCTATCATCTAGTGAATCAACATCTCTACATTGTACGCCCGTTACATGTTGGTTCACCCTACATTAGTAATCATCGATAATGTACTCTATATCATCTAGTGCTTCAAAATAAAACCCCTGAATAGTGAAGTTTCTGTGTTATTACTTCTTCAGAACATACCCGTATCCACAGAGACTTCAGGATATAGTTACACTAGGAAAATACCTGTAACCTATCGGTACAGGACGTCAGCGCCGCTAGGTCAGTGAGGGGCCTATCCTCATGCCGTGATACCGCCCATTGTGTCACCCTATGTTAAATTTCTACATTTATATCTGTAATTTTTATGGTGTACCTACATAATAAAGAGTATTCTATTCTATTCTATTCTAATAATCTGGATAGGTATACAACCGCCTAACACATATCGCGTCCAGCGATCACGCCCGTCCATAGCAAAAGCGTGATGTAGTTATTTATAGGGATTAGCTATGCAAACTTTAAACAAAATCTATGTGGTAGTTATTCCGTGATGCTGGAAGATACATTCAGACAAACAGATTAACAGACAAAAAATATAAAAATTATAGTTTCGGCATTGGAATCGTTCCCAGAAATCGCAAAAGTTACTTTAAAAAATATATACTCGTATAAGTATATACAGTTTTGACTTCTACGATATGATATGCTGTGCTTCTCAACAATTATGTATAATAGATTAATATACGACTTAAACTTATGGTTTTACGTCCAGCGGGGTTATTACGTAACACACTAACTGTAGGAATTGGTTTCACTTTGACAGTTTAACAACATTCATTGCGTTATTTACGTTGTGGAGCAGACAAATTTTTATAACTTACATGACCTAAACGCAAATTTATAATGCCTAAAAATATATGATCCACTGCAGTAACCAATATCAGAAAAATATATGATATTCTTCTGGATATATGCTAGTTCGATAGTTTTGAAAACATAATACAATTAACTTGATATGATAGAAAAAAAACACGAAGATACCTCTAAAAAAATATTTAAACTATTAAAAACCATACTAATATACATGCAAACATTCAGATTTTTTTGTCAGATTTTTTTGTCAGATTATTCTATAAGTAATATAATAACTTAATAGTGTTTTAATTTTTTAGTCCAATGAATAGAATTTTGTAAATCCATAATTGCTTCATATTTTGCAATAAATTACCAGCGTTGTGTCATCGCGCGTCTCTTTCTTTTCTATATAATCCGCCAGTGACCGCGCTTTAGCTCTTGTAAGCCTCTAAAGAAACAATTGATTGAGATTGTGACTGATAGACTGTTACGCGATTAGGGTGCAGTTTGCTGTGATATTTATTCATTGTTCAAATAATTTAGCAAAAAAAGTCCTAATTCAAATCTTACTTGTAGGTCATTGTACAACCTAACTTTTTAATTGCATCTTTTTTTGTTGGGCACGCTAGTTGCCTAATCAAAACTTTGTTACAGAAAAAAAAAATGTTTTGCATTATTTTTTATTAGGTAGAGGTCCAGAATTGAGACTATGTTATTGCGGTAATTGCAAATTCTAAATAACAACTTTAAGCTGTTTATGCTTTTATTGTTACCAATACAGATAAGGCCTACAACGAAGCCGCTTGTGTTCAATAAACTATTGTTTCTTAAGTTGGTCCAAACATGCCTCGAACAGTTTTATTGCAGTTCCTTTGTTTATTTATCTCTGTCTGTACACATGTGATTTTTGGCTGCGGTGAGCACCCGACTACTAGGGTTTGAGTTTCATTGCACTAATTTATAAAAAAATTAAGCCAGAAGACAAATTTTACTAGAAATGACGCATTTATCAAATGCCTATTTATTATATTAAACTAATTTCATGCTAACTGAAATCGCACGCCAGCATCATCTAGTAGTACTTATTGAGTGATTTCTTACACTATTTTCCAACAATACGTTGATGAATAAAAACTTTTTAGCTGCACACAAATTCGTATAGGACCACTACTTGCCATGAAAACAAAATTGAATGTAAGTAATCTAACTTCCTGTTACATGATAACATTATCAACATACGCAAATTGGAATTAAGCACGTATTACTAAAGCTTACTCAAAAGCAACCAAAACTGATGGAGGTTGTAGCGAAATTAAAAGGATGTTCACCACTTTATCACGTATAATTTATTAGTGTAATGATTTTTTTTTTAGTTTAAATATCTAATCAAAATGAAATACAAAATGTTAAAATTAAATATTAGGTACCTAGTAAAACAGTTGCAGAACAGGTAAATTTGCCTAAACGAAAAGAGAGTACGGGAAAACTTGAGATATATTGGATGGTAAATCTTTGTTAAATATTTGGTATCCGAACAAGGGAATCAATTGCAATCGATTTTTAGGTGCGTGGTCGCTAAATTACGTAAACTTTCAAATAAATATTATCTTATAAAAATAACCTAAGTTATCCCGTAAGAAAAAGATTCATGGTTAAAGATCAACTATAATTGGAATGTAAAACCTACAAATATTAACGATTAATGTAGAGGGAATGCTTTCCTGAATGTTGACGAACCGTAGCCTCGAAGAACTGAGCGCCTCGACGGACACGACTGTCGAGCAGGTGAAACGACGATCAAGTTTCGCGGGCCAAAAACGATTAATGCGAGAGTTATGACAATGCCGACTAGAAAATTGCGAAACCATGTTATAAAATATTTCCAAAATAATTTGTTTGGCGCACCAACTAAGAAACATTGATGCAAAATCCTTTGAAGTATGGATAATTTCTATAATATGAAACGGGTTATAGTCAGATTAAAACCCATTTATCACGATAGACAATGGCGGAAGAGAAATTAAACAGGAGCAGATAAAATCAAAGTTGATGCAAGAAGTAAGCCGACAGAACGAAAAATTTCTGAATAGAGAGCAAGACCTAGTCACAACGGCGCAAAATAATAACGACCTAAGTGCGTGTCAGACCACGCACAATAAAGGGACCCGTCGTTGGGATGGATTTATTCCAAGAACAAACTTAACGTTGTAGTTGAAAATCATGTTTACCTATACGTCCCAACTGTAAATGTAACTTGGCCAACTATTACTCGTCAACTTGTAAAGCCTACTTAGCTGTGATAGTTTTCCTTTTAACTTCTTTATATATAAATTCTACTACCGTGATTTTTTTCATATATCATAAAACAACCATTTAGCTGGCAAGGGGGGGAGGGGGGGGGGGGGGACACATGACTCCAATAAAAATTGTCACTTTAAAGCTTAATATTTCACAAACGGATCCCTTAATCGATTTTTTTTTGACACAAACAAGCAAAACTTTTGAAGGAGCTATCCAGCGGTACCCCACACGATGAGATAGACGAAAAAAGAAAACATCCCCACTTTACGTGTTCAGGAGGTACCATAAAAATATATATTTTTCACGATTTTATTTTACTATTTTGGCGGCGTGATTAATATGTATATCCATGCCAAATTATAGCTTTCTAGTACTAAGAGTCTCTGAGCTAAGCTGTAGACGGACGGACAGACGGACATGGTGAAACTATAAGGGTTCCTAGTTGACTACGGAACCCTAAAAAAGAGGTTGATGGAATTTTAGAGTTGACTGAAAAAGAAAATTGTGTTGTCAACTTGACTTTGTCAAATAATTTTTGTCAAAATATACATATTTGGCATAGAAGATTAGCACATTTGGGACAAAAAGATATGAATGCATGAATTGAATTTTAAATCAAGTAATAATATTAAACCATGTGTTCAAAAAAAAATGTGTTATGTAGATTCTGAACCTTTAAACACTTACTAGTATTTTATGTAAAAAACTTTCTGCCTCTCAATACGTTTTCTGTGGATCTCCGATACATTCTAAATACGTCTGAGATATGTCATCTTTAAATATTGATAAAATGATATCAATTTTGTAAGGTTTATAGTTTAAGTTTAAACTAGATGAGGTCGGAGCTAGACGACATCAACTCTTACAGATACAGATATATTTATTCTTTGTACATACATTATAGCTCTTAATTAGAAAAAGTTTTCTATTTAAGGTTGTTCAATACAATGTGAACATATATTTTGATATTCTAAAACATTATAAATTGATGCAATTAATTGCAGTAATTTATAATGATTTAGGATCAAATCAAATTATTATTATTTTTTGTTGTTTTTTTATGTATGCGACACTGTTGTGCCTTAAAAATGTTTTTTAAGTGTGGCAACACACACCTTTTCTTCGCCCCTTGTTTATACTGCTTTGAGATTAACCCGCCATTGTTTTTTCAATTAATTAATATAAAAGTAAATATATTTTACTTTCTCTCTGTGTATTATTTCATACAAAGGTTTATTCTTTCTCTATTGGAATTGATTATCTCCAGTTATTATAGTAGCTTAGGTTTTGCAGTGTCCAGTTTCAGCGAAGCTAGAATGTCTGCGCAAAGCTCTCGGCTACTCGGCTCTAGCTGCTCTCGTGACAAGTCAGTCTTGCGCGAACCGTCGCGGTAAGTGGTTGTAGTGCCAAACTAGTGCCAAGTTTATTCAATATAAATATGTATATTGGTATTCAAATTGTGTTTCCTTGCATAATTTTATTGTAACAATATAATATCTAGTTAGTACCTATTATATTCGGAGTGTTTCTTATTTATTGTATTTAAATATAATAAATGGATATTTTTGTAAATAAAGTGAGTACTTTGGTTTTAGCAATTTTAAACGACAGTAGGTATCTTTTTCTTTAACATTTTATGTGTTCAATGTCGTTTGAATTGTGAAATGCAAAATTAGTGTTTGTGCAATACTTATTACTGTGTCTCCTAAGTGAGTGAGCTGAGCAGAACCTGCTGCTGGCTGTATGCTAGGTCCTGATCCTGGTAAGTCAATACTTTTTATGACTCTTATATTTTATTTTTATTTTATTGTTGGTTGTTGTTTCTTGTTTCTTTAAATTCACGACGTGCAGCTGCCGAATATTTATGTGCAATGCTCGTAGCACTACTTTGTTCTTTTTTCCTTTATTAGGTGTTAACAGTTAACTATCTATAACTATTATTTATAGGCTCATTTATCACACAAACATAGACTGATAGCAAAAATGTAAATCAATATTAACTTTTTAACGAACCTGCTTCACAAAAATTATTTAAATTCGAAACATTGTCAGTATCCAGGTAGTCTACATATAGCCCTAAAACGATTTTGTCCCCCAAATAAATCAAAGTGAAATATGAATTAATATCGTTATGTTCAAAATATAGGTACCAAGAAACAAATCCTGTTAATCAGACTGGCGTCGGCGCTGCAAACGTTACTTAAAATAATTTCCTCGGACACGTCGGCGCTGCATTTGTTACTTTAGTCGATTTGTTGCGTTCAAATCGATTTTGTACCGCGGGCACACAGTATTTGTACCATAAATTTACACCAGGTGGCTCCGTATGAAATTCCGCGTACATACGTATGCTACACTCTGTGTCAACCACAAACATTTTTTGCAAAAACAATTTTTTATGTCAGCACTCCGTCAATTTGTTCAATTTTTTTTACGAACTACGCGCGCTCCCGGGATATTATGTTTTGATGACTTAATTAATAACCCAATGTATTAGTGTTACTCAAGGTTTACGAATATCTATATGTGTCATAGGTTTTGAATCAGTTTTATTGTGTTAAACTCGTCATGAAAAAATTAGGCCCTAGCGACACGCTACGCGCCGGCATTTTCGTAATAAATTATGTAGTTTTACTAAATAATCTATTAGAGTAATGCTTGTAATATGGACATAAGTTCATTATTAGTATTTAAACACGCTCAGAACGTTATAATACTATGAAAATAGTTCAAGATCACCAGTAATCTAACTTCGTTCCGCAAGACATTTTGTATAGGCTACTATTGTTACCCCGACGTTAACGAAATTGCCGAATAAAGGTTCGGACAAATGTTAAATGCGCACACGCTTTGTTTTATTTCCAATTCTTTTGGTATGCAGGTACTGAATTGTTGTAAAATATTTATAATTATTACATACAAATGATGGTCTATCATTTCAAATATATTTCACACAATAATCATCTAAAATAAATTAAATCCTATTCGTAAATCAAAGGTGGGAATGTCAGCCCTCTGGACCTCGCAGGAGGTATTAAATTGTTTAGGGAATGGGGTGTTTGTTTTTGTGTATTGTGCTACTCTGAGCAAACCAAGTAAGGACATATGGGTATCTAAAAAAAGCTTAGATAGTCTAGTTTAATAATAAATAGGTTTTATTGACACAAACTACAAAATAATGTACAAAAATTCAGTAAGAACAAACATTTTACGGAAATTCAACACATATACTTAATTTAACATTTTTTTCAGTTCTTTGGATTATGAAATCGTAATAAAGTTTTAACACCTATTGATTCTGTATAGTTTCAGCTACACACACGGTTTTTTATTTAGGTATAGGTTCAGTAATTTTCTAGTTATTACGCTTTATGTTGGAAATGACCGGTGCGCACGCGCGGAATTAGGTCAAAACTAGCAGGTGGACGTTTCTCAGGCCAACATGTGCGGAACTTGGACGTGTGAGCGGAACTACTAAAATAAGAGTCGATTTTAATTAAATTGAAAATGTTAAGTAAAAAATTTTTAGAGTATGATGCTTTAACATAGTCTGTAAAATGTCGAATGCTGATTTATAGTGGCAAAATATACAGCGCACGCGATGTATCACCAAAACCATGAATAATGTTTAGAATATTGTGTAAAAACTTAAAATGATACGTAAGATAGTGATTTTACAACCGATAACTACAACCGCGTAATTACAACCGATATAATCTCAATTAAGTGGACTATATAGCCGTAATTTATAGCTTTTTTAGTGAAGTCCAGGTACTCTAGGCCAAGATTTAGCCCTGGACCTAACCTTTATCTGTCCGTGAGAAAAGCCTATTTGATTGAGTTTATAAGTTGTAACTAATAGTTCGTTAAGTTTATAAATATGATTTATCCAACCTGCTTTCAGAGGCGTGTCACGCCCTGAAAAAAACAAGTTGTAATGGTCCTAGTTAAGTTATCATTAGCTATATTAGATAAAAGTATATCGCTATAAGTTTAACTGGAAAATACCCATGAGTACAGAAAGTAGTTATTTCAATATTTCTATTGGGATTTTTCCCACGCTGTTAAACTACTTCCATGTTGTAAAGCAATTACGCACAAGGGTTTTTCCACTCTGAATCACTACGCAGTAGCACACCTGTTTTTGCACGATTGCACGAATTTAATAATTATGAAATAGGTTTCCACACTCCAAATGTATAAAACGACCGTCTCTTGACATACCCTTGTAAATATTATAAATTCGATCCAGCCTGTCACACCTTGCTGCCCTCCCCTCAGTGACGCCCTAAGCCGAGGTCCGTACCCCACAGGGGGTGCCCTTAGCGTGCGGTCACTTAGAAATTAAGAAATTCGCCCCTGGCTGGAGGCTTTAAGTTAGCCTAAAGCACCACAGGAACGACCGGTTAAGTAGCCAGGACCTTAGAGGTCACAACTACGAGTTGCCCATTAGGAAAAAAAAAAATCACCCTTGTACTTAGTCACCTATCATCTAGTGAATCAACATCTCTACATTGTACGCCCGTTACATGTTGGTTCACCCTACATTAGTAATCATCGATAATGTACTCTATATCATCTAGTGCTTCAAAATAAAACCCCTGAATAGTGAAGTTTCTGTGTTATTACTTCTTCAGAACATACCCGTATCCACAAAGACTTCAGGATATAGTTACACTAGGAAAATACCTGTAACCTATCGGTACAGGACGTCAGCGCCGCTAGGTCAGTGAGGGGCCTATCCTCATGCCGTGAGACCGCCCATTGTGTCACCCTATGTTAAATTTCTACATTTATATCTGTAATTTTTATGGTGTACCTACATAATAAAGAGTATTATATTCTAGTATATTCTAATAATCTGGATAGGTATACAACCGCCTAACACATATCGCGTCCAGCGATCACGCCCGTAGATAGCAAAAGCGTGATGTAGTTATTTATAGGGATTAGCTATGCAAACTTTAAACAAAATCTATATGGTAGTAATTCCGTGATGCTGGAAGATACATTCAGACAAACAGATTAACAGACAAAAAATATAAAAATTATAGTTTCGGCATTGGAATCGTTCCCAGAAATCGCAAAAGTTACTATAAAAAATATATACTCGTATAAGTATACAGTTTTGACTTCTACGATACGATATGCTGTGCTTCTCAACAATTATGTATAATAGATTAATATACGACTTAAATTTATGGTTTTACGTCCAGCGGGGTTATTGCGTAACACACTAACTGTAGGAATTGGTTTCAATTTGACAGTTTAACAACATTCATTGCGTTATTTACGTTGTGGAGCAGACAAATTTTTATAACTTACATGACCTAAACGCAAATTTATAATGCCTAAAAATATATGATCCACTGCAGTAACCAATATCAGAAAAATATATGATATTCTTCTGGATATATGCTAGTTAGATAGTGTGTTGAAAACATAATACAATTAACTTGATATGATAGAAAAAAATCACGAAGATACCTCTAAAAAAATATTTAAACGATTAACAACCATACTAATATACATGCAAACATTCAGATTTTTTGTCAGATTATTCTACAAGTAATATACTAACGTATTAGTGTTTTAATTTTTTAGTCCAACGAATAGATTTTTTGTAAATCCATAATTGCTTCATATTTTGCAATAAATTACCAGCGTTGTGTCATCGCGCGTCTCTTTCTTTTCTATGTAATCCGACAGTGACCGCGCTTTAGCTCTTGTAAGCCTCTAAAGAAACATTTGATTGAGATTGTGACTGATAGACTGTTACGCGATTAGGGTGCAGTTTGCTGTGATATTTATTCATTTTTCAAATAATTCAGCAAAAAAAGTCCTAATTCAAATCGTACTTGTAGGTCATTGTACAATCTAACTTTTTAATTGCATCTTTTTTTGTTGGGCACGCTAGTTGCCTAATCAAAACTTTGTTACAGAAAAAAAAATGTTTTGCATTATTTTTTATTAGGTAGAGGTCCAGAATTGAGACTATGTTATTGCGGTAATTGCAAATTCTAAATAACAACTTTAAGCTGTTTATGCTTTTATTGTTACCAATACAGATAAGGCCTACAGCGAAGCCGCTTGTGTTCAATAAACTATTGTTTCTTAAGTTGGTCCAAACATGCCTCGAACAGTTTTATTGCAGTTCCTTTGTTTATTTATCTCTGTCTGTACACATGTGATTTTTGGCTGCGGTGAGCACCCGACTACTAGGGTTTGAGTTTCATTGCACTAATTTATAAAAAAATTAAGCCAGAAGACAAATTTTACTAGAAATGACGCATTTATCAAATGCCTATTTATTATATTAAACTAATTTCATGCTAACTGAAATCGCACGCCAGCATCATCTAGTAGTAATTATTGAGTGATTTCTTACACTATTTTCCAACAATACGTTGATGAATAAAAAAAATTTAGTTGCACACAAATTCGTATAGGACCACCACTTGCCATGTAATCAAAATTGAATATAAGTAATGTAACTTCCTGTTACATGTTAACATTATCAACATACGCAAATTGGAATTAAGCACGTATTATTAAAGCTTACTCAAAAGCAACCAAAACTGATGGAGGTTGTAGCGAAATTAAAAGGATGTTCACCACTTTATCACGTATAATTTATTAGTGTAATGATTTTTTTTTTAGTTTAAATATCTAATCAAAATGAAATACAAAATGTTAAAATTAAATATTAGGTACCTAGTAAAACAGTTGCAGAACAGGTAAATTTGCCTAAACGAAAAGAGAGTACGGGAAAACTTGAGATATATTGGATGGTAAATCTTTGTTAAATATTTGGTATCCGAACAAGGCAATCAATCGCAATCGGTTTTTAGGTGCGTGGTCGCTAAATTACGTTAACTTTCAAATAAATATTATCTTATAAAAATAACCTAAGTTATCCCGTAAGAAAAAGATTCATGGTTAAAGATCAACTATAATTGGAATGTAAAACTTACAAATATTAACGATTAATATAAAGGGAATGCTTTCCTGAATGTTGACGAACCGTAGCCTCGAAGAACTGAGCGCCTCGACGGACACGACTGTCGAGCAGGTGAAACGACGATCAAGTTTCGCGGGCCAAAAACGATTAATACGAGAGTTATGACAATGCTGTTCGATCGCGAGCTTCCTCTAAGCTCGATAGATGGCGTTGTACCATTTGGGTGCCTCGCTGAATCGCGGTGTTATGATGCTCCGCGAATATCATAAGTATTGTAACAAAATAAATTTTTGTTGTACTCGCTTTGGAACTAGTTGTTTTATTTAAACAAATCCTTGGACAGTTGTCGAGTGCCGAACATTTGGTCCTATCGAGTCGGATCGCGAAAGTGAAATCGCGCCGGCAAGTGAAGTGACAGTTTGTGTCGTGTGGTGAGGCATAGAAACCAGTGGTGGATCGCCCTGAAGTGCCTGTAAAATCCCCGGTGTGTGGTGATCAGCGGTGTACAGCAGCGCAGCAACGAGGTTTGCGGCCGTCGCCGCCAGGGGGCGCCACCAGTATTGAAGCTCACAACACGAGCCAACGGTGACAACATCAGCAGAGACATCGGCAACAACATCAAGTGTGACTACACACTCGCAGCGGTATCAGCAATGACATCAAGTGTGACAACGACGTGCTAGGAGAGGTTTGGCAGACAAAACTGTGAGTTACAATCCCAGTTTTATTATTGTGTAGACTTGTAAATTTCTCAGTGAATTTTGAAGATAAACTTAGTGCAATTGTGTTCGAGACTTTTAAGAATTTAGTAGTATCATTGGACTTAGAATAATTACGGATAAGGTGTTGTGACGGGAAATCTATGCTCGATCTTTATAATGTTTAAACGTGTTCTAAACACTTGTAAAAGTTTACCGGGTTTGTTCATTGACTTGTAATTTTTCGTCGGTCGCATTAGGATACATTTAATTGATTTATTAAAACTCTGTAGCTTTGTTGTACACAATGGAATCCTTATGTAAACTGCAATTAAACAACAAAACAATAATAGAAAAAGGCAGAATTAACTTTAAAAAATCACCTAAGGATCGTCTTACACAAACTTACATTGAAACAAGATTAGAATCATTAGAGGTACAGTGGAAACAATTTGTTGAAACGCATAGGCGCATCATAGAAAAAGCTACCGACGAAGAATTAACAAAGAATGTTTATTTTAAGGCAGAAACATATGATTTAACTGAAGATTTGTACATAAATTATAAGTCTGAATTAAAAGAGCACTTACTTCAACTTAGACCGTGCGAAAGTGCTAATCCCAGTAGTAATACACAATCGAATCAAAAAAGCTCAAATGTGAAATTACCACAAATTTCTTTGCCTACGTTTTCGGGGCTCTATTCTGAATGGGTAACTTTCCGTGATTTATTTACGTCACTGATCCATAAAAATGATACACTAGATGACGTACAAAAACTCCACTATTTAAAGAGCCACCTATCAGGCGAAGCAGAACAGTTGCTTCGACATATACCTGTGACTGCGTCTAATTACAATGAATGTTGGTCGATTCTAAACAAACGATTTGATAATAAAAGGTTTTTAGCTAACTGTATGCTCAAACGGCTTGTCCATCAGTCGTCAATTACTAAAGAATCATCAACAAACGTTAAAACGCTGTTAGACACGACTGTTGATTGTTTGCATGGTTTACGCAGTCTAGGTATCGATGTCAGCTCCTGGGATGCAATTATTGTATACTTAGGCTCTGAAAAATTAGATCACGACTCCCGCAAATTATGGGAACTAAGAATTAGTTCTAATCCTAATGATGATTTACCTACATTTGATGAGTTCAAAACTTTTATGGAGTCCAGGTTTAGAGCCTTAGAATATTTAGATCCTAAAGCTAATAAGATTAATGCTCGTGATAATCATGCCAAATATTTTCATGTCGCTTCTCAAAATTGTGTTTTATGTTCTGGAGAGCATAAATTGTGTCACTGTAAAACATTTGCTAAGAAAGATTGTGACGAACGTCGTGAGTTTGCACGAGTCAGTAAGCTTTGTTACAACTGTCTAGGAACAAACCATTCCGTCTATTCTTGTCGTCAACATACTAAATGTCACCTTTGTAAGAAGAAGCACCACACATTACTTCACCCAAAATCAACTGCCAATTCTGCTGAAATTGTTGATGGTTCAGCAGAAACGAAGGTGGTGGCTGCCAATGCAGCTACCTCTTCCAGTCAAAGCACGACTAAACCCATTTGTTGTTTTGTGGATGTTCACAACCACGGTTTGTTAGCCACAGCCTTGGTCAACATTGAGTCAAGAACTGGTACTGCTGTTGTTTTAAGAGCTCTGATGGATCAGGGCTCTCAAGTCTCTTTCATTACAGAGGCTGCAGTTCAGTTGCTCGGATTAAAGAAAATACCTACTCACACCGACATATTTCGACTAGGCGATGACAAGGGTAACTCAATGCCGTCTAAGTGGATAGTCCGTTTTAAATTGCAGTCACGTCTAGATCCCACCTTTACTTTATTTGTCGATGCTTATGTATTGAATAGACTCACATCTCATCTTCCTGAAAATAAGATCGTTCAGGTATCGGCTTCGTTCTCGTCCTTAAAATTAGCTGATCCGTCCTTTGATACGCCAGGGAAAATTGATTTATTGTTGAGTACGCGGGTGGTCGGAGAAGTTTTATTGGATGGTTTAGTCAAGGGTCCGCCTGGATCTCCAGTCGCCCAGAAGACTAAGTTAGGCTGGATCTTGTCTGGTGAGATCCCATCGTCGGCACTCTCTAGGTCAGTATGTTATCATACTGTAGTACAGTCAGCGGATGTCAATGACCTTTTGCGTAAGTTTTGGGAGTTAGAGTCAGAGCCCTCAGTTCGTAGTGTGATCTTGACTGAAGAAGAACAAAAATGTGAGGATTTCTACTCTAAAACCACCAAACGCGACGCAACCGGGAGGTATGTTGTTAAACTACCATTTAAAGCTGATTCGCCCAGTTGCACGTTTGGAGGGTCAGAGGTCATTGCCCGTAGGCGCTTTATCAACCTAGAGAATAGATTGCTGAAGGAACCGGAATTTAGGACGAAGTATAGTGCAGTCATTAATGAATACATCGAACTTGGACACGCTGAAGTTGTCCCTGAGATAGAATTAGGTAATGATGCGTTCTACCTACCACATCATGCGGTGGTGCGTGAAGATAAAAGCACCACTAAGGTTAGGATCGTCTTCGACGCTTCATGCTCAGGCCACAATGGTGTATCATTAAATAAGGAATTAATGGTTGGCCCAACCCTACAACCTGATTTGCGTCAAACTATTATGCGGTGGCGTTGTCAGCCCATAAGTTTGGTCGCAGATATCGTTAAAATGTACCGTCAGGTCAAGATTGCCGATGAGGATGCAAACTATCAGCGCATTTTGTGGCATGAAAATCCAGAAGCTGAATTGAAGCATATTCGGTTGTTGCGTGTTACTTTTGGAACATCCTCTGCGCCATACCTAGCGGTCCGGTCTCTACAACAACTAGCCCGTGACGAAGGAAATGATTTTCCTCTGGTGGCAGACCGAGTCCTTACATCCTTTTATGTAGACGACCTACTAACGGGTTGTCAATCTGTCGCTGAGGGTGAACAAATTTATCACCAACTAAATGAATTATTAGGTCGTGGGGGCTTCAAGCTTCAGAAGTGGTCCAGCAACAGTGACGAATTATTAAACAAAATAAACGAAGACACTGTTAGGCAGGACAACTTAGAACTTAAAATAGATACACTTACGAAGATTTTAGGGTTAACTTATGATAGAAATTTAGATGAGTTTAGATATACCGTCCAACTTCCTCCACCCGAAACCCCTATAACCAAGAGAAAGGTGATATCTGATATCGCTCGTTTGTTTGACCCTCTCGGCTGGCTTGCGCCAGTGATCGTAACAGCTAAGGTGTTTATTCAACGCCTGTGGTTAGCAGGATCCGAATGGGACGATGAACTTGCAGATCACCAGTTAAAAGAATGGCTTGGTTATAGAAACAACCTTAATCATCTTAGGGATTTCCGATTGCCACGATGGATTCACACGAGTCAACTTGACGTCCTGCTAGAGTTGCACGGATTCTCTGACGCCTCAAATGTCGCTTACGCAGCCGCTGTATATGTTCGGTGTATTGACGCCAATGGTCACGTTCATGTTAGTTTAGTTGCAGCTAAGACCAAGGTGGCCCCTGTCAAACAGGTATCCATACCTCGTTTGGAGTTATGTGGCGCCTTGCTGCTTTCAAAACTTCTTCGTGAAGTTTCCGACACCTTGGGTATCTGTAAAGAAAACATACATGCCTGGACTGACTCGACGGTGGTGCTCGCTTGGTTGAGCAGCCACCCCAGCCGTTGGAAGACCTTCGTCGGTAACAGAGTGTCTGAAATACTTACTGTTATGGAAAATAATCAGTGGTCGCACGTTCAGTCCAGTGATAATCCCGCAGACAGCGCGTCACGTGGCGTGAATCCTTCCGAGTGCGCTGACCTAGAGTTGTGGACACAGGGACCTTGTTGGCTGAAAAACAAAGAAATTAATTACAGTAGAAAGGAAATTAAAGAAACTAACCTAGAGGAGAAAAAATCATTAGTTGCATGCAACACAGTAGTAAAAGAAACAAGTGAGGATTCCATAATTTCAAAATATTCATCTCTTAGAAAACTTACCAGAGTAATAGCTTATTGCAAAAGGTTCTTAAAATTTAAAAATAAAAATTATACTACGAAATTTGATAATTTTCTAACACATCCTGAAATTCAAGGGGCATTACTTACCTGCATAAAATTATGTCAAGGAGAACATTTTGAATTGGAGATGGATAGTTTAAAGTTAAAAGGAGAAATAAATAAAAAGGGGGTACTTACCTCACTCAATCCTTACCTGGATAAGGAACAGATTATGCGAGTTGGCGGTAGATTACACAGGGCCAGCCTTCAGGAAGACTCGAAGCATCCTATAATTCTTCCTCGTAAGGCACATTTAACCCACCTCCTGATAGCTGACGCTCATGAGAGTACGTTGCATGGCGGGCCTCAGCTGACTCTTAATTACTTGCGATCCAAATATTGGGTAATAAACGCAAAGAGTACAGTTAGGCACTTTGTACGCAAATGTGTTATTTGCATCCGTCATTCCGCTCGGTCTGTACATCCTTTAATGGGGACATTGCCCTCTGCAAGGGTCAATGCAAGCCGACCTTTCTTTAGAAGTGGCGTGGACTATGCAGGTCCTATTAGCATCCGGCCTACCAAAGGTCGCGGTTATCATTCCACTAAGGGCTATATGTGTTTATTTATATGCATGGCCACTCGGGCTATACATTTGGAAGTCGTCAGCGACATGACATCGCAAGCCTTTTTAGCTGCCTTCAAGCGCTTTACAGCGAGGAGAGGCCATTGTGGTGAGATGTGGAGTGATAACGGCACTACCTTCGTGGGAGCTAACAAAGAATTGAAGGCGTTGTTCAACCACGAAAGGTCCGGCATAGCACCTGATATTGCCGATTGGTTGGCAACCAACGGAACAACTTGGAGCTTTATTCCTCCTCACTCCCCAAACTTTGGGGGGCTTTGGGAGGCTGGAGTGAAGTCGACCAAACACCATCTTAAACGAGTAATTGGTACAAGCACACTCACTTTTGAGGAACTGACGACAGTGCTTGCCCAAATAGAAGCTTGTCTGAACTCCAGACCGATTTCCACCATCAGCACTAACCCAGAAGATCCATGCCCATTAACACCAGGTCATTTTCTAGTAGGCGAGCCTCTGCTTCTCGTTCCCGAAACTAATTTTGAGAACTCTAATATTAATACGCTGAGAAGATGGCAGTTGACTCAACGCATGGTTCAGGACTTCTGGCGTAGGTGGTCGCGTGAGTATCTGGTTCAATTCCACCAAAGGAACAAATGGGCGTATCAAACCGTAGAACCGAACTTGGGTGACGTAGTATTGGTTATGGAAGATGATCTTCCACCTGCAAGATGGCTCTACGGTCTCATTACCGAAAAGCATACTGGCTCGGACAAAATCACAAGAGTGGTTACATTGCGCTGTAAAGGTTCTACAATTAAGAGACCTGTGTCAAAATTAATTGTGCTTCCTGTCACTTCTTAAATACCTAGTATGTACTTGCTTACGTTTATTTGAATTTATGTTAGGATTAATTCATTATTAGTTAAGTTACAATTTAAGTTAAAATTAAGATAGTATATGGTTTCAAGGTTTAGTTGTTACTTTTTGTTCACATACAGTCCACTAGTGTTTGCACTTCCCACCGAATCTTGTGTTTGTTTCACGGTGGGCGGTCATTTAGTTTTCATGTTATATTAGATTTCTTGTTACATCTAAACTAAGTTCTGGACATTCTGTCCATGGTGGGCGGGATGTTCGATCGCGAGCTTCCTCTAAGCTCGATAGATGGCGTTGTACCATTTGGGTGCCTCGCTGAATCGCGGTGTTATGATGCTCCGCGAATATCATAAGTATTGTAACAAAATAAATTTTTGTTGTACTCGCTTTGGAACTAGTTGTTTTATTTAAACAAATCCTTGGACAGTTGTCGAGTGCCGAACAAATGCCGACTAGAAAATTGCGAAACCATGTTATAAAATATTTCCAAAATAATTTGTTTGGCGCACCAACTAAGAAACATTGATGCAAAATCCTTTGACGTATGGATAATTTCTATAATATGAAACGGTTTATAGTCAGATTAAAACCCATTTATCACGACAGACAATGGCGGAAGAGAAATTAAACAGGAGCAGATAAAGTCAAAGTTGATGCAAGAAGTAAGCCGACAGAACGAAAAATTTCTGAATAGAGATCAAGCCCTAGTTACTACGGCGCAAAATAATAACGAGCCAAGTGCGTGTCAGACCACGCACAATAAAGGGACCCGTCGTTGGGATGGATTTATTCGAAGAACAAACTTAACGTTGTAGTTGAAAATTATGTTTACCTATACGTCCCAACTGTAAATGTAACTTGGCCAACTATTACTCGTCAACTGGTAAAGCCTACTTAGCTGTGATAGTTTTCCTTTTAACTTCTTTATATATAAATTCTACTACCGTGATTTTTTTCATATATCATAAAACAACCATTTAGCTGGCAAGGGGGGGGGGGGGGAGATACACATGACTCCAATAAAAATTGTCACTTTAAAGCTTAATATTTCACAAACGGATCCCTTAATCGTTTTTTTTTGACACAAACTTGCAATATTTTTGAAGGACCTATCCAGCGATACCCCACACCATGAGATAGACTAGAAAAAAAACATCCCCACTTTACGTGTTCAGGAGGTACCATAAAAATATATATTTTTCACGATTTTATTTTACTATTTTGGCGGCGTGATTAATATGTATATCCATGCCAAATTATAGCTTTCTAGTACTAAGAGTCTCTGAGCTAAGCTGTAGACGGACGGACAGATGGACATGGTGAAACTATAAGGGTTCCTAGTTGACTACGAAACCCCAAAAAAGAGGTTGATGGAATTTTAGAGTTGACTGAAAAAGAAAATTGTGTTGTCAACTTGATTTTGGCATAGAAGATTAGCACATTTGGGACAAAAAGATATGAATGCATGAATTGAATTTTAAATCAAGTAATAATATTAAACCATGTGTTCAAAAAAATATGTATTATGTAGATTCTGAACCTTTAAACACTTACTAGTATTTTATGTAAAAAACTTTCTGCCTCTCAATACGTTTTCTGTGGATCTCCGATACATTCTAAATACGTCTGAGATATGTCATCTTTCAATATATAATAGACGACATCAACTCTTACAGATACAGATATATTTATTCTTTGTACATACATTATAGCTCTTCATTAGAAAAAGTTATCTATTTAAGGTTGTTCAATACAATGTGAACATATATTTTGATATTCTAAAACATTATAAATTGATGCAATTAATTGCAGTAATTTATAATGATTTAGAATCAATTTTTTTTTTTTTTTTAATGTATTCAACACTGTTGTGTCTTAAATATATTTTTTAAGTGTGACAACACACACCTTTTCTTCGCTCCTTGTGTATACTGCTTTGAGTTTAAGTCGCCATTGTTTTTTCATTTAATTAAAATAAAAGTAAAAATATTTTACTTTCTCTCTGTGTATTATTTCATACAAAGGTTTATTCTTTCTTTATTGGAATTGATTATCTCCAGTTATTATAGTAGCTTAGGTTTTGCAGTGTCCAGTTTCAGCGAAGCTAGAACGTCTGCGCAAAGCACTAGGCTATTCGGCTCTAGCTGCTCTCGTGACAAGTCAGTCTTGCGCGAACCGTCGCGGTAAGTGGTTGTAGTGCCACACCAGTGCTAAGTTTATTCAATATAAATATGTATATTGGTATTCAAATTGTGTTTCCTTGCATAATTTTATTTTAACAATATAATATCTAGTTAGTACCTGTTATATTCGGAGTGTTTCTTATTTATTGTATTTAAATATAATAAATAAATATTTTTGTAAATAAAGTGAGTACTTTGGTTTTAACAATTTTAAACGACAGTAGATATTATTTTGTTTAAAATTTTATGTGTTCAGTGTCGTTTGAATTGTGAAATGCAAAATTAGTGTTTGTGCAATACTTGTTACTGTGTCTCCTAAGTGAGTGAGCTGAGCAGAACCTGCTGCTGGCTGTATGCTAGGTCCTGATCCTGGTAAGTCAATACTTTTTATGACTCTTATATTTTATTTTTATTTTATTGTTGGATGTTGTTTCTTGTTTCTTTAAATTCACGACGTGCAGCTGCCGAATATTTATGTGCTGTGCTCGTGGATCTATTTTGTTTTATTTTTCTTTATTACCTATTATATTCGGAGTGTTCCTTAGTTATTTTATATAAATATAATAAATAAATATTTTTATGTATAAAGTGAGTACATTGGTTTTAGCAATTTTAAACGATAGTAGGTATCTTTTAACTTGACTTTGTCAAAATATACAAATATTTGGCATAGAAGATTAGCACATTTGGGACAAAAATATATGAATGCATGAATTGAATTTCAAATCAAGTGATAATATTGAACCATGTGTTCAAAAAAAAATGTGTTATGTAGATTCTGAACCTTTAAAGACTTACTAGTATTATTATGTATAAAACTTTCTGCCTCTCAATACGTTTTCTGTGGATCTCCGATACATTGTTAATACGTCTGAGATATGTCATCTTTCGATATTGTTAAAATGATATTAATTTTGTAAGGTTTATAGTTTAAGTTTAAACTAGATGAGGTCGGAGCTAGACGACATATACTCTTACAGATACAGATATATTTATTCTTTGTACATACATTTTTTTTTTTACTTTGTACGTTCATTTACAATGAGAAATACTAACATACCGCTTACTAATCTAAACATTTACGTACATAACTGTTGCACGTACGCTGACAATGCATGTTCTTGCCCCAGTTTAGCTAAACCTGACCATTTAAAATATCTAGGTGTCACTATTGACTCCAATCTAAATATCCGTAAACATATCGATTTACTATGTACTAGAGTGCGCAAATTAATATATGTTTTTAAGAATTTACGGAACATAGCCGATTATAAATTAATTAAACAGATTTATTTAGCTTTGTGTCAATCCATTCTCAACTATTGCATAACTTCCTGGGGTGGTGCTGCAAAAACAATTTTACTCCCTCTAGAACGTGCTCAAAGAGCATTTCTAAAGGTACCTTCCGCCCTTTTAGATTTCCTACGCACCAGCTCTACATAGCATGTAATGTACTAACAATACGGTAATTATTTATTCTAAGCTTAGTACTACACCTGCACACTGCACTTCCTTTTGCCCCAGTACCTACCGACAGGAGAAGAAAGGACTTGGTTTGTATAAAGTCACATACATCTTTTATGGGGTACTGTGTTAAATGTTACAACAAAATACCTTATTATATATTGCAATTAAATGAAAGAAAATTTAAAACTCATATTAAAAGTACACTTTGTAAACAAGCATATTACAAATTAGAGGATTATATCCTAGATAAGAATGCTTGGAAACATGCTGGTCTTGCTCCATAGGACAATCTAGAGTCTAGACAAAATCAAACTGGTTGCTAATTTAATTGTATAATTTATAATTTTTATGACATTGTTTTTTACATTATGTAACTACTTTAACTCACACACTAAATTATTACTTGTTTTTTTTTTTGAAAAATCATCTACTTCTCAATATTTGTAAATATGTGAGCACCATGTATCTATCTCATAATTAATTTACCTGTCATGCGTTATATTTAATTATTTTTACCTATTGTGGTATAGTAATTTTATTCTAGGTGCATCGTCTTCACATATAATTATTATGTATACATAATATTGTAAAACATTTTTAAAAGAGTAACGGTGGAGTTTCTTGCCCATTCTTCTCCATACGAAACTACCTTTTGGAAGGGGCAACTAGAATCAATTCAATTTTTTGTAAATTTTGACGTTCTAAAGTGCCTTTTTATGTGCCTATTTGAAATAAACGATTTGACTTTGACTTTGACTTTGACACAAACTAGACATGCTTTTGCTAATCGATTTTATGTGTTTTTAGGACCTTTTCTGTATAATAGGCTCAACAAGTTACTAAGCTTCTATAGTTTAAGTTATATAAAATGTAGTAAAATGTTATCACAATATTTAACGATACTCAATTACACAGACACAGAAAAACTTTTAGAAATTTTGGCATGATGATAATATATTCCCTCGTATTTACTTTTGTATATTTACGTAGGCTTAGTTTTAGGAAATAATGTACCAATATGCTTTTCCTTAAAGTTGTTAATAGATTATTATTATCAGTTCAACTTAAATTTTACTGTCCCAATTATTGAAATGTAAAGTGATGGCCTGAAAACACAGGTTTGAATTAACCTAGATCGGGCGTGTCCCTCCCTTATATTGTAATTCCGAATTATCATTATTTGCATCTGTAATAAAATTTTAGTTTTAGTTTATTTTTAGGCACTACAATATTGTATGGAAAATATTACTACAGTTGACTAAATGTACACTTTTTGTAAATGTTTTTATTCAATAAATATTATTATTAAAATTATTATTATTATTATATTATAGCTCGTAATTTGAAAAAGTTATCTATTTAAGGTTGTTCAATACAATGTGAACATATTTATTGATATTCTAAAACATTATAAATTGATGCATTTTTTTTTTTTTTTGTTTTTTTATGTATGCGACACTGTTGTGCCTTAAAAATGTTTTTTAAGTGTGGCAACACACACCTTTTCTTCGCCCCTTGTTTATACTGCTTTGAGTTTAACCCGCCATTGTTTTTTCATTTAATTAATATAAAAGTAAATATATTTTACTTTCTCTCTGTGTATTATTTCATACAAAGGTTTATTCTTTCTCTATTGGAATTGATTATCTCCAGTTATTATAGTAGCTTAGGTTTTGCAGTGTCCAGTTTCAGCGAAGCTAGAACGTCTGCGCAAAGCTCTCGGCTACTCGGCTCTAGCTGCTCTCGTGACAAGTCAGTCTTGCGCGAACCGTCGCGGTAAGTGGTTGTAGTGCCAAACTAGTGCTAAGTTTATTCAATATAAATATGTATATTGGTATTCAAATTGTGTTTCCTTGCATAATTTTATTGTAACAATATAATATCTAGTTAGTACCTATTATATTCGGAGTGTTTCTTATTTATTGTATTTAAATATAATAAATGGATATTTTTGTAAATAAAGTGAGTACTTTGGTTTTAACAATTTTAAACGACAATAGGTATTATTTTGTTTAAAATTTTATGTGTTCAGTGTCGTTTGAATTGTGAAATGCAAAATTAGTGTTTGTGCAATTCTTGTTACTTTGTCTCCTAAGTGAGTGAGCTGAGCAGAACCTCCTGCTGGCTGTATGCTAGGTCCTGATCCTGGTAAGTCAATACTTTTTATGACTCTTATATTTTATTTTATTGTTGGTTGTTGTTTCTTTAAATTCACGACGTGCAGCTGCCGAATATTTATGTGCAATGCTCGTAGCTCTACTTTGTTCTTTTTTCCTTTATTAGGTGTTAACAGTTAACTATCTATAACTATTATTAATAGGCTCATTTATCACACAAACATAGACTGATAGCAAAAATGTAAATCATATTAACTTTTTAACGAGCCTGCTTCACAAAAATTATTTAAATTCGAAACATTGTCAGTATCCAGGTAGTCTACATATAGCCCTAAAACGATTTTGTCCCCCAAATAAATCAAAGTGAAATATGAATTAATATCGTTATGTTCAAAATATAGGTATCAAGAAACAAATCCTGTTAATCAGACTGGCGTCGGCGCTGCAAATGTTACTTAAAATATTTTCCTCGGACACGTCGGCGCTGCATTTGTAACTTTAGTCGATTTGTTGCGTTCAAATCGATTTTGTACCGCGGGCACACTGTATTTGTACCATAAATTTACACCAGGTAGCTCCGTATGAAATTCCGCGTACATACGTCTGCTATACTCTGTGTCAACCACAACATTTTTTGCAAAAACAATTTTTTATGTCAGCACTCCGTCAATTTGTTCAATTTTTTTTACGAACTACGCGCGCTCCCGGGATATTATGTTTTGATGACTTAATTAATAACCCAATGTATTAGTGTTACTCAAGGTTTACGAATATCTATATGTGTCATAGGTTTTGAATCAGTTTTATTGTGTTAAACTCGTCATGAAAAAATTAGGCCCTAGCGACACGCTACGCGCCGGCATTTTCGTAATAAATTATGTAGTTTTACTAAATAATCTATTAGAGTAATGCTTGTAATATGGACATAAGTTCATTATTAGTATTTAAACACGCTCAGAACGTTATAATACTATGAAAATAGTTCAAGATCACCAGTAATCTAATTTCGTTCCGCAAGACATTTTGTATAGGCTACTATTGTTACCCCGACGTTAACGAAATTGCCGAATAAAGGTTCGGACAAATGTTAAATGCGCACACGCTTTGTTTTATTTCCAATTCTTTTGGTATGCAGGTACTGAATTGTTGTAAAATATTTATAATTATTACATACAAATGATGGTCTATCATTTCAAATATATTTCACACAATAATCATCTAAAATAAATTAAATCCTATTCGTAAATCAAAGGTGGGAATGTCAGCCCTCTGGACCTCGCAGGAGGTATTAAATTGTTTAGGGAATGGGGTGTTTGTTTTGGTGTATTGTGCTACTCTGAGCAAACCAAGTAAGGACATATGGGTATCTAAAAAAAGCTTAGATAGTCTAGTTTAATAATAAATAGGTTTTATTGACACAAACTACAAATTAATGTACAAACATTCAGTAAGAACAAATATTTTACGGAAATTCAACACATATACTTAGTTTAACATTTTTTTCAGTTCTTTTGGTTTCTTTGAAATCGTAATAAAGTTTTAACACCTATTGATTCTGTATACTTTCAGCTACACACACGGTTTTATATTTAGGTATAGTTTCAGTAATTTTCTAGTTATTACGCTTTATGTTGGAAATGACCGGTGCGCACGCGCGGAATTAGGTCAAAACTAGCAGGTGGACGTTTCTCAGGCCAACATGTGTGGAACTTGGACGTGTGAGCGGAACTACTAAAATAAGAGTCGATTTTAATTAAATTGAAAATGTTAAGTAAAAAATTTTTAGAGTATGATGCTTTAACATAGTCTGTAAAATGTCGAATGCTGATTTATAGTGGCAAAATATACAGCGCACGCGATGTATCACCAAAACCATGAATAAAGTTTAGAATTGTGTAAAAACTTAAAATGATACGTAAGATAGTGATTTTACAACCGATAACTACAACCGCGTAATTACAACCGATATAATCTCAATTAAGTGGACTATATAGCCGTAATTTATAGCTTTTTTAGTGAAGTCCAGGTACTCTAGGCCAAGATCTAGCCCTGGACCTAACCTTTATCTGTCCGTGAGAAAAGCCTATTTGATTGAGTTTATAAGTTGTAACTAATAGTTCGTTAAGTTTATAAATATGATTTATCCAACCTGCTTTCAGAGGCGTGTCACGCCCTGAAAAAAACAAGTTGTAATGGTCCTAGTAAAGTTATCATTAGCTATATTAGATAAAAGTATATCGCTATAAGTTTAACTGGAAAATACCCATGAGTACAGAAAGTAGTTATTTCAATATTTCTATTGGGATTTTTCCCACGCTGTTAAACTACTTCCATGTTGTAAAGCAATTACGCACAAGGGTTTTTCCACTCTGAATCACTACGCAGTAGCACACCTGTTTTTGCACGATTGCACTAATTTAATAATTATGAAATAAGTTTCCATACTCCAAATGTATAAAACGACCGTCTCTTGACATACCCTTGTAAATATTATAAATTCGATCCAGCCTGTCACACCTTGCTGCCCTCCCCTCAGTGACGCCCTAAGCCGCGGTCCGTACCCCACAGGGGGTGCCCTTAGCGTGCGGTCACTTAGAAATTAAGAAATTCGCCCCTGGCTGGAGGCTTTAAGTTAGTTTAAGGCACCACAGGAACAACCGGTTAAGTAGCCAGGACCTTAGAGGTCACAACTACGAGTTGCCCATTAGGAAAAAAAAAATCACCCTTGTACTTAGTCACCTATCATCTAGTGAATCAACATCTCTACATTGTACGCCCGTTAAATGTTGGTTCACCCTACATTAGTAATCATCGATAATGTACTCTATATCATCTAGTGCTTCAAAATAAAACCCCTTAATAGTGAAGTTTCTGTGTTATTACTTCTTCAGAACATACCCGTATCCACATAGACTTCAGGATATAGTTCCACTCGGAAAATACCTGTAACCTATCGGTACAGGACGTCAGCGCCGCTAGGACAGTGAGGGGCCTATCCTCATGCCGTAAGACTGCCCATTGTGTCACCCTATGTTAAATTTCTACATTTATATCTGTAATTTTTATGGTGTACCTACATAATAAAGAGTATTCTATTCTATTCTATTCTAATAATCTGGATAGGTATACAACCGCCTAACACATATCGCGTCCAGCGATCACGCCCGTCCATAGCAAAAGCGTGATGTAGTTATTTATAGGGATTAGCTATGCAAACTTTAAACAAAATCTGTATGGTAGTTATTTCGTGATGCTGGAAGATACATTCAGACAAACAGATTAACAGACAAAAAATATAAAAATTATAGTTTCGGCATTGGAATCGTTCCCAGAAATCGCAAAAGTTACTTTAAAAAATATATACTCGTATAAGTATATACAGTTTTGACTTCTACGATACGATATGCTGTGCTTCTCAACAATTATGTATAATAGATTAATATACGACTTAAACTTATGGTTTTACGTCCAGCGGGGTTATTACGTAACACACTAACTGTAGGAATTGGTTTCACTTTGACAGTTTAACAACATTCATTGCGTTATTTACGTCGTGGAACAGACAAATTTTTATAACTTACATGACCTAAACGCAAATTTATAATGCCTAAAAATATATGATCCACTGCAGTAACCAATATCAGAAAAATATATGATATTCTTCTGGATATATGCTAGTTCGATAGTGTTGAAAACATAATACAATTAACTTGATATGATAGAAAAAAATCACTAAGATACCTCTAAAAAAATATTTAAACGATTAAAAACCATACTAATATACATGCAAACATTCAGATTTTTTGTCAGATTATTCTACAAGTAATATAATAACGTAATAGTGTTTTAATTTTTTAGTCCAATGAATAGTTTTTTTGTAAATCCATAATTGCTTCATATTTTGCAATAAATTACCAGCGTTGTGTCATCGCGCGTCTCTTTCTTTTCTATATAATCCGCCAGTGACCGCGCTTTAGCTCTTGTAAGCCTCTAAAGAAACAATTGATTGAGATTGTGACTGATAGACTGTTACGCGATTAGGGTGCAGTTTGCTGTGATATTTATTCATTGTTCAGATAATTCAGCAAAAAAAGTCCTAATTCAAATCGTACTTGTAGGTCATTGTACAACCTAACTTTTTAATTGCATCTTTTTTTGTTGGGCACGCTAGTTGCCTAATCAAAACTTTGTTACAGAAAAAAAAATGTTTTGCATTATTTTTTATTAGGTAGAGGTCCAGAATTGAGACTATGTTATTGCGGTAATTGCAAATTCTAAATAACAACTTTAAGCTGTTTATGCTTTTATTGTTACCAATACAGATAAGGCCTACAACGAAGCCGCTTGTGTTCAATAAACTATTGTTCCTTAAGTTGGTCCAAATATGCCTCGAACAGTTTTATTGCAGTTCCTTTGTTTATTTATCTCTGTCCGTACAAATGTGATTTTTGGCTGCGGTGAGCACCCGACTACTAGGGTTTGAGTTTCATTGCACTAATTTATAAAAAAAATAAGCCAGAAGACAAATTTTACTAGAAATGACGCATTTATCAAATGCCAATTTATTATATTAAACTAATTTCATGCTAACTGAAATCGCACGCCAGCATCATCTAGTAGTACTTATTGAGCGATTTCTTACACTATTTTCCAACAATACGTTGATGAATAAAAACTTTTTAGCTGCACACAAATTCGTATAGGACCACTACTTGCCATGAAAACAAAATTGAATGTAAGTAATGTAACTTCCTGTTACATGATAACATTATCAACATACGCAAATTGGAATTAAGTACGTATTACTAAAGCTTACTCAAAAGCAACCAAAACTGATGGAGGTTGTAGCGAAATTAAAAGGATGTTCACCACTTTATCACGTATAATTTATTAGTGTAATGATTTTTTTTTAGTTTAAATATCTAATCAAAATGAAATACAAAATGTTAAAATTAAATATTAGGTACCTAGTAAAACAGTTGCAGAACAGGTAAATTTGCCTAAACGAAAAGAGAGTACGGGAAAACTTGAGATATATTGGATGGTAAATCTTTGTTAAATATTTGGTATCCGAACAAGGGAATCAATTGCAATCGATTTTTAGGTGCGTGGTCGCTAAATTACGTAAACTTTCAAATAAATATTATCTTATAAAAATAACCTAAGTTATCCCGTAAGAAAAAGATTCATGGTTAAAGATCAACTATAATTGGAATGTAAAACCTACAAATATTAACGATTAATATAAAGGGAATGCTTTCCTGAATGTTGACGAACCGTAGCCTCGAAGAACTGTGCGCCTCGACGGACACGACTGTCGAGCAGGTGAAACGACGATCAAGTTTCGCGGGCCAAAAACGATTAATACGAGAGTTATGACAATGCCGACTAGAAAATTGCGAAACCATGTTATAAAATATTTCCAAAATATTTTTTTTCGCGCACCAACTAAGAAACATTGATGCAAAATCCTTTGACGTATGGATAATGTCTAAAATATGAAACGGTTTATAGTCAGATTAAAACCCATTTATCACGATAGACAATGGCGGAAGAGAAATTAAACAGGAGCAGATAAAGTCAAAGTTGATGCAAGAAGTAAGCCGACAGAACGAGAAATTTCTGAATAGAGAGCAAGCCCTAGTCACAACGGCGCAAAATAATAACGAGCCAAGTGCGTGTCAGACCACGCACAATAAAGGGACCCGTCGTTGGGATGGATTTATTCGAAGAACAAACTTAACGTTGTAGTTGAGAATCATGTTTACCTATACGTCCCAACTGTAAATGTAACTTGGCCAACTATTACTCGTCAACTTGTAAAGCCCACTTAGCTGTGATAGTTTTCCTTTTAACTTCATTATATATAAATTCTACTACCGTGATTATTTTCATATATCATAAAACAACCATTTAGCTGGCAAGGGGGGGGGGGGGGACACACATGACTCCAATAAAAATTGTCACTTTAAAGCTTAATATTTCACAAACGGATCCCTTAATCGATTTTTTTTTGACACAAACAAGCAAAACTTTTGAAGGACCTATCCAGCGGTACCCCACACGATGAGATAGACGAAAAAAGAAAACATCCCCACTTTACGTGTTCAGGAGGTACCATAAAAATATATATTTTTCACGATTTTATTTTACTATTTTGGCGGCGTGATTAATATGTATATCCATGCCAAATTATAGCTTTCTAGTACTAAGAGTCTCTGAGCTAAGCTGTAGACGGACGGACAGACGGACATGGTGAAACTATAAGGGTTCCTAGTTGACTACGGAACCCTAAAAAAGAGGTTGATGGAATTTTAGAGTTGACTGAAAAAGAAAATTGTGTTGTCAACTTGACTTTGTCAAATAATTTTTGTCAAAATATACATATTTGGCATAGAAGATTAGCACATTTGGGACAAAAAGATATGAATGCATGGATTGAATTTTAAATCAAGTAATAATATTAAACCATGTGTTCAAAAAAAAATGTGTTATGTAGATTCTGAACCTTTAAACACTTACTAGTATTTTATGTAAAAAAACTTTCTGCCTCTCAATACGTTTTCTGTGGATCTCCGATACATTCTAAATACGTCTGAGATATGTCATCTTTCAATATTGATAAAATGATATCAAATTTTGTAAGGTTTATAGTTTAAGATTAAACTAGATGAGGTCGGAGCTAGACGACATCAACTCTTACAGATACAGATATATTTATTCTTTGTACATACATTATAGCTCTTAATTAGAAAAAGTTATCTATTTAAGGTTGTTCAATACAATGTGAACATATATTTTGATATTCTAAAACATTATAAATTGATGCAATTAATTGCAGTAATTTATAATGATTTAGAATCAAATCATTTTTTTTTTTAAAATGTTTTCAACACTGTTGTGTCTTAAAAATATTTTTTAAGTGTGACAACACACACACCTTATCTTCGCCCCTTGTGTATTTTGCTTTGAGTTTAAGCCGCCATTGTTTTTTCATTTAATTAAAATAAAAGTAAAAATATTTTACTTTCTCTCTGTGTATTATTTCATACAAAGGTTTATTCTTTCTTTATTGGAATTGATTATCTCCAGTTATTATAGTAGCTTAGGTTTTGCAGTGTCCAGTTTCAGCGAAGCTAGAACGTCTGCGCAAAGCTCTCGGCTACTCGGCTCTAGCTGCTCTCGTGACAAGTCAGTCTTGCGCGAACCGTCGCGGTAAGTGGTTGTAGTGCCACACGAGTGCTAAGTTTATTCAATATAAATATGTATATTGGTATTCATATTGTGTTTCCTTGCATAATTTTATTGTAACAATATAATATCTAGTTAGTACCTGTTATATTCGGAGTGTTTCTTATTTATTGTATTTAAATATAATAAATAAATATTTTTGTAAATAAAGTGAGTACTTTGGTTTTAACCATTTTAAACGACAGTAGATATTATTTTCTTTAAAATTTTATGTGTTCAGTGTCGTTTGAATTGTGAAATGCAAAATTAGTGTTTGTGCAATACTTGTTACTGTGTCTCCTAAGTGAGTGAGCTGAGCAGAACCTGCTGCTGGCTGTATGCTACGTCCTGATCCTGGTAAGTCAATACTTTTTATGACTCTTATATTTTATTTTTATTTTATTGTTGGTTGTTGTTTCTTGTTTCTTTAAATTCACGACGTGCAGCTGCCGAATATTTATGTGCTGTGCTCGTAGATCTATTTTGTTTTATTTTTCTTTATTACCTATTATATTCGGAGTGTTTCTTAGTTATTTTATTTAAATATAATAAATGAATATGTTTGTGAATAAAGTGAGTACTTTGGTTTTAGCTTTTTTAAACGATAGTAGGTATCTTTTTCTTTAAAATTTTATGTGTTCAGTGTCGTTTGAATTATGAAATGCAAAATTAGTGTTTGTGCAATACTTATATCTGTGTCTCCTAAGTGAGTGAGCTGAGCAGAACCTGCTGCCGGCTGTATGCTACGTCCTGATCCTGGTAAGTCAATACTTTTTATGACTCTTATATTTTATTTTTATTTTATTGTTGGTTGTTGTTTCTTGTTTCTTTAAATTCACGACGTGCAGCTGCCGAATATTTATGTGCTGTGCTCGTAGATCTATTTTGTTTTATTTTTCTTTATTACCTATTATATTCGGAGTGTTTCTTAGTTATTTTATTTAAATATAATAAATGAATATGTTTGTGAATAAAGTGAGTACTTTGGTTTTAGCTTTTTTAAACGATAGTAGGTATCTTTTTCTTTAAAATTTTATGTGTTCAGTGTCGTTTGAATTATGAAATGCAAAATTAGTGTTTGTGCAATACTTATATCTGTGTCTCCTAAGTGAGTGAGCTGAGCAGAACCTGCTGCCGGCTGTATGCTACGTCCTGATCCTGGTAAGTCAATACTTTTTATGACTCTTATATTTTATTTTTATTTTATTGTTGGATGTTGTTTCTTGTTTCTTTAAATTCACGACGTGCAGCTGCCGAATATTTATGTGCTGTGCTCGTAGATCTATTTTGTTTTATTTTTCTTTATTACCTATTATATTCGGAGTGTTCCTTAGTTATTTTATATAAATATAATAAATAAATATTTTTTGAATAAAGTGAGTACATTGGTTTTAGCAATTTTAAACGATAGTAGGTATCTTTTAACTTGACTTTGTCAAATAATTTTTGTCAAAATATACAAATATTTGGCATAGAAGATTAGCACATTTGGGACAAAAATATATGAATGCATGAATTGAATTTAAAATCAAGTGATAATATTGAACCATGTGTTCAAAAAAAAATGTGTTATGTAGATTCTGAACCTTTAAACACTTACTAGTATTATTATGTATAAAACTTTCTGCCCCTCAATACGTTTTCTGTGGATCTCTGATACATTCTTAATACGTCTGAGATATGTCATCTTTCGATATTGTTAAAATGATATTAATTTTGTAAGGTTTATAGTTTAAGTTTAAACTAGATGAGGTCGGAGCTAGACGACATATACTCTTACAGATACAGATATATTTATTCTTTGTACATACATATTTTTTTTTACTTTGTACGTTCATTTACAATGAGAAATACTAACATACCGCTTACTAATCTAAACATTTACGTACATAACTGTTGCACGTACGCTGACAATGCATGTTCTTGCCCCAGTTTAGCTAAACCTGACCATTTAAAATATCTAGGTGTCACTATTGACTCCAATCTAAATATCCGTAAACATATCGATTTACTATGTACTAGAGTGCGCAAATTAATATATGTTTTTAAGAATTTACGGAACATAGCCGATTATAAATTAATTAAACAGATTTATTTAGCTTTGTGTCAATCCATTCTTAACTATTGCATAACTTCCTGGGGTGGTGCTGCAAAAACAATTTTACTCCCTCTAGAACGTGCTCAAAGAGCATTTCTAAAGGTTGCTACCTTCCGCCCTTTTAGATTTCCTACGCACCAGCTCTACATAGCATGTAATGTACTAACAATACGGTAATTATTTATTCTAAGCTTAGTACTACACCAGCACACTGCACTTCCTTTTGCCCCAGTACCTACCGACAGGAGAAGAAAGGACTTGGTTTGTATAAAGTCACATACATCTTTTATGGGGTACTGTGTTAAATGTTACAACAAAATACCTTATTATATATTGCAATTAAATGAAAGAAAATTTAAAACTCATATTAAAAGTACACTTTGTAAACAAGCATATTACAAATTAGAGGATTATATCCTAGATAAGAATGCTTGGAAACATGCTGGTCTTGCTCCATAGGACAATCTAGAGTCTAGACAAAATCAAACTGGTTGCTAATTTAATTGTATAATTTATAATTTTTATGACATTGTTTTTTACATTATGTAACTACTTTAACTCACACACTAAATTATTACTTGTTTTTTTTTTTGAAAAATCATCTACTTCTCAATATTTGTAAATATGTGAGCACCATGTATCTATCTCATAATTAATTTACCTGTCATGCGTTATATTTAATTATTTTTACCTATTGTGGTATAGTAATTTTATTCTAGGTGCATCGTCTTCACATATAATTATTATGTATACATAATATTGTAAAACATTTTTAAAAGAGTAACGGTGGAGTTTCTTGCCCATTCTTCTCCATACGAAACTACCTTTTGGAAGGGGCAACTAGAATCAATTCTATTTTTTGTAAATTTTGACGTTCAAAAGTGCCTTTTTATGTGCCTATTTGAAATAAACGATTTGACTTTGACTTTGACACAAACTAGACATGCTTTTGCTAATCGATTTTATGTGTTTTTAGGACCTTTTCTGTATAATAGGCTCAACAAGTTACTAAGCTTCTATAGTTTAAGTTATATAAAATGTAGTAAAATGTTATCACAATATTTAACGATACTCAATTACACAGACACAGAAAAACTTTTAGAAACTTTGGCATGATGATAATATATTCCCTCGTATTTACTTTTGTATATTTACGTAGGCTTAGTTTTAGGAAATAATGTACCAATATGCTTTTTCTTAAAGTTGTTAATAGATTATTATTATCAGTTCAACTTAAATTTTACTGTCCCAATTATTGAAATGTAAAGTGATGGCCTGAAAACACAGGTTTGAATTAACCTAGATCGGGCGTGTCCCTCCCTTATATTGTAATACCGAATCATCATTATTTGCATCTGTAATAAAATTTTAGTTTTAGTTTATTTTTAGGCACTACAATATTGTATGGAAAATATTACTACAGTTGACTAAATGTACACTTTTTGTAAATGTTTTTATTCAATAAATATTATTATTATTATTATTATATTATAGCTCGTAATTTGAAAAAGTTATCTATTTAAGGTTGTTCAATACAATGTGAACATATTTATTGATATTCTAAAACATTATAAATTGATGCAATTAATTGCAGTAATTTATAATGATTTAGGATCAAATCAAATTATTATTATTTTTTGTTTTTTTTTATGTATGCGACACTGTTGTGCCTTAAAAATGTTTTTTAAGTGTGGCAACACAAACCTTTTCTTCGCCCCTTGTTTATACTGCTTTGAGTTTAACCCGCCAATGTTATTTCATTTAATTAATATAAAAGTAAATATATTTTACTTTCTCTCTGTGTATTATTTCATACAAAGGTTTATTCTTTCTCTATTGGAATTGATTATCTCCAGTTATTATAGTAGCTTAGGTTTTGCAGTGTCCAGTTTCAGCGAAGCTAGAACGTCTGCGCAAAGCTCTCGGCTACTCGGCTCTAGCTGCTCTCGTGACAAGTCAGTCTTGCGCGAACCGTCGCGGTAAGTGGTTGTAGTGCCAAACTAGTGCTAAGTTTATTCAATATAAATATGTATATTGGTATTCAAATTGTGTTTCCTTGGATAATTTTATTGTAACAATATAATATCTAGTTAGTACCTATTATATTCAGAGTGTTTCTTATTTATTGTATTTAAATTTAATAAATGAATATTTTTGTGAATAAAGTGAGTACTTTGGTTTTAACAATTTTAAACGACAGTAGGTATTATTTTGTTTAAAATTTTATGTGTTCAGTGTCGTTTGAATTGTGAAATGCAAAATTAGTGTTTGTGCAATACTTGTTTCTGTGTCTCCTAAGCGAGTGAGCTGAGCAGAACCTGCTGCTGGCTGTATGCTACGTCCTGATCTTGGTAAGTCAATACTTTTTATGACTCTTATATTTTATTTTTATTTTATTGTTGGATGTTGTTTCTTGTTTCTTTAAATTCACGACGTGCAGCTGCCGAATATTTATGTGCTGTGCTCGTAGATCTATTTTGTTTTATTTTTCTTTATTACCTATTATATTCGGAGTGTTCCTTAGTTATTTTATATAAATATAATAAATAAATATTTTTTGAATAAAGTGAGTACATTGGTTTTAGCAATTTTAAACGATAGTAGGTATCTTTTAACTTGACTTTGTCAAATAATTTTTGTCAAAATATACAAATATTTGGCATAGAAGATTAGCACATTTGGGACAAAAATATATGAATGCATGAATTGAATTTAAAATCAAGTGATAATATTGAACCATGTGTTCAAAAAAAAATGTGTTATGTAGATTCTGAACCTTTAAACACTTACTAGTATTATTATGTATAAAACTTTCTGCCCCTCAATACGTTTTCTGTGGATCTCTGATACATTCTTAATACGTCTGAGATATGTCATCTTTCGATATTGTTAAAATGATATTAATTTTGTAAGGTTTATAGTTTAAGTTTAAACTAGATGAGGTCGGAGCTAGACGACATATACTCTTACAGATACAGATATATTTATTCTTTGTACATACATATTTTTTTTTACTTTGTACGTTCATTTACAATGAGAAATACTAACATACCGCTTACTAATCTAAACATTTACGTACATAACTGTTGCACGTACGCTGACAATGCATGTTCTTGCCCCAGTTTAGCTAAACCTGACCATTTAAAATATCTAGGTGTCACTATTGACTCCAATCTAAATATCCGTAAACATATCGATTTACTATGTACTAGAGTGCGCAAATTAATATATGTTTTTAAGAATTTACGGAACATAGCCGATTATAAATTAATTAAACAGATTTATTTAGCTTTGTGTCAATCCATTCTTAACTATTGCATAACTTCCTGGGGTGGTGCTGCAAAAACAATTTTACTCCCTCTAGAACGTGCTCAAAGAGCATTTCTAAAGGTTGCTACCTTCCGCCCTTTTAGATTTCCTACGCACCAGCTCTACATAGCATGTAATGTACTAACAATACGGTAATTATTTATTCTAAGCTTAGTACTACACCAGCACACTGCACTTCCTTTTGCCCCAGTACCTACCGACAGGAGAAGAAAGGACTTGGTTTGTATAAAGTCACATACATCTTTTATGGGGTACTGTGTTAAATGTTACAACAAAATACCTTATTATATATTGCAATTAAATGAAAGAAAATTTAAAACTCATATTAAAAGTACACTTTGTAAACAAGCATATTACAAATTAGAGGATTATATCCTAGATAAGAATGCTTGGAAACATGCTGGTCTTGCTCCATAGGACAATCTAGAGTCTAGACAAAATCAAACTGGTTGCTAATTTAATTGTATAATTTATAATTTTTATGACATTGTTTTTTACATTATGTAACTACTTTAACTCACACACTAAATTATTACTTGTTTTTTTTTTTGAAAAATCATCTACTTCTCAATATTTGTAAATATGTGAGCACCATGTATCTATCTCATAATTAATTTACCTGTCATGCGTTATATTTAATTATTTTTACCTATTGTGGTATAGTAATTTTATTCTAGGTGCATCGTCTTCACATATAATTATTATGTATACATAATATTGTAAAACATTTTTAAAAGAGTAACGGTGGAGTTTCTTGCCCATTCTTCTCCATACGAAACTACCTTTTGGAAGGGGCAACTAGAATCAATTCTATTTTTTGTAAATTTTGACGTTCAAAAGTGCCTTTTTATGTGCCTATTTGAAATAAACGATTTGACTTTGACTTTGACACAAACTAGACATGCTTTTGCTAATCGATTTTATGTGTTTTTAGGACCTTTTCTGTATAATAGGCTCAACAAGTTACTAAGCTTCTATAGTTTAAGTTATATAAAATGTAGTAAAATGTTATCACAATATTTAACGATACTCAATTACACAGACACAGAAAAACTTTTAGAAACTTTGGCATGATGATAATATATTCCCTCGTATTTACTTTTGTATATTTACGTAGGCTTAGTTTTAGGAAATAATGTACCAATATGCTTTTTCTTAAAGTTGTTAATAGATTATTATTATCAGTTCAACTTAAATTTTACTGTCCCAATTATTGAAATGTAAAGTGATGGCCTGAAAACACAGGTTTGAATTAACCTAGATCGGGCGTGTCCCTCCCTTATATTGTAATACCGAATCATCATTATTTGCATCTGTAATAAAATTTTAGTTTTAGTTTATTTTTAGGCACTACAATATTGTATGGAAAATATTACTACAGTTGACTAAATGTACACTTTTTGTAAATGTTTTTATTCAATAAATATTATTATTATTATTATTATATTATAGCTCGTAATTTGAAAAAGTTATCTATTTAAGGTTGTTCAATACAATGTGAACATATTTATTGATATTCTAAAACATTATAAATTGATGCAATTAATTGCAGTAATTTATAATGATTTAGGATCAAATCAAATTATTATTATTTTTTGTTTTTTTTTATGTATGCGACACTGTTGTGCCTTAAAAATGTTTTTTAAGTGTGGCAACACAAACCTTTTCTTCGCCCCTTGTTTATACTGCTTTGAGTTTAACCCGCCAATGTTATTTCATTTAATTAATATAAAAGTAAATATATTTTACTTTCTCTCTGTGTATTATTTCATACAAAGGTTTATTCTTTCTCTATTGGAATTGATTATCTCCAGTTATTATAGTAGCTTAGGTTTTGCAGTGTCCAGTTTCAGCGAAGCTAGAACGTCTGCGCAAAGCTCTCGGCTACTCGGCTCTAGCTGCTCTCGTGACAAGTCAGTCTTGCGCGAACCGTCGCGGTAAGTGGTTGTAGTGCCAAACTAGTGCTAAGTTTATTCAATATAAATATGTATATTGGTATTCAAATTGTGTTTCCTTGGATAATTTTATTGTAACAATATAATATCTAGTTAGTACCTATTATATTCAGAGTGTTTCTTATTTATTGTATTTAAATTTAATAAATGAATATTTTTGTGAATAAAGTGAGTACTTTGGTTTTAACAATTTTAAACGACAGTAGGTATTATTTTGTTTAAAATTTTATGTGTTCAGTGTCGTTTGAATTGTGAAATGCAAAATTAGTGTTTGTGCAATACTTGTTTCTGTGTCTCCTAAGCGAGTGAGCTGAGCAGAACCTGCTGCTGGCTGTATGCTACGTCCTGATCTTGGTAAGTCAATACTTTTTATGACTCTTATATTTTATTTTATTGTTGGTTGTTGTTTCTTGTTTCTTTAAATTCACGACGTGCAGCTGCCGAATATTTATGTGCTGTGCTCGTAGATCTATTTTGTTTTATTTTTCTTTATTACCTATTATATTCGGAGTGTTCCTTAGTTATTTTATTTAAACATAATAAATGAATATTTTTGTGAATAAAGTGAGTACTTTGGTTTTAACAATTTTAAACGATAGTAGGTATTTTTTTCTTTAAAATTATATGTGTTCATTGTCGTTTGAATTGTGAAATGCAAAATTAGTGTTTTGCAATACTTGTTACTGTGTCTCCTAAGTGAGTGAGCTGAGCAGAACCTCCTGCTGGCTGTATGCTAGGTCCTGATCCTGGTAAGTCAATACTTTTTATGACTCTTATATTTTATTTTATTGTTGGTTGTTGTTTCTTTAAATTCACGACGTGCAGCTGCCGAATATTTATGTGCTGTGCTCGTAGATCTATTTTGTTTTATTTTTCTTTATTACCTATTATATTCGGAGTGTTTCTTAGTTATTTTATTTAAATATAATAAATAAATATTTTTATGAATAAAGTGAGTACTTTGGTTTTAGCAATTTTAAACGACAGTAGGTATCTTTTTCTTTAACATTTTATGTGTTCAATGTCGTTTGAATTGTGAAATGCAAAATTAGTGTTTGTGAAATACTTATTACTGTGTCTCCTAAGTGAGTGAGCTGAGCAGAACCTGCTGCTGGCTGTATGCTACGTCCTGATCTTGGTAAGTCAATACTTTTTATGACTCTTATATTTTATTTTTATTTTATTGTTGGTTGTTGTTTCTTGTTTCTTTAAAGTCACGACGTGCAGCTGCCGAATATTTATGTGCAATGCTCGTAGATCTATTTTGTTTTATTTTCTTTATTACCTATTATATTCGGAGTGTTTCTTAGTTATTTTATTTAAATATAATAAATAAATATTTTTATGAATAAAGTGAGTACTTTGGTTTTAGCAATTTTAAACGACAGTAGGTATCTTTTTCTTTAACATTTTATGTGTTCAATGTCGTTTGAATTGTGAAATGCAAAATTAGTGTTTGTGAAATACTTATTACTGTGTCTCCTAAGTGAGTGAGCTGAGCAGAACCTGCTGCTGGCTGTATGCTACGTCCTGATCTTGGTAAGTCAATACTTTTTATGACTCTTATATTTTATTTTTATTTTATTGTTGGTTGTTGTTTCTTGTTTCTTTAAATTCACAACGTGCAGCTGCCGAATATTTATGTGCAATGCTCGTAGCACTACTTTGTTCTTTTTTCCTTTATTAGGTGTTAACAGTTAACTATCTATAACTATTATTTATAGGCTTATTTATCACACAAACAAAGACTGATAGCAAAAATGTAAATCAATATTAACTTTTGAACCAGCCTGCTTCACAAAAATTATTTAAATTCGAAACATTGTCAGTATCCAGGTAGTCTACATATAGCCCTAAAACGATTTTGTTCCCCAAATAAATCAAAGTGAAATATGAATTAATATCGTTATGTTCAAAATATAGGTATCAAGAAACAAATCCTGTTAATCAGACTGGCGTCGGCGCTGCAAATGTTACTTAAAATATTTTCCTCGGACACGTCGGCGCTGCATTTGTAACTTTAGTCGATTTGTTGCGTTCAAATCGATTTTGTACCGCGGGCACACTGTATTTGTACCATAAATTTACACCAGGTAGCTCCGTATGAAATTCCGCGTACATACGTATGCTATACTCTGTGTCAACCAAAAACATTTTTTGCAAAAACAATTTTTATGTCAGCGCTCCGTCAATATGTTCAAATTTTTTTACGAACGACGCGCGCTCCCTAGATATTATGTTTTGATGACTTAATTAATAACCCAATGTATTAGTGTTACTCAAGGTTTACGAATATCTATATGTGTCATAGGTTTTGAATCAGTTTTATTGTGTTAAACTCGTCATGAAAAAATTAGGCCCTAGCGACACGCTACGCGCCGGCATTTTCGTAATAAATTATGTAGTTTTACTAAATAATCTATTAGAGTACCTAATGCTTGTAATATGGACATAAGTTCATTATTAGTATTTAAACACGCTCAGAACGTTATAATACTATGAAAATAGTTCAAGATCACCAGTAATCTAATTTCGTTCCGCAAGACATTTTGTATAGGCTACTATTGTTACCCCGACGTTAACGAAATTGCCGAATAAAGGTTCGGACAAATGTTAAATGCGCACACGCTTTGTTTTATTTCCAATTCTTTTGGTATGCAGGTACTGAATTGTTGTAAAATATTTATAATTATTACATACAAATGATGGTCTATCATTTCAAATATATTTCACACAATAATCATCTAAAATAAATTAAATCCTATTCGTAAATCAAAGGTGGGAATGTCAGCCCTCTGGACCTCGCAGGAGGTATTAAATTGTTTAGGGAATGGGGTGTTTGTTTTGGTGTATTGTGCTACTCTGAGCAAACCAAGTAAGGACATATGGGTATCTAAAAAAAGCTTAGATAGTCTAGTTTAATAATAAATAGGTTTTATTGACACAAACTACAAATTAATGTACAAAAATTCAGTAAGAACAAATATTTTACGGAAATTCAACACATATACTTAGTTTAACATTTTTTTCAGTTCTTTTGGTTTCTTATGAAATCGTAATAAAGTTTTAACACCTATTGATTCTGTATACTTTCAGCTACACACACGGTTTTTTATTTAGGTATAGGTTCAGTAATTTTCTAGTTATTACGCTTTATGTTGTAAATGACCGGTGCGAACGCGCGGAATTTGGTCAAAACTAGCAGGTGGACGTTTCTCAGGCCAACATGTGCGGAACTTGGACGTGTGAGCGGAACTACTAAAATAAGAGTCGATTTTAATTAAATTGAAAATGTTAAGTAAAAAATTTTTAGAGTATGATGCTTTAACATAGTCTGTAAAATGTCAAATGCTGATTTATAGTGGCAAAATATACAGCGCACCAATTTAAAAATCTACATAAGTATAACATTATACGATAAATCAGATATAATTATTTACTGAAATTATTTACTGATTTAAGTTTATTAAATAACGCAATGTTAGGAAAGTAGGTACCTACCTAATGCATGAAGCATGAACTCACTCATAACAAAATGGCGGACTGTGGTAGCGCGCGAATTCAGTTCGCATGATTTTAGGTTATGGAAATAATTCAAACAAATTGTAATCACACGAATTTAAGATACCCATTTTAGATTTGGTAAAACTCATGATTATGATGTTATAATTATGTATCATTATATTAATTGGACTTTCTATATTAACACCCGTGTAATAAATTTGTTCCGATAGTACCTATAGTGATACATACCAGCCCTCGAGAGAAGGCGTTCTTGACACCCGTCAGTTTCATACAAACGAATACATGTTATGCGAATTAGATCTTTATTAGTTAGGTACTAGAATTGTCGCACTGAGAATTGTCAGAGGTGTCAGGAACACAATCTCTCGACAGCCGGACTGTAGGTGTATTATTCGCTCAGAACAATAACTAAAGCATAGAAGGAAGGCTAAAATAGCAACTGAACTCTATATATTTGTTTCACTTTGACTTATGGAGGCTGCCGATACGTTAGAGAAGGACACACGTACAAAAGACATTTTGTAGGTTGTCAATAATTTTATTCTGACTAATGATGTGACTCACGCTCTTTCAACGTCGATAAATTTATCGATGACATGCATTAATTGCCAAAATGAATGTCTGTGATGTGATATATTAACATTTCTTGAAATATATAAATTATAGCAAAAATCGGGAACAAATGAGAACAGGGAAATTATTAATCTTCAAAAAAATCAACAGATTTTACGGGAAAATTAAATACTACGGTTAAAATGTAATGGACGACATATTAAGTAGAATAGGTCGAGTCAGTCGAGGTTCCTAAGTGCAGACCTACATTAACTTTAACTTGTAAGTCTGTAAATTAAAAAAAATATCAAGTAAGTACATGTAGTAAGTATAATATCATGTTTGTAATAACAATAATAATGTCCAATCGGATATAGCTTCAGCTCCAACAGTAGTTTCGATTGCTAATCAATTAGTTTATGCGCCCTTGTGGAATTGAAACTTTTCAAACCTTTTTGAAGACAATGGGAAGTACATTGAACGATAAAGTAAACCGAACCGAAAGGTTAAGGTTTGCTAAAGTCCTTCAATGTAGGTATGAGGGTCTTTGAATGGATTTATCCTTCATCCGATTAAGGGGTAATTGATTCATTTAGGATTGGCCGTCCACAGTCAAATACAAATACAAAAAAATATTTATTGACATAAAACATATTTTACAACAAATGATAGAATTCTCCGACTCCTGAGCTAGTTATAGTGTCCTCCCGACAAATAAAAGACTTTTTTGTTTTATGACATGACAACAAAATAATTAAAAAAAGTAAATAAAAGAGACTTCACTTTATAGGTACTTCGAATTCTAAACATGTGTACTAAGAACAAAAATGAAAGAAAAAATAAAGAAATAAACAAACAACCAACAGTCCACGGAAGTATAGCTCCATAGACGCGTAATCGTCACTATATGCTTAATGTAGGTACTCCTGCTTGCTGCTTAGTGCTTACATATAGAAATTATGAAACTACGTCGACGGAGTGGCAGTGAACCGCTCGCGTCGGAACATGCAGTCTTCCTGACGCCCACCGCACTGCGTGTCGTACTACTAGCTACATCGAATGGAGATCATCATCATTGACAGCTTTGTTCCACCCAATGCTGAGTAGAAGCCTCCTCCCTTTTGTACCATGCTTCCCTTCCATGCGTACGCTTGCATGCATGCATTACGCTTCGTGTATAAAGCTTAGAATGACAGTCTGAACGAACTCCGCGGCATATTTTGAAGCGTTTATGAAGCTAAGCCTCCGTGTACAGTAGGCCTTAGTACTGAAACCACCTCAAAAACTTCTGGTTTTTAAATGTTTCAATGGGATAACCGTTCTGTCAACAACCAGAATAATAAAGGGTTAAACCTCCATAACAATACCATAAGGGTACCCAAATGAACGGCTAACCCTTCGAACGACAAAATTTTACGCACTTTTCGATTAATGCAACATGTCTATCCTAGGAAATAAAATTATTAATGTAAATTATGGTAGGGAGATTAATATACCTACGTACAGCCACAAATAATAATAAATAAAGATGAAATATGGATGTACTATACACCGCTGCCAACCCCTTTGGCAATGCAGGCATGATAATAATGTTATGTGGTACAATCAGTTATACGACTACAAGTAGCATAACTACTTTAAAGAACTCCATGACTGAGTTAAAGATTAAACTGCCATCTCGTGTCTAAAAGCAACACTCCTGAGGTAAAGCCGCGAACAGACATGAGCCGCGAATAGTTGGCCGTACTTGTCTTGCTCTCGCTTACCACAGGCTCAACGAATCGTCACATCGCCAATCAAATTCAACACAAAAAAACTAATTTGGCTATCAATCTTAGTAATCCTAACTAATATAAAAAATGCGAAAGAAAGTTCTGTTTGTTACCTTTTTACGCTTAAACCACTGAACCGATCATCCTGAAATTTTGCATACACGTTGTCAGGTGTTCAGAAACGGACATAGGGTACCATTTATCCCAAATAAAAGTACTGTTTCCGAGAAAAACAACAATAATGTTCTGATGATAATAGATAGCGCCACGTGTCTTTCGAATCATGACTGAATTATAACCCGAATTGATTGTCAAAGACTTTTTATACCTGTAGTTTTACAGTGCTACAAGGTTCTTTTGGCGCTTGAATGAAATTGACAAGAGGACGCTGCTATTAAACGTTTGTGAAATTGTTGTGACAAAATAAGCTGACGGAGTTAGTTCCGATCTTGGCCACTCTCCAAAAGATCCTTGTACAACATAATACATTGTTACGTAAGTCAAAGTCACGTTACGAAACCTCAAACTGTTCGTTCTACCTGGTTCTATCATATACCATGGTTCGATCAAAGTTCTTGCAAACACTTTAGAACATAACGCGCGTTTGAAACAATAACCCTGCAAAGACATCTAGCGGGGAGAGCTTGTGTTTTCGGCAGTGGAGTGGTGGAATGTGCGATTTTTTGGTAAAATAGGTAACAAAACCATGGCTTTAAAAATAAATTGATATTATAATAAATGTATGTTATTCCTTTAATTTGATCAATATTTTTGTTATATCAATTTAATTCCAATTTTGCGTAATTTGATGTTATTGCTGAAACTTTAAAATAACGAACTACGAGTATTTACAAGTAGTTCATTTGTAGAAAAAAACCTTAAAATAACCTTGAATACGAGTATACCGATAGCAAGAAAATTACAACTAAATAGTATATTTGAGACATACAGAGACATCTAGTGGGTAGTAGCCCAAATAATAAAGTTTGCCAACATCACAGGCCAACAATGAATCAGTGAACTGTTTATGGTTTAAGGTACTTCACGCAGTGCTCTGTTAAAGTGTTGCTTATAGAAATATAGTATAGAAGCCTTCATGCTAAAAAGTATTTCAGCATCTAAAATAAATTTCACATATTACGAGTACGTAGTATGGAAACTTGATTGAAATCACGATCAGCATCTTTGAAACACACAGAGACATCTAGCGGATAGTAGTTCAAATAACTTTGCACAATGCATTATTTTTAGTTACGGTACTCGTCAGGGGCAATGTTTAGAACAAAGGACTTAAATTAGAACTTTAACTTTTATCTAGCCTGGACTTTTTACAAAATCTTGCCGAAATCGAAACCGATACTTTAATAATTTATTTGGAACGCGGCGCGAGAGTGAACCTACATGTAACGGGCGTACAATGTAGTGTTTTTTTTATTATTATTATTGAATGGCTTCTGTCAGGTCTACCTATAATAGGAGGTTGTCGCCTTCTCAACCGATCATGCCTGTGGTTGCCTTAATAAGTTAATGCCCCCAGCCAGGGCTTAATAAACTTACAAACTAAGTACTACTACCTCTGGAGTAAGGACCTCGGCGTAGGGCGTCCCTGGGGGAGGGCAGCAATGGACAGGTTGGATCGGAATTAGATAACGTTATGTCAAGAGACTGTCCTTTTATACTTTTGGAAACTATTGCCTAATAATTAAAGTCGTGCAATCGTGCAAACGTGCGTGTGCTATTGCGTAATGATTTAGCGTGGAAATACCCCTTGCGTTATTATATTATTACGCAATATTAAAATAATTACTTTTTGTACCCGTGGTTATTTTCAAAGTAAAGTTATAGCTATTTACCTAATATAACTAATACTAATATCTTAACTAGGGGGCGCGCATTAATATGCTTCGCCCACATTCCACCCCTTGTAACAGGGTTCAGTCGCATTACATCATGGTTTTTCAGGGAGTGCCGCGCTTCTGAAAGCAGGTTGGATAAACCATATTTGCGAACTTTACAGACTATTAGTGTTACAACTTATAAACTCAATTAAATAGGTTTTTCTTATGGACTGGATATCTGAAAGTTAGGTCCAGGGCTAGGTCTCGGTTAATTGAATTTAAAGGGGTTGTACAATAAAATACTTACAATTCGTTTTCAATTAAATCTTGCATATGACTTACCTGATATTATAACACTAAATAATGTGACGCATTGTCGCGAACTTCATTTATACTTTTAGATTGCGAGTTGGGACATAAATACTGGTCTTTTCCAAGGTGCTGTAGTCGCACTTTTGGAAGGGATGTGATCCTTCCGAAGCTTGCGAATGCCTGTGGGCAGATTATTAACCGCCGCCTGTTACTCGGTGTTAAACCCGGGGTCAAATATAGGGTGGTACTAGGAGGAATTGGGAGAAGTAGGGTTAACTCCTATAGACGCCAGTAGCTTTATCCGGTAATCATCCCCTATTAAATTCCTATTTACGGGTAATACTAATTGTAACTTTTTTTTGCCACAATTGTTATAGGATATATTTTGTGTTTTCAATTCAAAAATCTTTCGGATTTACGTAGGTAACGTTTACGTCGCACTTTCGTGCTAAAATGAGAATACATCGTTCTTGAACTTCCGCAGCTTGGTGGACCAATATGTGGCCACGGATTCTTCGTTCTTGAATATCCGCAGCTCGAAGGAACAGACTGAGGTGGACTGTATTGTAGTTTGTTGAGGAAATAAACTTCTTCATATTTCTTGTTCTTGTTTATTCTTGTTGAGCTGGAGATCTACTGTCTCCGCCTAGTAGATCTCCAGCTCAAAGCACGGTCCTTTTCGCCTGGCGCCGTCGTCGAGTGAAGACTGAAGATACGGAGGGAGGGTGCTGATCTTTCTGCTTGCTCTGTCTTGCGCTTACAAACCGCTTCTTTCGAAGCGAACCCGGAGCGTGTTTCGGTGTTGCGAAAACGCTAGTGCCGCGTCGGTGTTTACTGTCTTGTTTCTTAGTGTGTCATTACTTACTCGTCTTTTTAAAGACCATTGCTTCACTGTTTCTTGCAGATTGTCAAAAACGTGGTAAGGTAACTGGTTCGGTGGTATGTGGTAACTTTTTCGGTAGTATGTGGTAGCTGGTTGTTGCAGCTGACCGGAGTACGTCCAGTACTTAACGGCTGGCCTGGGACAATCTCCCAATGTTTTTGACGTATGTTCCCTACTACACTGAGTCGAGTGACTTCGCTGGCGACACACGTCACCATGCACGCACCCCTGAATGCGTAAGTGGGTGGGCACAACACGCTGGGACCTCGGAGAGACGGTGGCGAGGAGGCGGCGAAATTAAACTGCGGGATTTCTTCCTATTTCTTGCAGACAACTATTAACAATAAAAATATCCTAGAACATTATGTGGTAAAAATGTAGGTTGACATATTTTCATTATAGAAAATCCTTAATAACTCTTAAACTACGCGTCCGATTTTTACAAACTAAACGAGGAAATTAGTTTAATAACTAAATCTACCTTTTAAAACAAAAATTATTAAAATCGAACCATAAACAAAAAAGTGAGTTTTTGGAGTTACCTTATTCCTTGCGTAAATTTACACTAACAAATTCTTATCAGATTCTAATTTGAACAGTATTATAGGTCTAGAATATGATTATTTACATTCAATATGAGCTAGAATAACTAATTATAACAAGAAAAAACATAAATTAAATCTCTTAAAGTTTTAACTAGTGACTCGAATACTTTTTCTAGCTCAGTACTAATTGCATAGAGGTCCTTACACTACTTGCGCCCTGGTGCCCTGATAGGGTGCGTCGCCGACACTGGCTGGTTTACTGGTGACTGACAAGTACTGTGTCAATACAGTACCTTGAGCAATAATATTGGTATCCGAAAGTATGGAAGAGTATGATGGATCAAAATTTTCGGCCTTTACTATCAGGTCTTTCTAGGAGCTATACGATTGCTGTTTATGAATACGTTAGCCTTTCTCATTTTATAACGATGCGATGAAAGTTTTATTTCATACAGGAGTCCATAGGGTCAGTAACAATTTTACTTAAATTCTAGTGTTATTAGGTTAAAGACAGATCATCATACTACAATAAAAAATCACCGTGGAGCTGCATCCACCTCCGCAAAATCGGGGAATCCCACCGATTTGAGAATACTGTATAAGTACCACATTTTTGGCAGTCGCTAGTTAAATGAGCGAGAAAGCGTAGCATCGTCGAGATTAATGTTCTTTATGGTATATTTTGTTGTTTAGAAACCCGTCATTAACTCATTCAGTCGATAAATACAGGAAAGCGCCTGTCATTCCTGACAGGTCTGCGAATTTAGCATAGACCATTGGAGCCTTTATTTTTATATATAATTAGATCGTTAATCGTTTCTTTTATTTTTTTTACCCGTCCGATCACCATGTTCGGCAAGCCTATCCCTTAGGAGAAGCGAGCTAAATACTTGGTGTCATACTGGACAAGCACCTCTCTTTCGGTGAGCACATAAAGCAGGCGTGTTCGCGCGCCACTTTCGCTCTCGGTAAGCTTTACTCCCTATTGAATGCACGCAGCAAATTGTCACACAAGTGCAAATTGCGCATTTACACAGCGTGCATTCGCCCAATCATGACCTATGCGAGTGTGGTTTTGGCACACTCAAAACCCCACTACATCTATAGGACGCAGACCCTCCAAAACCAGTTCCTTCGTAGGGCAACCGGCTCCCCTTGGTTCGTTCGGAATGAGATCCTCCATCTCGATCTGAAAATCCCCACTATGCGTCAATTCACGAAGCGCATTTCCAAGCGTTTCTTTGATTCCGCGGCCTCACATCGCAACCCTCTGGTTGTCGAGGCTGCCAGTTATACCCCCTCCCGTATCAGTCGTACCCGCCGTCCAAGGCATGCCCTAACCGACCCCGATGACCCGATAACCCTCCTCCAGGAGAGCAGTAGGGCCACCAGTACAGTGCACAAACACAGACTGCCATCGTTCCGACCTCGGCGCCGAGGTCCATCGCGACGCCCCCTACGTAATTGTAATAATAATGTACTAAGTTCGATCCAGCCTGTCCCACCTTGCTGCCCTCCCCTCAGTGACGCCCTAAGCCGAGGTTCGTACCCCACAGAGGGTGCCGTTAGCGTGCGGTCACCTAGAAATGTAAGAAATACGCCCCTGGCTGGAGGTTTTGAGTCTACTTAAGGCACCCACAGGACAGTCCGGTTAAGTAGCCACGACCTCTAAGGGTCAAAACTACGAGTTGCCAATTAGGAAAAACCTAAAAAAATATTTTATTTTATAATCCTGAAGCATATTAAACAGTAATGTCAAAACTTTTCTGACTCACGACACAATACGTCGTAGTGAGAGCGCGCGCGTAGCAGTGCTTCCACTACTTGCGCCCCAGGGCGCAAATAGCATGTCGTCGCCAACAGCTCTGTAAATAACAAACCTAATTAAAACAAATGCCTAGTCTTGTCTTCCTGGGCTTTCTACGTAAAATCATTTCCCTACACATCATATTCATAGGTCTTTCATACACAATAAATAACCATTACCCATTCTGACTCTCAAATAATGCATATCGATAACTTTACTTACATAGACTTTATATCCTCTTTCGAACACATGCAATTAATTGCCTTTCATTCATCCTTTTGTGGCAATCAACCCAACATTATGATCTGTACAAGACAGCTGCTGTCCAGGTCTGTTTGATAAATTTGTATTTAAGGGATTGTTGCTTGCTGTGTTAATTCCGATATTGAGATACCGAAAGTCGGGATAAGAGCTATGGCTCCAGAATAGGAGAGACCGCCGAAATCACACAACATATTTATGTGTATTCGGTTTTTATTTTGCTGATTTTCAAGACATACTCCAGCTTCTGTAGCCATTTTGAATACAACACCTGTTGTGCTGACCCCAACTAAAGGGCAAGGGAATGGTCTGGTTTCCGAAAAGAGCTGCATCATCGTCATCATTTCAGACATAGCCATAGGACCTAGCCCATAGTTCTGTGCCTCTCGCATCCAGCGGATTCCTGCGGCCTTCATAAGGCCATCGGCCCACTTTGTGGAAGGCTTTCCAACGTTACGTACGTCATCCAATTCGCGGTCGCCACTCCAGAACCTTCCGGGCATCTGTTCTGCTAGCATTGTTGTCTGCCCACTGCCACATAAGTTTGGCAATTCTCGGGCTAAGAACCTCGTATTTTAACCAGGGCGTTGTCGTCCTTTTTAAAGTTGAAGATCATTTGCCTTACCTCTTTCCAACAATGTTGGGGTTTTGCTATGAAATAATATTGGGGTTTTGCTATGAAATAGGGACTCATCCCCAAATCGACCGACTACATCAAATATTAATGCAAACCGATACCTCTAACCAGTGCGGGAGAAAATTTAGCAAGTGATCTATTATATAATTAATTCAATATTCATAAACATAAGTTTTTATGGAAGCAGTGGTATTGTATGTTTGGTTTCTCCATTAAATAAAGTTTAATATTAACAAGAATAAGTAAAAAACTGAGATGAAAATCATACGCGATCGGCCAATCAAATTTGTAGAAATCTCTGATTGGTCGAGAGCAGTGATCGCAGCACCTGCGCAACTGCGCGCAGCTATATAAAGAGCGCTCCCGCGCTCCCTTATTATTATAACTAATGTCGGAGTCGGAGTCGGGAGTCGGGCAGTCGGGCGGAACTAATGCGGGAGAAATAATGGTTAACGGCTCTTAGTGCGAGGGGGTGTTACGTTTTCGGATAGGTCATGAAGTTGACGATGCGTGTGCGCGAATTCCGGGAGCGTGAGGTGCTCGTTTAGCCGGTGGCGGTGTTTTATTTTGGCGACTGCGTACGAAGCGTAGGTCGGGTCGTGTTCAAAACGTTATTTTCTCTATAAAAATGATAGTTAGTGCACATCGAGGTCGACGCGTCAACAGGGAGGATATCGAGCTTGCGTGGTAACAGGACTCCGTCGATATCACACAGTCTCGCGAAGGTATTATCGACCTAAAAGTGGAGCGTCGTAAAACACCGCGACCGCCGAACTGTTAAGGACGGACGACTCCGTCCAGGACGTGCAACCTTTTAATTAATATAGTAATATTAAAAGACGCGAGTGCCCTTCGACGAGTTGACAGTGTACAGATTGGTATAATCGCATCAGAAAGCGTAATAAACAATGTGTAAAACGACAATGATGTGATTCGGTCGCGCGCGCCAGTAGCCCGGTACCGTACCCGTAGCTGGCTGGGTGGCGGGCTGGCCGGCCCGTGTACCGCATTCTCCCCACAGTAAGCAGGCTGCTACGTATAATAAAAAAAAATATATAATAATACCTAATGACTGAAGTGAAGATAGGTACGCGAAATAATAAATAACATAAATTGTCATCATCATCATAATAACAATAATAGGTAGGTAGGTAAGTAGATGTTCTACAACGTAAGTAAGTATTGAATATTATGGTCTACTAATGTTATTTTTCATTTCCAGATCTCCAGTATACATAGGTACATCATACATCTCAGTCAGCGGCGATGGACTTTTCACGCGTAGAACAACTTCTTCAACCAACCGCGTGCACTATGCATTATACATAAATATAAGCAAGGGTACCTATTATAAATATACAATTACGGTATTTCATTAATATTCTCCCCCGTCTCGTTGGTAACTAACTAACTAACTAACTCCAAAACCCAAGTAGGTAGGTAGGTAGGTACGTACCTACCTAACGAATCAACTAAAAGGTGGTACTTTACGTACGGCGTATATGTTATATCTGAGTAGGTAGGTAGGTAGGTAGGTATGTAGGAAGGAAGAGGTAGGTACGTTTTTTAGACAATTCCAGTCAAGAAACATATTTAATAATATCGAAACATATGCGGCCCTGAAAAGGGCCTTTTTTTTTATGTGCGCGTCTACATACGCATGGTTGAACGGTGTGATTATGTTCACAACAATCCAACGAACGCACGAACACAACACACACACGTCCACCACAGTATGTAGAGCTAGGATGCAGCACAGGATGCAGCTGTGTTTAACCGCCGAAACCGTACAGGGTGCGACCCTGGCGCTTCAGAGCGTAGACGACGTCCATGGCGGTGACGGTCTTCCTCTTGGCGTGCTCGGTGTAAGTGACAGCGTCGCGAATGACGTTCTCTAGGAACACTTTAAGCACACCGCGAGTCTCTTCGTAGATCAGACCGGAGATACGTTTCACGCCGCCTCTGCGAGCCAGACGACGGATGGCGGGCTTCGTGATACCTTGGATGTTATCACGAAGTACCTTCCTGTGGCGCTTGGCTCCTCCTTTTCCCAGGCCCTTTCCTCCCTTACCGCGACCGGTCATCTTCTTAGCAGTGGGGTTTCAAAATACAAACACGATAAAAAAGCACGGGTGTGCGCACACGAACGACGCGAGCGAGCGACTGTACAATTTTTCGAATCCGTCCTCGTCTTATATTTATACTCTAAGCGGAGCTCAGCGGGCGGGGGGACAGAAACGTGAGGTGCGCGGGGCGAGGCGAGCCGACGCTCGGCGTTGGTTGGCTGGTTCGACGATGTCTCGTAAAACTGAACTTACTAAATAATTAGGCAGTTAGGCTTTTAAGAAATTGATTATTATTATAAAGTGTCTCCATAAAAAGAAAGGATGCACCTATAATAAATACTATGTAGTTTACTCGATAGATAGATATATATATATATAGATAGGTAGGTAGGTAGGTAGGTAGGTAGGTAGGTAGGTAGGTAGGTAGTTATATAGTTAGTTAGTTTAATTCGACCCTTTCTAAGTTACCATAGTAGACAGATAGGTGGGTGATGAAAATTGAACATACATTATTTTATGTACTTCTCGTAAGTGATTTCAGTAATTGTAATGTAAAATATTATGATATAGATAGGTAGGTAAGTAGGTAGCTAGCTAGCTAGCTAGCTAGCTAGCTAGCTGGTTGCTTATGTGGATCATAATTATTATCATATAAATAGTGTGTAGGTAACGTTTTTTTTTTGTGACGTCTGATATAAAGAAACATTTAATAATCTGATAAGTATGTGGCCCTGAAAAGGGCCTTTTATGTGAACGCACGGCCACAGCCACAGACACGCTGCACTGCACGAAGGCAGTGAGACGCGGAGGGCGGAGGGCCACGTCAGCCTGCCGACGTCAGTTTAAGCGCGTTCGCCTCTGATCCTGCGCGCCAACTGGATGTCCTTGGGCATGATGGTGACGCGCTTCGCGTGAATCGCGCACAGGTTGGTATCTTCGAAGAGACCGACGAGGTAAGCTTCGCTAGCCTCCTGCAGCGCCATAACAGCGGAGCTCTGGAAACGGAGATCGGTCTTGAAGTCCTGTGCGATCTCACGCACGAGACGCTGGAACGGAAGCTTGCGGATCAGCAGTTCGGTACTCTTCTGGTAGCGACGAATCTCACGGAGGGCCACAGTGCCGGGCCTGTAGCGATGGGGTTTCTTAACGCCGCCGGTGGCCGGTGCGCTCTTGCGCGCAGCCTTGGTGGCGAGCTGTTTCCTCGGCGCCTTACCACCGGTGGATTTACGAGCGGTCTGCTTAGTACGCGCCATTGTAAACAAAACGGAACGAACGAGAGAGATAGAAAAACAATTTTATATCAATCAACTACGGACGCGCGCGCGGACCTGCACACTTCGAACGTACGAGAGAGAATAAAACCATTCCACCGTCGTTCGGAGTATTTATAGGTTATGAAGCAACGTAGCGGGCAGGAGCGCGCGCGCCCCTGCGCGCCATCTTTAGTACAACGAACGAACGAACGAGCTAACTAAAATTTCTATTAATTTAAAAAAAATGAATAGAACAAGGAATTTAATATTGTATCGTATATATATTTTATTTATATTTTTAAGTTACCAGTAATAGGTATAGCATTATTTCCTCTTTCTTATTTTTGTTTTTTGTTTTCTTTTTTATTATTTTGCCGTTTAACTAAGATTTGTCACATAGGAAAGTGTTGAGAAACTACCTAGGTACTTGTGTGTACCTGTTGTTATAATTATTAAATGTGTTTAAATGATGATTAAGTGGAACTGGACTGCTACAGTCTCATTTAGGTACCTACTTGCATCTTAATACGCTAACGTTTACGCGGGAATTTTTCTGGGCATGTTAGTAGTTGTAGGTATGTTTTTAATAAGACCTCATCTATAATCTAAGTTTTTCGATACGAACTTAGTTAGGTAGGTAGGTAGGTAGGTAGGTAGGTACGTACGTACGTAGGAACCGTACTGTAGATAAGTAGTAACGTTTTGACTGTATTCAAATTTAAAGAAATGCGAATTTATCACATGAACATATTTGTGGCCCTGAAAAGGGCCTTTTGTTTTTACTCCTGCTGCCATCCGGCGGTGTGTGTGCGCGTGTGCGTGCGTGCGCGTCCAGACGTTTGGCGTGGTTTGCTCGTAGCGCGTGCATCATGCGCGTCTCGTACGTACATACATGACACACGGCGAATAGTTATGTGTATGTATGCACATTACGATGACATTAACACGATTAACACGCACCACAGTCAACAAGACACACAAACAAGCGCACTGGGTTTAACACTGTTGTACACAACACACACGAGGCGGCGGCGGCGGCGTCGAGACGGAGCGTCGGCGGCTCTTGCTAGCCTACCGACCGCTCACTCACTTGGAGCTGGTGTATTTGGTGACGGCCTTGGTGCCTTCACTGACGGCGTGCTTGGCGAGCTCGCCGGGCAGCAGGAGCCTGACGGACGTCTGCACCTCCCTGGACGTGATGGTCGACCTCTTGTTGTAGTGGGCGAGACGGGAAGCTTCGGCGGCGATACGCTCGAAGATGTCGTTCACGAACGAGTTCATGATAGACATGGCCTTGCTGGAGATACCGGTGTCGGGGTGCACCTGCTTCAGGACCTTGTAGATGTAGATGGCGTAACTCTCCTTCCTCTTGTGCTTCTTCTTCTTCTTGTCGGTCTTGGAGATGTTCTTCTGGGCTTTACCAGACTTCTTGGCGGCTTTACCACTTGTCTTGGGCGGCATTATGAATTTGGTTTAATACGTGACGTGCTACCGAAACGGTGTTCAGTCGCAGTATAAAACAGCTTTCGGTGAACAGTTGTATTTATACCGTCGCTCGTGGCTCACAGTCGCGGCAAGCGATGAGAAATTCGACGCAGCGGCGGACCAATCACAGCGCTCCTAAGCCATAGTGTAGATCGCGCGCGGGGAGAGGGGATGCCCGGGAGAGAGGCGCGAGGGGGGAGGGGGGGGGGGGGGGGGGGGCGTTCGACATTATTGAAAGTAATTTAAATAATAATAACAAATCACATTAAATTTATAAAGCTGCACACATTACTTTGTGAAATTATCATCTTCTCCAACAGTTCTGTGTGTTACACTTATTTACTTACTTACTTGCTTACTTATTTACTTACTTACTTACTTATTTACTTACTTACTTACTTACATACATACATACATACCTACCTACCTACCTACCTACCTACCTACCTACCTACCTACCTACCTACCTACGTACCTACGTACCTACGTACCTACCGCCCGACAACATTATTCTCTAAGTACCTACTGCTAAACTAATACTTAATCGATTCTTTCTTAAACTTTGCGTTTTATGGTAAGGTTGTAAGTAAGTATGTATGTATGTATGTATGTATGTATGTATGAATTAACGTTTTTGTTTGACGACAACACCGATAAAGAAACTGTCTTTGTTATAATATATATTTTGACGAATCATATTGTGGCCCTGAAAAGGGCCTTTTGTTTTGAATGCATACGAGCGGAGAGCATCGCGCAACCGACATAATACATATAATATTATATCGAAGTACGCGTACGCGTGCGGGGGCACTCGCACGAAGCACCACGTTCAGAAGAATTCGCGGCACCACGTTTAAGCCTTCTTCTCGGTCTTCTTGGGCAGTAGCACGGCCTGGATGTTCGGCAGCACACCACCTTGAGCGATCGTCACACCGGAGAGCAGCTTGTTCAGCTCCTCGTCGTTGCGGATGGCCAATTGAAGATGACGCGGGATGATCCTGGTCTTCTTGTTGTCTCTCGCGGCGTTTCCGGCCAACTCGAGGACCTCAGCGGCCAGATACTCCATCACGGCGGCCAAGTAGACGGGAGCGCCGGCACCCACGCGCTCGGCGTAGTTTCCGTTACGCAGCAGCCTGTGAATACGACCCACAGGGAACTGGAGACCGGCACGGTTGGAACGGGACTTTGCCTTTCCCTTCACCTTGCCACCTTTACCGCGACCAGACATAATTGAAAGATTTAAAACTCACGAAAAAAAACAACGAAACACGCGTACAGCAGTGCGCGCGCCGAAGGAATCTATCAGATCCCGCCCGTCCGCGCTATTTATACTTGCCCCGCGTAGCTGTATCAGTGGGAGGGGTGGACAGTTAACGAAACTAATTCACAAAACGCGCAAGCGCGCGCGCGCGCGCCCGTCTCTACTGACAGTACTCACACACACACTCACTCACCCACCGCACCATGGATATGGGGTGGGTAGAGATTTAGCACAATTTAATAAACACATAATATTACAAACGAAGATACTACTATAAAATATATAAATTGCGTTTTACCGAAATCTAGGGTAATCTAAATATAGGGTTAGGGTTAATAAGCTGGTCGACGGAGCCCCGCTTCGCGGGGCTTCTTTTTCTGTCTAAAGGGTTTATAGGAACCTAACCAACCGAACCTCGGGATGCCACTGACGTCGACCGTCTAGGGTTAGGATTTTCGGGAACATTTATTATGTTTTCGGAAACTTAGTTCGGTAATTCATTTTAATTAACACAGCTTAGCTGTTAGTATTACAGTCAACCAGAGATCGATCGCTGGAAGTTAATTTGGTTGGTAGGTAGGTAGGTAGGTAGGTAGGTAGGTAGGTAGGTAGGTAGGTAGGTAGGTAGGTAGGTAGGTAGGTAGGTAATATATTTACTTCGTGTACCTATTTGCGTTATGTTATGTTATTAGGTATTATACAACGTTTTGACTGTCTGTGTTACAGAAACGAATATTGTTCATATTCATGATAGTATTGTTAGCCCTGAAAAGGGCTTTTTGGTGTGGTGAGCGCATGCACGCGCGCTAAGCGTCTCGGTGCCGCCGTCCGTGGTTTCTTCATTCAGTTGCTTGCTGCTTCTGATGAAAATCGCTGGTGACGAACTCGAGACACGTCGAGCGCGTTCCGCACCCTCCTTCCCGAGGACGATAGACGCGTACGTACTGCTGCGTGCGCGCGGTTGGTTGACGATGAGGAAAACAAACGCGCAAAGCACGCGCGCGCCTCTCTCTACAGTGCATGATTATTTTAAGTACACGCACAATATGTGTAGGTAAGACGCGCACGCACACTAATTGTCACTATCACTCATCAGCCGTTGTTGTTGTTGTTGTTGTTGTTGTTGTTGCACTGATGGTGGTCTATGTATGGTGACGGTGGTGACGTGATGGTCTGGTCAGCCGACTCTGCGCCGCTGTCGTCGTAGTCGTCGTCGTCGCCGTCGCCGTCGCCGGTGTAACGCGAACGCGACCGTAGCTTACTTCTTAGCGGCGGCAGCTTTCTTGGCTGCCGGCTTAGACTTGGGTGTAGCCGCGGCCTTCTTGGGTTTGGGCGCTTTAGGTTTCTTGGTTGGCGGCTTCGCTGTCTTCTTAGCTTTGGGAGCGGCGCCTCCCTTCGCCTTAGCGGGGGCGGCGGCCTTCTTGGGGGCCGGCTTTTTCTTAGCGGCGGCGGCGGCCTTCTTGTCCTTGGCGGCGGAGGCGGCCGACGCCTTGGACTTCGACGGTGAACCGGAGGCGGCAGCGGCGGCCGCGGCCGCGGCTGCTGCCTTCTTGGTCTTTGCTCCGGCCGCTGAGACGGTCGCCTTCTTCGCCTTCGCGGCGGCGGCGGGCGCCTTGCCGGCGGCCTTGCCGGCGGCGCCGGCGGGCTTCTTGGCAGCGGCCGACTTCGACTCGAGCTTGAAGGAACCGGAGGCACCCTTGCCCTTGGTCTGGATCAGTGCCCCAGATTCGACGGCGCTCTTCAGATATTTCCTGATGAACGGAGCCAGTTTCTCCGCGTCGACCTTGTACTGCGCGGCGATATACTTCTTGATCGCCTGCAGGGAAGATCCGCTGCGCTCCTTCATCTCCTTGATGGCGTTGTTGACCATCTCAGATGTTTTGGGATGGGTCGGCTTCGCCTTCGGTTTCTTCGCGGCACCGGCTCCGCCGGCCTGCCTCGCCTGCTTCTTCGCCGGTGTAGCGGGCGCTGGAGCCTCGGTAGCGACTGCGGTGTCTGCCATCGTATTAATTAGTTAGGTAGGTATGAAAATGTTTGACTTCACACAACACACAACACACACTAAACTTGTTAGTAGGTAGTAGGTAATTATTTATACGAATATAATAATAATATAGAGAGAGACTCAGATGTCGCCACTTATAGGTTTTACGAATTTCGTATACGTACGCCGAAGTACGACGGAACTTTACCGTAACGAGCGCCGTGATGTCGCGGGACGTTTTCTCGTATGAACGCTTGAAAGTTTTCACTAACACGTATCTAATAAAACAAATAAAAATAATGGTTAACGGCTCTTAGTGCGAGGGGGTGTTACGTTTTCGGATAGGTCATGAAGTTGACGATGCGTGTGCGCGAATTCCGGGAGCGTGAGGTGCTCGTTTAGCCGGTGGCGGTGTTTTATTTTGGCGACTGCGTACGAAGCGTAGGTCGGGTCGTGTTCAAAACGTTATTTTCTCTATAAAAATGATAGTTAGTGCACATCGAGGTCGACGCGTCAACAGGGAGGATATCGAGCTTGCGTGGTAACAGGACTCCGTCGATATCACACAGTCTCGCGAAGGTATTATCGACCTAAAAGTGGAGCGTCGTAAAACACCGCGACCGCCGAACTGTTAAGGACGGACGACTCCGTCCAGGACGTGCAACCTTTTAATTAATATAGTAATATTAAAAGACGCGAGTGCCCTTCGACGAGTTGACAGTGTACAGATTGGTATAATCGCATCAGAAAGCGTAATAAACAATGTGTAAAACGACAATGATGTGATTCGGTCGCGCGCGCCAGTAGCCCGGTACCGTACCCGTAGCTGGCTGGGTGGCGGGCTGGCCGGCCCGTGTACCGCATTCTCCCCACAGTAAGCAGGCTGCTACGTATAATAAAAAAAAATATATAATAATACCTAATGACTGAAGTGAAGATAGGTACGCGAAATAATAAATAACATAAATTGTCATCATCATCATAATAACAATAATAGGTAGGTAGGTAAGTAGATGTTCTACAACGTAAGTAAGTATTGAATATTATGGTCTACTAATGTTATTTTTCATTTCCAGATCTCCAGTATACATAGGTACATCATACATCTCAGTCAGCGGCGATGGACTTTTCACGCGTAGAACAACTTCTTCAACCAACCGCGTGCACTATGCATTATACATAAATATAAGCAAGGGTACCTATTATAAATATACAATTACGGTATTTCATTAATATTCTCCCCCGTCTCGTTGGTAACTAACTAACTAACTAACTCCAAAACCCAAGTAGGTAGGTAGGTAGGTACGTACCTACCTAACGAATCAACTAAAAGGTGGTACTTTACGTACGGCGTATATGTTATATCTGAGTAGGTAGGTAGGTAGGTAGGTATGTAGGAAGGAAGAGGTAGGTACGTTTTTTAGACAATTCCAGTCAAGAAACATATTTAATAATATCGAAACATATGCGGCCCTGAAAAGGGCCTTTTTTTTTATGTGCGCGTCTACATACGCATGGTTGAACGGTGTGATTATGTTCACAACAATCCAACGAACGCACGAACACAACACACACACGTCCACCACAGTATGTAGAGCTAGGATGCAGCACAGGATGCAGCTGTGTTTAACCGCCGAAACCGTACAGGGTGCGACCCTGGCGCTTCAGAGCGTAGACGACGTCCATGGCGGTGACGGTCTTCCTCTTGGCGTGCTCGGTGTAAGTGACAGCGTCGCGAATGACGTTCTCTAGGAACACTTTAAGCACACCGCGAGTCTCTTCGTAGATCAGACCGGAGATACGTTTCACGCCGCCTCTGCGAGCCAGACGACGGATGGCGGGCTTCGTGATACCTTGGATGTTATCACGAAGTACCTTCCTGTGGCGCTTGGCTCCTCCTTTTCCCAGGCCCTTTCCTCCCTTACCGCGACCGGTCATCTTCTTAGCAGTGGGGTTTCAAAATACAAACACGATAAAAAAGCACGGGTGTGCGCACACGAACGACGCGAGCGAGCGACTGTACAATTTTTCGAATCCGTCCTCGTCTTATATTTATACTCTAAGCGGAGCTCAGCGGGCGGGGGGACAGAAACGTGAGGTGCGCGGGGCGAGGCGAGCCGACGCTCGGCGTTGGTTGGCTGGTTCGACGATGTCTCGTAAAACTGAACTTACTAAATAATTAGGCAGTTAGGCTTTTAAGAAATTGATTATTATTATAAAGTGTCTCCATAAAAAGAAAGGATGCACCTATAATAAATACTATGTAGTTTACTCGATAGATAGATATATATATATATAGATAGGTAGGTAGGTAGGTAGGTAGGTAGGTAGGTAGGTAGGTAGGTAGTTATATAGTTAGTTAGTTTAATTCGACCCTTTCTAAGTTACCATAGTAGACAGATAGGTGGGTGATGAAAATTGAACATACATTATTTTATGTACTTCTCGTAAGTGATTTCAGTAATTGTAATGTAAAATATTATGATATAGATAGGTAGGTAAGTAGGTAGCTAGCTAGCTAGCTAGCTAGCTAGCTAGCTGGTTGCTTATGTGGATCATAATTATTATCATATAAATAGTGTGTAGGTAACGTTTTTTTTTTGTGACGTCTGATATAAAGAAACATTTAATAATCTGATAAGTATGTGGCCCTGAAAAGGGCCTTTTATGTGAACGCACGGCCACAGCCACAGACACGCTGCACTGCACGAAGGCAGTGAGACGCGGAGGGCGGAGGGCCACGTCAGCCTGCCGACGTCAGTTTAAGCGCGTTCGCCTCTGATCCTGCGCGCCAACTGGATGTCCTTGGGCATGATGGTGACGCGCTTCGCGTGAATCGCGCACAGGTTGGTATCTTCGAAGAGACCGACGAGGTAAGCTTCGCTAGCCTCCTGCAGCGCCATAACAGCGGAGCTCTGGAAACGGAGATCGGTCTTGAAGTCCTGTGCGATCTCACGCACGAGACGCTGGAACGGAAGCTTGCGGATCAGCAGTTCGGTACTCTTCTGGTAGCGACGAATCTCACGGAGGGCCACAGTGCCGGGCCTGTAGCGATGGGGTTTCTTAACGCCGCCGGTGGCCGGTGCGCTCTTGCGCGCAGCCTTGGTGGCGAGCTGTTTCCTCGGCGCCTTACCACCGGTGGATTTACGAGCGGTCTGCTTAGTACGCGCCATTGTAAACAAAACGGAACGAACGAGAGAGATAGAAAAACAATTTTATATCAATCAACTACGGACGCGCGCGCGGACCTGCACACTTCGAACGTACGAGAGAGAATAAAACCATTCCACCGTCGTTCGGAGTATTTATAGGTTATGAAGCAACGTAGCGGGCAGGAGCGCGCGCGCCCCTGCGCGCCATCTTTAGTACAACGAACGAACGAACGAGCTAACTAAAATTTCTATTAATTTAAAAAAAATGAATAGAACAAGGAATTTAATATTGTATCGTATATATATTTTATTTATATTTTTAAGTTACCAGTAATAGGTATAGCATTATTTCCTCTTTCTTATTTTTGTTTTTTGTTTTCTTTTTTATTATTTTGCCGTTTAACTAAGATTTGTCACATAGGAAAGTGTTGAGAAACTACCTAGGTACTTGTGTGTACCTGTTGTTATAATTATTAAATGTGTTTAAATGATGATTAAGTGGAACTGGACTGCTACAGTCTCATTTAGGTACCTACTTGCATCTTAATACGCTAACGTTTACGCGGGAATTTTTCTGGGCATGTTAGTAGTTGTAGGTATGTTTTTAATAAGACCTCATCTATAATCTAAGTTTTTCGATACGAACTTAGTTAGGTAGGTAGGTAGGTAGGTAGGTAGGTAGGTACGTACGTACGTAGGAACCGTACTGTAGATAAGTAGTAACGTTTTGACTGTATTCAAATTTAAAGAAATGCGAATTTATCACATGAACATATTTGTGGCCCTGAAAAGGGCCTTTTGTTTTTACTCCTGCTGCCATCCGGCGGTGTGTGTGCGCGTGTGCGTGCGTGCGCGTCCAGACGTTTGGCGTGGTTTGCTCGTAGCGCGTGCATCATGCGCGTCTCGTACGTACATACATGACACACGGCGAATAGTTATGTGTATGTATGCACATTACGATGACATTAACACGATTAACACCACAGTCAACAAGACACACAAACAAGCGCACTGGGTTTAACACTGTTGTACACAACACACACGAGGCGGCGGCGGCGGCGTCGAGACGGAGCGTCGGCGGCTCTTGCTAGCCTACCGACCGCTCACTCACTTGGAGCTGGTGTATTTGGTGACGGCCTTGGTGCCTTCACTGACGGCGTGCTTGGCGAGCTCGCCGGGCAGCAGGAGCCTGACGGACGTCTGCACCTCCCTGGACGTGATGGTCGACCTCTTGTTGTAGTGGGCGAGACGGGAAGCTTCGGCGGCGATACGCTCGAAGATGTCGTTCACGAACGAGTTCATGATAGACATGGCCTTGCTGGAGATACCGGTGTCGGGGTGCACCTGCTTCAGGACCTTGTAGATGTAGATGGCGTAACTCTCCTTCCTCTTGTGCTTCTTCTTCTTCTTGTCGGTCTTGGAGATGTTCTTCTGGGCTTTACCAGACTTCTTGGCGGCTTTACCACTTGTCTTGGGCGGCATTATGAATTTGGTTTAATACGTGACGTGCTACCGAAACGGTGTTCAGTCGCAGTATAAAACAGCTTTCGGTGAACAGTTGTATTTATACCGTCGCTCGTGGCTCACAGTCGCGGCAAGCGATGAGAAATTCGACGCAGCGGCGGACCAATCACAGCGCTCCTAAGCCATAGTGTAGATCGCGCGCGGGGAGAGGGGATGCCCGGGAGAGAGGCGCGAGGGGGGAGGGGGGGGGGGGGGGGGGGGGCGTTCGACATTATTGAAAGTAATTTAAATAATAATAACAAATCACATTAAATTTATAAAGCTGCACACATTACTTTGTGAAATTATCATCTTCTCCAACAGTTCTGTGTGTTACACTTATTTACTTACTTACTTGCTTACTTATTTACTTACTTACTTACTTATTTACTTACTTACTTACTTACATACATACATACATACCTACCTACCTACCTACCTACCTACCTACCTACCTACCTACCTACCTACCTACGTACCTACGTACCTACGTACCTACCGCCCGACAACATTATTCTCTAAGTACCTACTGCTAAACTAATACTTAATCGATTCTTTCTTAAACTTTGCGTTTTATGGTAAGGTTGTAAGTAAGTATGTATGTATGTATGTATGTATGTATGTATGAATTAACGTTTTTGTTTGACGACAACACCGATAAAGAAACTGTCTTTGTTATAATATATATTTTGACGAATCATATTGTGGCCCTGAAAAGGGCCTTTTGTTTTGAATGCATACGAGCGGAGAGCATCGCGCAACCGACATAATACATATAATATTATATCGAAGTACGCGTACGCGTGCGGGGGCACTCGCACGAAGCACCACGTTCAGAAGAATTCGCGGCACCACGTTTAAGCCTTCTTCTCGGTCTTCTTGGGCAGTAGCACGGCCTGGATGTTCGGCAGCACACCACCTTGAGCGATCGTCACACCGGAGAGCAGCTTGTTCAGCTCCTCGTCGTTGCGGATGGCCAATTGAAGATGACGCGGGATGATCCTGGTCTTCTTGTTGTCTCTCGCGGCGTTTCCGGCCAACTCGAGGACCTCAGCGGCCAGATACTCCATCACGGCGGCCAAGTAGACGGGAGCGCCGGCACCCACGCGCTCGGCGTAGTTTCCGTTACGCAGCAGCCTGTGAATACGACCCACAGGGAACTGGAGACCGGCACGGTTGGAACGGGACTTTGCCTTTCCCTTCACCTTGCCACCTTTACCGCGACCAGACATAATTGAAAGATTTAAAACTCACGAAAAAAAACAACGAAACACGCGTACAGCAGTGCGCGCGCCGAAGGAATCTATCAGATCCCGCCCGTCCGCGCTATTTATACTTGCCCCGCGTAGCTGTATCAGTGGGAGGGGTGGACAGTTAACGAAACTAATTCACAAAACGCGCAAGCGCGCGCGCGCGCGCCCGTCTCTACTGACAGTACTCACACACACACTCACTCACCCACCGCACCATGGATATGGGGTGGGTAGAGATTTAGCACAATTTAATAAACACATAATATTACAAACGAAGATACTACTATAAAATATATAAATTGCGTTTTACCGAAATCTAGGGTAATCTAAATATAGGGTTAGGGTTAATAAGCTGGTCGACGGAGCCCCGCTTCGCGGGGCTTCTTTTTCTGTCTAAAGGGTTTATAGGAACCTAACCAACCGAACCTCGGGATGCCACTGACGTCGACCGTCTAGGGTTAGGATTTTCGGGAACATTTATTATGTTTTCGGAAACTTAGTTCGGTAATTCATTTTAATTAACACAGCTTAGCTGTTAGTATTACAGTCAACCAGAGATCGATCGCTGGAAGTTAATTTGGTTGGTAGGTAGGTAGGTAGGTAGGTAGGTAGGTAGGTAGGTAGGTAGGTAGGTAGGTAGGTAGGTAGGTAGGTAGGTAATATATTTACTTCGTGTACCTATTTGCGTTATGTTATGTTATTAGGTATTATACAACGTTTTGACTGTCTGTGTTACAGAAACGAATATTGTTCATATTCATGATAGTATTGTTAGCCCTGAAAAGGGCTTTTTGGTGTGGTGAGCGCATGCACGCGCGCTAAGCGTCTCGGTGCCGCCGTCCGTGGTTTCTTCATTCAGTTGCTTGCTGCTTCTGATGAAAATCGCTGGTGACGAACTCGAGACACGTCGAGCGCGTTCCGCACCCTCCTTCCCGAGGACGATAGACGCGTACGTACTGCTGCGTGCGCGCGGTTGGTTGACGATGAGGAAAACAAACGCGCAAAGCACGCGCGCGCCTCTCTCTACAGTGCATGATTATTTTAAGTACACGCACAATATGTGTAGGTAAGACGCGCACGCACACTAATTGTCACTATCACTCATCAGCCGTTGTTGTTGTTGTTGTTGTTGTTGTTGTTGCACTGATGGTGGTCTATGTATGGTGACGGTGGTGACGTGATGGTCTGGTCAGCCGACTCTGCGCCGCTGTCGTCGTAGTCGTCGTCGTCGCCGTCGCCGTCGCCGGTGTAACGCGAACGCGACCGTAGCTTACTTCTTAGCGGCGGCAGCTTTCTTGGCTGCCGGCTTAGACTTGGGTGTAGCCGCGGCCTTCTTGGGTTTGGGCGCTTTAGGTTTCTTGGTTGGCGGCTTCGCTGTCTTCTTAGCTTTGGGAGCGGCGCCTCCCTTCGCCTTAGCGGGGGCGGCGGCCTTCTTGGGGGCCGGCTTTTTCTTAGCGGCGGCGGCGGCCTTCTTGTCCTTGGCGGCGGAGGCGGCCGACGCCTTGGACTTCGACGGTGAACCGGAGGCGGCAGCGGCGGCCGCGGCCGCGGCTGCTGCCTTCTTGGTCTTTGCTCCGGCCGCTGAGACGGTCGCCTTCTTCGCCTTCGCGGCGGCGGCGGGCGCCTTGCCGGCGGCCTTGCCGGCGGCGCCGGCGGGCTTCTTGGCAGCGGCCGACTTCGACTCGAGCTTGAAGGAACCGGAGGCACCCTTGCCCTTGGTCTGGATCAGTGCCCCAGATTCGACGGCGCTCTTCAGATATTTCCTGATGAACGGAGCCAGTTTCTCCGCGTCGACCTTGTACTGCGCGGCGATATACTTCTTGATCGCCTGCAGGGAAGATCCGCTGCGCTCCTTCATCTCCTTGATGGCGTTGTTGACCATCTCAGATGTTTTGGGATGGGTCGGCTTCGCCTTCGGTTTCTTCGCGGCACCGGCTCCGCCGGCCTGCCTCGCCTGCTTCTTCGCCGGTGTAGCGGGCGCTGGAGCCTCGGTAGCGACTGCGGTGTCTGCCATCGTATTAATTAGTTAGGTAGGTATGAAAATGTTTGACTTCACACAACACACAACACACACTAAACTTGTTAGTAGGTAGTAGGTAATTATTTATACGAATATAATAATAATATAGAGAGAGACTCAGATGTCGCCACTTATAGGTTTTACGAATTTCGTATACGTACGCCGAAGTACGACGGAACTTTACCGTAACGAGCGCCGTGATGTCGCGGGACGTTTTCTCGTATGAACGCTTGAAAGTTTTCACTAACACGTATCTAATAAAACAAATAAAAATAATGGTTAACGGCTCTTAGTGCGAGGGGGTGTTACGTTTTCGGATAGGTCATGAAGTTGACGATGCGTGTGCGCGAATTCCGGGAGCGTGAGGTGCTCGTTTAGCCGGTGGCGGTGTTTTATTTTGGCGACTGCGTACGAAGCGTAGGTCGGGTCGTGTTCAAAACGTTATTTTCTCTATAAAAATGATAGTTAGTGCACATCGAGGTCGACGCGTCAACAGGGAGGATATCGAGCTTGCGTGGTAACAGGACTCCGTCGATATCACACAGTCTCGCGAAGGTATTATCGACCTAAAAGTGGAGCGTCGTAAAACACCGCGACCGCCGAACTGTTAAGGACGGACGACTCCGTCCAGGACGTGCAACCTTTTAATTAATATAGTAATATTAAAAGACGCGAGTGCCCTTCGACGAGTTGACAGTGTACAGATTGGTATAATCGCATCAGAAAGCGTAATAAACAATGTGTAAAACGACAATGATGTGATTCGGTCGCGCGCGCCAGTAGCCCGGTACCGTACCCGTAGCTGGCTGGGTGGCGGGCTGGCCGGCCCGTGTACCGCATTCTCCCCACAGTAAGCAGGCTGCTACGTATAATAAAAAAAAATATATAATAATACCTAATGACTGAAGTGAAGATAGGTACGCGAAATAATAAATAACATAAATTGTCATCATCATCATAATAACAATAATAGGTAGGTAGGTAAGTAGATGTTCTACAACGTAAGTAAGTATTGAATATTATGGTCTACTAATGTTATTTTTCATTTCCAGATCTCCAGTATACATAGGTACATCATACATCTCAGTCAGCGGCGATGGACTTTTCACGCGTAGAACAACTTCTTCAACCAACCGCGTGCACTATGCATTATACATAAATATAAGCAAGGGTACCTATTATAAATATACAATTACGGTATTTCATTAATATTCTCCCCCGTCTCGTTGGTAACTAACTAACTAACTAACTCCAAAACCCAAGTAGGTAGGTAGGTAGGTACGTACCTACCTAACGAATCAACTAAAAGGTGGTACTTTACGTACGGCGTATATGTTATATCTGAGTAGGTAGGTAGGTAGGTAGGTATGTAGGAAGGAAGAGGTAGGTACACTTTTTTTAGACAATTCCAGTCAAGAAACATATTTAATAATATCGAAACATATGCGGCCCTGAAAAGGGCCTTTTTTTTTATGTGCGCGTCTACATACGCATGGTTGAACGGTGTGATTATGTTCACAACAATCCAACGAACGCACGAACACAACACACACACGTCCACCACAGTATGTAGAGCTAGGATGCAGCACAGGATGCAGCTGTGTTTAACCGCCGAAACCGTACAGGGTGCGACCCTGGCGCTTCAGAGCGTAGACGACGTCCATGGCGGTGACGGTCTTCCTCTTGGCGTGCTCGGTGTAAGTGACAGCGTCGCGAATGACGTTCTCTAGGAACACTTTAAGCACACCGCGAGTCTCTTCGTAGATCAGACCGGAGATACGTTTCACGCCGCCTCTGCGAGCCAGACGACGGATGGCGGGCTTCGTGATACCTTGGATGTTATCACGAAGTACCTTCCTGTGGCGCTTGGCTCCTCCTTTTCCCAGGCCCTTTCCTCCCTTACCGCGACCGGTCATCTTCTTAGCAGTGGGGTTTCAAAATACAAACACGATAAAAAAGCACGGGTGTGCGCACACGAACGACGCGAGCGAGCGACTGTACAATTTTTCGAATCCGTCCTCGTCTTATATTTATACTCTAAGCGGAGCTCAGCGGGCGGGGGGACAGAAACGTGAGGTGCGCGGGGCGAGGCGAGCCGACGCTCGGCGTTGGTTGGCTGGTTCGACGATGTCTCGTAAAACTGAACTTACTAAATAATTAGGCAGTTAGGCTTTTAAGAAATTGATTATTATTATAAAGTGTCTCCATAAAAAGAAAGGATGCACCTATAATAAATACTATGTAGTTTACTCGATAGATAGATATATATATATATAGATAGGTAGGTAGGTAGGTAGGTAGGTAGGTAGGTAGGTAGGTAGGTAGTTATATAGTTAGTTAGTTTAATTCGACCCTTTCTAAGTTACCATAGTAGACAGATAGGTGGGTGATGAAAATTGAACATACATTATTTTATGTACTTCTCGTAAGTGATTTCAGTAATTGTAATGTAAAATATTATGATATAGATAGGTAGGTAAGTAGGTAGCTAGCTAGCTAGCTAGCTAGCTAGCTAGCTGGTTGCTTATGTGGATCATAATTATTATCATATAAATAGTGTGTAGGTAACGTTTTTTTTTTGTGACGTCTGATATAAAGAAACATTTAATAATCTGATAAGTATGTGGCCCTGAAAAGGGCCTTTTATGTGAACGCACGGCCACAGCCACAGACACGCTGCACTGCACGAAGGCAGTGAGACGCGGAGGGCGGAGGGCCACGTCAGCCTGCCGACGTCAGTTTAAGCGCGTTCGCCTCTGATCCTGCGCGCCAACTGGATGTCCTTGGGCATGATGGTGACGCGCTTCGCGTGAATCGCGCACAGGTTGGTATCTTCGAAGAGACCGACGAGGTAAGCTTCGCTAGCCTCCTGCAGCGCCATAACAGCGGAGCTCTGGAAACGGAGATCGGTCTTGAAGTCCTGTGCGATCTCACGCACGAGACGCTGGAACGGAAGCTTGCGGATCAGCAGTTCGGTACTCTTCTGGTAGCGACGAATCTCACGGAGGGCCACAGTGCCGGGCCTGTAGCGATGGGGTTTCTTAACGCCGCCGGTGGCCGGTGCGCTCTTGCGCGCAGCCTTGGTGGCGAGCTGTTTCCTCGGCGCCTTACCACCGGTGGATTTACGAGCGGTCTGCTTAGTACGCGCCATTGTAAACAAAACGGAACGAACGAGAGAGATAGAAAAACAATTTTATATCAATCAACTACGGACGCGCGCGCGGACCTGCACACTTCGAACGTACGAGAGAGAATAAAACCATTCCACCGTCGTTCGGAGTATTTATAGGTTATGAAGCAACGTAGCGGGCAGGAGCGCGCGCGCCCCTGCGCGCCATCTTTAGTACAACGAACGAACGAACGAGCTAACTAAAATTTCTATTAATTTAAAAAAAATGAATAGAACAAGGAATTTAATATTGTATCGTATATATATTTTATTTATATTTTTAAGTTACCAGTAATAGGTATAGCATTATTTCCTCTTTCTTATTTTTGTTTTTTGTTTTCTTTTTTATTATTTTGCCGTTTAACTAAGATTTGTCACATAGGAAAGTGTTGAGAAACTACCTAGGTACTTGTGTGTACCTGTTGTTATAATTATTAAATGTGTTTAAATGATGATTAAGTGGAACTGGACTGCTACAGTCTCATTTAGGTACCTACTTGCATCTTAATACGCTAACGTTTACGCGGGAATTTTTCTGGGCATGTTAGTAGTTGTAGGTATGTTTTTAATAAGACCTCATCTATAATCTAAGTTTTTCGATACGAACTTAGTTAGGTAGGTAGGTAGGTAGGTAGGTAGGTACGTACGTACGTAGGAACCGTACTGTAGATAAGTAGTAACGTTTTGACTGTATTCAAATTTAAAGAAATGCGAATTTATCACATGAACATATTTGTGGCCCTGAAAAGGGCCTTTTGTTTTTACTCCTGCTGCCATCCGGCGGTGTGTGTGCGCGTGTGCGTGCGTGCGCGTCCAGACGTTTGGCGTGGTTTGCTCGTAGCGCGTGCATCATGCGCGTCTCGTACGTACATACATGACACACGGCGAATAGTTATGTGTATGTATGCACATTACGATGACATTAACACGATTAACACGCACCACAGTCAACAAGACACACAAACAAGCGCACTGGGTTTAACACTGTTGTACACAACACACACGAGGCGGCGGCGGCGGCGTCGAGACGGAGCGTCGGCGGCTCTTGCTAGCCTACCGACCGCTCACTCACTTGGAGCTGGTGTATTTGGTGACGGCCTTGGTGCCTTCACTGACGGCGTGCTTGGCGAGCTCGCCGGGCAGCAGGAGCCTGACGGACGTCTGCACCTCCCTGGACGTGATGGTCGACCTCTTGTTGTAGTGGGCGAGACGGGAAGCTTCGGCGGCGATACGCTCGAAGATGTCGTTCACGAACGAGTTCATGATAGACATGGCCTTGCTGGAGATACCGGTGTCGGGGTGCACCTGCTTCAGGACCTTGTAGATGTAGATGGCGTAACTCTCCTTCCTCTTGTGCTTCTTCTTCTTCTTGTCGGTCTTGGAGATGTTCTTCTGGGCTTTACCAGACTTCTTGGCGGCTTTACCACTTGTCTTGGGCGGCATTATGAATTTGGTTTAATACGTGACGTGCTACCGAAACGGTGTTCAGTCGCAGTATAAAACAGCTTTCTTTTTTTTTTTTTTTTTTTTTTTTCCTATTGGGCAGCTCGTAGTTTTGACCACTAAGGTCCTGGCTACTTAACCGGGCAAACCTGTGGGTGCCTTAAGCTACTAACTTAAAGCCTCCAGCCAGGGGCGAACAATACTTAAATTTAAGTGACCGCACGCTAAGGGCACCCCCTGTGGGGTACGAACCTCGGCTTAGGGCGTCACTGAGGGGAGGGCAGCAAGATGGGACAGGCTGGATCTAAATTATATTATTATTATACTGGGGAATTTAAAGCTACAGGCTCAGCTACGGCGCGGGCTGGCGCGTCGTCGAGCAAGGGTCGGGGGGGGGGACAATTACGTCGGGGGCGTCGCGTAGGACCTCGGCGGCGAGGTCGGAACGATGGCGGTCTGTGTTTGTGCACTGTACTGGTGGCCCTACTGCTCTCCTGGAGGAGGGTTATGGGGTCATCGGGGTCGGTCAGGGCATGCCTTGGACGGCGGGTACGACTAATGCGGGAGGGGGCATATCTGGCAGCCTCGACAACCAGAGGGTTGCGATGTGAGGCCGCGGAGTCGAAGAAGCGCTTGGAAATGCGCTTCATGAACTGACGGATAGTGGGGATTTTAAGGTCGAGATGGAGGATCTCGTTCCGAACGAACCAAGGGGAGCCGGTTGCCCTACGGAGGAACCGGTTTTGGAGGGTCTGCATCCTATGGATGTGGTGGGGTTTCGAGTGTGCGAAAACCACACTCGCGTAGGTCATGATGGGACGAATGCACGCTGTGTAAATGCGCAATTTGCACTTGAGTGACAATTTGCTGCGTGCATTCAATAGGAAGTGGAGTCTACCGAGAGCGAAAGCGGCGCGCGAACGCGCCTGCTTTATGTGCTCGCCGAAAGAGAGTCTGTGGTCCAGAGTGACACCCAAGTATTTGGCTCGCTTCTCCCAAGGGATAGGCTTGCCGAACATGGTGATCGGACGGGGAGGGGTGGGGTTGAGTCTCGGTTTCGAAAATAGAACCGCTTGACTCTTATCGGGGTTGACTTCGATTCTCCACTTCCTAAACCAGTCACCGAGTTGGTTGACTGTGGTTTGGAGAGTGCGAGATATCGCGTCGGGGCTTACGCCGGTGTAGTAAATGGCCGTATCGTCTGCGAACAGAGCCAACTGAGCCCTTTTACTCTTGGGGATATCGCTAGTGAAAAGCGTGAAAATGAGAGGGGCGAGCACGGAGCCCTGAGGGACTCCGGCGCGAATGGGGCGGGGGGAGGATAGCGCTCCTTCGATGCGGAATCGGAAGGTGCGGTTCGACAAAAAGTCTCGCAGGATGAGCACGAGACGATCTGGCACTTTAAGTTGGTATAGCTTATATAATAAGCCATTGTGCCAGACTTTGTCGAACGCTTTCGCTATATCGAAGAAAACAGCACCCGTCAACGAACCACGTTGGAAGCCAACGCTTATGTGTTCGACGATACGGTGGACCTGTTGGACGCACGAGTGTTGGGTTCGGAAACCGAACTGCTCGTTGGGAATGAGACCTTTCGTCTCGGCATAGTCTCTGAGACGCTTATAAATAAGCCTCTCATAGATTTTGCCGATGACATTGAGGAGACTGATGGGGCGGTAGCTGGAGGGAGCGGATTTGGGCTTGCCCGGCTTGGGAATACCGATGACAGTGGCCTGTTTCCACGCTTGGGGGAAGATGTTATTGCTCATGGCACCATTGAAGATGGTGGTCATTAGCATGATCAGGTGGGCAGGGAACAGTTGGAACACCTTATTGGTCATTCCATCAGAACCGGGGGCTTTACGGGGCTTAAGGCCCTTTATGAGCTCTTGCACTTCGTCGGGGGTGACGGGAGGCAGAGGGCACTCGGGGTCTTCTACGGGGGGGAGGGAGGCTCTCCTTTCGACTTCAGCGTCGACCTCAGAGAGGTGAGCTTGGTCTACAGGTTGAGAGCTGGGCGAACATTGGGCCTCAAGACTGTCGGCTAGGCACTCGGCCTTGTCGACATCATCGAAAGCGATGGTATTGTCTGGGCGGATCAAGGGGGGCATAGGGACTACTTCTCGGGATTTGAGTTTCCTCTGAAGCTCCCAGAATGCTAGGTGGGTAGGCTCAAGTTCGCTCAGCAACTCATCCCAGCCCGTTTCCCGATGCTCCGCTACACGTGTCCTTACAGCTCGCTGTAAGTAGCGCATATGGGCTCGGTTCGCGTCGCAGGGAAAGTTGCTGTACGCACGGACAGCCGCGTTCTTCTCAGTCATCAGTTCACGTACATCGTCCGGCAACTTCCAGCGACGGTCGTCCGTCGCTGGAACTTCCCTTGAACAATCGTTCAGGACTGATTGTACGTGTCCAGTGAATGAGTCGATCGCGGCCGTCGTGTCAGCGATAGAGTCGAAGAGGTCGGGGATGGAGTCTAGGTGGGGGGACGTGTTGGATTTCAGGCGTTCGCTTACTTTCCTCCAGTCCGTTACCACTTTGGTGGAGGGGGGTTGGTCGGGGTCAGGGAGGCCTACGCGAGGGGCTAGCTTAAGCACAACTGGTCGGTGGTCAGATGATAGTTCGTGTATCACCTCTATAGAATCCAACCGTAGGTTGATATTCTTTAAAAGTGATACATCGAGCACGTCAGGGGTATGGTCAACCAAGTGAGGGAAGTGAGTGGGAGTCATCGGGGCGATGACATCAAAATTTAGAGGGGTGCAGAGGTCGAACAAGTGTCTCCCTCGGGTAGAGATTCTGGTACTATTCCAGGCGTGATGTTTGGCGTTGAGATCCCCCGCTATGATAACGGAGTCACTCAGGCCGAGGAGTAAGGTCAGGTCGTCAGTCAAGAGTTGGAAGTTCTCTGAATGGCTCGTAGGGGGGAGGTAGACCGATACCAAGGTGATCGGTTGGTGGCCTGTCATGCCTAGTCGGCAAATGGAGACTTCTAGTCGTGAGAGGGGGGGCGGGTCCAAGGGGATGCAGTAGAGGGATTTTCTGTAGTAAATGAGGGTGCCACCCTTGTGACACCGAGTCCTGTCGTTTCGAACAACCCGATAGTTCGCTATCGACGGCGTTCGCGTGTGGGGTTTTAGGAAAGTCTCCTGTACGAGGAGGACATCGATCTGGTGGTCGCGGAGGAAGATACCGATTTCGTCGCGCTGACCTTGGATGCCATTGGCATTGAAATAACCTAGCTTTAGGGATCGGGGTTTTAAACGCGAGAGGATTCCGTTATCCATTAGTGGGATTGGGAGAGTTTACGAATGACTGTAACGCGTGCGTAATGTCCGGGTACGCGTTATATATGCACTGAATGGCATAAAGGTTACCGGCATTTCTGGCGGCAACGATTTCATTGGCCATTTGACGGGCGCGAGGGGTGAGGAAGGCAGTGAATGTGCCTGAGATCACGTTGAACGGATCCATGGGGTTGGGGCCTACAGCCACGGGTGTGGATGAGGAAGGAACGGGCGCGACTGGGGCGGGGGTGGTGGCTTTAGGAGCCGGGGGGTTAGTAGCGAGGGGCGCGGGTGCGCGCGCGGGCGCGGGCGCGGGTGTGGGCGCGGCCGCGAGCGCGTGTGCGCGAATGCGGGGGTCCATCTGATGAGCGATGAGGGGTGGAGGGGGGGGTTGGTTGCGTACCAGGGGCGGGAAGGCCTGTTGGTGCTGGGATAAATTCCAAGCGTTGGGTCTCTGGGGACTCAGACGCTCGGGAAGTTGAGTGGAGGGGGCTTCCCTTCCCTGACGAGCGTCCGTACGCTTCGCCAGTTTGGGATTCGTTGCCTTAGGGGCTTTGGGGCAGCCACGGTAGTTGGCTGGATGCCCGGAGAGGCCACACAGCACACAGCTGGGTGGTTCCGTGCATAGGGTACGGTCCTTTGGGCGGGAGCACTCGGAAGTGCCATGCCCACCCAGGCACTTGACGCACCTGGGTGTGGCATGGCAATTCTTTTGAGAGTGACCGTATAGTTGGCAGCGGTGACACTGGCCAACTATTCCAGTCTTGCGGGGCTTCTGGATATCGAATCCAGTGAGATGACATAGGGACTTGATCTTGAAGATCGGGTGGTGACCTTCGACGGGGGGGCATACAACAAGGACCATGTTGTATGGCTCGCCGCCTCGGGCACGGTGCATGCGGTGCACCTCGGCTACAGGGATGCCTTGTGAGACAAGGTCTTCCTTAAGATCGGAGGTAGCGATCTCCTTTGGGATCCTATTGATGACTACGCGGGTCTGACGGTCCTCGGGGAGGGAGTACGTGTGAAAGGACACACCACGTGCTCTGAGGAGCTTAGTAAGTTCCCTATAATCGTTAGATTTAGGGACTTGGACTTTGATGCCCTGCTCGGTTGAACGGGCACTGGTGAAGCCGATCCTGAGATCGACGCACCATTTGGACACTTCGGTCCATTTAGCTTTGTCTTGGATGAAGACAGGGGGGGGGGGTGGGGGTCTTTTTGGGGTTGCTTTCAAGTAAAGCATTGAGAGCCGGGGGGGGGCTTAACGCGGGGGGGGGGCCGGTCGTGATGGCGACGACGGGGGTCGGTGTCGCAAGGGTGGGCGGGGGAGTGACCGATTGGTCCCTAAGTTTGTTTGCCTGCGAAGAGGCGAAGTTCTTTTTCCTCTTGGAGGAAGAGGTGACGGTCTGGAAACCGTCATCCTCGGAGGAGGAGTTCGTCAGGGTTTCTGAGCCTGAGGAGTACGGGGAGACGGGGCGTCTAGTTGTTGTCCGATGGTCGG